>JAUMJK010000016.1:252500-895000 GCA_033558105.1 Coccyzus lansbergi
TGGTAAGTGTCAAGGCTGACCTCAAAGTAAATTATTACAAGAAGGCATGTGTTAATAGCACATATGCACAGCAGGTATAATCATAGCTGGGGTTGCCCTAGCCCTTCCTTATGCATCCAGGACTTAACATTGAGAATGCAAAAAGGGGAATATATTAAGATATTTTAAAATCCTCTCTGTGCCCTGCATTAAATACAAGCTATTCTTTTCTAATAGCACCTTTTTATTCTGTTTGGTTGATTGGAGAGTATTTTCAAAATCTTTCCAATTGTGGCCACCCCCTCCACTTTTGAAAGCACAGTAGCACCCTTGTTTGAACAGACCATCTTTCTTACAGGATAAAAGGGTTACTAAGTCTTCATAACCTGTCAATCCTGAGGGGTTTTCCCCAGGAAAACTGGTAATAGTGCCTTATTATTTTGAATTGTGAGTTGGTTTAAGGGATGAAGATGGAAGTCCACTCAGGGCTGAGAGAGCAGCTTGTCAGAATAATTCTCTCGGCATTTTTATTCTGACTGCAATCAGAATATCAGGAATGAGCAGCATCTAGATTTTATCTAGTTCATACTGCAGTGTCTGTTTGCTCTGCTGCATTCATTCATTATGATTTTTTTTTTATGAAAATAAATAACTGAAATCGTTTCTTCCTTCTCTCAGACACCATGTGGACGTTTTCCAAAACCTAATATACAAAAACAGGCACTGTACTAACAAACTTGAGCTTACATTCCCATGCTCTCTACCTTCCAAGACAAATATCATACTGACACGATAGGTACTGTGCATCTATAATTGAATTAGCCTTGGAAGCAATTTGCCCACATGGTACGCTTGTAATATTCTTACCAGAATAAATTTTTAACCATTTGATAATTAGCTTAGCCATACCTGTGACAACGAGTAAATTGTAAAACACCAGAACACTATCTTAATTATCCTTTTTAAAGAGATGAAGCAATAATTTGCTTAATCGCAACAAGGGATGAAATAATGTAAGTAATTAAGTAAGAAAGTATTCCCACATGATTATACACTTTCATAATAATGTAAGGGGAAAAAAGGAAGATGATGAGGCATTAAAAATGTATACTATATGATTTCATATAGGAAAATATGAAAACTGAAAACAGAACAGTTGATTACAAAGCATTACTAAAATATCAAATGGCCCTGGTAAACGTTAAAAACAATGTTTAGCTGCATTTTTCTAATCCTTATCTTCTATAAAATTTCACTGCAAAATTAAATTAAATGCATCTCCTTATCTGAAATGCAGGTAAGGAGAAAGCAGTGTAGTTATTTAGTCTCACTGATATGGCTTCCTGTTTCTTTTTAATATTTTTTTTAATTATAATATACAGGAGTCTGTCCTTGTATTTCACCACAACTCCGAGCTGTCCATGTGATTTCAAGAAATCTGTTTGGTTGTCTATTGCATGCAACTGTAAATAGTTGACAAACAGATTTTACTAATTTATTTTTATTTCTGCTCCTGAAATTAAAGCTAGTGTCTACCCTCCTTATCAGCTTAAAATTCAGAAAACAAATTTTCACATTCAATTAATCTTATACTCCTTGATTAATGTAAAAATAATATTTACCTTCACATATCCATTGCATATTATACTGCTGCGTGAATGTAAAAATGTGTCTCAAATCTGAAAATTAAATATTAGATATACTACCTACAGTAATGTATTAAGCATGATTGGCTTAGGAAATGCCAATGAATATGTGACAGAAATTATATGAGCCTACCTTATTTGTTCCTTGAGTTTTTTCTCCCCTATTTTTATTGTGAGGAGTAACAGATGAAAAATATAAGTGTTTGCTAATAGGATTCACATCTTATTATTGGTGCTGATTTGCAGTTTTCCTTAACTCGCCATGATTACTTTTTTAGAAGCTTTCACTTTTCCCCAGCTGATCCTCGTCTTGTTAGGCAGCATTAATGACACTTCAGTCATTGTGGCTTTCAAGCAGAGCCCTTCCAGAGTGAACAGAGAGTTGACATTTCCTGACATTTTCCCAACTAATTACAGGACAAATAATTAAGCATGTTCTCGTATGTAACAAATGAAGGCAAAAGCCGTCTGTCAGCGATGTTGATTGATGACACTCTGGGAGACTTTATCTGATGGGTCCTGCCATGCGGTAGAGGGGAAGCAAATTTATTAGAATGAACAATGCAAATTCTGAGTCATCTCATCCAGTTATGCGCCAAAGCAATATCCATGTCAAGGTGAATGTGACAATGAAAGCAAAATATTTGCATTTTGTGGAGCAGGTTGAAGGGGAAATCAGAGGGAGAAGATGACAGGCCTAATTATTTTGGCTCATACAGGCTAGGACAGCTGTTTCTGGTGTCCTGAACAAGGCTGTCACACAGGTAACTAAATGGGTCTGCATATAAGTCTGTATCCAACACTGTACGGAGATGTCTACCACTAATGACCAACGCTAATGTTACTGCCATCCCTGAAAAACAGTAAATGTGTCACAGTGCACCTTCTGCATGGCAGTCAACATTTCGCTACATAATTACTTGTTAGTGAATTAATTCCTATCTGTCAGTATCTATGCCACTGTCATTTTTAGACCATTACGAAATTATACCATCACTATAGCAACTGCAAGCACAGTTAAAAGGCAAAACAGTTCAGATACTCAAGAAAAGTGCCTAGTTAGGCAGAAGACTAATAATGTAAAATTCAAATTGTGATGTTGCTGTCTGCCATCCTAATTTTCTTTATCTTGATTATGCGTTTGATCATTGATCATTAAACAATAATTTAAGGTTTCCAATTTCAATCCATGATTAATATTTAATATAATTAAAATCTCAGCCACAACAGCATCTTTCCTATAAACAGACGCACACAGTGCTGTCATTGCAATTAATTAGGAGCTAAAAAGTGACATGCTCAAAAATGAATCCTAATATCAGAGTTTACAAGCAAATAAGAACAACTGATAGCATCAGGATGTTCTTTTCTCCCTGCTATCTTTGTGGATTGTAAACAACGCCAATCTTAAAATCCTATATCCTGACTAATTTTTTATTTCTTTTTTTTTATTTCTGGCATGCACTCCGTTTATCCAAGGAAAGTCAAGACTCATCTTACCATTATCTCTGTCACTTAAGGATTTCAAGCTGCCATCTCATTCACAGAAATATATTCACAGGGTTAAGACAAATTATGTATATTAAGCTGTTTAAAATCTTCCAGTCTGTTGAAATTTCTAATGACATATAGAAAAAAGATTTGCTGATATCTACAACCACCTTAAATGCAAAACAGTCTAAATAAAAACAGAAACCCACATGTGGAGAAAGCATTTCTTCATTTGTATCCCCTTCTATTTTATATAAATGTTAGAAGAAAGGAGATCAAATTATTCTAGAAACTTTCAGCACATATTCATCATGTCAATCTACTCAAGAAGTGGCTTTTGTTATATTGAAAATGTTACAATGGTGCATTTCAAATGATGTATGACAGCAATACAGTGGCCTTGGCTACTCTGACTCAGTGGAAAGAGAATGTAGAGAAACAGTGTGAAATTCAGGAAGCCAATAAGAGGCCAAATACGTAGGGAATTTTGTGGTGTTTTGTTTTTTTTTTTTTTTATTTTAAGTGACAAAAATTACAACTTCTTATTCCACTTTAATTCTACTGATGGTGTATGGCTCTTCAATTATCTTTTTGTTTAATTTTTTTTAAAGAGTTCCCTTGCTTTAAGTATGTATATGTATATTAAATAAACTAAATATATATTTGAAAGGGTTTTTTTATTTCAATGCATTTACTATCTTTTAAGAAAGTGAATGTCTATTATTTTCTGTCTTAACACAAATATTGTCTGTATTAGTATGGCATATGTTTCTAACATGAAAATCAAATTAAAACTGAGTCATTCACATGAAATCAAGGGGAATCTTTGCCAGATGAAAAACATGTAATAATTAAAATGCAGGTGTACAGATCATTAATGTTCTTCACTTAATGTTGCCTAACAAATAAATGCTTACTCTGGATCAAAAGAAAGACCCTTTCATGATATGAGAAGGATCATTACTGCCTTTTGCTTCACTAAGTCCTTTCCTTTACTAAGATCTACAGAACAGTCAGTCATCCTTCCTTCCCACTCTGGCATCACACAGTCCATTACCAAAATGGAAGTGGATAAACTTTGCAGAAATGTCTAACTGTGGTATGTGCCAAGATAGACCACTGCCTCTAGAGCAGTGGGAAGATTTCATTTCTGTTCTGCCTAACAAGGTTAAAAGAGTTCGGTTCTTGGTTAACACTGACCACTAAGTGGATAGGAATCAATAGTTCCTCACTAATGCCACAGTAAGGCAAGTCCTTTATTGACCTTTCCATTAACACTAAGCAGCTGAAATGCAAAAAAATAAATAGACCAATCATTTTAATTTTGAACACCTACCAAAGCAAGCGTTTGACTTGTTTCAAGGGATTTCTGTGCTTTTATACCAGTTGTCTCTTGTATCTGCCTGCTCTCTTTTACGACCTATCAATCAGATTAAAAAAAATCTCAGTTCTTAGGATTTATCTAATTGGTGATCATGCATAATAAATGTGGTTACCCCAGGATGAGCTAGAAATAAAACAAAGTGTAGATATGAAACAAATAGTTTCTATCTAACCAAAAAACTTGTTATATATTGCAGATAAAGAGAAACACTTTTCAGACAAGTAAACAATGAACTAACTTGATAGGGATGATATATAAATTTGATACGAAGATCCAATGGTAAAGTTTCTGTCTAATGATCCCAGTCAATCTAATTAATGCATTCTGCTACATTACATTTTAAGAAGTGACCATTGTGTAATACACTTTGAAATATGCACAAGCTAATGGGATAAGATACAAAAATTATTATGCTGACAGTAAATCATATTACATTCCTAATAAGCATTAACTAGATAACTAGGTCAAAGCAGTATTATCTTAATTGATTTTTCAAAAGAAACCTGACAGAAAAATGTCAATGCTCGAATATTTCTTCATGCATCATTAAAACAAGATTGGCTTTTAACAAAAGAAGAATCCTTCACAGAATTGATTCTTGCTTCAGGCTGCCTGCAAGTAAGTGTATTACATAAAAATCTATACAGGATATTAAAACAACACCACTCTGCAAGACAGTTACAATTAAAAGCTGACACCCACCCCCCCCCACCAACACCCTCCCTGCCATGTGTCTACTACAGTAGCTTGCCAGTGCATGTATTTAAATTCTTCAGAGCCAGTATAAACTATATGTAAAAATCACTCAGTTTGATTATTTGGGTGAGGGGAAACCCCAATAATCAGAGCTTCTAATTAAATCAGTACATTGATAAATTATGCATTCCATAACTACAGAGCAATTAAATAAACACACAAGAAAATAGGAGAAAATATTTCCTTGGAGCTATAACCATAAATACAAGCTCTGCATCTAACGTAACATTTCCGTGCAGAAAGCAGACGATATCCTGATGTCAGAAATTTCTAATAGTGATTGTGAGTTGAAGTACAATATGCAGAACAAATAATGCATAATGTCAGCAATAGTACAACACTGTATACATTCACACAATAGATCTTGTTGCAGATGCACATATAGATTGATCAGAGAAAGACTGGCTGATCCATCTAAACATGAGTAGCTCATAGACCTCAAAGTGATGAATTGTAGTACATTTGTGGCTTGGTAATTCATAAGGCATTAGTTTTGTCTAAATAATCAAGTTCAATTGCTTGGATTGTTGAGTTTGTGAGGTTACTAGCAGAATATGCACATAAAAATCCCTTTGTTTTTTTAGTATCCCTTTTCAAGTCCACCTTTTGTATGAGTGCTTTCTTAGAAATAGCTAATACCATTACCAGTTACTCAATCCAAAATAACTTGGTTGCTAAACATTTTTTACCAAGAGTACCCTGAGTGCCTACATGCACTAGCATCTATATTTTCCCTAATCCTGGGCATATTTCAGTGTCCCCCAATACAATTTGTGAGTCTTTACCTTTTTCTGAAGTTTGAAAAGAATGATAATAGAGATTTGAAAATATTTTTTCAGTAGCACAAACTCCACAAAAGCTGAGCCCAGCCCTAGGGACGGAGAGAAAGAATGTGATAAGGTAAACCTCCAAGTTCTGTGATGATATAAAACTCTAGAAGACCATTTGGAGAATTAGTCTAATTCAGAAGGTGGTTACCTTTTCTATCAGTTCTGCCCCACTTAGCTCTGGAGAATTTGTTTTTTATACCAGTACCCAATTTAAATGTTCAGTTTTACACAATTTCTCAGAGGCAGGAAGTGTGGGGAATGTGTTTCTTTCCAGCTTACATCTTTTTAAGTCAAATGTAAAAGCTGGTGTAAATATTCTGTGTAATATTAGCCCAAATAATCATAAATTTTATGAACAAGAGTTTTGAAGCAAGTAGTATTCTGTGCATTTTTCCTTCTGTAAAATGTCCTGTCTCATAACACAAGCATATTGTGCCCTAAATGCTTTGCATAAAAATACATTATGGGAAAAGACAAATACTGAGCAGCTTGTGCAAAGTCACCCCATGCAACTCAAATCCTCGTAGCTATTCAGCACCTTTGATCTTTGCTTCCAGTAGTGGTTCAGTTTGCTTTTCGAATTACCAGACATTGAAAAATATTAGGCAAAGTGAAAGTTTTCTGTTAGTAGAGCAGAATACTGCAGAGTATACAGTTCATCAGCAAGACCTAAGAAAGGAGTAGAAGTTAAGTTGTATGTTCGCTTACTAGAAAGGACTTCAGAGAGGAAATGAATAATAAGGGGCCAATAGAATTTATTAGTAAAAAGCCAAATCGAACTTGCAACCATATTTGTTATGTAATCATCTCAACATATGTACTAGTATAACATAAGGCATCTAAGCCATTTGTCCCATGACTTGTCCCATCATTTGTTACTTCCTTGTATTTCTTTCCTTCCCAGAGGTCTACCAGACACAAGAGGTCAAGTAGATTCTGCTCTGAAGGCAGGTAGGAAAACCCATTTGCTATGGTAGAAATATTGTTATGAGTTGTTTTCTTTTTATTGTTGCTTAAACATCAATTAAACACACCTCTCTCATTTTTTAACAATAGATCAACTCATGAATTTCTTTGATCATGTATCTTATGTTCTTATAGCTCCTTTCTGTAAACTACCAGTATCTTACTGTTAATATATAATCCAAAAGTGCTGTATTTTCAGTTGCAATCATAGTAGAGCTTTTAGAAAAACTGAGATTGTATGCTTTTAAATTTTCTTACCAAAATGCCTGACCTCTTTTTTTTCTTGAGTTCTTCCATATTCTAAAAAAGAAAGACTGTTCATATCCTTTGTAAACAGATAGTATAATTGTTTTTGAACAAACTTCAAAAAACTAAGAAGGCTACCAACTACTTAGTCAAAAGGAGATAATTTGAAGAATTACTTGAAAGATCTATTTACCTTTTCTCAAAATAAATATTAGATATTGCAGGAAATTATAAATAAACTAATTCAAAACAAAAAAATTCTCCACTGAGTTCAGATAGCCTTTCAGACTTTGTGGTGGGTTGAACCTGGCTGGATGTCAAGTGCTTACAAAAGCTGCCGTATCACTTCTCTTCTCAATGGGACGGGGGAGAGAAAATATAATGAAAGTCTTGTAGGTCAAGATAATGACAGGAAAAGATTGGTCACCGATTATCATCACAGGCAAAACAGACTCAGATTGGGGAAATTAATTTATTGCCAATCAAATCATAGTAGAGTAATGAGAAATAAAATCAAATCTTAAAACACCTTCCCCCACCTCAGCCTTCTTTCAGGGCTCAACTTTACTCCTGAATTCTCTACCTCCTCCCTCTCAGTGAATCAGAGAGATGGGGCATAGGGGTTACAGTCAGTTCATCACATGTAGTTTCTGCCATGTCTTCCTCCTCAGGGAGGAGGACTCATCACAGTCTTCCTTGGCTCCAGCATGGGGTCCCTCCCAAGGGAAACAGTCCCCCATGAACTTCTCCAGTGCAGGTCTTCTCCACAGGGTGCTGTTCTTCCTGAACTGCTCCAGCATGGGTCCTTTCCAACATTTTGCTCCATTGTCGGCCCCTCATAGGGTCACAAGTCTTGCCATCAAACCTGCTGCAGTGAGGGCTCCTGTCTTCAAAATTCCATGTATTTTGCCAGGAGCCTGCTCCAGCACAGGCCTCCCAGCAGATCACAGCCTCCTTTGGGCACATCCACCTGCTCTGGCATGATGTCCTCTCTGGGCTACAGGTGGATGTCTGCTCTACCATTAACCTCCGTGGGCAGGGGAACAGCCTGCCTCACCATGGTCTTCACCATGTGCTGCAGTGGAATCTTTGCTCTGGCACCTGAAGCACCTCCTCCCCCTTCGTCTTCACTGACTTCAGTGTCTGCAGAGTTATTTCTCTCACATATTTCTCACTCCTCACTCCATTTGCAGTTGTTGTCATCTGATAACTTAACTTCAGCTTCTTAACTATTTTACCACAGAGGTGCTACCACCGTTGCTGACTGACTCAGTCTTGGCCAGCAGTAGGTCTGTGTTGGAGCCAGGTGGCATTGGCTCTGTTGGATATAGGGAAAGGTTCTGCCACCTGCTCACAGAAAACCACTCCTGTAACCTCTCTGCCACCAAAATTTTGCCACACAAACCTAATATGAACCTACTGACACAAAACATCCTCGACACCAAGAACTTAGCAAGATCTAAGAATGGACTATATATTTCCATGGACAGACTGGATTCAAATGTAGCCCTATGTCGCTGTTCAGCAAATATCAAGAAACACTTTGCTTTCATACCATATGCTTCGATAATACTGCATGGATAACATTTTGATTTGATCTTTTCAACTTCTCAGCCTTGCCTAACTTTTGGCAGTTTTCAGGATTTAGTTGTGTCAACGCATTTCACTAATATTTTACTTTCTGTCTCTTCCAGATGATTACTGAAGATATTAAATAATATTAGGTTAACATAAATTGCTACTACATCCTTCTCAAAATTTCTTCAGAAAGAAAAACTAGTTTTGTCGTGTATTTTGTTTTGTAAAGTATTTTTTCAAACAGTGGCCTGTTTTATATTACCTTTTTTCTATCAAGTTTTAATGAAATACAGCAGTAAAAACTATACTAAAAATCTTTTGTATTCAAGGTGTATTATTTCCATCCAGTCCCATTTTATAAAATTGTTTTTAGAAAAAAAATTGAGTTCATTTTCATGTCCATCTATTTCTTAAGAAGGAAGCCTAAAATAAGGCAGAGAGAGATAGGGGATCTAGTTTAAATAGGCACTACTTGAGAAAGACCTTCATAAACATAAATTAATGATCAGAATTTATTTTCTGCTATTAATTTATGTCCTCTCTTTGTAGTACCCAAACCATAAATCAATAAATTGGATGGATCAATAGCTAGATAAATGTTATGAGAACATGCTGCTTTCTCAGACATTACTGAAATTTGTTTCATTTTCTTTGATTAAAAAAACAAACAAACACAAAACTTCCAAAGTAAATCATATTGAACTAGTGCAAACACTCAATTTGTAATTAATTTTGCCTGGTTTTAGTCACATAAAAGGAGCGTATATAGTCTTTACCATTTCTCTAGTTTCGCTTTCCAAGTGGAGGAGAAGGTAATAAATAGAGGGTGATTTATTCCATTCTGAGACAGATGTCTAAAACTCATGGAATGACTCAGTTTCTGACATCCCTCTCTCCCTTGATTACAGCAGGAACCTCATTTAGAACCTTTAGGAAGCTGAAGATGGTTAGGATTAATTTCTCCCTTTATGTCAACTCATTTTATTTCACCAAATTATGATACAACAAGGTATTTTAGGGACCACTGATGTCACTTTTCATAGAAGCATAGAATCACAGAAACATAGAATCACCAGGTTGGAAAGTACCCTTTGGATCTTCAAATTCAACCATTCCTATCAAACACTAAACCAGGCCCCTCAGTACCTCATCCACCCATCTTTTAAACCCTTCCAGGGATGGTAACTCAACCACCTCCCTGGGCAGCCTGTTCCAGTGCCCAATGACCCTTTCTGTGATTTTTTTTTTTCTGATGCCCAGCCTAAACCTTCCCTGGCAGAGCAGGAGACCATTCCCCCTTGTCCTACCCCTAGCAACAAGGGAGAAGAGGCCAGCACCCTCCTCTCTATAATCTCTCTTCAGGTACTTGTAGAGAGCAATGAGGTCTCCCCTCAGCCTCTTCTTCTTCTTCTTTTGGTGGTAGACACAGTTTTAAGAAGGACTGTTTCACATTGAGATTATCAATGCAAACCACAAGACCTTTGAAACCCCTTCATAAACTATGTTTATGGACAAAATCAGGTATTTTCTTGGCTTGTGATTAGTGGTGGAAAGACAAGGATATTTCTACATCTCATCACTAAGTGACATTTTATTTAAGTTGCTGAACACCTCTGCTTTCAAAATCTTGAGTTTAGCTACCTGGGATGTTGCAGCCTTCAAAATGATGAGAAGATTTTTTTCTATGCCATGAACCTGCAAGAAGCTGATTTTTTTCAGATAATCTCTAATCTATAATAGAAATACTTTAAACCTAAATTTGCTAGACTAGGTAGCTTACCACAAACCCAGACTTTTTGTCATCTCTATGAAAATACTCTTGACTTTACATAAGAAACAAAGTCCTAAACATCGCTTTGTACCTTTCCAGTGTTAGAGTTTCTCAGGTTATCTGTTCTAGTCATGTTGCAACAAGAAAAGGCTGAGGCTGTGAACAGCTTCCATCGTAATTATTCACCCTGACATCGAGGGACCAAAAATCATAAAAGGCCACCAGGAAATTAATAATTGAGTATTCGGGAAAGGGTAAAAGGAGTTAAGTAAATAAGGCCCAGGGCTACATATTCAGTGCTACTAAATCTCAGCCTTTTGTGGTTGCCTACCCTACTTTCTCACCCATTTCAGTGTGGTCCTGCTGTGAAATGCATGGTCTTCCCCAAGGCTGAGAAACAAAGGAGAGTGTTGAGTGAAATGGGACTGCAGAGAAGTAGTCAGAGGCCAGTGGGATGCTGGTTCAGAATTAACCACTGGGTTGAAACTGGAAGGAATTATTAGTGAGATTCTTGGAATTTGAGGAGAATCGAGAAACTCAACATAATCTCAGTGAAACCTCCTAATGAGGGAGTGCCAGGAATGACCCTAATCCATGAATGTTTAAGACTCAGTCACAGCATGGCAAATATACTGGGTACTAAAAGCTGAAAAGTCAAAAATAGGCATTTAACACATAGAAAAAATATCTTAGGGTCATTCTTGATTTTTCTGTTGTGTTGACTAGATTTAATTTTTTTTTAGTTCTAGGACAAAAAGGGTAACAACAAGTTTTATTTTATTTTAGTGAATATTCATTGAGCCCCTCTAGGCATTACTGGTCAAATTCATGGAGGGAAAAAAAAAAGAGATTAATGCAGCTTTCAGTAGTATTCATCTAGCTGTTGAATATAGTGTTTAGGAAGTAAATTAAACACTGAGTTTTAATTACAGCTGCCTTAATGTTATACTGCAAAAGTACAGGGAATAAGATATACTTAAATATTAAAGCTTGAGATAAAGAAAAATGCAGAGGGGAAATTTTAGCTTGCTCTCTGAGTCCCGAGAGTCTGGTCCTTCTCCACAGAACACAGATAGTCCTGGACTGGCACCTTTTGATCTACTTTCAAAACAAATAAAATTGTTGCTACCATTGCTGTTGCTCGGTTTGTACAGTAATGTCCCAACAAGATTTTGCTTCCAATGTATTTTTCAAGACATCCCTGTACTCAGATGTTGAAGAAGAGTTTACAGGATTCAACTTTGGCTTAGACTTCTTAAAATCTTTGTCAAAATCAGTATTGTAAATATAATGAAACTGCAAAGCAAAAGAACCCAAATGCCCAAGCATTTCTTAACATATATTAAATGGACAAACAAGTAGATATTTCTGACTTGAGCTCATGATCCTGTATTTTATCTGAAGAAGCAAAGTGATGTGATATATTATTACATTATTAAATATATTTAATTTTAAATAATAAAGAAGCCTACCCAGAACTGCTTACATGCACAATTCTGTCACCTGAAAGAATGTAGACAGATAACAGAGTTAAATAATGGATTTAGAAGTACTGGTTAAAATTTTTATTTGAGTAAACTGAACCAGCAAAAGATTTGGTCTCTTCAAGGTCAGGTCCTACCCACTGATCTCTCTGCAGGCATCTCACAGCAACTAGCAATTTCATAGACAATTGCTGCAGTTAAAATAATTTACAAAGCTGTAAATGTAGTTCTACAGCTTTAAGTACAGTAAGCCTAAGGTTATTTTCCTACATGCGGATTTATATTTCCATGTCGTCTCACTACAATAGCTGGGGAAAAACAGTTTTACCACAAAAGAAACCCAAAGGAACAAACAAAAACAAACAAACAAAAAAGATCATGAAAGCTGAAAGATTCGTATACCACATGAAATACAAGTATTGTTCCATATCACTAACCATCTGTGCCATGCTATGGTGACATTCCTCTTTGTCAGTTCTGTACAACCAAACTCTGTTGGGATTTGGGAGTGAGCTGGACCATTCCTAAGCAACACCAGCTGTCCTATGAGGATTACTCTTCTGATAATCACACAGTAATTATGACCGCTTCTTGTACAAGTCAATTTCTGCCCTTTTTCTTCTGGTTTAATGAGGTAGTCTTGAGTGTAAAGGGAAGCCAGCCATCATGGGAAGACCATTTCCTGAGAAAAGAAAACATATGCCAAGGAAACATCTGGGTATACACATAACTGCAAGTTATACAGAGTCAAAATATCCCTAGAAATCTCACATCACTGGAATTCAATGTTATTTTCAATGCAAACTACGTTATTTTTTTTAAATGGGAAATACAAATTCAAGTGAATTTTTTTGTTTCTCTCCCTCCTGATTTCTTTCCACTCACTTTTAGATTAGGACCTTACAAAATAAGTAAGACAATGCTCCCCTTTCTCTACCTTCTGCTCTCTCTCTTTTCTTGCTTTTCTCTGAAACTCCCAATTCCTTCAGCTTTGGAAAACTGACATGGTAGTAGAGAAAAACTAACCTGAACTGTTTCAGTACTCTTCATTTACCTTTCCAAACCTGGACCAGTGTTAAGCAAGTACAGAATGACGAAGTCGGAGAGAGTTTGAGAGTGTACGCATCTGTAAATTTCTTGAAACTCTTCATTAGGTTGCCTTGGGTTGGAGCACATGATGCATAGGGAGAAACATAAGGCATTGCATTTGTTTAGACTAGAAGAGGGAATGTTAATAAGGGGAGATCTAACTGAGGTCTTCCCTAAGTAGGAAACAGGAAGTTAAAAACTTACTGGGAAGGCACAGACAGACTGTTCTCTGAGATGCACAGCAAAAGGACCAAAGACAATGATTAAAGTGTTCAACACGTGAAAATCTAGTTAGATAGCAGTCCTCTACTGGAAGAATCTGCAGAGAGATGATGTGCAAGCCTCATAATTCTCATACAGGGCTCAAGCGTGACCCTGAGCAACATTATAGAAATTTGAAACTGGCCCTACTTGGAGGGTGGACAAGACCTTCACTCCAACTCACACTTTTGAAAAATTCTACAATTTCTTTGACAGCATGCTAGAAGAATTAATAACCAGAAATCTCTGCTCTGGAAAATGATGTGTCTTTCACAGAAATGACTCTTCAATACAAAAACCTTGAACTATCAAATCTCTGTTACCTTATCCCCCCTACTGTGCCCTCTCACCCTAAAAAAAAAAAAAAAAAAATAGGGAGAGATATTTCACAGAAAATACAAAATGAAAAAATGAGACATATCAGATATTACATGGTGTATAAGACTCTCCAAAATATGTATTCCTCAGCATCAGCTGGTGCACTGATCTTTTCCCTTAGTTTAGTGATTTTCCCTTTCCACAGTGAGACTGCATTTTGAATTCTATAATATTTACAGCTGGGTTTAAATAGGTAGTAATCTGAGGTTTTAGGTAGATTTTAAAATTTATTTGAACTTCTGATCTACTGAGAAATCTGTTCCTTCTGAGATCATTCTTATTGCTCTCTGTAACTACCTGAAAGGAAGTTGTAGAGAGTAGAGTGCTGGCCTCTTCTCCCAAGTGACAGGACATGGGGGAATGGCTTCAAGCTCCACCACAGGAAGTTCAGACTGGATATCAGAAAAAAAAAATTCACAGATAGGGTCATTAGGCACTGGAACACGATGCCCAGGGAGGTGGTTGAGTCACCATCCCTGGAGGTGTTTAAAAGATAGATAAGGTACTTACGTATATGGTTTAGTGGTTGATAGGAATGGTTGGACTCCACGATCCAAGAGGTCTTTTCCACCCTGGTGACTCTATGATTCTATGAGATACAGTCTTATTGATTTACCTGTTTGGTGTGCAATTCATGAACACTAACCTGGTAGGAAAAAAAAATGAAGATAATTTTGTTTTACAACTAATCGTGTATTTTATTCATTGCATATGTAGAACCCTATTTAGTTTTAACAGAGGATTTAAATCTATAGGAGTGATGGGAATAGGAGGAAGACATATTTCTTAATAACAGCTTTTTAATATCACTTTGATGCCTTCTACATAGGGAATATCAGATATCGGTGAATGTATTTATAATGTACTTTTGGAACATGGTGATGCCCACTAAATTCAGACTACATGCAATTGACTCTGACTTAATTGCCTCACTTGGACTATTCAGGAACTATCCTCTGATTTTCAGATGAATCTACCTGTAAAAATATATATTTTAACTACAGACATCTTTGAAGTTTAAAACCAAATGTTATGGTTCCTGAGTCAACACATTAATGTTATCATGTATCACTTCGTGCTTTTGCATATGCACACACATGACCACACACACATATTTATTTGTAAATTTGATGCATGGGTATCTATACAAAGGCAATATTGTCTCCAAATGTCCAAAAGACAGAGTGGGATTTGAAACTTTGCTGTTTATGTACTGTGTTTTCCTGTACTATGCCTGTTCCAAATAACTTTGGTTTAGCCTTCAGACCTGTGTAATCCTTGCAATAATGTAAAGATCAGATGAGAAAAGCAAACATTTTTTTTTTTTTTTATTTTTTTTTTGCCACTGCAAAGGCATGAAAATACAGAAATCTGGAAATTATAAAAATATAGTTCTCCAAATGAGCAGCAAATATGAATAAATCTTGCTAGTTTTAATTTGTTAGTAGGAAGTAAAACAACAAATGTGAGTTTCTTATGAGTTGTCTTAGAGGAGGAGGTTTCAAAGATATCATATTTTACTAACAGTACAGTAAAATGGTAAGTATGAATCACAATAAAACTGTTTGTCTTTCATTTGCTATCACCTTACAAACACATTTAGTATTGATATATTAATATACTTGCAACAAATGGCAATGAATGCCTGATATTATACAAAATATCAGATTAAAATCTATTTATGTTACATCAAATAATAATATAGAACAGCATAAACCTTGTTCCACAGCCATCTGTAGTGAGGAAAGGCCTTGAGAATAGCAGAACCAATGTGATTTCACTGTGCAGAAAGGAAAGCTGGGTACCAGCAAGTAGGGATGGTCAGCTATCCTTCAATAAATCTTTATTGTAAGAAAAAGTTGATTCATCCAAACTAAAACTTTCCAGTTTCTCCAGACCCATGCATGGGTTACATAAGGAGGATTCACAGAGAATTTCAGACCAATGATAGATTCAACTATGAACTGTTTTAACTACCTACTGTTTCCAGATTATCCTATCATGGGAGGTGGACAACTGTTATCAATAAGCTCCAGGAAATGTCCTTCTAGCCAACCTACATCAGTTAACAGCATTATCCATTTGTATTCATTAACACCTTAGAGTCTGGTTGACTCGATGATCTGATGGGTCTCTTCCAACCTGGTGATTCTATGATTCTATGGTGCTTGGAAGGCAGAAATATGCTCCTTGAAACCTTTGTAGAAGGCCTGATTTCATTCCCTTGTAAATGATGATTGTTATATATTGAGACACTTGCAGCTTTGAATCTACTGCTGTTGAAAGAAACGCAAAAGAGTTTCTTTCATTCCCAACATTAGCAGTTACCTCCAGGAGACAATTTGGTAATAAAGGCAATTATTAAGAATGAATATGTGATTCTAAATGAACAGAATAATGTTTGTAAATTTTAAAATATTAAGTGGAAAAAAAAGTTAAGTATCGCCTTTACCTTTTTATTTCAAACAGCGAGACTACATCTGAAGGCGGATTGCCCTATATAATTTTCAGATGGGCCATTTAAAGATTAATGTTATGAATTTTCCATGACTTCAGAATGTTTAGTATCTAGGTGTTGTGCATAGTTTCTCACAGGTTCATTTCAGGTGTAACTATGTAAACAAGAATATTACTAGTGGTAAGAGCAAGTAAAACTTACGTAAAAATAGTTCTATTTCCACTGTTTCTCTGTAGTGTTTCTTAGGAGGTCTGAGTCCCTTCTGCTTCTGAGATTTTTAACAATTTGAGTACAAAATTAACAAGTTGAATCTACTGTAGTTATATAATGAGAAAAAAATAGCCTTATCTCACGGGGGAGCAACAGAATATTGTGCAAAGACCATTCCCCTGACATAAACTGTGTTTGGCAGATGGTGCTGTCAGTTCAGGTCTGTGTTTATTCTGTCATGCATGTGGTAGCATATTTTAAAATGTACAATCTCATGTATTATCTATGGGCTAAAAGCATGCAACACAAGCGGGACTATATCACAGGAGTTAAACTTCTGTAAACAACTAGCAGCGGTTGTGTAAATGCTATTTTCTTGACATAAATAACAGAAACATATGGCCAGAGACAGGAAGTGGGTGATACCTGGATAGATTGATATCCTGCTAGACAAGTGGCTGTATTTATGACATGATTCTGCCTGACAGCGAAAGAGGAGGGGAGGAGAGCTAATGACTTTTTCATGAACTCACTGACAAAATACATTTGACCACTGAATAGCTTTGCTTAACAATCTGATTCTCTGCAATGTTGTTAAATATGTTCAATGAAGATAAAGAAAATATTGGGGTCAGAAGTGGAAGGTAAAACTCTTATTCCCTGTTTTCTTAGGGCAGCATGTTGAAACAGCATTGTCATTCTAATAATTTCATACTCACATGATTTCCAAACACTAGTCCTTCACTGAAGAATACAAGTTATGGGCCAATAGTGTCCCACTGTAAATATTCTATTGCTGTTACAGGCTGAACTTTGAAGTGAGACGTTCGATGCCACAACGCTTCTTTTATAACCCTGCTTCCTTCCTATTTCATTATAAAAATCCTGGCTACTACAGTTTTAACCTTTCATCACTCAAACTTCTGCCTTCTAGTATCTGAATGAAATTCAATGAGCAGGACTGTATCACAGGAAAACGCAACTTCATACATTTTCAGATTCTGCTTTTAGTACATGTGACTCCTCCACAGCACCTGACAAAAGTGAAACGTAATGTTTCTTTGGACTGAGCTATTCTGTTGACAAAATTATTCAGGTAATAAAAACACACTAACCTTTCTGACAATGGGATGAGATTTATTTCACACAATGAGGGCTAAACTAGGTTTTCTGGCTTTTCTATGCAACTGCTCTTCACTCTAATTGTTGACCTCAGCAATAGAGATTGCTGTTTTCCTTTCAGCGTGGTTCTGTCTCTAGACTCTACCATAACTTTCTGAAGTGTGTGCTTATTTGTTTTTATGCAACACTCATGATGAACAAGAATCTACTCTAAATTACATTTTCCATTGTAATGGCTCTGCAAGGACGAGTTGGGGTCAGACAGAATTCGAGTTTTGTGACTAAAGCTGATGGATTGTTCTCCAGTAAACTTTAGAAGAATGACCCTTGTAGACAGATGTTTGAACGTTGCCTTTTCAGACTCACATCTAAGTAAAACAGATTGTGTCAAAGGAGAACATGCATAAACAGAAAAGTCCACTTGTGGAGATGAATTTAGCAGGATTGGTGCCTAAACAAGAAGATGCAGGAAAAAAACTATCATGAGGAATAAATGTACTTTTGCAAAGCAATTCAAATAAAAGACTGCTTCTAGAGTTCATGCTGAACTTGCAGAGCATGAAAAGGAAGATGTTGAAATCTTAATATCATGGAGTCATATGCTAGAACCTTTTAGGCAAACTCTTTTTAAATGAAGCAAAATAAGGCGTGCCTAAGGTTCAAACCACCCTTTTCATCTGATTTAGAATATTACAACCATCTGGAAAACTCAATTGTCTTTTCCTGTGTTTCCGTGCCTGGGTCTGGTGAGCTCTGTCTCACAAGGGACCCGAGAAGGAAGCATTCCTGTTATTTACAGTACCCTGGTTGTTAAAATACAGACCCACTATGTGGGAGGCCAGAGCTCAAATTCCTACTTTGCTTCAGCAAGGCTCAGTTCACTTTTCCTATGCTTCTGTGAAGTGCCTCATCAACACCAAACAGCATATTCCAGGGAGCTTGCATGTTTGCCATATTCCGCTGTTGCCTCGTTTCCTCTTTGCTCGACATCATTAAACATCCACTGGTGCAGGAACTCAGTATCCAATGGTTTAGGATCCCTACAAGCAATAACCCATATTATCAGACATGTTATGACACATATATAATTACTTATATAATTATCAAGAATATATGTATATACTTATGTAATATATACAATATTTTAATTATCAAGAAAACACTTCTGTCCAATCCTCTCCATTGTCTCTTGGATCTTGACATTCAATTGAAACAGGGAAAAGTCAAGACCTGACTGATTGCTAACACTAATAGATAAGTCAGGTGTTCTGGGTGTGTATGCAGCATTTCAAAAGGGCCAGTGGTCAGGTCTTTGACCCAGGAAGGTGTTCTTTTTTCTGTGCACTCTTAATATGTCTTCTGTGGAGCATAAGAAGAAGAAACCCCCCACTTTCTAGACAGTAAGTGAAAACTTACCACAGAGAGCAAGGGGACCTTTAGGTGGGGCTGGCACACCCTAGGTTCCCTATTATGTCAAACCTTAAAATGTAGACTCTAACAACTAGAAATTAGATATGTTCTTCAATTATCATTTCCAGCATTGAAACATGTTTGCTAAACATCTTCTAACTTGCATCAAGCTACAATTAATAAAATGACATTTCTAACTATAATTAGCTCATAATCACTTAGTCACCACCTGCTGATAACCGGTCATGATTTCAACATCTGAGTTACAGCTGACGCATAAAATATGTTGTGTGAATCAAAAATTTTTACATGCACATTAATAATCCTATTCTTGGCATCTCAAACAATCTGCATGTAAATGCAGGGGGGGAAAAAAGACCTCTTTTTCCACAGAGTTCTTCATTATCTGCTTCAATGGGAACATTTAATCATTTCTAAGACATTGGGGAAAATCAGCAGTGGCACAGACGCTTTCCTTGAGTTCGTGTTGTTGTAGGATAGTTGTAAAGAGAATGAATCACCCATGTAGTGTCCACGAACTGAGCAAAGCACCTACATGGGGAAGTGTTGGCAAATTCAACTTGTGTGTCATCCCTTACTGCTTTCAGAGAGGCCCCTTGAGTGCTTTCTAGAAAACAAAAAAAAAAGAGGAAACATATGTTCATGCAGAGCTTGCAACTGGAGGGAATGTGAAGCAGTCTTTTAAATGCATAAAGGTTGTTTTGCTGATTTCTTTCTATTGCTAATTTCTCTGCACCTTGGATCTTTTCGCTGTATGTCTGACTGCATGGATTGATCCAGTAAATAATAGAGAGAATATTCATTATAACTGAGAAAATTGTGTTGTTTGTGAGGACTCCTTTAAAATTTAAATTCTTTTTGAGGACTGTCAGCACAAGAGAAGATGCGTTCATAGTTCTACAGATGAGTGGTATCTTTTTATCCTTGTTTGAATTCCCAGAGAAATATGATAATACCAAAATATTTCTTGAGAATTGATCACATGTAACCATTGTGTATGAATCTAGGAAAATACTTAATTTTCATCAATGTCATATTTGCCAATCACGACACCTTTGCTTGGTATCACTGTGAATCAGCTGAAAATTGACACATTCATCAAACTGATGGTGTTTCTACATAAGCTCAGTTTTCTCAACATCTTAAAAAAAAAGGGGGTGGAGGGTGGGGACACATCCCCAAAAACCCTCCAGTGTTCTTCCAAAGACTTCCTTTTCTTTTTTCCCCTCATAATTTTGAAATATGCATACAAGTCAAGTCCACTCCTATGCTATGAGCCAAAGGACTGTGAGGGTCTGTCAGTTTTAAGGTGCGGTTGTTTCTGCCTCATACTGGGCAGGGGTACCAGATCTCATCAGGGATCAGGGTTTTTTTTCTCACTCATAACTTTGTTTGTTCCTCAACCATAACAATACTCTGAACTATCACAAATCAGAGACTGCTTGGCATAGGTGTGTTCATCTCAGAGGCAGAAGAGACTCTAGTTTTGTTTGAGGAAGTACTAGAATTACACCAACTATCTGCCAGGCACTAGCTCTGTGGACCCTTTCCAGGTCTTTCATGTTAACGCTGGTACAAAAAAAAAGCTACAGTGAATCAATGAATCAGCTAAATTATCAAGCTGTGAAAAACCTACTGGTTGCAGCATAATCTTCCTTGCACATGTGAACTTAGATGAAATTCATTCACACATGAAAAGCACCTGTACAAACTTGAGAGATTGTACATGATACATTTCCACAGAGGTATCAAGTAATGCTTACTGTTTCTCTACATTGCGTAAGTAGAAACATAACAGCCTCTTGAAGTGTCAATATTCTGCTCAGAACTAAATAGCAGCAGAAAAGCAAGATGAAAAGAAAGATTAAAAAAATTAAAACATTGAGAGTAATATTGCTTAAATTTTTATGTAAAGATTTTGAAAATTTAGATTATTGTTATACTTTTCACATTAATTTTGATGATCTTAATTCCTTACATTCTTATTCATTTTTCAATTCGGTATCAGACTGTTTTACTTTATTTGAAATTGCAATGTGTGAATACATATCTTAAATACACCATAAAATACAGTCTCTTTCATGACATTGAAAAACCCTCCAGAGTCAAAAAGAGAGTACTTTAGAGCCATTAGCGGAAAACTGCTTAACTACAAATGGCCTGGTTGGTATATAAAATGTTTAATGTTAAAGCTGCTCCCAAGGTAAACATTCCGCAATGGCTTTACAAATAGCGTATAGTAAAAAAATAATGGGATCTGTAATTGTTCAGTCATCTGCACAATATAAAAGCTAAGTATCTTAACCATACACAAAATGTATTCAGGGCCTGTAATGTTAAATCTGCTATCTTTTGCACTTTGTGCCTGTTGTTATAAAACAAGGAGAAAACAAGCCGTCTACAGAGAATCTTCTGCAGCGCTTTCCCACATGTCAGTCTCTAGGACAAGGCAATATTAATGTACGAGTGGTCAGCTCCTTTCATATACTACTAATGTACTGGAAAGCCTTCCGCACTCGGTGCTTTCCTTCGTGTCTCAGGACGTCTTGTGCTAGAACACTTCCCCACACAGAACAATATGGCCTTCTCTTGGAAAAGCCCTCTGGGCTGATCATTGTCAGGTTATGTTATGTTTTAATGGTAGGCACTTCAATGCTAGTTTTGTGCAGAGTTGTAGCAGGAACAAGAGGTCTAAACAAACAGAAGGGCCACTAGAGCCCTTTCATTTATCATTCTAACCTGACAGAAACCCCGATCTATTCCCTAACTTTGCTGAATTTTACATGTTTCTTTCAAAACATCTGCTTTTAAAAAAAGTAGCTGCTTTTATTCTTGGCCCTTCTGCATAAGTATTTTCTTCTTTACTGTTTAGATAAGTCTGTTTGAGAAAACTGAAGGAAAATGTAAAATCAGGGGTCACTGCCTGAAAGGCCCTAGCATAGCATAAACAAATATTGTTAAAAATAATAGTGTTAATACTTCCATAGCATTTTTTATCCAAATATGCCATAAAGATGTGATTTAATTAGTGTTCATATCACCATTATGAATTAGTTAAGTATTATAGCAAGCATTCATGGGAGGAAATAGACATAAAGAGAATTTAGGGGTTGCCTAGGTAACACAGGGAATGACAAAGGTGGGATTTAAGCCCAGTTTTCTCCTTGGTGTTCATTAAAAACAGTCCTTCTTAATATGTATGAAAGCATACTGTCTCTCCATCTTAAACAGGTGATTGTTTACAAGAAGAGTTGTGAGAAACATTCAATTTTTCTTAAACACGTAGTTAAGAAATTACTATTGTGTACAAATTCTCAGTGTAAGTCTGTTCAGGTAAATAAGAGCTCACTCGAAAGTTAGACATTGCATTTTCCCACTCTCTTTGCCAGTAACAATGGCAATACAGTTTGGAAAGATATTTTTTAGAGTTTCAGATTGGGTTCACTGCTTTTTGTCATGCAGCTGAAGCCAAGTATTATGGCAGTATTTATCATTCAATATTCAGTATTTCCATATTTTGAATGAACTTTCCTCATGTGATCATAAAGGGACTTATTTCCCAGTGCTGAGAGGAGAAAGATGTATCCCCAAGAAGTACTGGCAATATGTTAAAAGAAACGCAAAATATTTTACATGGAAAAAGAACATGAGATCAGAACTCTGTTGGAATGGTTTATTTAGAACTGGCTGGATCAGACAGAGGAGGTCTTTTCTGTCTGATGGAAAGAGGATATGTTTTGCTCAGTTTTAGAAAGGGGTTAGTTTGGGTGGATGATGATTCTAGTAAAGGGTGAGGGAAAATTTATGAGTCTGGAAGGAAGATTAGTAGCACGGAAGATTTTGTATTTAGGGTATGAAAATATGCTGCATTTATTGAGAGTAATGTTGTTTTGATGGAAAAGTGATTAATTTCCTGAGAGTTGCAAGGCACATCTTTAGTTCAGAGAAGGATGATGAAGGGGAATGTTAAATATTTCAATGTACCTGTGAGAATTATGTGGGATTTGAGCAAGTGTTGAATCTATGAGATTAATGGGGAATTGATGGCACAAGGGAAGGATTAAATGCATGTAGTCATAGGTTTGGGACGTGAGAGATTCAGAAGGATTGGGTTGGGAGGTACCACTTGGGTCGTTGAGTACATTCATGCACAATCTCAGCTAACTGTGTGATAGATGTTTATTTTAGATTTATCCACATAGCATTTATTCTGCTTTCCTCCACCTTTCACATTTTCCAGGACCAAAGGAAAATTAAGATCTTCAGTTAATACAACATCCCACAGAAAGGACACAGAGGAGGTTATGGTTACCTTCAGTAGCTCTGTCCCTGCATTATCAAGGAAGCAATTAAATAAAACTCTCAAGTAAGCCTAGAAAACAAGTTCCATGATGCAAAAAAGCACTGATATTCAAGTAAGGGAAATCTTTCCTTCTAAAGCCAAACCAAGTGGTCATTTTACCCCATGTAAAGGTAAAAGAGACAATAGCATGGGACTGAACATTAATTGCAGCAGAATAACAGAAGCATCCACAGATCCTGCCTATGTCTTTTCTCTCATTATGGCCAGTTTCTAATGCTTCACTGAGAACTTTCTTTTCTGAAAAAAAAAACCCCACCTTGTTTATCAAGATCTGAAAATTTTCCTTCCTAGCTTCCAAATGTGACTGTCGTAGGTGTAAGGTACATGATTAACGCAGTCTATATGCAGTGTAAGTAGACAGTGTTCAGTCTCATTTCAACCCCCTTAGCACACTGGATACCTACTAATACATATCACAAGCTTAATCTCTTTCTTCCCAGAATTCTCTTTGTGAGTTTTAAATTCTTCTTTTCTCCTCACCGTCTTGCACTAAGTTCCTACTCACCGCCCTATTTGGAAACCAGAAGCTCATTTCTCGGATGATTAGAGATCATCTAGTTAGCAAGCTAAATGTATTCATAACCATTCTGTTATAATTTATTTTTTGCTGATTTACTGCTTTTACTTTAAAAACTCTTCTTCCTCTTGAGTATTTACCCTGACTACATTTCAGTTATTATATTACCTCTAAACCTTCTTTTAATACTGCTAAAGAAGCTGGATCTTTTTAATCCATCTTCACAAAATAGCTACTGTGTGTACCTAATAAATCTTCCTTGCATTTAGGTGTATATTTCCTGAACACAGATGACTAGTCCTGGATATAATATTCCTAATGAAGTCTTACAGTTGTGTTCCTTGATGGTACTAGTCTGGTCCTGGTCTACAATAAAATGACCTGGTCTAGTATTAACTTGGGAACTTGACATCCTTTTTCACAACTGCATCACACTAGTTAGATCCTTACATGCAGTCAGATTCTCCTCCATTTCATTAATTTCCAACTGATAATATTCCAATCCCCAAAGCTCTTGTTGTCTGAACTCAAACCCACCACATTATGTCCTGTGATAATAACTTTCTTCTTATTTCAGTCACTCTGATCAACTAAGCTATCAAATTCCTTTAAGGTACTGTATCCTCAGTAATGGCAATAATTATATTATTGTAAAAAAAGCATAATTGCCTCCCTAAATCATAATAGTACCCTGTGAGTGAGAAAGACAGGTAATTCTTGCAGCTTATAGTTGATATTTTGTTTGTACTGTAGTTTCTGAGAGCACTGAGTGCATAGCAGTCATGAGCTGTTTCAGCTTTGAGTCAAATACAGTTTAAGCAACAGTAGTGTGTAAATCCAAACCGATGAGATGAATAAAAGATAATACTGAGAAAAATTTGATTGACAGCTGCACTTCAGTGGCTACTTCTACTCAACCAAAGGATTTTGAGCACAGATTCTGTGGTTGGGATTTGGAAGCCAGCAGGGGATCATTTGTAAGTTTTAGTCTTTTTGATCCCTGACCCAGTGGGCAAGGAAAGACTTGTCAGGAAAAACACTGTCTTTGGGTGGGCAGCTAAGTACAAGATGCTTAGTACCAGTTAGTCTGATCTAAATATTGTTTTAGGATTTCAGCTGACCAAGATGTTGTCCTATTCATGCTGTTTAATGTGCAATAGGATTAAAGGCATGCATAATCTGAGCATGTATGAAACCCTCGAGACCCACTTGAATGGCATGCTGAGGCTTTTGGCTCAGATCCTGCCCAAGAGGTATTAATTTGGGTATGAATCAAATGAGGCTGGGAACTGGTGCAGTTGTGCTAGTTACATCTGATGTCAAATTTAGTCTCTCAGCTCTAATAAAGCATGTTGTCCAACTTGTGAGAATGCATTAGGAAGTGCAGAGTAATGGTATTTAATGTGTAGCAAGTCTGGAGCTCTGTGGAGTGCAAGCAATTTCTAAGATTGCCATCCTTTCCACTCTTCCCCCACTGCTACCCTCTCACAGACAGCAAGCGTTATCCCAGTCTCTCCTTGGTCTCCTAAGGAAGTTTCTGGTAATATTTCAAATAAAACACAGAGGATTTGAAGGGAATAATAAATAATTATGAGCCAGATTGAAATGGCCTTTGCTCATAGCGGTTGTTAGGACTGCTAACAAGAGAAATTACCTATGAAAGCAAGTAATGAGTTTCCAACGTGTTAGTGTACACAGAAGACTGGATTAAATTGGAAGGTTTGGGCTGAAGTTTCCCTTTCATGTGACATTTAACCCTAATGGTACATGGGCATTAACTTCTGTCTTGAGTGAAGGGGAATGACTGCACCAGTGACCTGGTCTGGTAGACAGTAGACAAGAAGAGAGGTGTCTGTAAGCTAGTACGAGGTTATCAGCTAATGAAAACAAGATGCCACTAATGAAAAGAGTGTGGGAGTCAAGGAAACAAGTAAATCTTTCCATGCAGTTTTTATGTCCAATATTGAATCCAGAGTTTTCTGGAGAAAAATAGTTGGACTACTTTGCCAAGGTCAGGAGAGTTCTACTCTT
Organism: Coccyzus lansbergi; assembly: GCA_033558105.1. Classification (NCBI taxonomy): domain Eukaryota; kingdom Metazoa; phylum Chordata; class Aves; order Cuculiformes; family Coccyzidae; genus Coccyzus; species Coccyzus lansbergi. The sequence goes on from JAUMJK010000016.1 coordinate 278,492, forward strand.
AACTGCTTTCATCCTCTTCTTTCTCTGAGATGGCAGCACTCAGAGAAGTATGAGACCTTCCAAAATTCTCCAATTGCCTTTTGTATAGAATAATGTAAGGCAAAAAGATTATTCAGGATTTTATTTGAGTGATGAACATCTCTAGTTATGAAATACACTATACCATGTATCTAGGGAGAACAGAATCACTCTTGATTCTTCAACAGAGTCAAGTGCTTTCAAACGGATATATTGAATATGCATTGTGCTTTCATTTTTTTCCTATTTTCTTTCAATTCTGTATGGAATAACATTTCAGGTACATAAGAGACATTTCTGTAATCAAAGCTCATATTATTACTTAAGGTAAGTAGAAGACAACATTCTAATATGTAGTAAAAACCAGAAAGTCTTCAATTACTTTTTTAAAATTAAATTATTTTGTGGTTATCCATAATCAAATCCAAGAAATTAGAGTTTTGAAAATTATTTCATGGGGAGTTTATAAGTACATACAAATAGTTCATATGCATATAAAATCTTATCCTTGTAAACTTCAAAAATTCATTAAAGAGAGATTTTGAAATTTAATAAGACTAATTAAAATGGCACTATCAGGGCCAACTTGATATCCTAAATCAGATATGAGCATTTCATTCTGTAGAGTCATATTCAAGCAGGTTGATGATTACAGCTTTTCTTTCTAAGATAAAATTCCTTTCAACTCAACCAAGTCAGACAATAGCTGCATAGGAAACCAGTCCAAATCTTAAATAGAAACCAAACTTGATTGGACACAAGTTTTACTGATTCTTTATTTAAAGGAAATTTTAGTGAAAATTTGTAGGGAAAGTTTTTGGTCTTTCAGGAATTGTTTTTCTTACAACTACAAATAGGGAAATTTTGTTATTCATGATGAGGACATGCAAACAATGTTTCAGGTGTGCATTTTCTATACTTGAGAGGAAATTACATGAGACAACAATCTGACAATATGAGACCAATTTGGCTGAACTGCCAAAATGCTGAGTACTGTCTCTAATGAAGAGTAGATACATATGCTGACAATAAGTTAGGCATCGAATTAGAAAATGATTAAAAAAGCGTACATGAAATTATTTAAGTTAATCAAAGACAAGAAAACAGAGGCAGATGAGTAGATCTGCACTAGATAATGAATAGCATAATAAAGACTTTGAGGTAAGTAAAGTAATTTCTTTGTATTAAGCCTAATACTGATATATATAAGTTGTGCCCTGCTGTACTTTTTATGCTGAGACTTGTACTTCTACAATTTTACACTCTTAGCATTGTCTTCAAGGTGCATTATTTCTTTGAAAGGCATGGAACTCAGACCTAATTCTACTTATCTCAGTGCATGTTAAAGAAACAAGATTTCAAGGGAACATTTGATGGATACTTTATAGAAACACTCAGTTGAATATCACTAGCTAGGTAACCTTTCTAAGCCCTAAGACTTTAAGAAGGTGGTAATACATCATTAAGGAACAAGATAGTGCAGACATTTTTGGTTAACAAAAACCCCAAATGAACAAAAAAGCCCCAATAAAAACAAACTAACAACAACAACAACAAAAAGACTTGCTGATGACTGGGACAAGTATTTAAACTAAATCACATACTAAAGAATATAAGATGAAAACCAAAGGGGCTCCAGAAAAAGAGGATTTTTTTAACAAACTGAGAATAGAGGCAAAACTCTGAAGTAAATTGTTAAATAAAAGCATTATGTGACCGGACTTGAATATTCTTGGTGCATTAGATCCTCTTGGAGTGTAGAAAGATTCCTTCATTTCTCTCAGAAGAGAAAGAATTTGTAACATGAAAGAGCTATGACAGTTTATGCCTCACGGGTGAAAATTCATTCCAGTTACGTTAAAACAAGGTGATTCCCTCCAAGTAAAACTAAGCTCAGCACACCTGTTTTAAATAGCAGTGAATGTAATAAACATATTAATAGCAGTCCTATCATCTTGATAATGATATTTTGAAAAGAGGCAGCCTTGTCCATCTCAGTGGAAGACTGTATGAGTTCAGCAATGGTCAAGAGGGGCTTCTGAAACACAGATATCCTAAGGACAGTGTCATTCTACCGTCTTCCCTCAGATAAACTCTAGAGAGGAACAGCTTGAGATACTGGACTCCAGTATCACATTATGTTTCTTATCAGCTGCTTCAGCTGGCTCCTCACTCCACATGTGGGTGTTCAGGATTACTTACCAGTCAGTCCATGCCCTTTAGAGGGATATTAGGAACACTGGGTTTTAATTGTTGTCTGAGGGCCAGGCACTGAAAAACTATGTGCCGCTTTGATTAATTTGTAGGTGCTTAACATTATTCACTGTATCTAATTTATGGCAACACTTAACATTTGGCACACCTTAATCCTCCTGTGGCTCTATGCTTTAGTATAGGACATGCAGAGCAGTCAAAAAGCAAATAAAAGTGGGCCCCAAAAAGCAAAAATATTACCATACTGTGATACTCTGTTTACACAAAACCTCTGTCAAAACATTGCCCAAAGTAGAATCTGAAATGGGGGGAAAAGATTTTATTAGCAACAGCCCCGAACTTGTCTACATAGAAAGACCTTCAGTAATAATAATATCCGAAAAGAAAATAAATTGCCACTATGGTATTCAAAGTAATTTAAGTAATTTCACTTATTATTGACTATTTGCTTAGAGTAGTTATTCATTTTATCAGAAACAGAATAATCACATTTTAATAATTGTATTCTGTGCAAAGAGAGATTGATAGTGACATAATAAGAACTTCCTATTTAAATGCATAATAGGGATGTGGGTGTATAACAGACATTATTATTATTTTAGTTTATAAACATATACAAAACCAAAGGTGTCAGGCATTTCAAATATTGTATAGTTAAATTACAAACACTATATCAACTGAAACCATTAACTAATCCCATGAGAAAGCCTAAACATAAATTCAAACACTGCCACACCAGCTCTGTACCTCAGTACAGCTCCTCAAATCCTCTCTCACAAATCGCACCTAAGTAGACTAGTCCTGCAGCAGTGTGTCTCTGGAAGGAAAAGTGGTTAAGCACCACAATAAGGAGAATTTTCTGCAGTGGCAGGATTTCTTCTGTTTTACTATTGCTCCTTCTATTTTAAATCCAGAGAAATTCAATTTTTTTAACTGCTCAATGAATTGCAACTTGACCAAGACAATAGAAAAGAAGATTCTGGACAGAAAAAATAAAAATTCTTATGCTTTTTAATTTAAAGAGCCAGATATAATTTCCATCCTGAAAAGATGAAGCACTCCTTGAAAAAAAAAAATTAGCTTGCATTGGTTCAAACTGTTTTTTTAGGTGGTGCTCTAATTCAACACAGATATGATGATAGTAGCATCTACATGGACTACAAAAAAATGCAGCCCATTCACTGAATTTTGCTCAGTTTTTTTCTACATCTCACTGTCCTCCCATGTGGACAGAAGAAATTTATCAGGCCTGAGGTAATCCTCTTCCATTATAAGGAGCTTCAAAACACTGCTCTTTGAAGAAGTCCTATTGTCTAAAATGTCAAAAGCCTATAAACCTGTGATGAGCATCTAAATATCTGTTTAGGACTAGATCTACAGGTAGATGAAACACTGAGCAGCAAGTGATAATTAAAAGATGAACTATTATATTCTTATGGAAAGTCTCAACCTGAGAACCATTGATCCCAAGAAAGTCTGAAATCAAGATATAGTTAATTTAAGAACACATAGTTTAAAAAAGGGATGTTTATGTTAGGTGTGTTAGATTCTCACATACGCTCTGCAGCTGTATACAGTTGTGTAGTGATACATAATATATTGAGGTAAGGAAAGTCAAGAAAATAGCTTTAATTTCGGGGAGGTATGTTGAATCCTTGTAGATTTTCCCTCTTCAGAACTACCTCACAGTAACTTTTATATCACCCTTTCGCTACTGGAAGAATTTCAGATTACTGCCCTCCAGCTATCTCGTGGCTGAATTTTTTTTTTAAAAAAAAGATAAATACTTGAATATTAAGCATTATTTCTTAAAGTCAGTAGCTATGCTAAGTTATCTTAAAATTACATTTTGAGTTATTTTTCTTCTCCTTTATTTTTGTGAAAATATGCTTTTCTATCATGTTCTGTTGTTTTTAGTCATTGAAGTAATACTCAAAATCAAGAAAAAAAGTCTGTACAAATATCGGTAGAAATCAAATCTTTGTATTGAATTATTCCATGTTGAGTTATTGTGTTTACATTTATTTCAAGATAAAGTTGAAATAGAATCATAGAATCACAAAATCGTTTAGGATGGAAAAGACCTTTAAGGTCATTGAGTCCAACTGCAAATCTACCGCTGCCAAGGTAAACCATGTCCCTAAGCATCACATCTAAACGTCTTTTAAATACCTCCAGAGATAGTGACTCAACAACTACCCTTGGAAGTCTGTTTCAATGCTTGACAACCTTTTCAGTGATGAAGTTTTTCCTAGTATCTAATTTAAACCTCCCTTGAAACAACTTGAGGCTATTTCCTCCTGTCCTTCCACTTGTTACTTGGAAGAGACCAACACCCACCTTGCTCCAACTTCCCTTCAGGTAGATGTAGATAGCAAAATAATTATATTACCAACAAAACTAATGATGTAGCCATTAGTACATAAAAGTACAGGCTTGTGAAAAAATGTGACAAGTCAAATCTTTGTATTGCAATATTTAAAACCACTGTTTCCCTGCTATAACATATAGTGTGACTTAGAATCATAGAATCATAGAACAACCTGGTTGGAAGGGACCTATCAGATCATCACGTTCAACCATTCCTATCAAACACTAAACCATGTCCCTCAGCACCTCATCCACCCATACCTTAAACACCTCCAGGGAAGGTGAACCAAACACCTCCCTGGGCAGCCTGTTCCAATGCTCAATGACCTTTTCCATGAAAAACTTCCTCCTAATCTCCAGCCTAAACCTCCCCTGGCGGAGCTTGAGGCCATTCCCTCTTGTCCTGTCCCCTGTCACTTGGGAGAAGAGGCCAGCTCCCTCCTCTCCACAACCTCCTTTCAGGTACTTGTAGAGAGTAATGAGGTCTCCTCTCAACCTCCTCTTCTCCAGGCTAAACAACCCCAGCTCTCTCAGCCACTCCTCATAGAGTCTGTTCTCCAGACCCCTGACCAACTTTGTTGCTCCATGTTAATCACAGAAAAACATATGTTAATCACAGAAAAACATTTTATACACCACAGAAACCATAAGAATACTTTGTGTGGGCATACCGTCTCTGAAAATCTCTGTAAACACATAACATGATGTTATGTGTCATGGAAAATGTAGAGTTTCAGACCAACATGATTCCAGAGAAACCGAAGTCAAAATAACTTTTACTAGAGGAATTAAGCTTGGCTTTTGCTGTACTTTCAAACAATAATCCATTTTCCACACTACCTTACTTTCAATTCATTCATTATATTACATATTAAAACAATCAATTGGAAAGAGAAAAATGCCATGCAGTGTAAATTTTACTTTGTTTCCATTTCTTATTTAAGCCTATAACTTTAGATATAATTAGTCATATTAAAGCTCTGAAGAATAAGGCTGCCATTAACAGTGATTTAGCAAATGCTTTCGAATTTTAGTCTTACACTACATAATTATACTTACATGAAATATAATTAATGAGGAAAACGTCTCAGATGTGTGGGCTAGGAAGGCAAATATAACTATCCTTTATTGTGCCTTCAAGGTTAGAATTATTATAGCACTTATAATTTTATTATAATTACCTATAATGAGACTCCACATGCGTGATACAATCTACATGCTTTCGACATTAGAAGTTTTCAAAATGCCTCATTAAGTATTTTACTCTATATTTATGTGGTTTTCCTCCACCTCCCATTTTTGGTGGCCATCTATTTCCTGTAAAAGCATACAAACTTATTTAAAAATTACTACCATTAAAGATCATAAAATGATTACAATGAATAGATATTAAGATGTCACAGCTGTATAACCTATTCCTTTTATGTACTCCCATGCTGAATTGTTTTATGACCTATCATAAACCTATTAAACTACTGGTAATAAAGGATTGTAATTAGTGATAAAACCTTGTTGCTTAGTGAGCCAAGACAGTCATCCTTACTTTGGATTTTATTGAAAGTAATCAAGATGAAACCTTCAGCAATGTCAAATAACACCTTCACAGAAGAAGGTTGCACTTTTGGTAGAGATTGCCAATATTTAAGCTTTTCTGTCATTTACCTGTGCTGTATTTTGCAGGTTATGCTTGATTAACTCTGTTGCCCTCCATCCTTTTTCCTATTCCCTTCCTTGCACAGAAGAATAAGAAATATAGGATAAATGAAGCCAAATAAGCTTGGAACGCAGTTTGACTTCAGTGGTTTTCCATTTTGCTATTGTATTACGCGTGTAGAATACCGTCCACAACTTGTTTCTTGGCAGGATTCAACAAGGGCTATAGCAAAGCAGAAATCCTTAGAAGCAAGCTCTGACTGAAATGGAGAAATCTAGTTAAGAAAAAAAAGCATGCAAGGCGCTGAACAAAATAGGTGACCTTTTCAGCTATCAAATCAAATTAACTTTTTTCCTAGTCATACTGGGCTGAATGCAAACATAGCTTCCAGAGGCACAAAAGCCACTGCTATAATCTGCACTGTATCATCAAGTCCCTCTTAACATTTGTGTGTTGGCCTTCTAGAATACATTAATTTTGCCAGCAAGCTCAGATGGTTGGTTCTTGATGTATCCTGGTGAAAGCTGACATTTTCACTTTCTTTAATGTAAATTTTCTGTTACTTAACCTCAAAATTCTGGATGGAGTAATTTTCTTGGGATATAAGAAAATGCCATTTACCATTTTGGCATGGAAAGGAGGCAGAGACTATACAGTTGAGGCTCGATGTAGAGAAAATATATCAGGGATTAAACTCACAAATCTGTATTCCTGTCTCTACTGCACAGCTACAGTACCTTGCACATCTTGAAAACTGGAAAGGAGGGGGGAGGGGAAGAAGTCAAACAATATTCACTTTGTCTTTATAGCACTATATTTCACTCCGCAGTAAACTGGAGAGACAGAGCTCTAAGCACTGAACAATTAACCCTCCACTAATTCCCCTTCTATCCTACAAAATAAAGAATACATCAAAGACAGAAGAACAGGTATCTTCTCTCCCATTCTACACAACATGGATTTATTTGTCCTAACTGGACTTTTAAACCTATTGTGCCTGGCTTTTCACAGCACTGAATTGAGCAATAGGGAAACTATAGTAACCAATAATCTGTTTCACTTCAATGGAAACTATGTATCTTGGTGGATAACAAAGCCTGGGATAAACACTAAAAACCTCTGACAGGGTTTGGAGGGGGAGAGGATGGTGTCTTAAATCGTGGGGGCACATTTTAGGCAGCCTTCACCTATAGACAACAATCATTACGGCATTCCTCATTTGTCCTTCACTAAGCAAATTCTTCAAAGGTGCTTAATGGATGCCGTCACCTCCATTAAAATTCACACTATTCTGTGCAATTAATTCAGCCATATGCAGAAGTATGTGCATGCTAATCATTTTTAATGACATATACATTAAGATTATATACAATAGGCTCCTTTTGAAGAGATACCTCTTCAAGGGATGTTGGTAAAACTTTATACAGTATTATTTGTAGTCAAGTCAACACAATAAACCTCTCCTTTATTCTCATAAAGATTTTATATCTCTTGTTTCAAAGATAGCAGACAGAAAGCGTATTTGGTATTCCCCATACAATTATAAAATGGAATTAAAGCAATCCAAATATACACCTAGACCAAATTATTATATTATATACATCTGACCAAATTATTTTACATTACCTAAGATCTACATGGAATCAAGAGCACCAAAAGCTGATCACTTTTGCAAGTAAATCAAAAAGGCTGTTCCTCTATTTTTTTTTTTTATCTTAAATGTATCCAGAGTTTTATGGCTAAATACTAAAGCACTAGCAGTTGGTCATGCTTTAAGCTACTAGAAGAAAGTTAAGCTTCCACGTTGGCTAGCCGAGATATCAGCTATAAGCTGACAAGTAATTAAACCAGCATATCTATAACAACTGTCATCTCTTATTTCTGTGCAACTTGGACGTAAACCAAAGGCAAGAAAGCCAAAAAAAGACTTCACATTACTGGGCAACTGCTGCGCATCTCCTGCTGAACAGTTTAGCAGACCTGGGCATTTAGAGGATTGTAGCAGAGATCAAAAGGGTCAGAGATCCCTTTACCAATTAACAGCAGGGAGAAGAACATCAAATAAGGTGTAAATTTTAGCTCTGCAGTTTTGAGTAAGCCAAGCATGAAATGCATTCTAATACTCTTGAGTAGCTGCAGCTTTGAGACATCAGTGATGTCACTGGTGCACTAAAGGAAGCTTAATCGCACTTAGAGTGGCATGTAGCAATCCCGCTCAGCTAGGTGCTAAAGCCTGCTGCTTCTTGTCTCTTTTGATAACACATGGGAATTGCTAGCCCCGACGTGGCTTGCGAGAACAGAAAACACTCCACAAAAAGCAGCCTTTCTTTGGGGTCTTATGCTTTTATTACACCCGGTCTTAAAGACATAGTGACACGGTGTTTGTTTTCTCCCCATAATTGTTTCAAATAAAGAAGGAAATAATTAATAAGGGCCAGTGTAAGTAATCAGCCTTTTGGGGCTTGAAGCACTGTTTAATCCAACTTTATGCAAATCACCATGGGGGGAAAGCTGTTCCTATAGACATTGCTCTTTCTTCTCTTTCTTTTCTCTCCACCACCCCACCCTTTCAAGTACGACAAAAGAATGCCACTGAGCCTTTTTATGCAGCCCCTTGACCAGTATACACTGCCTGGAATATGCAATCGGATATGATAGCACTGGGAAAGGCAGAGCAGGCCAAGAGCGGTGCTGGAGCGGAGGGGAGATGTGCGTTGTACCCATAGGTGCGTGTTGTGCCCATAGGTGCGCTTTGTACTCATAGGAGTGCTTTGTACCCATAGATGCACAATTCACCCATAGGTGCACTTTGTACTCATAGGTGCACTTTGTCCCCATAGGTGCAGATTTTACCCATAGGTGCACTTTGTCCCCATAGGTGTGTTTTGTACCTTTAGTGCACATTGTACCCATAGATGCACATTGTACCCATAGGTGCGCATTGTATCTATAAGTGCACATTGTACCCATAAGGTGCGCACGGGCAGCGTCTTCAGATCATCAACGGCTGGTGGAACTGTCCCTACCACAGGGTTCCCTGCACCCACGCTGCAGGCAAGATGTGCAACCAGGACCTGGAAGGTTTGGAAGAAGAAAAACGTCGACAGCAGTAACAGCAGCAGCAGGAGTAGCGAAAGAGATTAAATGGGCCAAAAGTTCTGCTCCGGCAAAATAACAGTCTAGTGGTTTTAGGCTGAGCTAAAGGTTGGAATTAAATGAATTTAACCTATTTTTCAAGTGGCATTGTGTGTGGATAGTTATTGTTGAATGATATCAGACACGTTTTTCTTGCAGAAAAGTGCATGAAACAGAATTTAAACAGAAAAGGACCCTTAGTTTATTTTTACTGTTTGTGAATTCAAATTGTGTCAATAACAATTCGAAGCACAATTCTTAAAGACATAAATGTGGATATTATGTTATTCTTTTGTTTATTTCAGCTAACAAAAGATTACCATGGGGACAATTACAAATTCATGATATGGGTACATTCACAGAATACATTAGTGGCCCCGCTTCAGTGAGAAAACACAGTAGCAATGTTTAAAACGGGTTAAGAATAATTCCCACAACTTAAATATGCGCTTTCATTTTATAGATCTCAGCTGTAATAAGTTCAGGTTGTGAAGGGTCTATCCGTAACGGAGTTCAATTAAAAATGGTTTGTGAACTTAACTGTTCTGCTCATAAACTCATCCCAGAGCATCAAATACTTTGTTTTATGTACCTAAGAATTCATAATTGCATATATTGGATTTATTTAGGAAAAAAAAAAAAAAAAGAAATCAGTGAAATCCCTTTACCCACTCCTGCTTCCAGAGCGCAAGTGCTTGGTTTTCTAAACACTGTGAATACAATTAGATCTGAGAGACGTCATATCCACAACAAAGACAAGCTAGTGACCAGCTCAGATATATTGTCTTTTGAACAACGAGTCAGTGCAGACAGAAGTAAATGACAGTTAATTACAAATTACATTCTGGCTGGGGCTGTGAAGGCCTCCTGGCTTGAATAATAATCAGGCCCTCGGGCACTCACCTGCCTGCAAACGAACATACGGAGACACAGGCTGGGGTGCTATACAAGTTTCAAAACAAGCTGCTAAACACAAAAGCTTATTGGATTACAGAGATTTAGGCAAAAGCATTCAGATCTCTGGCAGCAACTCTAGTACTAGGTTGAAGGGATTTCTAAAGGATGAATTGCCATTCACTGTAAATTTCTGAATACTGCTCCTGGTTTGGGGGAAGGAAATAAGTTCTCTCATTTCTGACATTGGAAAAGTTCTCCTATCACAAAGTCCCTTTAGAAAAAGTGATAAGAGAAAGTGTCACGAACTGGAGATCTAATATCTTTCCAAATTAGAGAAGCTACACATAACGTACACATTATTTCTTTGCAATTCTTTCCAGTCAGTCAGTACTATATACATTCTAAACGTAGTCTATGTAAATAAGAACAAATCAGAAAAAGATACTACCTATGGAGGAATAAGTACTTTTATCCAGCATCCATAACTGATGAAATTCGGACTGTTTACTGATATATGTGACATTTTCTGATGTTTTATTTTAATCCCGTATATTTGTAAAATATGACAATGTCATTAATTAATGTCAGCATTAGTGCACTGTAAAACCCTGGCTTTTGTAATTCACTAAAGCAATTTCTATTCATTTAGTTGAGCTAAGTGCTTATTGTTAAAGACAAAAGGCTCAACAGTTTGACATTGAGCTCATTATGCATGTTTAAAACATTCTGCAATTCAAGGCCACACCACATGCAATAAAAAAGAAACTGGTAGGTTCAGGGATTAAAATTCAGACCACACAGTTCTCTTCAATAACTTTCCATTTAAATCTGATTAAAACTTCAAAACAAAGCTATTTAGATGTATCAGCATACATTGGTGTGTAAGTATGGGAGAGTATGTATCTTTTGTGCTCTTGATATGCATACACAAGCTTTTGATTGTTTTGTTTTTCTTTAAATCAGTCAGATGCCATGTAGCTTCTGTAGAAAGCTTTTTCTCTTCATGGGCAAATGTGAGCGAATGCTTTTTAAAAGATTTTCTGGTTTAAAGACAGGAATCACTGAGTAAATTTTTATAGTCTTGTTATTTGAAAAGATGATATACAGGCAACATACTATGCTTACACTCTGTATGTGCATGTAAATGCAGACATAGTGGTATAATAGTGTAAATAAAATGGAATATACAGTGGGATACAAATTATTCTGTACATTTCTGATTAGGTGTTCAGGTTGCAAAAAGGCTTGAATAGTAAAGACTATTGCAATTACACACGGGCTTCCATATGCTTCACCACACCTCTCTTCTTTCCTCAGTGACCAGATATTGATTACCATTTGCTTCTCCAAGCACAATTTCTCCACTGAAACTTTTGACTTCAGGATCAAAATATAAGAAAAAATTTGGCTGAGTTGTCATCAAACCATCGCACACAGAGCTGCACTCCTGTGAGCCACAAAAACCTTGTTGCATCCATTATGGGGGGAAGCAGTGCTCATGCAGTCTCAGAGGCCAGCAAGGCTTTTTCACACTTGTCTACCAAACACATTTGCCTGTTTGTGGATCATCTGTATCTCTTACATTTTAGTAAAGAGCAAACTCAAGCCTTAATCCCACTTCCAGGCTTGTGGGAATAGGGTGGGAAAGACATTATGGAACAAAACTTTGTGTCAGAGCAAGCTGTGGCGATAACTGTCATTGAATTCTTGGTGATAGTTTTCCAGGAAAATAGATGCTGTGCTCAGCACTCCTCTTCTGCAGCTGAGATTTTAGTTCCCCTACCCAAGCTGTATTTGCTCTTTCTTCCCCAGCTCATCCCCTTAAAGTTTTACAGGAAAAAAAACTGACATGAGGAAAGGGCTGCAGAGGCAATTGCAGAAGAGTTTGTGACTAGCACAGAGCTGAGCAGCACCAGGGCCCCTGTTGAATGCATTGGCACCAACCCGTTATTGCAGAACTCCCCTCCAAATATTTCCAAAGCCCTGTCTGGTTCTACTGCTTTATTCTCTTCCAGTGTCACTACAAAGGCCACTGCCTATTTTTTTGTGTACCTACAGAGAAGAAGAGTCAGGAGTCAATGCTAGTAAGTCAAACCTAAGCCTGTGTCTGGTAAATCATGAAGAAGAATGAGTTCAGGAAAACATTCAGAGTCCATCTTAAAGTATTTTATTGAAAATCAGAAGGAAGGATCAGAAGAAACCAAATAATGTAAAATATTTAACATGCATCTGTTAATCTTGAAAGTAATTATCAAAGGAATTAATTTCCTGTGGCCCAAAGTTACTACATTTAAAAATAAGTTTTTTCCCTGGTTTGATATAAGAGGTGTTTGTGGGAGCTACACTTTTAAAACCAGAGGGGGAAAATAGACTCACTCAACCAGAGTAAGGAAAAGGGACCACCTTATCGGCAGCAGAGTGATTTTGACTGTACTGACAATGACATGAGTAATCCATCATGTCATCGGCCCGGTGACGGATGTACCCTGCACCTCATCTCTGTATGTGTGCAGAGAGGACTATGTAGTGAGCCAGGAGGCAAGTAACACTTAACCCCTGCAAGCTTCATGTTCCCGCTGTGCTTCAGACAACCTCTGTCATGTATGAAAAGCCTAAAGAATGACAGTAAATCTATACAGACCAGCACAATCTAGCATCATGACAACTACACACCACCATAGCCTTATAACACTATTAAACTGTATCAGCACAGACATGTAGAACAAGACCTGTATTTTGCGCTTTGTTGAGCCCCTTAAAAGGTCTTAGGAAATGCACCAAATATATGTTTTCTTTTCATTCGGTCAAAAAAAGGAGACCACTCATAATTACTAGTTCCGTGTAAAAGGATGATTATTCATTTTGGCCCAGCGTAAACAGTACCTTATTCCAGAAATGGAATTAAATAGAAAGCAATTCTCAAAGGGAGTGGCAAAAGTTACACCTAGCCTCATAAAAAGGTTGCCTAAGATTATTTTGAATTTTGAAAATGACAGTTGTTTTTTGATTAAAGGTATGAGACGCTGTCTCCAAAAAATTTGGATTTGCATTGTCACTTCTGAAGAAAATAAGGACCTTCAAAAATTTGAGATCCACTATTTATTCAACTCTGAAATGCAATAAACAGTTATATATTCCACCAGCACAATTATCTTCCTTTGGAATCTTATAGTTATTAACACTAAAATATGCCAGGATAGAGTGGAGTGATACATATATGCTAACTGACAGTTGCCCATCTTGTATATATGTCCTGGAAGTGTAACACAGCCTAGAGATACCACTTAAAATATTCGCTCAGATCAGGAAAGAAAATACTGAGCATCTCCTTTAAAAACAGGTTCAGTGCTACATTTCTGGAGTTTTTAAAAAAGGGATTTTATAATCTCCCCTTTTCTCTTTCTGTTAACACACAATAAGCTTCTCCTGGGTAAGAAAAAGGGAAAATAGCTGGTTGAATAGTAATATTGTTAGTTCATGTATATGCAACAAAAAGATCTTTTCACACCTTGATGAAATTAACATAAATTTAAATACTAATGAATTGGTAGAGACCAGTGAAGAATACCAAGGACCACATTAAAACTGAGTTATATCCCTATAAAACAGATCTGTTTTTTGGGGACAAGTGACATGAGTGTTATATGCCTTTATCGCACAGTCTGCATAATTCACAGTCCAAAACAATTTGCAGCTGGATAAAGAAAATTGACTCTTTACTAGTGGAACGTCACATCTAAAGGATATTATATTCCTTCTCGGCTGAAATTGCCATGTAATGTTGGGAGCCAAAAATCCACAGTCAGAAAATATAAGGAAATATGTGTTTGGAGCTATTCAGCATTTTGTCACTGGAGAAAGCACAATACAAATATTATACAAGGCAATGGGGAAGTGGAATGTAAGATGAAGAACCATTGGATCTTTCAGTAATTCCAAGACATTTCCAGGAGAAGGACAACACAGGAGAAAGACAACATAAATCAAAAGTGGTTTGTCTACTCTGTTCCCTCCTGGTCCCATACAATGTGTGCATGAAGCAACACAACAGGAGCCAGTGCAAAACAAATATGCATAGTGGCAGATGTCAGTGTGCACATCTAAACAATTGCTATGCCTGATACTGAGGAATTTCCACACTATTAGTGTTTTTTAACTCATCTGCTTATTGTGCACATAGTTTACTCTAGCTCGGTTCTGTTAAGGTCAGCCACAACCTTCAAAGCCAAAGTTTGTCTATATTTACCCTTCTTTCCTGAATGGATCAAATCACACTCTTTTGTTGTTGTTTGATGACTTTCTTCTTCAGAGGACTATTTCTTTATCTTCTTATTTTGCTAGATCTTGAGAGCACTGGTGACCTGATGGCAGGATGCTCCACATCCACCAAAATCAGTTGACAGATTTCAGTAGGTATCAAGTTAACACTATACTTACCTTTGGCTGAGAGGTCAAAAGCTCTTGACTTTTGCACTTGTAGAAGTATGAGCTTGTTCAGCACTACCTTTCTCCCTGAATATTTTATTCTGGTTGTACAACAATGTATCAAGTACATAATCTGAAAGGAGCAAAATAAGAGCAAAATAAGATCAGAAATGAAAATAAATTCACCTACACCCATATGAATGACACAGCAGTATATTAAATCACTGTTTATAAGAACACAAGCGTCTATATGAAGCTGTAAAGACCGATTCAAATGGGAATGTGCTTGGTAGGAAAAGATTAGCCATGAAAAAAAGAATGCCTATTACAGAAATTCAGAGTTTTCTTAACTTTTTAAATATCTTTATATATTAAATTCTTCAGTTGAGAACAAAGATAGGTAAAATGTATCACCATTTAAAATGTATAAATATACATGTTCAATTTCAGCATATATTCATTATCTGTAAAAAAATTTGAAATATAGTTTTAAATTTGCTGTCCATTGATCTCTCAGTTGTTGGCCAACAATGGTTCATTTGTTTCTTTTTCACTAATAAAATCATGGGATTGTACTACTATTTTGAAAAATATTTTTCTATTAGCCTGTGCACATCACTATACACAGCCATGTCAACCTCAGAAGAAAATGTCCTAAATGCAGCACAACAGATATGCTAAAAATATGTACTGGTCCAGCAGGTGAGCTTGTGTGAAACAGGTATGACTTGCTGTACAAAGGGATTCATCCTGCATAAGTTACAAATCACTATTTCATTTAGCTAATTTTCACAATTGTTAGTTCCTTGTTCCCTGTGTCAGGGTGTAGCACAGCTCAAGGGATCAGGGGTCAGCCAGGGCAACCCCAGTCCTGGGGGTACGGCATCTCCACAAGGATGAGTACAGCACAGGCAAAAAGTTTTTATGAAGAGGCTAATTGTAGTGATGGATCTGCCTCAAGAAACCTTTAGAAAGGTTTAGAAACAAAATATTTACCTTTAGAAAGGTTTAGAAACAAAATATTTACCTTTACTTTCTCAACCAAATGAGTTATCTGTGACCAGAAGTGTCCTCACAGGACAACAGCACGATTTACTTAAATAAATAATACAAGAATTTCTCCTTAAAACTGAATATCTGACTTTGTGCCAACTCCATGTATACACTGGTAGCATCACAGTTATGGACAGCTTAAAAATGAAAAGAAGATATAATAATACATGTTGAACACTATCACAGAATAAAAATTCCCATTGAAACAACTTGGGCTAGATTCATTGTTTCTTAATGTAATTAAGGCTACAACATCTACCTGTAAGTTTTATAATGTGAAGGATATATGAACACAAACATGTATTATCCATGTGAACTACAACCTTTAGAGACTTGTATATTAAAATTATCAAGTTTCACTTGAAAATAAGATTCTGAAGATAGGTTCCCACATGCTGATTTTTTACGTTTCTCAGTAGCAGAATGACATAGAAAGTTTATTCACTCATTATTGAGTTCACAGGAAAATGCCAGGTTAGCAAGACTGAGAAAATCAGCCCACAGCTTTCTCAGGCTGAAGGAGCAGTCATCTGGTATAGGTTATTCCTATTCCACCACACACTCAATAAGTAGGCAGTCTGAGATGCAATCTTAAACTCATCTCAATTTAAGATGAGATCTAGCAATCTCATGAGTTCTGCTCCCAGGCAGAAAAAAAACCCAGAGCCTTCAAGATTGCTCTAATGCACCTAAGAACCTATCCATGGATAGATACAGGTCAAAAGGAAGGAAATATTTCCTACACGTTTACAACTATACTATAATTTTTCGAATGACCCTCATGTGGGTGCTTTTGGGACTTTTACCAGCCTTGGCATGGATAGCAGGTAAAAGGCAGAATTTAAATAGCATAAATAATAGCTGTAAATAAGGAAATTACTCATATTTGTTTATTTCATTAAGCTTCATAAGTAATATAGACTAAAAATATATACTTAACATGGAATTTAACAATATGTCAATTTAAAGGTTCTACAAGCTGACATCCTGCAACAGGGAAATGTCACGGTCCCAGAAGCCATTTCTGGGGATAGCACAACCATAACTACAGTTCTGTAGTTTTCAGCCAAAGACTCCAACACAAAAACCCCCCATTTTAGAGCAGGTGAAGTGCAAAAGCTGTAATCAGACACACTTCTAGTTTCTTGGCTAAGTGTGGCCAAGTTTTTCTTCTCAGCCTGTACCCATCTGCTAATCATCTCTCCCCTGCTTAGGAATACTGCTTTCTCAGATTTCCAGGCATAAGGTCACTTGTAGCTGCTTCCTAATTTGTCATCTGGATGATAAAATTTAGCCTGCCCAATCGTGGCTTAAATAGTCTGTGTTAGGAGGCCTGCGCCACCACACTGGTCAACAGAGCACTTTATTAGAAAACACACACACACACAAAGTAAAATTATAGTCAGTCTTAGCTAAAAATGATGTGTGAGCTTTGGAGGTGAAAAACTTTACGCATTTGCCTGTAGATAGAAGGGTCAGACTCTTAAAGAGTATTATGACATGTAGTCACTCAATTTATTTGGTGCTATAGGCCACTCAAGGCATCGTACATTTTTTTATCTGTTAAAGGCAGGACAAACATATCCTTCTACTCATTCTCAAAGTCAAAATCTGAATTCTCTCAGATTTAATTAAAAAAAAGGCAGCACATCTGACTGAGAAACTGATCTACTCAGACTGGTTTACTCTTAAAGCAGCTGACATTTTTCTTTCACTTAGTAAGTACCTTCTACTTTTTGCTTCATACAAGAGAATGCAGCTGCAAAGCAGTTTTTAGTTAAATCACATAACCATAAAGATAGATTTGGGGATTTAGTTTGCAGTTTTGGTCTAGTTTTTAATATTTTGTCATGAATGAATGGCTTTCAGTTGTTTATGGGATATTTTTAAATAGGTTTTTGATAAGTTTTTCCTGCAGTTTTTTATATAGAATTGCACTGAATTAAAAAAAAAATAGAATTCTGGATGGCCTTGGATTCCCATACATAAAAAGCCATATGTGACTCAAAGTCTTTTGTGTAGGATAATACATGCAATATAATACAAAGCTTCAAACTTCAAAATGCCAAGAAGGCCCTGTAAATACTTGCAGACAAGAGGAATATATATGCAACTCAACCTCAAACCTCTGTGTGCTAGTTCAAAGCACAGAACTGCGGTTCATTTTGGGAAAGCATTGTATTACTTTTTTTTGTCAAAGAAACAAGAAAAATGAAGAATGTGGTGCCTTAGAACAAGAAAACCAGAGCTGTTGAGAGAATGTAGTGACAAAATGTTCCATGCATTAGAAATGAAACATTTTAAATATGCTTCATTCCCTATATAACAAATGGAAAGTGAGAGCAGAGGTGAGGAGGGATTTAAAATCATAGAATCCCTAGGTTGGAAAAGACTTTTGAGATCATCAAGTCCAATGACACCTGTCCACTAAGTAAACTGTATCCTGAAGTACTTCATCTACCCATCTTTTAAATACCTCCAGGGATGGTGACTCAAACACCTCCCTGGGCAGCCTCTGCCAGTGCTTGATAACCTTCCAGTGAAGTTTTTCCTAATGTCCAATATGAACCTCCCCTGGTGCAACTTGAGCCCATCCCTTCATTTATGTGCATGTACACACTCTTGAGCTACTCTAGAACAGAGTGAATCAATGCAGCACATATTGATTCAAGAGATTAGCAGTTAAAAGACTTAGTTTCACGTTAGAGAGCTCTGAAGTGGTCACTGTTACAGTAACATCCAAAACAACTGGTTTTGCTAGAAGTGCTGATATCTTAGGACCAATATACATAGATATTCCAATATGTAATGCAAACAGGTTGAGGTTATATTCATGAGGCTCCAAGAAAGGTAGTCTTAAGGCAAATACCAAGTATTATGAGGTGCATGATAAAATAATGAGAATTAGCAGTGGTAGCTCATGTCTGTCAAAGCTCAGCTAAACTAGTGTATTTTTCAGTTTATGGATCCCTCCTCTCTCCCCTACCTTTTTTTTTCTTTACTGCAGATTGTGGATGAATCATGAATAGTCCAAAAACCTTTTTTTCCAAAACCTGTAAAACATAGGTTGAAATTATTTGAAGAGGAAGATACGAAGAACTTTTAGGAGGATATACTTTTCTCCTGAACCAAAAACCAAGAATGTTCTTCTGTAATGAATTTTGGTTCTAAAACATTCTAAAATATTGCTCAGGTGGGATCTATGCTGAATGAGCACTTACAGTAAGTCCTTTGTACATCCATTTAAACTGAAAACGATAAGTGGTTACTTGGGTTCAGAACCTACATTTGGGCTTTCCCTGAATGTTGTCACATGGAGAATACCAGGGCTGATAGGTATATTTAAATATTACACAAACCAGAAAACTTTCCCTGATATATCTAGTGAATTAAGCAAGGAAAAAACAATACTAAGTAGGACTGCTGACTCTTCTTCTGTGAAAAGACATGTACTCCTTTGGACATCATAGCTAAAAATATGCTTTTTATTTTAAGTGGCAAATGAATACAACACATGCTTCCATTCAATACCTGAGGGTGTAGACTTCCCTTCAGAGCCTGAAACAGGACAAAAAAAAAGGATTTTCTGGTCACTATAGAGGGCCATGTGGGGGAAAGTGATACGTAAAGATGGAGGATGAGGAAGAATTATTAGAAAAGGTTAATCTATTGATCATCATCATTGTAGTCTTCTTCAACACAGCTCTTAAACACTCAGACCATAACACATCTGAAACCTGGAGTATGTCTGATCATGTTATAGACTATTGCCTATCTGCAGAAAACACTGGATTACAATTTTAACTTTTTTTACTGAGTAGTTCTTTCCATTCCTTTCTTTTCTTCCCCTTCCTTCTAGCTCACTGACAGTAAATTGCCACTGTAATTTATTTAACTGTTACATTTTAATAAAAGAGAGAGTCTATCTTTTATTTCTAGTACAGTCATCCCCTCCATAAAAAAAGAAAAGAAGGTACTCCTTTCAAAATCACAAGGGTTCCTTTGGTTGGTGATTAATGTTAATACCTGGAATATTTTTTTTTCTTTCAGTGGTTATTTTTGCATTAAGGTGAGGCATACAATTGTTTAAATTAGGAAACTGATTTATCATTCAAAAAGTAATTCTTCACAGAGACACATTAGGTGATAAAAATCAATGACAAGGATAGTAAATTGCCTGGGAGGGTTAAAAACAGATTCAAGATAAAGGAGAGAGAGAGAGAGAGAGAGAGAGAAAGAAGGAGAGAGCGATTAAGTCAAACAGCATCTAATGCTTTTGCCAAACACTTCAACCTCACCCTATTTGACGTTGATCTAATAGTCGACCATTTAATTTCCAGGTTGCAGTGCCAATCTTTTGTCACCTCTGTTGCCCCATATCAAACTTTCAGGAAACAAAACCCCTGAAAGCAGACAATCAATAATGAGATCAGCAGATTTTATCTTAAGAGAAACAGGACTTGCCTGCTTTGTTTGTGGAAGGTTGTTTCTCTGAATGCTTCAGCTAGGGCTGCTTGTCAGTAAGCGACTGGGATGTGCGCAGCATGATTGAGTGAGACTAGATAAAGTCACCAGAAAATGCAGCAGTGGAAAGCAAAACACACAAACTAAGGGGTGAAACTGTACCACACCTTGTGTGGTCACACAGTCCTTATCACATGGTACTCTACTGGCATATCACCCTCTATTATTATTATTATTATTATTATTGCATTTTAGATATCTTGTAACTGGTCATATGCTATGTACATTTTTACCTTACAGTTTGAAGATACCGTGGAGTTCCAAGGTTTCAAGATATAAAGAACTATGTATTTCTCCACATGAGCAAGATTTTGTTCCTTTGAACTACTATAGTGTTTAACAGGTATATTGTAGGCTAATAAGTTTGTTGTATAGTTAGCTTGTTTTTCCCTTGTTTCTAAATTAATTTCTGAATAGAGTGGTAGAGAGGCAGGGAACACACTAGAAGACGCATTTAATCTTTTTCACAAGATTTTACATATAGGGGCCCACTCTAGGAAATCCATGGATTTTTGATGTTGATATTTCAGTGCAAAACAATTATGCAGTGTCAATCTCTACTTTCAT
Source organism: Coccyzus lansbergi (assembly GCA_033558105.1). Taxonomy (NCBI): domain Eukaryota; kingdom Metazoa; phylum Chordata; class Aves; order Cuculiformes; family Coccyzidae; genus Coccyzus; species Coccyzus lansbergi. Next base: position 299,349 of record JAUMJK010000016.1, read on the forward strand.
ATCACATTTTGTAGTTACACCCTTGTTGAATTTATCTAGCATTGCTTCCACTCCCCCTTCATCTCAGCAAAGTGGTATTTGAAAAAAAAAACTAAGAAAAAACAGGCTTTAAAATAAGAAGTAAATTACTGACAAACCTAACTGCCACCAACATAATTGTCAATGTAGAAAAATAATGACTCTGTATACTGTTTTTCTAGCTTTGCTCTTTTACCTGAAAGCTGTGCCAGCCTGATGACAGCATTTCTTTACATGAGGCAGAGTAGGATAAATATTCACTTTTACATCACCTGGTTTTATTTTTATTTCCATTATAACCAGCATGAAAGCCATCATTAGTTAAAAATAAGTTAGATCTCAAAAATCGTGTGATTCAAATTCCTTTATGGGGGCAAAGACCAAGCTCTTTTATAGACACAATAAGATTTTATTCAGATATTTCACTTAATTTGCTTTTGTGTGATAGCAATAGAGATTGGGATGCAAATGGTGAAATATGCAGCACATGTTCTGTGCTTGATTCTACATTGTTACTAATAAAATTGTATGACAGAAGTATCACCTTCACTTGAAGTGGTAAAACCACAATATTTTGTTGTTCTTATAAAATTTGTGCAGGGAACTCAGCTGAATGCAGTCTACAAGTTTGATGGTAGCACAATTGCTGTTGATAATACTTATCTCAGCCTCATCATTAATGCCTTCAAAAGCTGGGTTAAAATATAGGGTAATTTAACTAATAATACCTTATTTTTCATTCAAAAAGACACACTATAAAAATTCAGGATGCAGAGACGAGAAGAATTATACTTGTTAAAGGCAAATAAAGGTTTTTAACAAATAGTAACTCTGAGTATCCCTATACATAATTTCCTATGCTCTTAATTTCTACTTCTTTTCTGGATGATTTTCACTTCCAAGGAACCTTGCAGTTTGCTTCAGATCTTTAAAAATGTCTATTTCTAAGGACAATGTTTTTACTCTGAGCCGAATGATGATTTAAAGAGGAATTTGTGCCCAGGGCATTGACCTTGGTAGCCTTTTCGTACATTACAATTCCAAAGTAAATCACAAAAGAAGATGGTCTTACTGTAGTTAATGAGATTCCTCACCAAAAACACTAATCTCAGTTAAAACTAAAGAATGCTGATAAGGATATTACAGCTCATACTGAGAACAAGAAAGGTGCACTGCTAAGATCAATTGTGGATATTAGGAGGTAGTCTTCAATAGTGGTATTTTTTTTAATATCTATCAAAACGGATGTTTGAGAACAAGTCTTTCAGATGAGGAACGGCTAAAATAGAATAAAACATAAAATTTCTACTCTTTTTTGCACTGTACCAGGTACAAATCAACTAATATTAGTAGAAGTTTAACATCACTTTAAAAGAAAGAGATTGACCTACTGAGAAAGTACATGAGTAAATGTGTAGCAATACACTGATTATTACTGTTTCCCCTCAGGCAAATACCTCTCTCTTAAGCATGTGCTTCACTGGAACATTTTGTTTTATTACCTTGTGAGATAAGTGGGGAAAAAAGCCTTTAGTACCTGGGGAATTAAAAAATTCAGACTTGTCATATCAGTGTCTGTTCTCAATTTCATGCAGGGCGCATAATTATAACCGTGTTTAAATTGAGCCCAGAAGAAAGATGGGTTCAAGTGCAAATTAATTTCAGATTATCACAACAAAGGCAATCAAATCTCAACAAGCTTGCCAGCAAAATACTTTGCAAAGGTCCCCAGGTCCCTTCCCACCCCCAACTTACAACAAAGACCTTTCAGCTCAAATTAAGCTAATGATCTAATACAGCATTTCTGTCTACTTTTTGGGGTTTTATTATTTATTCAGATGTATATATTAAGCTAGTGAAAAATGGGGTGAAAAGAGGAAGAAAAGGTGGCACAGAAAGGTCAGTGTTTAGTATCAGTAAAGTGATAAAATAAACAGTCAACAGTCTTGACAAGGTCTGCATGTCGTCAAATTGTCTTATTCTGTGGAAACTATCAGAGTGAATTGACAGTGCTGAAAGAACTTGAAATTTATCTGAACCCCTTCTCATAAAGACAGAATCCAAAACCAAATAGCATGGCTCACCTCCTCCACCTATCTATCAGCACGGCTTTTATATAAATCCAACATCTTACTCTATCCTATGGGAACTTGCTGGGGAATGAAGGGAATCAAGTGCTAAAAAAATTCAAGTCAAGCCTCATTACCTCCTCATTACCTTTGCAAAAGTGGAGTGAGAGAAAATTTTATCTAGGGAACAGAAGCTTGGGAATCTCATTCAGAGTTCTGTCTGGTTATTGCACAGCCAACCATGGAGTGCTGCCTCTGTGGGATTAAAGTTTTCTTCCCATTTCTCTATAGTAATGATCCACTCATTAAGGTTTTTAAGGTAAATTACCATCACTTATCATTATGCCAGTCACTAAGTAAGCTGCATTAAACAAGGAATGTCAGTAGCACCCTTTGCTTTTCTTTCTCTCCAGTTATCATGAGGAAATAAAGAAAATACATTTCACAGTTGGTTTTATAATTTTATATTAATTATATTTTCCCGCTTGTATCTGTTAGACCCTTAGGGCAGACATACTAGATAGAAAAAGAAATTACTTTGCTAAAAAAAAAAAAAAAAGAAAGTATACATGCAGATACATAATTCTGTCTTCCTGAAAAAAACCCTTGAAACATGATTCCTTTTTTTGCAGTTTATTTTCATATTCGCTTTGCTTCTATCTGAGGATTTTATGTATCACCTCACCATAGTATGTAAAAACTATTCATCTTGCTACATTTAATTTTGGTTGTTATAATGTGCTTTTTAATTATTCAACTAACCCTTTTTGTTTTAAATCACTTCTTTTGTCAGTTTATCCTTTATTATGCAAATCGTTGATGCAAAATAAAAACACCCCACATTCACCCTATTTTGAGCTTTTTGTAATACTCAGTTCCTTGCTTCCTTGTTCTTTGCAATAGAAGCCTTGAAGCTTGTTGCATATTTTTCTTTTAGACTGAGCATTTCCAGGCAAATTTTTATGGGCTTTTTATATTCTAAGATACATTTGTTGGTCTTTGAGATCATATGTTTCCCTTAGGAAATTTTTGACTGTTTGTGATCACTTCTCAAATACACTGGAAGTTCATTTCATAAACAAACTCATAAGAAGTCCTAATTGTCAGCAATTATTTTGTTTAGCCCACGGAAAAGTGGTCTATAAGAACCACAGTCCCTAAGCTCTCATTTGCTTTTCTCATTTGACTGGTAAGGCCCTTGAGTTTGCTCCATGTTCCCATCATGACACACTGGGTGATAGCCCCCAGTCTACTGTAGATGACAAATAATGCCACAGAAATAACTATCCCAAACCAAACATATTTCCAAAGTGCCAGGAGCAAGAGGAAGAGGAGGAGCTATGCATTAGCGATTACTACTACAGAGGTTTGACTGGAAATGCAAGGGTACATCCTTTTGCAAGAAATACACTTAAAAGAAGAGGAAAGGGTGGGAGGATATAAAGGGAGGGAATGAAAAGACAATTAGGATAGACGATACAAGAGAAGACACGCAGAAGAGCTGGGAAGTGTCATGACTCTAATGGAATACCAGCCAATATCACATTGAATAGAAATAAATACAAACCTATGAAAGGCAAACTGCATCCAAAATTGTAAAAGGCTACCTTAGTTTCTCTACTATCACCTCCATTTCCAGACTTCCTCTTCTTTTTCCTACATGATATTTTTCCCCCTTTTCCTACAATTCCACTTCCTTTCCTACTACTTAGAGATCCCACATGCAATAAAATAAGAGCATCCTCTTAACTATGATAACTACTCTTGATTCTATGTTTTAGTTTCAGATAACATTTTAGAAAACAAATGCTTCAGCTAAAATAAAACAATTTAAATTCTGGCACAAAATAGAGCGCATTTGAAAATTATATCATTGAATAACTCATGCCTCCACTTGAATAAGTTACTGAAATTTCAAAAGAAACTATTTGCTAATAGAGTTTGCAATTTTCCAGCTTTATAGTCTGTGTAATACATGTTTCACATTAACTCTATAGTAATTATGGGTTGGGATAAAATATGCTCCTGTGAATAAAGAAGAGAAACATTATTGATCAGGTAATGACACTTTGTGAAGCCATGCATCTCTGACATAATATTTTTGAAAGTGTATTTTAACCTTCTTGGTAGAGAAAATCTTGAAAATAAATACTGAGTGTCCCCAATGACTGTGAAACCAAAGAGCAAATAGATAGAATCAACTTTGCATTGTCTTTTCAACTACTCTGATTATGAACCAGTCTCTTGAGGCCTGTCTTGCACCATTCAAATGTTACAAAATGGATTGTAAAATTATGAGGTTCACCTTTTTTTACTGTAAATCAAGTCACATATTCAAATCACACACTTAGCTTTACCTAGGCACCAGGTATTATTGAGTTAAATCAACATACCAATCATAGAATCACCAAATTGGAAGAGACCCACCGAATCATCGAGTCCATTCATTCCTATCAAATGTTAAACCATGTCCCTCAGCTCTTCGTCCATCCGTGCCTTAGACACCTCCAGGGAAAGTGAATCAACCACCTCCCTGGGCAGCCTGTGCCAGTGCCCAATGGCCCTTTATGTGAAAAATTTTTTCCTAATGTTCAGCCTAAACCTCCTCTGGCGGAGCTTGAGGCCATTTCCTCTCGTCTGTCACAAATGTATAGTTGCTGTCTATTAAAACTCAGATCTCTGAAAGACTTCAAAACATGCTTAACATGCTCAACAGTTATTTTTTCATGTGGAAAACCAAAGGTCTTGTAGGACCAAGCCTGGTTTGAATGCACCCAGAATTATTTTCAAGAAGCAAATAGTACTGTTGCAGGCAGGGGAGATATAAACTGCTTCATGCATAAAATATCACTGTGGTTACTTGGTTTGTAGAACACCAGAGAAAATAACAAAACCAGCCATTTTAGACTAGGTTCTAAATGAAATTAATACAAACTCTATCTCAAGTTTTAAGTTCATTAAAACCATAAGACTGGTCCACATAATTTTTTTGTGTTCAGTAATAAGTAATTCAAACTTCTGATGTTGATGTTTTTGATACTGAATATAAAGCTGCATAGTGCCTGTAAATCCCTGAGTATTAATAACAGCATATTAACTAATATACATTAACATTCAAAAGCAATTAATGAAAAGAATGCAAGATACACTGATATGACATGAAGAAAAATCAGTAAAATAAAATTGCATGGAGAGAGAGAGAATACACTTTTCTCTTTAACATCTAGAATAACCATGATTAATATTTGCTTCTGTAAACACTTTATAGGTGTTCTCATGTGCAGCACAAATAGATAGCCCTGTAGTCAATGAAGCACTTATTCTCTTTGTAGTTGACAGTGGAAATATCTTCACTAGGTTTTGATTTCAAAACCGATACTGATTATATACAAATACATATTTTTTTTTTTAGGTTGCAGCTGATTGCAACTTCAGTTCTGCAAGCACTTGTGACTGCTATAATGATTTTATTGCAGTTTTCTACTTCATGACAACACCATGAAAAACATAATGTGTCTGTTTGTCAAATATGTGAAGGATTGGTCCACACTGTGAATAAACACAAGTAGGAATAAAACACAAATAAATAGGAATGGGAATGCCATCATTTTAGAGAGCGACATATATTCTCTCAGACAGAAAAATCTACCAAGAAGCAGTAGATTATTGTGTTGCACTCCAGGTATGGGAAAGACTGCAGAGGTTGTACAAAGCTTATGCTTTGTAAAACATAAACTGAAGTAATATGAATTGCAAATTGTGTTGGCTTCATATGTAGGATATTGTAATAAGTGTCCTCCCAAACTTGAGCAATCAGTGGAGGAGCCCTTTACAACTGCAGTCTTTGATCTCAAGATAGTTCTGGATATGTTTGGCCACTAAAATTACTCATTTCTCCTGAGGCATCAGGAAAAGAGCAGCTCAGAGTAAATGCAATGTTTCCTGTAGCATACACGAGGGTCACCTGTTTCAAGTTAAAACAAACTAGGTGATGGGGAAGGTAAGATTACAACTGTCTGTTTAAAGCTAATGTTAATCCTCACTCAACGCTGCTTCCTCTGTCTTTACCGCAAATGGGAAAATCCCAGTTTTCTTTCAATGTATAATTGTTCCTTAACTTTTTTGGAGGCAAAGAAATGCTCCCTTTTAGGTACAATTCTATTTAATACATTGGATTACACTGGAATGCAGAAATGGCTGTTTTACTTTTATCAGCAAAACTTCGACTTGATTCCAGGGCTGTTACAAACCAGGCTAGCCAATGAGTGAATTCAGTGGGCTTTTTATCAGGTCCAGTGAGAGGTATCTTGTGGCACTTTTGTGAAGTCAAAGACAACGTGACTAGCACATTTCCCTGGAATACCTCCATAGCACCAAATACATTTCATACACCCCACGCACACGACATATCTCAAAAACCCCTTGAATCATGTGATGCTGTTTACCTCCACTTCTCTGTTAGCAAGTTACAGCTTAAATACTGTCATTATTTGGTGGTCACTAAGGGAAAGCTGTCACATCATGGTGACTGCTGTTCGGAGGCATAGAATCATAGAACCAGGTTGGAAGAGACCCACCAGATCATCGAGTCCAACCGTTGTCTCTGTCTCTTTTTGAATGACTAGATCTCATTTCTTTTCTCTATTTGGATCCCAATATCTAGTTGAGGGTGTCTTCCCATGCACATCTTTATGTCACCCAGTCTCTTCATGCTGCCCACCCATGATCAGGTTTGTGTGAGTATGAGGAGGGGAGGAAGAGATGTTTTTGCATGCTGAGTATTTAACAGATTGAATTGGCACTGCTGAGCTGAACAGGGTCCCATTGACACTGCAGATGTAATGTGAGATGGATATTGAGTCAAGAGACTGTGAAGAGGCAGCTTTTTCATCATGGAGCTTTTGCTTATTTAGTGTAATTAGCTCTGTGAATGCTAAGGAAGGAGTAGAAAACTGTACTTCCAAGGGTACTGCAAAACTTGGAACAGCCCTACAGTTGAAATACAGCTACCATACAGGTCCCTGAAACTTTTTCAGAAGCCTAGACAGTCTTCCCTTGTCTCCTTCCCTGGCACCACAAGACCTCACACCTTTTGAAATGCTTAAAATGAAAATAAACTCTCTTCTACACATAGTTTCTAATAGCATTAAAATAAATCATCATATATAAAGCCAAACAATGTCACAAATCTGTTTCCAGACACGAATTGGTTTCGGTAGTGCTTACCAGCAGCCAATATTGAGTTATAGTATTTTCTTTCTATTGAAAAAACTAAATGGGGAGCTTTTTCCAAATCCCAAGTCAACTTTTAAAAATAGAAAGTAACATACAAGAGCTTGCAAATCTGCTTGTAATCAGGACTTGTGAAAGTTACATCTGGTTGACAGATTTAGAGCACCACAAATGTAGAGAAAGGAAGGATAGAAGAATAGGAAAAGCAGCAGCAAGAGTAGGAGGAGATAAACGGAATGGCAGCAGCAGAAATTAAAGGAAGTATCCAGAAAACAGAAATCATGGATAGAAATTAATAAATAGCATTTTGTGCTAACAATCAATAGCATGGGAAATTGAAAGATGATGTAACACTGTCATCTATTGTCTGTCTAAAATTATTAAGAAACACATCATAAACATTTCCGGATACATTTTGGCTTAAAAATTATTCAAATTATTGCTAAGTGCTTCTGAGGAACCTATAGGATATGACACTGATAAATGAATTGATCACAAGTGGGTAGAAAGGAACTGGTGCTTACAGAAACCCAGCAAAATAAGACATTTTAACAAGACTCTTCCTCACAAGAATGAATACATATACACACCTCACACTTAACCCTTTTTATAAATATGAGACTACAGAGTCATTAGTTTACTGGTTTTCCACTTCTAACATACAGAATTCTTGCAAAGCCCTGGGGAGTTTTGTAAAGTTAAGTTTGTTAGATCCTTATCCTTTTTAGTTCAGAAATTCTCAAGTTCAAATCTTGAGCAGTCAGTGTTCTCAACTTCATTGAAGGCAACATTGTCAGCTTGTTACAATGGTACAGTATGATAGTTCTAGCCTAAAGATGCTCACAGCTGTATTTTACCAGCCATATCATAAAAACAGCTCTCCAAATTTGGTGGACACTTCATTAAAAATTAAAAAAGAAAAACACGAAGTATATGATTTAGAAAAAGAGTGCTACGTCAATGAGATGCACAGCTACAAGTATATGCATACAGACACAGAGAAATTGCTCAAGTTTGACTGAATCTCTCTCCATTTCTCTCTCTGGCTCTTGTTTTTATTTTGTTTTTTCCTATTTGATGACAGAAAAACTACTACTGAAGTATCAATCATTTTAGAGGCATTTCTGAGTATCAAATGCAGCTCAGCACACAAACACCCTACTTTTTCTGTGTCAGGCATATTTTGCTTGTCATCAAATGCATGGTGCCCTGGAAGAGTCAGAAGAGGGTGAACCATCTGAACATCCTCTTTATGCAAGAGCTGTTTTGAAACACAATATTACACTGCCACTCTCTGTTCTGATAGGTTTGCTTTTTTCCCCACAAGTTAAGCTTTGGTCTTGGAAAGCTTCATTTTCCAGAGGAGCTAAAAGAATAGAAATCTTTCCAGTTTAACAGCTGAACTTTGTACTGAAGGAAAGTTCATTTTGTTGCCTCCTCATATCAGCAAAAAATGGGGGAGAAAAACACCTCCATTCACTTGAGGTAGGAAAGCAGGTAGGGGAAATATTCTCTTCATTTCTCTTTCTTATAAGACTCATGATAGAGTGTAAACAAGTAAAAAGGAACATATAAAATTTGGCAGGGTAAGTGTGAAACCAACATGAACGTCCAAACAGAAGTTTGAGTAATAACTTTCAAAAAGCATTAAAAAAACATAAAGTTTTTTAAAACACATCATCATTGAGACATGTGCCAAAAAAAGGGTGTAGAAGGTAGGCAACCAGGATATGAAAAGAGAATTGAGGGAAGAAAATACACCCGTTAAAATATATTATTTTAAAAAAATAGTGTTTTCGATGAAAAGAATGGCCACAATTCTTCTAAAGAAGGGGACATCAGAAATTGCACCTCAAAATTAAGTTTCTAAAACAGCTTATCAGACAAAAAGATAAAATGAGTAGTGCCATATCATCAGCTTGAGATGGCACCTACTGAAGAATCCTAAACTAACAGAAGAATAAATTAGCTGAACTGTGATGCATAGTTTTATTTTGAAATAATTTTATGAGCTAAGTAGTATTGAAAACACTTTCTTACAAAGCATCTTATGAATATTGAAGGAACTACTGACCAGTAACTCCATCTCCTGTATTGTGCAAATCAGCAGGAACTGTTATAAAGAACAAGATGCATGAACATATCAATAAATAACATATAGTATGACTACTTCTATATAGGGAAATGATATCTGTCAAATCAAGACAAGTTTTTTAAATGAAACACCAGAGAATTATTAAGATTCACCATGATGAAACAGATTGTATGGATTTCCAGAAGGCGTTTGACAAGATCCCTTACCAAGGGCTCTTAAAGAAATTGAGAAGACAGAAGATTAAAAAGAAGACTCTTGCATGTATAAATAATTGGTTAAAAGATTGGAAACAGAGATGAGGAGTCTATTCTCAATGTAGAAAGAGGATCCCTGTGGAGTTGTACGGTCATGGGTTTGGGTCTCGTACTGTTCAATGTATTTCTAAATAAATGGAAGGAAGAGAGGGTGAAAAGTGTCAACATTTCCTTATGAAGCTAAGCTATTTCAGGCAGCAGAAAAAGGGACTGACTGTGAAGAAGTGCAGGTGGTGATACTGGAATCCAGATACCGTAGACATTTCTTAAGTTTAAGCTGGAACTGTATTGTACATTCAGGGACTGTGGAGTAAAATGGTAGACAAAATTCATGGAAGGTGGATATATAGGTAAAGATGCATATGAAAAAGGAATAACTTTTACTTCAGATGTAGTTTCACAGGCTCTAAGACAGCCTTTACCATTTAGGAGCAAGGTCTTCCAGTTACAGCAATGAAGAGATTCTTGAATCTTTAATGCTGACCCCAAGTAAGTACTGGTGAAATTTCAGAAGAGTGGGGAAAAAAACCTAGTGTGTCAATCTTTCAAAAGGGCAAAATGGATGAATATATGAAGGCCAGCTAAGCTGGTTGTCTCAGAATCAAGGCAGGATAATAACGCATCATAATTTCATTGAAAACAGCTCATGTACAAATTAAGATGATTTGCTAACAGAGTGACAATATAACTAATAAAGGTAAATTATGTGATATACTTAGACTTCCATAGACTTCATCGTATTTTATGAAAATCTGATAAATATTTGGGTATAAAAATCATAACATGCAACATAGCACTTCATGCTGGATTGAGTGAGAGTACACAAATTACTGCAGACAAGGAATAATCTTCGTAGAATTTAGAATTTACCCTATTCTTTCAGTGTGATAATAACCTGTGCAGTATAGATTAGAAAGTTCAGGTCAGTTAATCAGTGTTCTTCACACAAAAACACAACACACATGGCATTTGTACCATAGAACAGGCAACCAAATTTGTTTTGGCATTACTGAGTAAAAGAATGAAAGTTGAATGAAAGTAGATGAAAAAGGAAATGAAGTCATGGTATAAAGGTATCTTTACAGAATCACAGAACCTTCCACCTGATGCATCCTAAAGCCTAATGCAAAAATGAAGGCAATCTAAGAAACCTCTTGCAAATCCAATACCTCTAACTGAAATTACCTAATAACAGAAAACTTGAATTGAATTTGTAATTTCAATAACAGGAAATTACCTACAACTAAAAAATTCCGATTCATATTCATGCCAAGATAATCTAACACCCCCATCCCCCCATCAAATCATTAAAATATAAATTGGAACACAAGAACACAATAAGTCAGGGTAATATTCTGTTGAAAATGTTATCTATTATTTCCCATCACATGAATGTCTATTTGACTTTACTGTATTTACCTGTTTACCTTTAATTGTATTCATTGCATTCTTTATACTTCTTTTTTTTCTCTTTCCCCAGATCTGTCTTTTGAATTCTTCCTTTCTAGAAGTTGCTTGTGTTGTATCTGGAAGCCACTTACAACACAAGGCAACTCAGCTTTAATTCTGGCCTTGGTTCTTACCTCCCCTTTGCCCTGCACAATGCAGCAAGTAAAAAGGAAAGTCTCTGACCAGTGGTAGGATCAGAATATTGACTCACCTTCTGTGAAAGAGGCAACATGCAGTTCAACTAGCATTAGACACTGTGGAAGGATAGCACATGCTCCAAAAGGAAGAGTCTTTGGAAATTTTAACCTAGAAGGAAGTTGGCTGAACATATATTTGAAATGTTTATTGTTTGGTCAAATTTCAACATAACTCAAAGGTCCCAGTGAAAAACACATCCTTGACCAATATTTCAAGTCTCAGCTGGAAAGGAGGGGGTTGCTGCTCAAAGAAACATGACAAACAGAATGTATCGCTGAGCAATTTTGGTTCAAATTAAAATGCAAAAGTAAAAAACATTAGCTGACAAAAAGCATGGACAAATTTCCCCCAAAGGACTGAAATTGTGCCAAGCTATAAGCAATTGAAAAATAGGGACTCATAATGGGAACTGATAATGAAAATTATTGATAATACTAATGTTAATATTACTAATGATGTGATGTTACAGTCCTGCCTATAGCAACTGACAAGTAGCACTCTCTTGTATAGACTAAAAGTAAAGGCATACAATTTACCACAACTGCATGGACAAGCAGCCACATAATTATGTATCTTTCTCTTACAGCAAAGTGTGTGAGATAAGAAACTAGGTGATGGAGGATTTTGCTTCTCCGCAGAAATAGGATTTTCATTGGTTTCACCAGTTGCGCAAATTTGTTTTTGTAGAGTTATATTTTCTTTTAAATCCCGAGGAGCAGACATTTGTTCCCTAGGACAATTTTTTAAACATGTATGAAAATATCCCTAGTTGCTGTGTAGAGTGAACAAAATCCATATCCAATATCCATATGCAATTATGTTCCATTAGTCACCCTTCTCTCCACCCCATCCTTCCTTCCTATTACTCTTACCAAAGACACCTGACTTTTATTAACTTTTGCACAGATTAAGGATGTCATCCTCGAGCATGCCAACTTTTCACTTGACATTTTACCCAGAAAAACTCTGTTTCCTTAAAGACTGAGAGCTGTAAACCCTATTATCACCAGTATTGCTGATCAGTGTATTCTCGTAGTTTACCTAAATAAGTAGCAGTCAATTTAACCTTTATGAACTCTAGGATCGCTAATAAAAGCCTTGTTATTTTTACCCCTGTGTCCCAACACCTTATCTGTCAAAGGTCAGCAAGGGAGTGTTTACCATTCAGCTTCAGAAACATCTCTGAGTAAATGATATGAATGAAGAATTACAGTTAAGCATTGTCTCGCATATAATACTTCCAAATTGCAGTCTGAGGTTGGAGGGGTCTCTGTCTTGGGTTAGATTCATGCCTGTTTTATAGTAATTTTCAATTGGCAAAAACCTGGAAGGGGAGAGGGGAATAGGCTATAATTACTCAATATAGTATGAGCTAAATTAGTGTAAGCGGAGAACTGATCTATGCAATGTAAGTGACATCATATGCACAAGGGAGTGTATAATTGGCACATTTTTCCTTATTCAATGTGGCCTAAATTCTCTGTAAAATGACTTTCTGCTCTACCATTGAAATAAATATTTTTTAAATGCCAAAATATTATTGATTTCTCTTGTCAATTGTTCTCTTTTCTATTGCCGCCAATGAAAATTCCTTTTAATTCTCAAGGCATGTGTCTACCTTCTTGGAGTCCTTTATTTAAAGCTTTCTAGTAAAGGAAACATTTGTTTCGTCAAACTTCCTTGAATGTATTTACTACTATATTCCTCTGCACTGCTTCCTGTTCATAGCTTAGGTAAAATGTCTGTCTTTGGCACTTCAGAACAGAACATCCACAGTTGTCTCTACATCTTAGTTCTTCATAGAGAAATACATATAGTCCTACATGTGTATTAAATGCATGTAGCAGTAAGCATGCATACTAGAACCAGGTTTTGCATTAACCTGTTCATGTAGAAACAACTTTGGTTCATCACAGAGCACCACGATGACTTTAAAATCATGCTGCCCTTAGGTATAACCTTTATGGCACACTCTACTGGTTGCATTATGCAGTAGCTTTATAAGGCAGTAATGTTATGCCTGATATTGTGATGTCCAATCACACCTCAGAGAAGAAACCAATTAGCCACATCCTAGAAGGTAATCAGCCTGTCTCCCATCATTCTACCAAGAGAGTTTTGTTTTACACGAAACTGATGTGCTTTTCACTTCTTTTTCTCTTTATTTTATTCACTCATATGGGAACCCAAATACATATAAGTCTATGGAATCTGATGAGATGCATCCCAGAGTCCCGAGGAAATTGGCTGAAGTGGTGGCCAAGCCACTCTCTGAAATTTGAAAAATCACAGATGTCAGAAGTCCCTGGTGACTGGAAGAAGGGTAACACTGTGCCCGTTTCTAAAAAGGGACCCTGGGAGCTACCAGTCTCTCAGCCTCACCTCTGTGCCTGGGAAAATCATGCAACAGATCCTCCTAGAAGCTACACTAAAGCACATGGAGGACAGGGATGTGATTAAGTGGCAGCTAACATGGCTCTACTGGGGCACAGGTCCTGCATGACCAACCTAGTGGCTTTCTGTGAGGGGTTATAACAGCAGTGGACACAGGAAAACCAGTGAATGGAAACTATTTGGCCTTCTCTAAAACTTTTGACATGGTCCCCAACAACATCCTTCTCTTTAAATTGTAGAGGTAAGCATTTTATGGGTGGACTGTTCAGTGGATAAGAAATTGGTTGGATGATCGTATTAGGAGAGTAGTGATCAACAGCTCAATATCCAGATGGAGACAAGTGATGTCCCTCAGAGGTCTGTAGTGGGACCAGTGCTGTTTAAAATCTTCATCAACGATACAGACAGCAAGATCAAGTGCACCCTCAGCAAGTTTGCAGATGGCACCAAGCTGAGTGGTGCAGTTGTCACACCAGAAGGATGGGATGTCATCCAGAGGGATCTGGACAGGCTGGAGAAGTGAGGTTGTGAGAACCTCATGAGGTTCAACAAGGCCAAGTGCAAGGTCCTACGCCTGGGTCAGAGCAATCAGTGGTTTCAATACAGGATGAGGGTGATGTGATTGAGAGCAGACCTACAGAGAAGGAACTGGGGGTATTGACTGATGAGAAGCTTAATATGAGCCAGCAATGTGTACTCACAGCCCAGAAGGCCAACTGGATCCTGGGCTGCATAAAAAGAAGCATGGCCAGCAGGTCGAGGAAAGTGATTCTGACCCTCTATTGCTCTCCTCTGAGACCTCAGCTGTAGTACTGTGTCCAGTTGTGGAATCCTCAACATAAGAAGGATATGGAACTGTTGGAACAGATCCAGAGGAGGGCTACAAGGATGATCAGAGGGATGGAGCACCTCACATATGAGGACAGACTTGGCGTTTTTCAACCTGGAAAAGAGAAGGATCCAAGGAGATGTTATAGCAACCTTCCAGTACCTGAAAGGGGCCTACAAAAAGGCTGGGGAGGGACTATTTACAAAAGTATGTAGTGATAGGACCAGGGGCAATGGGTATAAACTGGAGAGGGGCAGATTTAGACTAGACATAAGGAGGAATTTCTTCACTATGAGAGTGGTGAGGCACTGGCACAGGTTGCTCAGGGAAGTTGTGGATACCCCATTCCTGGAAGTGTTCAAAGCCAGGTTGGATGGAGCCTTGGGCAATCTGACATGACCCTGCCTGTCACAGGAGTGTTGGAACTATATGATCTTTAAGGTCCCTTCCAACCCAAACTACTCTATGATTCTATGATTCCCTGTGCTATTATTAATAAATCCATAATTTTGTCTTGTTCTTCAAAATATGTCATTCTACTTAGGAACAATAGGATCTCTTTCTAATCTAAAACAAGTTTCAAGCCATAAGACATTTCAGTTGACAAATTTTGTCTCTCATTTTAATCAAACGCATATCTGCATGGTCTAGTTTATTTCTGAACTGTCAGTATCTTTTTAACTATGTTTTAACAAAATCTTAATACCCTTTCTGTTATTGCAACAATAAAAATAAATCTGGGAAGGAAATGTGTGAGAGACATTACTTAGCTCGCTCCAAAATTTGTGCAACATATCTGGTTACGTTTATCAAGCAACAGTCAGAATAACAAAAAGAATAAAAAATAGTGGTAGGGATATGATAATATCTCTGTGTTTTCATGTAAAACTTTATGGGCTTGTTCTTTACTAAAACTTAGTTCTTACTCATATTACCAAAAATTAATGCAGCTTATTTCCACTATTAAGCAAACAAAAGAAAAAACAATGTTCAATCATGTCCTTACATGGAAGGCATTAAATAACGTCATGGGTAACATGGACAGTTGAAGGAAGTTGCAATAAGGAGTAAGGAAGACTTAAAAATATTAAAATTAAATCAAAAAAAGATATTCTGATATTTCATATTTGAAGCTCCCCTGTGGACACTAGGATTAGGTGGGATCTTGATATTGCATCAGTGTTGGCAGAAACAAGTTGTCCACCAGCTTTGCCCACCCTCAGAAAGGGGTAATATGTTGTATTGCCTTTTATTACCAAGCTCTGTTTTAATTCTCTTGGCAGACCACAAGCTAAATATTACGTCTTCTCTTTACCTACCTTTTTGTTCATGTGCTGTTGCTAGAATGGCTTTGGGTGTATTTTATTCTGTGTCAATAGATTCTGAGTTGTACAGAAAAACTGAAATGCTTTGCATAAATGACTGACAGACTTTGATTTTTTTTTTTTTGTTTTAGTGTATCAAGAAATAACAACAACAAAACACCTTCTTTACAAACAAAAGAATTTCTTGCACCTCTCAAAACATATTTCCCAGGTTTGAAAAAAATATTTCTGTTAAATATTTGTTTAAAAGTTAGAAGATTTTGTTTGGGTTTGTGGGTTTGCTTTGTTTTCTATGGTAGGCAGAATGTTGCCAAGTAGAGTAGGAGTTATTCAGGGTAGCAAAGAGAAGATACACCAAGGCTTTCTATCTTATTTCTATATGCTTATGAATTATGTTGGGGAGTTGCCATGTGGTTAACATTTTTCACTTTTTAGGCTTCTTTCTTCTTTTTCCCCTTTTCTCTTTCCAACAGCCCTGTGAGTCACTCATTATGTTAAATGCTTTCTTCTTCCACCATCCCCAGTTTTCCAATTTTTATCCAAACCTGATACTCTCCGCAGACAACATGAATGTTGCTTTTCCTTTCAAGTCTTGTAGTTCTGATGCAGTCATGTAGGCTTCATGTTGTTTAAGTTCTGTTAACCAAAGCTGCACAGTAGCCATGGGTTCAAGAATACTGTAGCTCTACAATGATATCCATGGAAAGATAACTGCAGCTGTAAATACTTGCAGATGTACAATAAGAAACATTTTAGTTATTCCTCCGAGACCCTCTATTCTGAGGACTGTGCACATATAAAAGAATAATCTGTTGCTACCAAGCAATGTAATTTCTTCTTTACTTCTACTCAGTCAGGATAGGATTCTGATTCCACCTTATGTTACGGTTGAAGCTAAGACAGAGATACCAGTGAAACACATGTGGTCATTCTAGAAACCACTGTTTTAAAAATGCAGTGGTTGTATAATCTGAAGTGCCAGGTGTAACAGCAGAAAATGTTAGTTTTTTAAGTGCTTTGTGGGCACAGGTATTTCCTTTGTTATGGAAGTAAGAACTGCCATTCGGCATTGAGCATGATACTGACTTCAATGGTCATTCATTAGCCTCCATAACGTGAATAATAAAAATTAATTGAGGGATTGAAACAAAAGTGCTATATATCTTTCCTGAATCCCTCCATGCCATGTAGCATGTATCATAAAGCTTTCAACCAAATCTTCCTTCCTGTTATCTATCAATATATAATAACATCTCAGGAGAGCTTCTCAACACCTACTTCCAGATGCTAAGTGGCATATAAGGTCATCTCAGTGCATTTTTCTTGAAAATATGGTTGAATGGTTCCTAAGAACCCTACTACCAAAATGAATTTTCTCTGATATGTTGCCTGCTGAGTTTTAAGTTTTAAAAAACAACAACTCAGAATAATTTTTGCCTATTACCTGTAAACAGAAAGAAGATAATAATTCTCCAGACAGCAAGTGGTTAAACAGCAGCATATTGACAGCTAGGTTAAACAGCAAGTGTTTCTCAGACTTCGAAACTATATTGATCTGCCTAAATCATTTGACTGCCTGTTCTTTAACTACCATATTGCCTGATGAAATAGTAATTCATTGTTCATCTCTCAATTAAGGGCATTAATTTTGTTTAATTTAATAATTTTCAGGAATCAGATATGACAGCATAAGGTATTTTTTCTTTGTTTTTTATTATGGCTCTTCCCTATCAACAACTTTAAAGTATGTTTCTACACTGTCATTCACTACGTATCTTTTCAAAATATTTGTGAACAAAAGTATACGTCTATTTAGATGCCTGGAGTATTGCTTATGTATGGTAGTTAGGCAGGAAAATGAATCTGTCAAGACAGTGGAAGGATTTGTAAAGAAAGTCTACACTGCCTTTAAAAGACAAGGGCAAAATCATAGAATCACTAGGTTGGAAGAGACCCACTGCATCATCGAGTCCAACCATTCCTATCAATCACTATATCATGTCCCTCATCACCTCATTCACCCATCCCTTAAACACCTCCAGGGAAGGTGACTCAACCACCTCCCTGGGCAGCCTCTACCAGTGCCCAAATGCAAATCTCTGCCCTGCACGCTGCTGAGCAGAGCTCTGTGAGACCCTAGCGCTGTGCGTTTACCTGTCATTCAGGTAGAACGTACAATTGCACTACTCAGGTGGGGTCTGAGCCTACAGATCCTGCTTACCATCAAGTGAAGTGATAATTTGTTAGCCTAACTTTAGTGACATTGGGTTCTAGTGGACCCAGATGGGCTAAGACCAGGTATGTTGGGACACAAGTTTATTTCTGGCCCACATGTGTAAGCAATAGATTTGGACATGGGAGTTCATTGGCCCTGATTTCCTCTTAGTCTGCCTGGAAAGCCATTGCAGTAAGCTTGGATACAAAGCCATACAGTGTGAACAGCTGCTGGGTTTGTTCTTGTGCTGAAAAGTGGACCTTAGTCAATACACGCTTCTGAGATGCACTGGATGGTTTCAGCAGGAATGGATATGGAAACAACAAAGTTAGTTTGCATTTCATGATCATGGTTCAACCGTATTTCTCAATTCCTTCTTTTACCTTTGCTCCATGTTTTCTTAACCAATGGGTATGTCCTCGTCTTCAAAGACAAAATCATCCAATAAGCATGCTACCTGTACAATAGTCTACCACAGTCAAAGCTTGTTTAAAGCAAGAGAAATATTGCTACTCTTAGACCTGAGTAAAAAAAAAAAAAAGAAAGCTTTTTATCAGTGAATAGCATTTAGATGAGGGAATATTCAGACTTTGCATCTCTCCTCTCAACCATTCAATGAACCACTTCCAAACTAATAAAATCTGCCAAAGCAACGAAGAGGTTTCTCACCAGTTCCTTTATCAAGCTGAGATCCAAGGGTAAAAACCAGGAAGCATATTGACTTAAGCAGAAAGTATGTTGAAGAATTAAACTGAATAAGGCACCTACATCCAGGTAAAGTTAAAAAATACTCAGAGCTATCAAGTTTTTAAAATAAATTCAAGGTAGGCTGCTTTATAGTTTTAAAAATCCTGAATATCTAAAATATTCTTATCTCATTTTGTTCCATAGAGACAAGACAAATATCTTTAGAACACAGTGTCAAAAAAAGATCACCATATCACCAAACCTAATGATCATGTGGCCTTCTCCCTTTTTTTATAGCACAAACCTTAAATATCATTCAGTTTCATACAAACCCTAAGGTTTTAATTAGACCAAAGAGTTTCAGAATAAACTCTGTGTGACAGACAGAGAAGAGGAGATCAAGGCATTAGTAATGCCAGAAGAACCTTTGATGTCAGAAAACTGACAAAGTGAGAGCTGCCCTGATGATTCCCAAAAGCGAAACCACATCCTACATTGCACGGGAAGTTGAAAACACCTTTCCCCTGCTGTGCACACACATACGCACACCAGCATCCAGATCCCTGTCAATCTAAATCAGGTGACCCCTCATCAGAGGATCAGCCCAATCCTCAACCCTGAAGCAAACCACCAGGAACCAAAGAAAGCAGTTTTGCTTTGCTGCCTCAAAGTAGAGTGACCTATTGTCCTTTGCCTAGTAGCGGTTGATCTTTGATTTGAAGAAAGCCAGGAAAGAGATGTCCAGCTCAGACTACAACTTGCTGGTCACAACTGAACATATCCCTGAATGTTCTCTTCCATTTTTTGCAAATGCAACAGATTTTATATTTGAATTATCAACATTTCTAGATTTGGGTAAAGATGAAGACTGTGTCTAGGTTTGCACTAAAGGGTAGAAAGGTCTAAGACAGCTCAGGATAAGGGTAAGACTGGAAGCAACATAGCCACATCAGCATAACTACACTAAGCAATGCATAATGCAGTGCAGCAATGATGTACTGGCATTCTTTTCCAGGACCCACAGTATAACTGTTGCCCAAGAGTTGTGCAGATCTGTAGATCTAACACTTCATCTGGAGCTAGTCTGAAAATCTTAAACAGAATCCTGCACTATGTGATGCCTCACCCCTCGTACATGCTTCCTATTGTTTCTGTTCACGCACGATGTTCACATTCAGTTCATTCAGCATCTGGCAACATAGCTATCCACTGAATATGTTCCCTAACACTGATCTTTCAGGACTGAACCCTGTCCATTTGTAGGAAATCTCAATGACAAGTTTACATCCAATATCACTGTGAATTTCACAACAGGAACACAGAAGCAGTCCTTCAAATAAACAATGTCTCTTCTTTAAGAGCAGTCTCAGGAAAACATGTAGATGCTGTTATTATTGTCCTTGTTCTTATCTAGTGGCAAGCATATGCAATTTAAGCATGACCACCAACATCCTTTTCTTCCTTTCACAGTTATTCCTTCTTCACCCAGAGATTTTTTATAAATAATTTGAGAAATAACAATACAATTTATAAATAATTTGAGACTAGTAATCACCTGCTCTCCTAAGAAAATCTATTCATCTTCCTACATATTGGTCATCGAAAAGAAATTAAAACACAGAGAGCAAAGCCACATTAACTTCCTTCCTTCCACGATCCCCTGAGGAAAAGCCTTTCCGGCATTGACTGTGGGTCTTATTTGACTGACTTTTGCACTTTTGATTGGACTTGGATACAGCAGTGAGAAGATATTTCCTGTGCTGTAAAGTGTAATAAGAGCAACAGGTTTTACCCTGAGCTATGAGCTGAACAAAGGAGGAAATTGGAGTGCCTAACAGTAATTAATCATTGTACGATGAGACTTGTCAAAATCCTTTCTAAAGCTGATATTGCCGTCAATAATCACCAAGTACATCACCATCTGTGATTGTTTAAAATCTCAGCCTATACTGCAATTAACATATTTTATACTTACACTTCTTTCTTGTTTATGAAATATAATTATTCTAAGTACTATATGTGCTACAGTGTTTGCCAGATGACTGGTACTGCTGGTGTCAATACTTAAACTAAATGATTTTAGCAACAGTAAGTAGTCAACAAATCCCCTGAGCTCTAAAATAAAGCACCAGCTAAATTACATTTGTATCTAGTCTAAATTCCAGTAGTAAAAAAAGATATATCAACAAATATTTGTACTCTGGATGTTGCCTTACTGTTGAATAAAAAAAGAGAGAAGTATCTCAGAATAGTTCCATGTCATACTGAAAGTTAAAATAAATAATAGTTGTCAGATTCTCAGCTGATATGAAAGAAGGTAAATCATGTTGTTTTATATCAGTTAAGAATCTGGTCCACATGCCCAAGAAAATCTGAACTTTTATATTTTCTAAATTTTATATTTTGTGTCACTAATTGAAAACAGCAGCAGCAAAGATTTGATCTGAAAACTACTAACTTGCTCTTTCCTTTATCAAATGCCTGTGTGCTTTGTGGAATATGCCAAAAAGTTATGAAATAAGCTTTAGTTTACCTCTAATATTATCTCATTTAATAACACAAAGTTTGAAGTGGCTTTTCTTCTACTCAGTGGTCTCTCCCAGCCTGTGAGACACACTTCTGTTGCTTGAAGACACATGAAATTAAAATGTTCAAAGAGAGGTTAACAAGGAAAGTAAAGGAGGATATCCCAATTATTTGTATCTTACTGTTTTTCAGGGATTTCTGTTTCACTTGCTTATAACTTAGTGTTCTGTTTCTTCCAGATCCCCTTGTAAGAAAACTAACTCTCCCTGGAGACTGTGTAAGGAACTTACTTGGCTAGCTCAGAGTCATACTTCAAGATCAAAGCTGTACACAATACATAAGTACTGTGAAATCTTTTGCATTTTATCTGTGGAGTCCTTCAGAATTCAGTCTCTCCCTACTTACTTCCAAGATTTTGAATGTAGTTATTATCTTTACTATAAAGAATATGTGATACACGGGTACCTCCTGAGCAACTGAGTTTGGTTCCTTGTTGTCAGAGGAAACTACAAAATATTAATTTTGGGACAATCTAAGGGGAGAAGGAATACAAAAGTCCTAGGACTTATGGGGGGCCAAAGAAGGCAGGTCATGATGAAAGGCTTTAAGTGATAAAGGAGCACTTGAAGGGCCCTTTCGCAGAAGATGGGAATGGGAGAGCTTGCTGGCAAGTCCTGGCTGTGGAAAAGTATGCAGACTGTAACATCTCCTGGGCTGGCCTCTGATAGTCAATGAGTGTAGCTTTTCTGTTACTCATCTCTCTCCCCATCCCATTCCTTGTAAATGTCTGGAAAATAAAAACAAACAAACAAACAAACAAAATCCCCAGTAAATTGTTGTTCCTTGTGGTCTGGATGCGATAAGACCAACCAAATGGATAACCCTGTCACATAAGTTTGGTGCTTGGTGTCCTGCTCTCTACACCCCACAATAAATCCCATAATTTTCTTGCACTCACATAACCAAGATAAACAGATTATTCTGCAGCAGTAGCCTATTCTGTTAATTAACTATCTCTCTACTGAAGATGGTGAAAATACCACAATTCTCAATACTTTTGTTTATGGTCACGGATACAAAGTCTTAAATAGAAAAGAATAATGAAAAAAAAATCCCTGCAAGACTTAGCTTAAACCTCAAACATTCACTGATACATATTAAGTGTTTTATCTGTGTTTACATATTAAGACCTTTAAAACAAACCCTTTCACTGTGTACCATGTTAATTCTGAGTCACTGTTTTTGAGTAAAAGTGATGTATATAACTATAGGCCTCATATATACATGTCTGTAATATGTATCACGTCTTAGAGAAGCCTAGGTACCTTGCGTCAACACAATTCCATTTTGCAATCTAAGTAGTAATCTCACACAAAAGAAAGTTATTCTGACAGCATCCACATGCTTACTTTGATTGGCATCCATTCTATTTTCCTCCTTTAATTCTTCAGTTAGAGTCCCGTATCAGTCACTGTATTATTTTGCCTTGGATCGATATCATGCTAACAGCCCTATAATTATGTGGGTTGCCTCATTTAGTCTTTTTAAGCACTGGCATAGTATTATCTTTCTTCCAGACCTCTGGAATGTCCTTAGTGTTCATAGGGCTATTGCAAATCAATACCCTGCTACACACCAGTTGAATATGTGCTGGTTGACCACTCACCAGTAATTTACTTCTGTAATCCCTCTAACAAAGGTTTTCAGTCAATGAGAACCTTGGAAAACTTTGTGTGATTTCACGTTTTTGTCTAAGTTGCAGTTTCTGAGTAGGAATTTTAAATTTTAACTCTAACAAGTTATCACTGAAGTGAGAACAAAACTTCAAAACTTTTTTCCTGTATATTTCTATTAAAAAAAAATCCAGATCAATCTACTTTAAAGCACGCAGGATGCATTTTTATATATACACGTTTGTAGATGTGTGTATGTTTATATATACATGTAAAATCATACATCTAGTTAAAACGGATAACTGAATTACATGTAAAATTATCTGTGGTCAGTATGATATCAGCCACGTCTACCCTAACAAGAGATTTAGTGTAATGGGAGGATTCAGGAGATCAAAGCAGTTGTTGCCGTGGCTCCTACACCTCTATGCTACTTCAGTCAAGGTCTTACTGTGTGTGCAGGTTAATGTGGTGCACTGAGTGTCCTCACCATGTAATTCATTGTAGCTACATGAAGATGTCCATGTATGGATATTTATGCATTTATTGGGGGTTGGAGTTGCACTTGGCGTGTAACAAGAACACAAATTTTTCCCTCTGAAAAATATCCGTGAAAATGCTCTACAATCCAAATCAATCTGCAGCCAATCCTTTGGCCAGGGAATTTGTTTCCAATCTGCAGTTTTGTTCTCAATCAAAAATGCAAGACCACACACAATCATGGACAATATTTTGTGTCATATCAAAAGCACTTACTATGAAAAGTTTCAGTTAGTTTGTTTCTTATATTTTAATTGCCATTTTAGAATCATTTTTTCACTAATGAAGTGTATGAAAATTAGATCTACATGTATCTCTCTCTACTAATAATTTATTGAAGAAAATCAAAAGAGAAATATAATTTCTCACAGTTTAGGAAGCATTATTAAGTTTTTGTTACCTCTACTTAACCTAAACCCCGGCTAATTCTAAAACAGATATTTTATTCTACCCATGTCAATAATTTAGATCAACATATGGTTGTGCAGGTTATTATTCTAACTACATTTTATATTACACAGATTTATTATTACTTCAGTAGTTGAAAAAGACAGCTGATTCCTTCATTTGCTCAGTCCTAAAACTTAAAATTGCAAAGATATGTAAGTCTTAAGCACAAAATGAACATCATAAGGAACTTACAGCTTATAAAACATATGACCATCTTTCTCTGACTATCAGAGAGCAGTATGAGCAACTTCCTTCATGTGGCACTATATGCTTACTGTATATAAAATCAGACAGAATGACTTGATACAGGTTCCATACACATAACAGTGAGACGACTATCCTGTCTAGGGGCTGCTCTGCCTCTGTGACCATGACACGATGCAACAGTTATGTTTGCTGTGGCTGCAAATGTTTCTCAGCTTGTAATATACTGAAGTTTCTAAGGATTTGAGTAGGGACTCCTATTACTTCAGTCACTGCAATGTATAACACTTTTCAGTTACTGCCTGATCATCATATAAAATTCTTTTGTTCAGATTTCTGCTTTCAGTGATTTAAATCTCATTGGTTCTAGAACTAGATTGTGCTAAGAAACTCACTTTCAATTTTTGACCTGCATTCATTGATGGGCAGTTCATAGCCTTGGGGTTTATACAAACACTGTTCTTTGGCATTAGTTGTTTTTCCCCCCTCTAATATTTTTACACAACATATTGTAAGATACAAGTAATTATAACCTTACTTAGCCTTCTCTTCGTAACAGTGAAAGAAGAGAGCCTTTCAACTCACAAGCATTTGAGAAACAGGTAAAAATACTTTTTCATACTTTCTTGAGAAGGTCTTATTCTTTGTCCCAAAGCTCAGTAACTTCAAAGGAAAAATAAAGTTTTAAATAGCGAATTATTATAATAATTTTTAAATTATTTGAATACGTTTTAGACATATTTAACATATAATAGCTTTTCTCTGAAGACCTCCAAGGAATTAAAAATTCACTAATTAAGTACTGTAACTTCCTTGAGAGGCATATACCATAATTATCTCCGTTTTACAGATGGAGTAAGTGAAGCACACGGAAGCTAAGTGATTTGTCCAAACTAACACATTCCACTGGAGTGTAGCCAGGAGAGATACCCACGCTTTCTAATTTCTAGTGAAACAATAGATTAGGCTACACACACCAGCCCCCAAAGGCAGGATGGTACTGCTTCTTCACCAGAAATAGTTGGCATTGTTTTTGAAAATAAGATGCAAAAGTTTGCCTTCTTTCAGATTGTCTAGTAGCTGCCAAACAGTCTAAAAAATGTATTAGCATAGAAATAATTATGAAAGGTTGTACTCATTGAAGGACTGAGTTCAAAATAACACACAATCACTCTTGCTCAAATGATAGCCTTCAGTCTTGTACCTTATTTCCTAACTGCATATCTGATCATCCAAAATTCAGGCTTCTCCCTCTGTATGACAAAATAATTACTGATTAGGTAATAAAAGACTGCATATACATCAGGCTATATCACTGGAGGGTGCTAGCATGTCCCTTTGACCAATCAAACATACATCCATTACAATGATAGGGAATATCTTTATTTTGGACAGTATCCTGGCATAGGTCCAATGATCCGATGGGTCCCTTCCAACCTGGTTGTTCTGTGATTCTGTGATTCTGGTCTTCCTTGATAAATTTCTAACTACTAGATTACTCCATAAAGGACAGGAAATGCAACTCCTCCAACGTCTTCCACTCTCAGAGTGAGGAAGAAACGAGTGGGCCATGTTAATTTCCTATGAAACAGAGTGGACTGTGGGCCCAGTATTCCTAGTGGATTTGCTCATGTTGTAATTTAACTTCCTAGGTAGCTCTGAATATTGCCCTTCTCAACATTTTGGCTACTTTGGGTTCCATCTGAGATGCTACCTCCCGTATAGCAAACTCAAAGCCAGTTTTACAGATCACGCAACACACACAGAGATTAAAAATTCACTGTCAGAAGTTCAACTTTACAGAACCTCTGCTGTCTTAGAAAGCATACAATATCCACTTACTATGACCTATTATTTGAAAAAAATGTGAAGAGCCATGGTCTTGAATACATATGTTTTTGTAAACTAGAATCATAGAATCATAGAACAACCAGGTTGGAAGAGACCCATCGGATCATTGAGTCCAACCATTCCTATCAAACACTAAACCATGTCCCTCAGCACCTCATCTACCTGTGCCTTAAACACCTCCAGGGAAGGTGAATCAACCACCTCCCTGGGCAGCCTATTCCAATGCCCAATGACCCTTTCCGTGAAAAACTTCCTCCTAATCTCTAGCCTAAATCTCCCCTGGCAGAGCTTGAGGCCATTCCCTCTTGTCCTGTCCCCTGTCACTTGGGAGAAGAGGCCACCTCCCTCCTCTCCACAACCTCCTTTCAGGTAGTTATAGAGGGCAATGAGGTCTCCCCTCAGCCTCCTCTTCTCTAGGCTAAAGAACCCCAGCTCTCTCAGCCGCTCCTTGTAGGTTCTGTTCTCCAGACCCCTCACAAGCAACTTATTATACAATCAATATATAGCTTTATTTTCAGAATTAAGAGTTACATTTTATAATATACTTTACAGAGGTAGCATCTGGATAACATTTAAAATTATTCTGATGCCTGTTATTATCCAAACACCTTAAAAAAATTCAGCTAAATAAATAATCTAAGAAATATGATCCAAAATTATCATTAAGAGTATTTGTAGAGTTTTCCCCATTCTTCAATATTATTCATCAACTACGATGGGATAGATGACGAATAAATATGATACAGTTAAAAAAAATTCATCATAAGCCTTGTGATTAAAAATGATATACATAGAGAACCAGTAAAATTTGCTAGTGATGCATGAAAAAAACGTATGTTAAAGTCTTTACATGTACTTCTATGTTACTATATATTCATTAATTAAAAAGCAAGAGCAAAGAATGTATAAAGTTGATGAAAGGTTTACAGACCTAGTGACCTATCCCAACCCCAAGGATTAATACAAAAACTGTGTGTGACTGCAAATTATTACACCAGCCTTATTAGGATAATGATTTCCCACCTTCCAAGGTGCTGCATTGTTATCCATAAGCTCCCAAAGGTCCTTAAGCTTGTTAATAACCATTTATAGATGTGCAATGAAGTGAATCAAGACTAAAATGAACTCACCTGAGCCTAAGTAGATTAACCCTGTTCAAGTCTGATGATGTCCATATAAATTCATCTGGATCTCTTTCCACCAACAAATATGTAAGTGAAATAAAGCGATAAGACAAGTGTATATTTTGTCTGTTCATTTAAAAATAAATGCAGGAAATTATGTAGGGGACAGATTCAGGAATCACCATTTATCCTGCAAAAGAGGGTATTTTTTTTTCCCTAGTGGGGACATATCTGTGCTCCTAGAATTATATTTTATACATGTACAGCACTTAGCATTCTTGAATCCTGGTCACAGGCTGAGGGCACTGACTCTTGTAAGCTGACTGCAAAATTGTGAATTAAACAAAGCTGGACATCTTCTGCATTAGATTATTAGCTAGTTCCTAAGAAATCCATTGAAATGATGAATGCAGAAACGAAGGATCATTCAAATTCAAAATAAAGATGCAGGTAGCAATATCTGAAAGTTTATAGACTAGTTTTGTGTTTCTGAATAGAGAAAACAAATCTGGAATTTGTTCTGTTTTAGAGCCAAATCAAAACATTTATAAAACAGTCTGCTAAGGTTCTTAGACAATGCTTAAATCAAAAAGATAAAATGCACTTGAACAAAACACCAGTGGGATTTCTGGACATTAGGAGAAAATTTTTCACAGAAAGGGTCATTGGGCATTGGAACAGGCTGCCCAGGGAGGTGGTTGATTCACCTTCCCTGGAGGTGTTTAAGGCACTGGTAGACGAGGTCCTGAGGGACATGGTTTAGTGTTTGATAGGAATGGTTGGACTCAATGATCCGATGGGTCTCTTCCAACCTGGTGATTCTATAATTCTGTGATTTCAAATACAGTTTAATATCTAATTTTCACACATATTTCAGTCACAGCATTTCTGCACGTAATTAATAAACAGCTATGCCATGTTTTAGTTTACAGAAATCCTCATCTAAAATATTTAGGTGTCAGATTTATATTTATTACATTATATAGTATTACAGAATGTGAAAGAGGTGGATTTTAATGGAAATTTAAAAGTGTAAATCTAGTTTCATTGCTAGAAGTGGATAATGAAGTAAAAGTGAGATTCTGATGGTGCTTAGATGAATATTGGAAAGAGAAGATAGAATTAAATTACAAAGTCTTGACCACAATGATGTCTGAATTTGATATGGAAAGACATGACAGGTGGACTTTACGAACTATAACATGAGTACCAGAAGAGAGAGATAAGTATGGAGTTAATATTTTAGACAGGAATGATCATTTAGGCCTGAAAAATACAGATTGGTAATTAGGCAGGAAACCACTCCCAATGACAGTTCAGGTAGCAACAGTCAAGAAGGGATATTTTAGTATTATTTTTCAAAAATATATAAGATCCATTGTCTGGATATGATCCATATGTTGCATGTGAAGAAGAGAGATATTGTCATTCAAGGGCAGGGAAGAGAAATCTGGACCCAGGAGTAAGGTAGAGCAGATTCATCCTTTTTGGTGGAAAAAGAAGACCAGCATGACCAGAGAAGACATGAATTTAATATACTGTTGTCAAAACCAGAACATTCAGGGAAAGAAAGAAGGGAATAAGAACTACTTCATGTCTGGAACAGAATACACAGCAAGTGATAAAAAAAAAAATTATGATAGAAGAAGGTTATTAAGGAATGAAAAACCTCAGAAACAGGACTACAAAGAGACTTCTGAAGAAATGTATTATATGAAGCATCTCATATTGGATTATTGGTATATCTGTGTGGAGGGAGAGACAGGCAGACAACCTTTTTCTTTAATAGGAAAAGCCTAGCATCGCAAAATATTGTTCGTGATGGACTAAACAGAGGCAACCTGAAGCAAATGTCCCTGTCATCCAAACTGTCTGTCTTCTTAGAGATTTATGTTATGCTCTGCCTCTTTTGATCTTCCCCATTTACACAGGTTGTGGAAGAAAGACAGTTCTGTAGTGGTATTTTACCAAGAATACAAATACAATTCTTTCCATTAGGAGTTGAAACCAGTACAACAGAAGGAAAACATCTAGGTGCAAAAACACCTCTTGATGCAAGTGACTCAGCAGGCTCTGCTTCTAAAGATCCTTGTTTTCACTCCTTGCAGTTCAATTGTTGATTCTGCCTTACCTCCTCATTTGTCCTCCTGCTGCATATTTACCTTCTTATTCTCATCCAATATTCTTATTAAGCTGATATATGTACAACCTTTTGCTTTTGTTTCTATGCAACATCCTTTTCCTTTACACCACTGCCTTTTTTGCCTATGTACATTGGAAGCTTTCTATCCAAAGTATTTTAACCAACCTCACTGAAGCACAGAGAAGTTTGATGACTAAAGTAAAGCAAAAAACTATAGTTTTAATTACCTCGTTTATACTTTCCTTAATCCTGGGGCCTTTTTAAGAACATCTAAAATATAGAAGATAACAATTCCAACTTTTCAGATTATTTTCAGACATTCATGGGAAAGTGATTAAAAATAAAATCATGGAACATAAGACCATGGAGTTGAGAACCGAAATTATTCAAAACTAAACTAGTTCTGGGGAAAAGAAAATGCCTCTACTGTTAATTTTATGTAAAGGAGAACATGAGTGTTTAGTTTGTTTGTTGGTTTGGGTTTCTTTTTTTACTTTGTCTCAATTTGTTTTATTTCATCTGTCTCAAACAAGATTATGATATTTTCTGATTATTTAGAACAAAACCTGCCAGAACTGGAGTTCCAACTTCCTACATTCAACTGTTGTTTTTCCCCTCTGAACAGAAAGAGTTCAGACAGATGTATGTAATAAATTCAGAAATGTTGATCTGCGCTGCAGATGAAAGGCTGAAAAACAGTATAGTCATAAAACTGAAACTTCTCATACCATGCAAGAAGTCTGTACTATATTTTACTCCACACTTCAAAATATATCACAATGACAAATTTTCTAATGTCAGGACATCATATCAAAAGAATTTGAAGAAGTTTCTCAGCAGTTGCTGTTAAAATAGTTGCAATTGACTTGTAAAGCTGTCCCAATCATAGTTGTTTTCCCTATTCCTCACACCTTTTTGTTAGTGAAAAATCAGATTCATAACAATCTAATATATTCAATCATTTCACAAAAATGCTAAAGACAATGTTTGTAGCAGTAAACTGAACTGGGAAGTTTATAGCAATAAGAAAAGTATGCAAACAGAACTTTCAGAAGGTAGGTGATTTTTATTCAGACTATCCAAACCACTTTATTTCTTTACTTGTACTCAACTCAGAGTCCTAAAAAAAAAGAAGTGGCTTGACAGTTCTGACCAAGGTCGTAATCAACGTTTTGAACCTGTCAAAGTAGCTTTCAGCAAAGCCATGAAAAAATACTGATACTCCTGAGGCTCCAGTTCTCCCCTTTTACTCATTTTTCCTGTTTCAGATCTCTGCTTTATGAAACAGTACATTTTCCATCTTTTCCATGGCAACTTTCTTATTCTTCTTAAAACTTTAAATGGACAAAAAGAACATTTTTCTGAACTTCTCAATGACCATTGTAAACAACCTAAATCTGTTCAATCAGTCAGGAGGGTTTTCTAATCAGCAAAGAAGGGTTAGAGGCTGACAACATTATTAAGACTGAAAAAAATGTTGTAAGACATTTTGGAACAAATTCCAAATTTGGGGAGACATCTTTAACCATTAAACATAACACAGCAGATTTGTCCCTAACTCCTGTGCACACTTGGAAGTCATTACTACAGCAGCATCAGCTTAATTTCCCCAGACCTGTACTAAAGTTCCATGCAGCAGAAAAATTGAATAAGATTAATTAGTAGGAAGCTGTTTGCAGCTTAAAAATTAGGACATTGGGTTACAAATTATTGTTTGTGATGGAAATCTAACTTGCAATGACTACATGCAAGCTTTCTTTTTAAAAAGATTAGAAGTATTCAGATTGCTGGAATGCAATTACTGATAAATAACTTCTGAATTCCTTTTCTACAGATAGCTTATGTTATGAGTACTCTGTGCACTGGAAGTTGTAAAGTCAACATCCATGGAAAACTTTTGAGGCACTTTTAGCAAATGTGCTATCAAGCTTTATCAGTCAGAGCGGGCGGATCCATCTGTAAACATGTTTAGTTTGGAAAAGAAACAGCTTGGCTAATGATAGAGATAAATATTGATTTGCATTTTTAACATTTACTTTCTACTAATAGACTGTTTTATTTCATAAGCATATAAGCAATCATGGTAAAGTTATGGCAGGAATACAGTATCCTGGCATACTTTTTCCTTGAAGTTCCCCAGTCAAAGACAAAACTCAGTTGTTTGCTTTGATATTTATTTAATGATGTGAGCCCTGACTGGACTTGAGTCACCCTCAAGTATTTCATAGAGCAGTGAGTTTCTTTTGAAATGGAGCAATGTAAACATGCTTTCAGGTGTTGTATAAATAGCAAAACTGTAACGCATAATATTTCTTTAAATTAGCACAGTATTCATAATTGATGGAGGAGGGGGTCACATACAGGTTACCTGGCATAACAACAAAGCTATTTCTCAGTATGCAGGAAAATGCACAAGTTACAAATGTGCAAAACATATGATAGCATAATCAAGACTATTTAGAACTGTCCCTGGATGTCTGAAAAAGACTTACAAAATGCTTCAAAGATACATTGATACACATTATTTTTCCCAAAGTGACTTTTTTTTTATCTTACTAGTCATATTATCATTACAGTATCTATCTTATATTATTATAATCAAACGTTCTGAGAGCTCTCAGATGCTTCATGCACTATTCCTAAGTGCTTTGATATGGGTGTTCTAGCTACCAGTTCCTGAACATTTGCAATTTTCATCTTCTTCCTGAAATGTCTCAAAATCAGTCCAGTCTATCACAGGTAAAAGTTGGAAAAATACATTAGTAAGTAATGCATGATCACAGAATCATAGAATCATAGAACAAGCAGGTTGGAAGAGACTCACCTGATCATCAAGGTCAACCATTCCTATCAAACACTAAACCATGTCCCACAGTGCCTCATCCACCTGTCGCTTAAACACCTCCAAGGAAGGCGAGTCAACTACCTCCCAGGGTAGCCAGTTCCAGTGCCTAACGACCCTTTCTGTGATTTTTTTTTTCCTAATGTCCAGCCTAAATCTCCCCTGGTGGAGCTTGAGGCCATTCCCTCTTGTCTTGTCCCCTGTCACTTGGGAGAAGAGGCCAGCTCCCTCCTCTCTACATCCTCCCTTCAGATTGTTATAGAGACCAATGAGGACTTCCCTCAACTTCCTCTTCTCCAAGCTAAACACCCCCATTTCTCTCAACTGTTCCTCCTAAGGCCTGTTCTCCAGCCCCTTCACCAGCCTTGTGGCTCTTCTCTGGATTCACTCCAGAGTCTCAACATCCTTCTTGTGGTGAGGGGCCCACAACTGAACACAGGATTCAAGAAGCGGTCTTACCAGTGCTGAGTACAGAGGGAGAATGACCTCCCTGGTGCTGCTGGTCACACCATTTCTGATAAAAGCCAGGATGCCATTGGCCTTCTTGGCCACCATGATGAAAGAAACAACACATAGACAAGTGGCACTGTGGTATTGCCTCATAGGTACAGTTTATCCACGATGTTTTCATTTCTGTATTCTCTGTAGGAAACATTGGCTGCTCTCTACTGGAGGCAGTTTGGTTAATATGCTCACACACACAGAGCAACATTTGTTTATCGTTGAGAAGTTGCATAATTCTAACTAGACCCTGACACTAACAACTTTAAGAGTAAAGAACTAATGCAAGTACTATTTGGCAGCACAGTGATTGCCCCAATGCAAATGTAGTATTAGTCAAACTGGGACAGTTAAAAGGGCTTGGGAACTTATTTTGGAGCTTGCTTACGGAAGTGAGGAGACACAGAATTTCCTCACTTAATGTAAGAAATCAAATGGAGATCAAATAGAACTAGAGTGATAGATTCTAACATGAAAACACTTTTCAGAAATTATTAGAACATCCAAGCTGATCAATTTCTTTCCTGTTTTTCTCACACAGATATGTCTCCCCTCCTGCCTGTTCACCTAGGACCCAAGCTGGCCCTTGAAGGGATCACTCCTTTCCTCTCATCCATTTCACCAACACAGTTCATTACTTTCCTTCTCAGACTGAGATGGCATTTGACTTCATGCCATGCTTAAAACACACTTCTCAAAAACGTTGTCCTAAAAGTCTTTCCCAGATACCAGGGCCAGACTCTTGGTTGCCCAGGTTAAAAAAAAAAAAAAAGTGAGAAATGTTTAGGCACATTTTAGCAGTCAGGAAAGCAGGAAATTATGGAAATCAAAATAGCTGTAAATATTGCCTCAAAGGTCCTCACAAAGAATTAAACTACAAGAACAGGTGAGAAGCTATTAGAATTATGGCATAGTCCTTCAGGGAATAGGGAATCAAAGTTAGATGAAAGGGAAGCAAGGGAAGAAGAGGGTTTCAGATCAGAAGAGCTGCAATGCCAGACAATGGCACTCCTCATCTGGGAGAAGTCCTACATGGTCCAAGCAGGAAACCTATTTTTGGCTAACTTCATTTTTGCATTAGGTATGTAGCACAAGAACATGCTTTTCTGGCCATACTGAAGGGATCAGTTGGGGAATTGAGGGTAATTACAAGAACAGGCTGCAGAGGTTGCTCCCAGGTTGCATTCAGGTTCTTTCTCATTAGACCTACCCTATTCTTCAAGACAAACTGAATATTTTATGTGGGTTTTCCCAAGCTTTAGGCAGCATTTTTCCTAGAACAGAGAAATACTTTTTGGCTTGTGATTTTTTTGTTTATTTTCTTATTGCTCTTCTGACTCATCCTCTAATATCTGTTCCTCAACAGAACAAAATTACTCTTTCCATCTTACAAGGTACATCCCACCAATTGCTTGTAGAGCCAAGAAGTGGCTGAGCTTGCTATCAATTCACCAAATCTCATTTCAACTAAGAGATAGCATAGTTTCTGCATCAACTTCTTAAACCCTTTGTTTCTGCACCTGACTTTTCAACCTATCCTTCTCCTTGCTGCCACTAACACTAAAGCTATATATGAAATTACTACAAAAATAGAATAATTCAATAAGTATGGGTACAAAGGGCATCTCCCATAGTTATGAAGATTCTATTTAGACAATAGTCTTCAATGTTTTTGAAAAACAAGTTGCTAGCAACAATAAAACTTTCTTTATGCTCTATATGTCTAAAAGATTATTATTCTTGAATCTGAGAACAAAGCTACGCAACTTTTTTTTTACTTTCAGGCTACAAATTCTGTCTTCTACCACCTCAATCCCTAGTCTGGTCAGCACATCCAACTTAGATCAGTGCAAACCATGATCAAAAATAAAACACTATCTTTAAGAATTTTCACTCTACTAAACACATTTGATGTGACACTGGAGCCAATTTAAAGTAATATTTCACAACCATGAATAATTATCGGCGCTGTCTGGCTGAACCACCTCATGAGGATCTGCCTATCAGCATTGGCACATTTCACAAAGATAACAAAACTTAACCCATGTGAATTAAACCATCTCTAGATATTCATGAAGTTGAGATGAAATTAGTATTTTTTAAGCCTTAACATCTTCTAGGTTCTAAATTTTAGCTATAAGCAGTCTGACATTTTAGAAGGTTTTATAAAGAAATAAATACAATACATATGTGCATTTCTATTGGTAGAAGAACAAATAACTGACTACAAATTAAATGCATTTCCTTTCAGGAATAGTCCATTACAGTTACCAGCACTAGTGCTAGGCATCAAGTAGAAGTCCGGTGTGTACATCCATTGTGTATCCACCACCAGAGGTGGATGGTGTGCAATACCTAAAGTTTTTCAGTCAGTACCATGCCATAATCCTGACAGATAAGGACTTGTGCTTGATGTCAGTTGCTCTCTGACTGCCAGCTCCATGGCAGATTTTGCTAGGAATGACTTTCATCTGCACTGACAACTAAAATATAGGGAACAAAGTTGTTATACTTCTGAGATGAGAGTCAAAGGTCTCTGTGTGAAGTGCCAACAGAGGATGAATACACATTACTTAATGTCACTTGCAAATATAAAACACTTAGGATATACTAGAATTATAACTTCATCAATAAAAGGGAGAGGAAAATGTTAATATTTTGTATTTAACAGAAAACCATCAGCAAATAGCATAGGGTAAAGGTCAATCTGAGCAATCCTAATGAACAATCACTGATTTCTGCCCCTGAAATCAATAGCAAAATTATACCACAGCATCATGAAAATATGCTTTTTGGACGTGCTGACCTGCCTTGAAAAGTGAGGCTCCTAGATGGATATGTATAGTCATCCCAAATCTTTTGGTAGACAGTCAGAGAACTTACTAATCCAAAGATTTCTGAATTCCATAAACTTTCTTCAGTAAATTCATTAAAGCACGTGGATTCCACGAAAATGAACACTCTACCTTACTGACAATTAATGACAGCGAAATCAGTTTTTCAAATTTAGAAGACACTAGAATATCCAACCTTAATTTAGCTCCTTCATGATGCACCAAGAAAATCCTAGTAATGTAATGAGATAACCTTAGATTGAATATAGACTAAAGAAATACTTTCTGTAAAACTTTTACATTTTTAATTTCTGTAATTTTACATTTTTAATTTCTTTTACATTTTTAATTTCTTTTCACTTCAAAAGACTGCTGAGAATCCAAAGATGACTAAGAACAGACATACAGGAATGCTTCCAGTTCCAGAAACATAACGGACACCAAAGAAGTTATTGAGCACCACTTAGCTACAAGGGACCAACAATGAGAGTACAAAATACACAAAATCCTTTCTGTCTGCATTAATGGACCTTAATGGTGAAGAGATGACTGTTGAGCATGTACAAAGCCAAAGAAGAACCCATGTTCATAATTAAATAGCAGTCTTCAACATTCCTCACTCTCTTCTTCATTCACCTATCCATTTCATGTATTGCAAGATCAGCTCTACAATTGCCAGACATAGCTTATTGTTGCTCTTACCATTAGTAATGTCTCTAAGAAATAGCTCTCTTCAGTTATGGCATTTATCCAATGAGACTAGTCTATGTCTGGTAAACAGATCTGCTTTTTTTTTCCTAGTAGAAGTCATATTTGCTGTACACACCATCATTTCTGGTATTTGGTTTACTCTTCAAATCTCTGCTTCAGCACACAGGGGCTCACCGCTCACCAATTTATTTTTAAAATTTGATTGCCAAAACCCGACACCAAACCTATTCTACATTCTCTTCAGTGAATCCAGTCCATTTGCTGATCCTTCCTGACTTCATTATTATGCATTTTCTTGCTTTTCTAAACTTTTAAATGTCCTGTAGTTCTTTCTGCTTGTAATATATGTATAGTTTACTGTCTTCCACCTCACTTTTGATCTGCTTGCCTACCTAGTCCACTGCTTTGCACTTCTCAGATAAATAAAGTTCTATACTCTAAATAAAATGCATTTCCAACCTAGATCCTCTCAAACAAGTCCCTGTACATTGCAATAAATCAAACCCACTCTCATCCAAATGCCTAATGGCATCTTCCTAGGCAAACCTTAGAACTCACTCACTCTTCTCATTGTTCTCTCAGCTACCCATCAACTTCAATCTTATTAGAAAATGCCTATCCTCTTATGACTATCCTCCATGAATTTTTTCAGGTTATTTTTTAACCTCTGCAATTTCTCTGTCAGTGTGTCCTTCCTCAAAGTATTTCTTAAATGTGACATTCACAAAACCTTCCCAATAATTTGATGTCTAAATGCCGCAACCAATATCATTCATTGTTTCTTTAAAATCTTATTTGCTGCATCTTTTTATACCTGGTTTGTAAGCTCTGTATTTTATATGCATAATATCCAGCACAATGCAGCTCATGAGTTAGAGCTCAAAATTATAGTAATGTTATTCATATCAAAATTAACTTTCAAAGTTCTGGAAGGAAATGTATTTTTGTATTCCTCACATTTATGTGAAAACATCACATCTCAGTACAGACACACAAAACCAATATTTGTGTTTTTCTTTAGAGTGAAGTCTAGTAGTCAAGTTGTTTGTTGATAAACATCAGAGAAACAAAGGCAAAAATAAGCCAAGTAGGCAGGTGAACTGTGATGTGTCACTAAGATGAATAAGGAAAGATGAGCATATACGAGTGTTTAAATTCTGAGTCCATGAGACATTGAGTGTTCAGAGGAAAATGCATGATCAGATGCTAAGTGGAGATGTGAACATAATTATTACTACTTTTGATTTTTTTATCAAATGTCAAGAGAAAAAAAATTAAACTTGCTTCCACAGAAAATTCTATAAGTTCTCATAAAGAAATAGTTATCATCTTTATAACTTTATGTGACTAAAACTGCTGGATTCAGATAGTTCAAACAATTTTAAAAAATAGATCAAAATGACAGCTTTCCGAAGTTCAAATAATGAATTTTCATATGTGATTTCAATATCTGATGGATGATCCAGAACACCATTAGTGGACATGGCATAAAATAAATTGACCAGAAAAATCATATCTGGATTTGGACCTTATGGTTATATCCAATCTTCAGCTACAACAAACTTAGAAAAAAAATCAACTGAATTTTGGTAAAATCATCTTGATCTTCTAAAAGACTCTCTGCATAAATCAACTATTTCTTATTTTAATAATATAAGCAAAGAACTCAATTAAAAATCTGTTGTAAATTAAGTTTATTATATTTTTAAATATTTGGCATATTGATTCTAAGTGCTTTAAATATTTGTAAATTATTTGTAATATTTTTCACACCAGAATAAGTCATGGCTTAAAATATCCTCCTATAAATAAAAAACTTTTTGGCTGCTTTTTAAAAATTTTTCCTCTAGATTTACGCAGAATCTCAGAGTTCTTCACGGGACCTTATTCTTGTGAGATTTCACTGCTTCCACTGCAATGTAGTAAATGTGAAAGTTGACCCCACAGGTCTTAAATAGGTGCCCTTTGCTTTTATGCTAGTCATGAAAATCACAATTGCTGTAATAATTTGCTCCTAGCAGTAGTCTAGCAGCTGTCTAAATTTACAAGGTCAGTTCTAGCACAACCTAAGCCAAACTTTTTAGAGACCTCAGGGTCAGGTTTCAAATAACTACACATTCCTACTTTAACCAAAAGCAATCCCTGAGACTCAGCACACTTTAAAGATGAATGTTCATCTCTTCTCACATTTGAAACTTCAAAGGCCCAATTACTACTGGGCTGACATGGGCTGTTTCATGATACTTCCTGTGCAAAGTGCTACCTCTCTGCACTCTGTGTTTCTGATGCTTCTGTTATCGCTGGTCAATTTCTCTTTGGCAACAGAAAATTCAATATCAGGTTTCCTCTCACTTCTTTCTTGCACTTGTTAAAAGCAATTATTGTTAGCATCCATATTTGAAGTTTGAGTTCTGTTTCCAGGATTGTTTATATTCTTTGCGATGGCTACATTAATCACCAGCTATTGGGTTATCTTCTAGTCAAAACTATTGGAAACACCTGGATGAAAGATAAAAAAAAGTAGTGCTACTAAAAAATATCAAGATTAAGCTCAAGATAATAGCCCTATAACACTGTCCGTATGCAATTTGCTTTCATGGAAAAACATTGACAAAACTAACCAACTGACAAAAAGATAATGTTCATCTAGGTAACAGCAAAGCTCCTTAATGTATAGTTGCGTATTTTTGCTGTTGAGAGAGTTTTGGTAGCTGTTTTCACATCCATTCAGTGATTTACAGGCTTTTCAAAGCAGAAGATCTCAAGCGCGAAAGTTTACATCAGGCACAGAGGTAAATCACACGTCTTTTGCTGATGAATTTCCTCCCCCTAAGTGGGTAATTTGGACAATGTGTACTTACCTCTCGGGTGTCAAATCAAAATTTTATTATTCTTCATTTGGTACCAATATTATATTTTTAAATGGTACACAAAATGTCTTGGTTAATTCATTAAAACTCTTAGTCAATATCTGACAGAATAGGAGAACAATCGTAGCATGGTCAGTTCCTGAAAAGAACCAGGAATTCATAGGGCAGATGGGATGGGTTTGGGGTAGATAGGGTGTAAAGGATAAGATTCCATACAAAATAGTTACAACTTCCTTTTGCTTTATTTCAGTGTAAAATTATTTACCAGAATAAGGTATAATAATATATTTTTTATTGCAACATCCACTTAAGAAATAATCAACTATGGTTTCTGAATCATGTTTTAAAAGATGTGAAGGTTTGCAATGTGTTTAAGAGTCTTAAACCTAATTCAACTGCAAAAGCTTGAAAGTTCAGTTGTGTCTTGATATTAACTTGCAATCTTGAAACTGTTCGTCCTCTATAAGAAAAAAAAAAAGTGAAATCATTCCCAGTAACTTAATACCCTTAAATGGTTTATACTAAAATGGTTTGCTCTCCTTACAGGGATTTACCTTAATGATATCATTCCAAAGGGATCTGGTTTAGATCAAACTAGGTTAAAGATCATGACTGTCAAAAGATGATGTCACTTAGATTCCATTACTAATAAAACCAGGGGTCATTTTGAGTACAGAAACAGATTGATATTCATGCTTTCTTTACCTTTAATAACTTTAGTCATACATTAAGGAGTCATGCATTACAAAGGTAAAATTTAGACCATTCCAGCATAGCTCTACACCACAGTATGTCAACATCATATTTACATTTGTTTAGTAAGATTATCTCTAAAGCATACTGCAAGAAACACTCAAAATCACTTTCAATAAATGACATCACCTTGTCTAGCAGATCCTCTCTTCTACATTTTGCAAAAATTAAGGATGGAGATGCAAAAATCACATATTTATTCTATCAATCCATAGATGTAAACACAAACGTGGCAGATATCACTGGTACTCAGGACAACAACTATGAAATCCAAGCTTTGAACAAGCTAAGGTAAGCTTGGAAGGCTAAAAATTTATAACACATTTACAACAGTTCAACACTGATTCTTCCCTTAACTTATCTATTTATTATTTTGTAACTCTCTACGCTGTGCCTGGCATTTCCTAGAACAATCAAACTTTCACTCATGCTCAGAAAACATTGCATAGATGTGTATTAACAAATCAAAATAAAGTAAGCTTAATTACTTTGCAGTTATCATTTTAAGTGAAAAACTATAGAAGTCCAATTAATCAAAGGAGTATTTGCCACTATGTGATACCCAAATTGCATTAAAAGGTAAATTTCACTGAAATCTCTACGAAGTCAAACAAAATAAAACCATATGATTTGCATAGCAGATTTAGGTCTTGTCGTCAGCAGTCTAGCATGCAAAAGGAAAACCAGGTACAGTAGACTGAGCACATGATGAGTGTTAAAATAAATATACATGTATTTGGTCTGCACTTTTAGTATCCTACTCATCAACTCATCCTACTTATCAACTGCTTGCTTGAGGTCATTATTTTAACAACTAAAATCCAGAAAAATCTATTGCTAAAAGTACAGAAAAAGTACAGAACTAATCCATTCAACTAGACAATATTTCATTTATGTTTGTGGGTATTGGTAATCTTAGTAGGAACCACTAGATGGTACTATGACAGACAGTGCAACGACTTCTCTTTGGATCTTTGTGGGTACCTACCTCCTAAAAGATCTGCTATTCGTTAGCTGTGACACAAGTCAGTTTGGTTCTTCTCTGTATTCATCTATATTTCCCATTCACTGATACAGTTAATGCAACCTATTATCAAAATATTTTTTCTCAGAATTATGTTGTAACATGTTCTTCCACAGCCTGTTCCCAGCTATCCAAACAGCACTAACCATATTAGTCTTTGATTTCTCTTTTACTCTTCCTTCTTTCTCCATACCAAATCTCCTGTGTCACCTTTATTTTCAAGGTTTCTTTCATATTAAGTTCTGTTGTGTATCCTGTAAGACATGAAAGAATTAAAAACAAATGAAAGAAAAATAGAATCCATTTGTCAAAGGTGAACTATCTGAAACATGAATTTTTGTCCTATTCCTCTTATTTTGTGTCATCCTTTTGGTATGAAATATCTAAA
Source organism: Coccyzus lansbergi (assembly GCA_033558105.1). Classification (NCBI taxonomy): domain Eukaryota; kingdom Metazoa; phylum Chordata; class Aves; order Cuculiformes; family Coccyzidae; genus Coccyzus; species Coccyzus lansbergi. The sequence goes on from JAUMJK010000016.1 coordinate 340,548, forward strand.
ATATATAAATTTTTTGGTTTCTGAGATTTCAGGATGATAACTGAACAAAAATCTAATATTAATAGAAGGATAATATTTAGAAACAAAACTTTTCATGAGGGAATGTTCTAGTGTTTAAAATTCATAAGAGCTGTATAAATATGTTTAAACGAACACTTTATAATATACATTACCACTAAAATGTTTAACTTGCACTTAAATTATTGTGCCATATGGAGAACTGGACAAAGTTCATTCTAAAATGGATAAACCAGCCTTTGGAAAAAATAAACACTGCCAGATACTTCATAGGTTGAGTCAGCTGTACAACCTGTTGTATCATGTGAATTACTTGCTGAATCAGATATTTGATCTACTAAACCCAAGTTAACACCTACTGAGTCAAGCATAGCACCTCGTAAAAAACTATCAGTACAGATTTATATGTGTTCAAGTGTATTCTGTAAACACATTGTCCAAGAAATACAAAGTGGACTACATTAGCTGTGTCATTTTTTGCATTATACTTACAAGGTAACGAACGTTATTCTGTGAGGGAATTTCCCATTCAAATAGCAAGAAATGAGGTCTTCCTTTGATGAGTCAGTTTTCTTCATTAGATGGCACAGATTTTCACCAGTGAATTAACAGATATTCTAATAACTAAGCAGAACTAGTAGGAGTTATCAGGGGGAGGGGCAGTGAGAAGACACCCATGCAGCTGTTTTGCTCATGGCTTCTTTTATCATTTTTTACTTGATATATCATGGTGCTACACATGTAACTGCAATGAAAAGTATGTGGGAAGAAGAAAATGGGCTCTTGTTCAACATGACTCATGAGAATTCCAATCTGTAAATCCATTGTTTCAGCAGCAGATGGTTCTGCACACTATGTCTTTCCTCAAATCCTTCAGTCTTCATACTTGTATAAGCTTGTATATAGGTTGCTCTTTTAATATTTTCCTTAGACATTTTGGGAATGAAGCATGATGTACCCATGTTGCCTTTTTCCCCTGTAGTGATTTCTTTGGTAATTATTTGTGCTTTTTCAGTATTCTGGTTCACAAATGTTCTTCATCTAGAAACTAGTGAATCTTGCTTTTCAAGACTATTTGTTACTCAATATTCTGAAGAAGATACTAATTTACCTTAGCTCAAATATCAACAAATGTCTACGTGCTTCATGGTTTTGTACACAGGTATCAATTGTAGGTACATTTTTCCTTTAGACCTGCCATTTCTTAGGTCATATTGTTGCCTTCTCAAAGCTTTTTCTTTCCTTTTTGATTGTGGCTTTTGAGACAAAGAACACGTGCCTGCATTTGTGTTTTGATTCATATCAGGAAAGCATTTTTTAATTGTCAACTGTCCCTGTTTACTGTACTTTGACTTGCATCATGGAGCTGCCATGGGACGTGTGAGCAGAATTCCTTTTTGGTGAAACTAAGCAGGAAAGAGTATATCCAACACACACCAGCTGCGAATGGGCTGCAGTCTATAGGACAACCTAGAACCTATCCCCCCATTAAGATGCATGTTGCATGAGCGTAAATACAAATGTTTCATACTACAGGTCTTGCTTCTATTGGTCTGCACTCTTTGCTGCTGTAGGCATAACATAGACAAAGATGGTCCCAACTACCTTTCACATTTTTCTCTAGCAAATCTAAGACCTAAAAGCACACTCATGTACCCTCATGTATGTAGAAATTATGATTTATTGTAATTAAGAATATTTATGCTGACTCTGCAGGGGAGGAAAAATGTATTCTCATTTTTATGTAGACAATATTAAAAAAGCTTTCTTACTTTTTAATGATCCATGCAGTCTAGGCACAAACTCCTAAAGTAATTTCATAGTGAAATAAGTACTATTCAAATGAAAATTGATACTTAACGCATATTGGAGTAAAGACACTATGATACTGAAAGTGATTCAAAATACAAAAAATGTCAAGCTTTTCTAATTAGATTTTTAATATTTTGTGCACTAATCTATCTCAGTTTCACTGCAGAGAACCTTTTGTCCTTATACAGTACTTAAGAGTTACATCCCAGTAACAGGTAGGCAGGAATAAGGAGTAAACGATATTGGGGTTTATAATTTGGAGGACCTTGATTTTCTGTTGCTCTTTTCCTCTTTTTTTTTTATCATTGCATAAGAAGCACAAATAAATCTTCTGAATTCTAGATTATAACCAATAAGATATCAGAGTTTCTGTAAAAAAATTATTGTTTCAATGACCTAAGATATTTGAGTGTTTGGGCTGGTTATCAATAGCTTAACATGGTACTGGAAATAGAAGACTGACTACTACAGAACCATTGTGGGTTGTCCAGCAACCATGTTATGTTTCCAGAGGACAAATTTTCATATGGCACGTAACTGTGAAACAGGTTTTACTCATTAATACATGACTTGCTACTGATCTAAAAGAAAATTGATTAGTTATTTGCACTGCGCTATGCTTGAGATACTAAGAAACAGCTGCATATGTCTTTTATCTATGGATTTGTCACAGAGTATTTTCTTTCTGTACACACAGAATCAAAAAAACGTATTTGTTTTACCTAAAGCAAACAACAGCATCCATTATGAACCTACTTCAGCTCTTTTGGTATCTTGGAATAGGCACACACTAAACACAAACTGAAATATATGGTACGTCTTTCATAAACTGAAATACATTGTTTTTCTAGTGGTTGAATATTTCTTAAAACCACAAGATAATTACAATTACTTTACAGTGAATACTCAAAAGAAGGGTGATCATTATCTGTTTTATAGGAACCAGTAAACTAATCTAAGACTGTGTGATACTGTGGTTCCTAAAAACACTAAGTTTTGGTAAGTTAGGTAAGTAATTATTGTAGTAAAAATGTGAACTCTTCTGCATATTAATGAAAATTTATCTTTTATTGTTGTTAGAATAAATAGATTCTTCAATCTTCTGATTTTGAATGGCTAATGTCAAATTATATCATGAGAGAAAACATTGTCTCTGAAAGAACAGAATAATATTAACAAAATTATATTAATTACTATTAGTAGCAGTAACCACTTACCAAAACAGACATATACAAATTTCTTTCTTAAGAACTGGTATAGGAATACGTGACAGCACAAAGGCTATTAAATCAAAAGGATTAAGACAGGGAAAAAAGTGTGAGTTTGTAAGTTAAGGAGGTTGCATATTTTTCATACAGGGATTATTTGACATTGATTAAGGCTCTCCAGAGTGAAAGTTTTGGTTGGATAGAACTCTTTCCAGTGCAAATATTAGCACCTTATTTCCTTCTTCTTTAACTCGGTCACCCTTGTAGCCTAGTTGGATTAATAGAGGTAAGTGATAATTTCAGCATAAAAACAGTTGTAAACACTGTGTTCTCTTTCTCCTACTTCAAGTTCTCAGATGCATTTCTCTCTCCTTTACCACTGGAATACTGGTAGCTCCTTTTATGAGGTGGCTGACAGAGACATGACCTAATGCCTTGTTGCGCTGCAACCCAGGTTCCCTGGAGTGTGTCTCGTACTTCACTTTGTCCCTGGCCTCTTCCTGAATCATTCACAAAAATCTGTATATTCAGGCATCATGACTGTAAGAAAAACAGAACCATCCTGAATATGAGAGACAGGAGAATACTACCACCTTCGACCAATTTGATCTCTGTTCTGTCAATGACCTGTGTTTTCTCCAGGAAAGTGCTTTTCTTTCAAAGACTTCGGTGCCAGGGCCCTTAGCGCATCTCCCCCAAGATCTGGCTGCCAGGGCTCAGGGACAGCTCTGACTCAGTGTAGCCACAAGTGGCCCTGTCCCTGCTGATGCTAAACAGAGGCACCTGAGCAGCACCCTAACATCTATTTGAGAAACAATCCTAAACAAATCTGATAATTTTCGGTTTGATAGGGATGATAGCTTCTAAATGAGAAGAAAAGACAAACGCTGAAATCTTGAATAACCTTGTGCAATTCAGAGATGTGGGTAAGACCTGGAAGATGTTCACGGAAAGGGTCATTGGGCATTGGAATAGGCTGCCCAGGGAGGTGGTTGAGTCACCTTCCCTGGAGGTGTTTAAGGTACAGGTGAATGAGGTCCTGAGGGACATGGTTTGATGTTCGATGGGAATGGTTGGACTCGATGATCCGATGGGTCTCTTCCATGAAAGAGTGTTCCATGTTCTGTGATTCTGTGATGTTACTTGTTTATTAACTAGGGAGCGAATGAGTCAAACCCCAGTTACCACATTATCAGGTTGTCTTTACAGTAGAAGTTTCATTTAACAAATATCTACCAGCCGTTCTACATTTTCTCCTAAAAGTCTGTATTTCTATGGAAACTATGAGGCCAGGAAACCCTGTTTAACAGATCTTTATGTAAACATAAGACAAGAAAGCAGTGAAAAAACCCCTATTTTTGCAAATCTGAGCTGGAATCTACTGAAGTACTCTGACACAGAGCAGTGAAAGTGGCATACCTGGTTGAAGCCAGGATGAATTCATTCCAGCACAATTTTATTTGCATGGCGTAGAATTACCACTGTTGTTGTCACATAACTATGCAAGGTACTTCTTAAAAGAAAAATAAGATTCTGTGCAAACAAGAATGTAAACATCTCTTTTCAGTTATAACATAATTGAAAAAAAAAAATCCCCAATATATAATGGTCTCATTTGTAATTACAAAAGACTATGCAAACTTTTAGAAGGGATTTTTTGTTTAAAGTGTTTGAAATCACTCTAGAATTGAAGAAAAATGTTGATTTCAATCAAGAGCAGGTTTTAACCAGGATTAGAATTTAAGAAATAAATGAGTGATGAGGTCCTGAGGGACATGGTTTAGTGTTTGATAGGGATGGTTGGACTCGATGATCTGATGGGTCTCTTCCAACCAGGTTGTTCTATGATATGATTCTATGATTCTATGATTCTATGAAACTTTTTATCCGGAGAATGTAGACCTCTTTTGCTCTTATGCTGCTTACACCTTCGCCCCAATTCTTCTCACCAGTTTCCTTACAGAATTATACCTCTGTGTTGGATATTGTACTGTGAATTAAGGTAATGTACAATTTGAAGTCTACCTCAGGTTAATTTCTTAATTATTTTTTTCTTTTCCCCTTCAAAAATTCTTAAGAATTGCATTAAAATCTCTCTATTCTTTTTGAGAAGGATGGGAGCAAAGGAAGCCACCCAACAGGTGCAGATCTAGAGTACATAAGCAAATAACCAATTGGCTCAGTAATATCACTAGTGGCGCAGAAATTAACCAAAATGGAGGAATCACGTGGTGATGAAATCCTATACCTGATGCATTCTCAGCATACATTCCATTCACTTGGATCAAATTTAAAAAAAAAAAAAAGAGAACATTTATGAAAAAGATACCCTTATAGGCCTCCTTCAACATATGAAAGTCAAGGCACCCACAAAGCCATCCACGTTTTCCTCTGCATCTCCTCCTCTAAAAAAAAAGACAGACTGTGCACACAAAGGAGGCTTTTTCTCTCAGCTTGACAGCCCACTGCAAGCAGGCAGATAAATGCATTTTGGATGCTTGCCAGGAGAGAAACCTTATAGTAGCTTCATTAAGCAAAAGTAAGATAATCAGAGTAAATATACAATACTGCCTTTGTTACTTAAGCTGTTTGATTGGCTGTTATGCTATTGGCTAGCCAATTAATACCCTCAGCACAGGGCACTGACAGTTCTGGACACCTCAGGGTGCGCGTAGTAGTGTCAGCAACTGATGTGTGGCAAGATTTGCAAAAACGGCTCTGCATATTTCTTGCTTTTTCAAAGCTGAGAATATATCTGCCCAAGAGGTCACTCCAACATGCTAATTATGATTTGTGTATGTTAATTATGTCAATGCATGCACAAGTGTGCAGCTCAGGAAAAAAAATATTAATTTGTAGTAACAACCCAAGTGCTGGCCCTAGCAGTGCAAAGGGGCAGGTAGCAAAAAGGGCAAACAGCAAAAAAATGTCCAGTGATGCTAATGGAGAGATCAGTGACTCTGCAAGTGAAAGAGAGGTGCTAAAGAAATTCCCTAGAGGACTGCCATGAAAAAGTGACCGTAGTATCAGACAACTGGATAAATGCTGAGAAACAACAGCAAAAGAGGGTAACATTAAAACATCCTATGCTACAGTGGGAATATCTTATGACCTTTGAGCCCATCTCTACAGATGAATTGAAGATCTGTTCCCATCACTTCTGTCATTAAGATTGGAGGGCATTTGAACATTATTTCCTCAGAGAGAAAAGAATAATGCAGTGCATATGAAATGTTTATTAAGTATTTATTTTCATAACTCCCCTTTGGCTAACCACATTCTGAAGGGAACTTCAGCCAACGTATTCCTTCATATCAAAATCCTCTAGCACCCATCACAGAACTCTTCCCAGCACATTCATGTATGAGCACATGACTGTAGCAGTGCCTATCCTTGTCACTAGCTTTCCCAAAACCAAAATGAATCATTAAAATCTGAGATCATTTTATTACATTTTAAACCAAGTGGATTAAAATACTTAAGCTGCTTAAGGGTGCAGGGGAGAAGCTTGGTTCTGGTTGATCTAGTCACAGGGGTGAAGTGTAAGAGAGAAACTCTGAAAGCTAAATTCTAGCTGTGAGGTAGGGGATTGAAGTCTTTGACCTGCATGGTAACATTCTCTGAAGTCCTGCATGCTGTGAGGGACAGACAGGGACCCATAACCTCTGTGTGTGGCAGAGAAAGAGCCTGTATTAGAAAGACTGATCTGCACCTTCATTGTAACAGAACCAAACTGTCAACAACAGAAAGTAAAAATCTCACAGAGATATCTAAAGTGGAAATTTGACTGGCAGCAAATGACAAGCTCTGTGTAAGGCATCTTAGAGTCTGAGTAGGAGGATAACAGATGGGCTTATGTTCCTAGACTGTTAATTTCTTACGAGTGGTAAATTAGGATGTTCTCCAAACTGGCAGTTACAACTGCAGAAGTCATAGGATTGTTAAGCCCATTTCTGTGGCAATGGTCACATCTGGCACAGCTACATCTTAGTAACCTGTGGCTACTTTATCTCTGCAGCTTAGAAGGATGTAATGGATATAGAGAATGTACATATAGAGAAGAAAATTGAAAATCATCAAGGGGAAGGAGCAATTAGTTAATAAAGATGGGTTCAGACTCTTTCTGGTGGGAAGGCTAAAGAAAGGATATGACTAGGGGTAACAAATTCAAAGGGTTAGATAAATGGAAATGCGGAACTGTTTTTCACTAAAAGCAGCAATATATAAAAGCTTTGGCAGTGAATAAGGTGGCACCAAGATAGTACAAGATAGATTTAAAATAAAGCACCAATTTTGCTAGTGGTTGGAGAATATCTGGAACTTTCTTCCCTAGAAGGCTCTAGTAGCAGATAGATCTGAAGACAAAAGGACCAGACAAATTCATAAACAACAGGCTTACAGATGAATAATAAAATGTTCTAAATCTAATTTGCAATTTTCCTAATACAGTAGCTCTAGTAGTTGAAGGAGTACACGATTCACGGATTTCAAGTTAGCCAAGGCTCATGTACTCTGCTTAAATAGCATCCTCTAACCTGCCCCTGACATAACGCTGCACTACATGGACTGCTGGTCTGCCCCAAGGAGGGCATTTCCCACTAACAGCTGGATTTTAACACTGTAATGTCTGTTGTACTGTCAATAATCGAAACAGTCTGTGGAAGCTAATTCTGAGAGCACCTGATCATCCCTCTAACACTGTAAACTTATTTGAAAGCCTTAATGCCTGAAGTTTGCCCTTGGCAGCTGTAAACATTCACCTCAGTTTCTTCACAGTAATCTGCCTGTATCTTGTTCTACTAAGCATACTTCTCACAGATATTTATGCCACACAAATAAACCAACTGTCCAGTGAACAAGTTTATAGTTATAATTCCTCAGTATGAGGAGAGATGTCATTAAGCGTAATGCAAATAATACAAAAAAAAAGTGTGCCTTAACGAAGTGATAGCATTGTGCTAAGACTCAGTTATAGTAGCCAGACCATGGCCCAAGGGATTTTATTGCAGTCCTCACAAGAAGATTGATATGCTGTCTCCAATTCTTTGACTAGCACAAGAGAATGAGTCTACCACTGTAGGTGAACACTTAAGCATCATACCATAGCTGCTCTCTGGGAGACCATATAACAGCAAAAGCTGCCAGAACTTTTTGTGGTATTTCAGTACTTCAGTCCATTATATAATATTTCCCTAAACAGAATATGCTCTTGAAATCGACTTGCAAAAGCACTCTAATGCCCCAAAAGGCATACTAGATACAGTGATGCTATTTTACTATGCGCCTTCATTATAAAACAGCACCAAAATCTATGCTTGTTCTCATTCAGTAAGGCTTAGTTCAAATCAATCTAAACTGTTCAGGTAACAGAATGCTAGAGCGTTTGGCTTCCAAAGATTTACTGTTCACTGCATAAAGAATTATTTCCTTTTATCACTTTTAAATTTGCTAACACTCAGAGTAATTGAATGTCGTCTTGTTCTCACATTATGAGACTAAATTAAGAGCACTAAACAATCCATCTTCATTAAACTATTCACTAGTCAGTATATTTCTTCATTCTTTTTTTTTCTAAATGGCTTAAGTTGGCTTTTTTCACAACAGTTTTCATGTGCTGTTTGCCCTGTTATTTTCTCTACCCTGAATAATTTTTCCATTTTATCATTCAAAAGGGAGGGGATCCAAGATGAATGTCTTGTTTTCATGTAGTTGTGCTGAGCAAGAACTTTACCAAATCAAAACTAAACTAGTCTTTCTTTATGTTTGCCAGTTTGAGGCTTGCATAATTCTCAATGAGATCTCTTATGAATTACTATGGGCTACCTCCAACCTTTGTTTGTTCGATATGCTGATGACTGAACTTTCTCCTCCCCTTCTTTCTCAGCTTGACCAAATGAACAATCAACAAAATCTTGAGTTTTCTTGAGGAAGAGAGAATGGAGGTTGGCTGTAGACAGCAGCTGGAGGAACTCAGTATTTTCCAGAGCTTGCCTTCTTCTTTGAAGTGTGTTTTTCCAGAAATTCCAGTAAGTAAAGTAGGAGTGGGACTGACTGAAAAGGTAACTGTTCTCAGCCCAGCATGTTTCTTTAGGAGTCAGCTCCTGATCAGTATTATTTATTACCCTCATAGCTGGCAAATCAAAGACAGCAAGAAAATGCAGCTAAAAGGTAGGAAAGAACAGATAAACAATGTATTCCCAGAAACATAATATCCACTTCATGTGACATTTACCCTGGCTGCAGTTAATATAATTTTCCATCTAGTTCAACAGAACCCTGCAAAATCACTTCACTGGGGCCAAATGCATAGATGATTCCCAAAAGCAAGGTCATTCTATTAGAATGTCTGTTTTAAAATCAAGATACTACCCTAAGAACCACATTGCAAAAATGATGTAACAAAAATTAGCAATAAGGCCATAATTACAAGGTAAAAATTATTCAGACATTTGGCCACATTAGGGGCACTATTGTATAAACAGAATCAAATGAGAAACGGCATAAGATAACTCTATGAATCAGTGGTGTTCAGTCCCTATGACTGAAAAAATTGGATAATACTCAGATTTTGCTGATGATTTCCCCATTCCTCTTCACATCATTACGGCCACAGTGATTGGGAACACAGAAAAGTAAACTAGAATGTCTGTAGCAGAAAAAGCCTCAATGATCACAGAATCACAGAACAACCAGGTTGGAAGGGACCCATTGGATCTTCTAGTCCAACCATTTTGTCCCATTTCCCTTTTGCTGGGTGCCTAGGGATGAAGGCAAAGTGTGCAATGCGACCACTTGTGATAAGAGACTAGTTATAAACAGCCTGGCTACATATCATATCAGGACATGATAGAGATAATACTCACCCAGAGATACTGGGAGTGCCTCTTTGGAGCATCTAGTTAGCACATTCAAGAGAAGGTAGCCAGTGCTTGCCTTACTCCCAGCACCAACTAAGTTACCATTCCCAATTTTACTACCAAAAAGCTATTCTGCAGTAGTTGATAGAACGTATACATTCTATCCATTCATGGGAGCAGAGGTGAGGGGAGGTGGGACTTGATTTCAAACAGGGAAAATATGTAATGTAACAATATGTTAAAAATAAAATAGAAGGTACATTTGGAAAGGTATGCTTGCTGTTAGCTTGGAGATTGCTTGCAGACTACAAAAACAACCTGAAACAAAGTTCAAAGACAGACAGTCAGTAAGGCTGTGAATTATACTTTATGAATTCCATTCAAGGAACAACTAAAAAACTGGTAATGATTCATCTTGGAAGAGTGATAATCATGGATGGATAAGATGGAAGTCTGTGAACTTTATTATTATTACACTTAGTGAAGATGCTGAAAAGGAATTAAGTCTCCTTGCAAGAAGTAAAACCATGAAACAGAAGGATTTAGTTATTTGTATACAGTATAGAGTTACTGTATGGGACTCCTTGCCATAGGACCTTGCAGATGTGAAAAGTCAATCCAGTCCTCCCTTCTTCTCAAGTATACGGTTTGCAAAAGAAAAATTTATTAAGAGTTTCAAATTTAACAGTTATTTGAACACCAGAAGTCTCTGAACCAGAAATGGTTGAAGGCCAGGGGAGAATTTAGAGAAACTATCATAACACCTTTCCTTCTTATAATCTTCCCTAGACATCTGGTGTTGGCCAAGAATGATACTGAGATAGACAGACCTTTGGTCTGATGTAGTGCAAGTTATGAAGAACAAATCAATAACATGAGCTGCAGCAAATTGCAAGGACCAGATGGTACTCACCTAAAAGTTTCAAAGGGGCTAAAATATGAAAAACATGCACTGCAGCAAGTGATTCAGTTAAAATACAAAATGTCCTTGGTAGCCTGAGTAGTGGTAAATAAAGTTTCAGCTCATAGAAAGTTTCTCAGACTGAACTTTGGAAACTCAGACTATAAAACCGGATTTTCATACTGGAGGAAATTATAGAAGCTATATTTGAAAAAAATAGGCTTGGGAAGTCCATGGATAATTGTAAAAACAAAATGGAAGACATAGAATCATAGAATCATTAAGGTTGGAAAAGACCTCTAATGTCAACCAGTCCAACCATCAGCCCAAGACCACTGTGCCTATTAAACCAAGTCCCAGAGTGCCATATCTACGTATTTTTTAAATACATCCAGAGGAAAAGACTCCACCACTTCCCTGGGCAGCCTGTTTCAATGTTTCACCACTCTTCAGTAATGAAATTTTTTCCTAATACCTAATTTAAGTCTCCCTTGATGCAACTTGAGGCCATTTCTTCTCATCTCGTCACTTGTTCAGGAGAAGAGACCATCGCTTTCTTCACTACAGCCTCCTTTCAGGTACTTGTGGACACTGATAAGGTCTCCACTCAGCCACCTCTTCTCCAGATCAATCAACCTCAGTTCCCTCAGTTGCTTCTCATAAGACTTGTTCTCCGTTCACCAGCTTCACTGCCTTTCTCTGGATGTGCTCCAGCAGCAAAACATCTCTCTTGCAGTGAGGGACAAAAAACTGAACATAGTATCCAAGGCTCAGCCTCAACACTGCTGAGTACAGGGGCAAAATCACTTCCCTACTCCTGCTGGTTACACTATTTATGATACAAGCCAGGATGCTGCTGGCCTTCTTGGTCACCCAGGCACACTGTTGGCTCATGTTCAGGTAGATATTGACCAACAACCCCATGTTCTTTTACACCAGGCAGACTTCCAGCCATGACTCCTCAAGCCTGTAATGTTGCTTGTTGTAACTATGTCTTTGGAATTTATTCAAATAATCAGTGACTAAGTGAAAATAGTCATCTGGCACTGGTTTTTTTCAGGAAGATTTTCACAAGATTCTTCAGTGAAGATTTGTATTGAAAAATGAATTCTCACAGGCTATTAACTGAGCGACAGGAAACACTGAGTTTAAAAAATGGTTGATATTAGCAATGGAAAGAGTTACCAGTAAGGTCCTAGGACCTTCATTTTGTAACATTCTGAAATTAACTTGGAGAAAAATTAGGTGGTGTACATGAGAAAATAATCCCAACTATTCATGGACAACAATGGTCTGTAAACTATAGGATACCATTCAGAAAATCCTGGAGCTCCTGCAATTACTTTTCTGAAAAATCTCAGGTCAATGTGTTGAAGTGCTTAGAAAAGCAAAAAAAAAAAAAAAAAAATAGGAGTTATAATGAAGGGCATGGAAGACAAAACAGAAAACATTTTGATTGGGTTATATAGACTACTCAAGAACTTGAACACAGTTTATATTTCTAGCCCACTCACCTCAGAAATATACAGAAGGATTATAACACTACAGGGTAGGATAGTAAAGTTGTATAGAAAACTCTCTATGAGATTTGAATTCCTTAATCCACAGGTGGAATTGGATCCATTCAAGTAACTGATGAAGTATATAGTCATGGCCTATGAAGAGAAACAAGGAAAGATAAGGAAATTGCTGCTCAGAAAACTGAAGGTCCTTTCTTAGAATCATAGATATTTGTGCCATCTCTGATTAGGCCCTCTATTTAAGCACTTCAGACATTATTTGGGCTTTAGCACCTTTCAGTATATTTTGTCTAATATGTCCTTCTATGTGCATTCATGTTCTTATTACCTAGTATCTCAATTTTCATAACATCTTCTCGTCTGCATTTTGACAAGGTTACCTTGAGAATCACAGCATCGCATAATTCTCAGGACCAGAAGAGATCTCTGGACATCATCTGATCCAACCCTCCTGAGAACAGGTTGCACAGGAACATTTGCAGAAAGGTTTAGAGTATCTCCAGAGAAGAAGACTCCACAATCTCCCAGGGCAGTCTGTTTCAGTGCTCCACCACCTTCAGAGTAAAGTTTTTCCTTACTTTAAGGTGGAACTTACTGTGTTCCAGTTTGTACTTGTCTCTCCTTGTCCTGTTGTTGGGCATCGAGAAGAGTATGGCCCAGAATTAAGCTGTAGAGATCATTTTCTCTGTCTGATTTTTTATTATTATAGTGTTTTCAATTGCTCTGTTCAAAAGTAAAGCTTTAGTTGCATCACTGTATTCAGTTTTGAAGAAGTTGAAAAGAGTCTAAAAGACAGCACTGAGATTGACGAGGTTTATACAGAAAGACCTGATGAATCAGGGTTGCTTAACCTAAAGAAGAAATTTAAGATAGAAAGGCATGAAACTCTTCAGCTATGCAAAAGGTTGCTGCAGGGAAGAGAGGAAAAATCTGTTTTCCACATTCAAGTTGGACAGTACAGGAAATAATGGGTTTCAATTGCAACAGGGAAGATTTAGGTTACTAGTATGAAAGTTTTTATAGCGATCAAAGTTAGCGAAACATCGGAACATATTGTCTGGGAAACTCCTCATTTGGAGATATTTAAAAATAGCTCAGACCAATATATACCTGAGGTGATACTGGCCTTGTTGATTATGCCTTCTGGCAGGAAGGATGGATTAGATGATCTCTTCATGTAACCTTCCAGCCCTATTATGACTACAATGGCTATATTGCTAAATTTATCTGCTCTCTTGAGAGCTTTCGAGACCAAGGACTAAGATCTGAAATTCGATTTGATAACCGAGAAACAGTTAGTGTTTAATCAAAGAAAGAAAGTGGCTTGTTGAAATGCATCTACTCTGTTTAAATGTTAAAATGTTGAAAATTTTTATACATATAACAATGTATTCCCATGCGAAGCATGTTACTGTAATACCCTGACTCAAAAGATAAAAAATATATGGCTCACCATGGGCACACTAGCATCTGACAAGCTGGAATACTGCCTCCTCAGTATCCACAGATGAAAGAAAGTGCAGCAGCTGTTACTGTTCAGGTAGCTGGTAGTGATGAAGAGCCTAGGAGGAGCCTGAGGCGGTCGACTGCCTTGACAATTGCAGGACAGATGGCCTTAGTTGTGATTTATATTACTAAATATTTCCCTCTTTCCACCTCTGTGTTCCCTGAATCCAGCATCATTCAGGTGGTCTTTACTCAGCGACTGACTCAGGCAATGAGACAATGCTCTTGTAAGAGGTGCAGAATTGCATCCTATGCAAGACTACACAGGAAATTTTGTTTAAGTCAGTCTTTAAGTGTTTGTAAATTCACATTTTTTATTTAATTTAATTCTTTTTTTTTTTTAATTCTGGATGTTTATTACTTCTACGAGTAAGATTTTGTGAGCAGTAAGTTTCAATAAAGGCAACTTCAAAACAGACAAACATTCTTTTATCCAGTCAAAAAACCTTCTTTAAAACTTTCTTGTAGTAATAGTAGCAACCGCTGGGCTGAGTCCAATGGCATGAGGTTTAACACGGTCAAATGCCGGCTCCTGCACAACAACCCTATGCAGAGCTACAGACTGGGAGAAGTCTGTCTAGAAAGCTGCCTGGAGGAGAAGGACCTGGGGGTGTTGATTGACAGCTGACTGAACATGAGCCAGCAGTGTGCCCAGGTGGCCAAGAAGGCCAATGGCATCCTGGCTTGTATCAGAAAGGGTGTGACCAGTAGGTCCAGGGAGGTTCTTCTCCCTCTGTACTCAGCACTGGTGAGACTGCTCCTTGAATCCTGTGTTCAGTTGTGGGCCCCTCACCACGAGAAGGGTGTTGAGGCTCTGGAGTGAGTCCAGAGAAGAGCAACAAGGCTGGTGAAGGGGCTGGAGAATAGGCCTTATGAGGAGAGGTTGAGAGAGCTGGTGTTGTTTAGCCTGGAGAAGAGGAGATTGAGAGGAGACCTCATTGCTCTCTACAACTACCTGAAAGGAGGTTGTAGAGAGGAGAGAGCTGGCCTCTTCTCCCAAGTGTCAGGGGATAGGACAAGAGGGAATGACCTCAAGCTCCACCAGAGGAGATTTAGGCTAGAGATTAGGAGGAAGTTTTTCACAGAAAGGGTGATTGGGCATTGGAACAGGCTTCCCAGGGAGGTGGTTAATTCACCTTCCCTGGAGGTGTTTAAGGCACGGGTAGACGAGGTGCTGAGGGACATGGTTTAGTGTTTGATAGGAATGGTTGGCCTTGATGATTCGGTGGGTCTCTTCCAACCTAGTGATTCTATGATTCTATGATTCTATGATAATGCTGTTCTTCCAGTAGCAGAAATTTAAGATTTAACAAAAACACCTCTCAACAAACACATAAAAGTTTTTTTTTATCAATTAAAAACAAGCAAAGATAAAGATTCACAGCATTAATTGCAAAACTTTGTTCTCCTGAATTATAAAGGATAGCTTTAAGCCAAAAGTTCAAGATTCCAACTTGCAGAAAAGCAAAAACATTTCAATTTTTTTTTTTCATGAGGAGGAATGGACTACATAGGAAAGGGAATTCATTTTTAAGTGGTAGATTAAAAAATCTAAATTGACAAAATGTGTTTACACTCTAGAAATATTCAGCTACATATGTTCTAGTATACTAGATGGAAAATTAGAAGATAGATTGCTTAATTTCAATTTTGGCTATAAAGTAGGACAGACTGTCTTTCTAGGTTCTGCCACAGATAAACATTCTTTTCTTTTTCTACAAACAGAAAACCTGATTTTTGTTTTATTTTTTCAAGTGATTCCTTAAAAAAACAGCATTTACTCAGAGAAAAAAAAATAGCAGGTTCTCAGAGAAAACAATTAAGAGGATATTTTCCTTCCTTGATGAAAGTATGCATCTCAAATGTCTCAATAGTGTAAATATGCAACTGAACTGTCTCAATAGCTTCTTCATGTCTTTGATCTCTTGGTTGGATACTTCCTTGGCTTAAAAAGTTCTTCATGTTACCATTTTAAAACTGATTCTTGGCAGATGATGCTACTTTTTGTTTTCCCTATTGGGATTTTCAAGAAAACAAGTAGAAGTGTTGCAGAATATATATGCATGTAAAAGAAAAAGTTGGAAAAGGTCTCAGAAGATCACCTAGAAAGGTTAATTTCAGAGTCAGATCATGTTTCTCATGGTCCTTTCATTCCCAGCTTAGAAAACCTCAGTGTCTCTTATTTAACTATCTACACCTTGAAATTTCTGTTCCTCATGTGTAGTCTAGAACTCCCTTGCTTCAACTTGTGGCTGTTGCCTCTTTTCCCATGTGTCCCCGAGAAGAGTCTGGCTCTGACTTTTAATAACCGCAACTTTATTTAACTCAGTTTAAGTATATGTATGTGTATGTCTGCTTAATGATATAAACAGTTGCACAGGTGTTTTATGGAAGTTATTCAGACTATCACATTTACAGAGGAATTATTACTTTTTTGATCAGCTAGAGGGCCTGCTCCTCCACAACTATAATTCTTTTTTTATGAACATTAAAGGGACTTACGTCATTTTTATCAAAACAGTGGATCTACAGTGTTTTGTTCTATCATCATAATTTCCTCTGTTTTAAAAAATATTTTTAAACTACGGCAAGGTAAGAACAAAGAATACCAATTTTTCTTCCAATTACTTGTATGCAAAAGTTCTTTTTTAGCACGGCTTTTCAAGAGCCAACTAGAGACTTTAAAGTAAGGACACATGAGACTTCAGAGATAAAGTGCTCTTTTACACTTGGATTATGTCCATGCAGTCTGAAGCCGCACATATGTTGAACTCATGTCCTGTAAAATGTTCACTGTAAAAAAAAAATATCCATGCATATTTGTTTTATTATAACTAATGCCAAAAGTCAAGATATGTAATCACTGAATCCAAATGTAGTGACTACTGCCTCAAGTAGAAATCCAGCATCAGCAGTGAAACCCATTTTCTGCAGAGATTAAAAATTTTTGTCAATATAATTGTATTTTCACTCTGTTTTAAAAATTACATTGAAAACTGTATTTCAGATATCCTACCTATATAGAAAAATACTTTGGATCAGACTGCTTTTGATAGTAAGTTTTTTCATCATCATCATCCAGTTAATATTTAGAATTATCAACAGACACCAAAGGCCAATAATTTCTTCTACCTGGTGGCCAAGAAACAAAAGAATTAAAAAACAGGGTCTCAAATGGAGAGAGGAAGTTTTAGAGAAGCAAGAGAATTACTTGTAGAAGGTTATTAAAGAACTGGAACCACAAACTTGAAAATGTAAGAGCATACCGCAAAGATAAAAAGGAGGCAGTGATATCATTTCAATAAAGGAATAGACCTAATATACGTGAAAATATTCTAGTGAGGGGCCAAAAATAAAGTTTTTTGGTAAGTAAAACGTGTCCTGCAATAATCACAGCCCAGACATTTTCCAGAAGGGTTAGATGTTGAAGTTAATCAGCATGCAATTCCTCACTGCCCGACATCCCACCAGAGCTTTCCAAAAATAAGCTCTCCAAATAGTTTTACTATTATATTATTAGAGGTTAAAAGAATCTGAAATTGTGCTTTATTTAGCTAAAAAGGAGCAATCTCCTACCACATAATGATACTCAATTACCATGAGGCACCTTCAGACACCAGAGTTGCTGTTGTGAGAGATCTGTTAGCTCTGGCTGTGATGCATCCTACTGCTCAGCTGTTTCCACCTGCTCTGGCTCTTTACCTGGGGCTCTCAAAGCCTCTTGTCATATTCCTTTTCTGGAATTTGGATGAAAAGCTGGCTGCTTCCCTGTGAAATGTGTTTTTGTGTATTGAGGACTTGATATGACCACAGGACCAATCTCTCAGGATGCCACCAATGCATATGGTAGCACCAAACACATCTGATATTTTGATTTTTATTTCACACTCTGCCACCTGATATATCTACAGGTCCCAAATCCTTGGCATGACTTTTCACTCATTACAAGCATTCATGTTTTCACACATTTGTCTATTGAAGAAAATACTGTTGTGAAACCCTATGTTTTAGCAATGCTGTGTTGTATTTTGAGACCTGAATATGACTGTAGTCTTTTTGGTATGTTTCATATTCCGACATCAGTCTTCAGAAACCCATTAGACTGAGATAACAAAGATCTTCTTTAATACTTTACAATAGATGCTCTGAGACATCTTACAAGAGACCTTCCATAGCTATGTGATAGATGGGATAGAGACATGCTACATTGTCTTCTTTTCTTTAACACAACTGTAAAATACTGCAAACTTCAATTCTATTTTTGTTTTTTTAAATACTCAGGCTTTCATACTTACACTGACAAATGTCACACTGATTTCCCACACTCAACTTGACACGTTTACGTAAGTTCGGTAGTTCTGTGGCATCTGTTGAAATTCAGCCATCTGGACTCACTTCTAGGCTTAGGCACCCATAACCCAACAATATATAGCACGTCTCTTTCTATGTAGGAATTAATTTGACATCTTCTGAATTGTTATTTTGAGCAACGGTCTAGCAGAGCTCTACTAGGCCTTTTCTCAAAACAATTCAGAAGATGCCAAATGTCTGTAGTAAAGGGTTTCCTTTCAGATTCGTCATCTGTAAGCTCCATTTCAAGTTATTCCACTTCTCAGTTTGAAGATAGTACATAGATAATATGGTGTGCGTTCTCTCTCTGAAAAGTGTTAATCAGCATGGACTAGAAGATCCGATGGGTCCCTTCCAACCTGGTTGTTCTGTGATTCTGTGATTCTGTGAAAAGCTGCCCCTGATCTTTTCTGAAATCAGTTTATCATAATGGTGACTTAACAATGGACACTCAATTGGATTGACACTACAAGTTGTGAGGTTTGATGAATCTGGGAAAGAGTCGGCTGTTATATCACATCATGTCAAATGGCCACTAGGAAGTAACATAAGAATTTAGAGTTCCTTGAATCTGAATATCCTATCATTGCAACAATGTCTACCACTGAAACAAAATCTTGATCTAATATTTTGTTAGGCATATGATATTTTCTCCTCTGTTCCCCTCAGCACAGCAAATTAGCCTAGAGAGGAGGAGGCTGAGAGGAGACCTCATTGCTCTCTACAACTACCTGAATGGGTCTCTTCCAACCTGGTGATTCTATGATTCTATGATAAATGAGTATGTCACACTTCATATCTGGTCCTTAGTCATTCTGTTATATGATATATGGAAGAGTAAACCTCATGTCAAGTTATTCAGTATTTTTAACCATATCACTGTGAGGGCTTCAGCTGTTTGCTGAGAATTTAGACATGTCAGGCAAACATCTATAAATTTAAAATTCTGCCAATGCAATAATTGCCCTTGCATTTCTAGTGAAGTGTCTAATGAAGAAAAAGCACTTAAAGTGATCTTTGTCTTACATATTTTGCTTTATAAGAGCAGAAGGTGTCTCAGCAACTCTGCGGTAGTTCACATCCTCACCCTTCCAAGTCCCTGTTTTCTCACACTCTCACCAAGTTATCTGTGACTGGTTTGAATCTGTCTCTTCCACATCAGGATCTCTGGTTTTGTGTAGCTGATATGCAAATAAGCAGTTTCTTGTGCTTATTCTTCCCTCAATACTTTTTTTTTTTTTTTTTTTCAGAAGTGCTTTCTCTGGAAAACAAACACAGTGATCCTCTTGGAATGGTTCTGATTATCAGTAAAAAAAAGATCCTAGCCAGTCTGAACCTCCAGTCATCACAGTTAAAGTTAACATAGAATGAAATAATGTGAGATCTGGGGTGACTATGTTCAAAGACTTTTTTTTTCCTCTTTAGGAACTAGTTGACAGCAGTCCAGATGGTCATGTGAGTCCAAGAAGAGATGTTTGTAGTACCTCCAAGTCAATCTAATTGGAATATGGTTTCCAGCCAGGACATTAAACATAATGAAATTGTCTGTGAATCTTCATGGGTATTCATGAAATGAAATTACATTGTAATTGCAGAAAAACAGTTTGGGGCTGGTTAGAACCTTTTGTTTTAGACTCTGTTTTCTGCTCCTCTTTCCCTTCAAGAAAGGCATGTCTGTTTCTCTGTAGAGATGGTTGGACAATATTTTGTTTCAGCTTAGTTGAATTGATGTCTGTGTACACTTCTCACGACAAGCAGCAAGCTTTCCCAGCATAATAATGCCATCTAGACAATTCTGAAGTCCAGGTCACCTGCAGAGAATCATGGACTTCAGATCTTCAAAAACTGCAGGTTGCAAAATACTTATATACAGAAATTTTTTACACTTTTTTGACTACTTATTATAAAAAGTCTTTGTTCTCACACAAAACCACACAGAAATTCATGATCTTTAGACAGAATTAAATGCAGGTATGCATTTTATGCTGCTCTACAGGATAGATGTCGCAAATAAAGAGACATCACACACGACTTCAGTAGCCTAATGTACAAAAACCATTAACAGTGCACTTCGACAGAGCACCCACGACTGCAACTATTCATGTTCAAAACAGAACCCACTCTCACAGGGATATCACGTATTTTAGATTGGAATATATGATAATGTCAGAATAGTGTCTGTACTTTGCCCAAAGTCTGCATTTCTCTGGTAGGATCATAATAGTTTTCATGTTTTGAGTAGATTCTCATCAACAGTACAGTTTTCCCTGTATGTTAAAGAGCTTCCTAACCCTACATCCTTACAAATGTAGTATCATTGCCAGTTTCCTCAGCTTCTGCTCTAAACCCCAAATTTTCTAATTCCAGCCAAATTGCAACAGTTAGAGTACTTATCGATTCAAGCAACACATGCTCCCATTTTCACTTCAAAGTTGCATGGGACAAATCAGTTTCCTTACAGCAGTTTCTCAGGCAGGTCTGCGTTGACAAAGCTTAAAGTATTCTGCTAAGCCAAGTCCTTTAGACAAGTGAAGGAAAAAAATGAACATGAATGAAGCTATTTAACACCCGCAAAGAGTGAGTATGGAGTACATGCTGGTTTCTGCTCTGAGACAATGCAAAAGCAGCAACACTCATTCCTCAAAAAGCTGTGTTGCAAATTACAAGCTCATTGGTTTCCAACACTGACCCACATATTCTGAGGGATTGCAGACGTGCCTTGGAGCTGCAGAAACAATACTTAACTGATGTGGGAAACAGAGGGATTTCTTTTTTATCACCAATTTGTCCCGCCCAATGGAAGCGTGCACCAACTTCTGGTATTTTAAAGGACTGCACAGGAAAAAGATTGCAACCGTCCAGCATGGCCCCAGGGGCAGGGGACACCACGAAGCCACACGCCTTCAGGAGAGCCTGTTTTTCCCTTTGGTTCTGAACAAATAAGCAGTGCCCTCTACTGACCGGTACCAATACTACAGCAAACACCTCACTTGGATTTTGTTTATGGACTTGCAAATGGTGACCCAGTAGAGAGGTGTAGACCTTTTTTCCTTTACTCTCCAGTTTTTCTAATTTTTTTTTTTTTTAGGGAGTCAGATTTTCCTGTGTGTCAGCAAAGGTGTTATTCTGTCAGGTTTGACCCATATTATCATATTTGGGTTGTCATAGCTGGGGTTGTTTAGCCTGGAGAAGAAGAGGCTAAGGGGAGACCTCTTTGCTCTCTTCAACTACCTGAAAGGAGGTTGTGGAGAGGAGGGAGCTGGGCTCTTCTCCCAAGTGACAGGGGACAGGACAAGAGGGAATGGCCTCAAGCTCCACCAGGGGAGGTTTAGGCTGAACATTAGGAAAAAAAATTCTCAGAAAGATCATTGGGCACTGGCAGAGGCTGCCCAGGGAGGTGGCTGATTCACCTTCCCTGGAGGTGTTTAAGTCACGGGTAGACAAGGTGCTGAGGGACATAGACAAGGTGCTGAGGGACATGGTTTAGTGTTTGATAGCAATGTTTGAACTCAATGATCCAGTGGGTCTCTTCCAACCTGGTTGTTCTATGATTCTATGATCTTGCCAAAAACCATAGCATTTTTGACATCATAGCCTCACTTGAGTCTCATGTGAAGTACACATTGCTTAAGGTTTCCCAACTGTTAAGTTGTTTCTGTGCATTTTGTTTTCTTTAAACACAGTAACAATTTTTAATGACCTCTAACACCCCAAACGCAGGTATGTGTGTTCTCATTTTTTTGCACTAAATACAGATTACTATAAAATTTTTGTTCTTGTTAGGGTAGCAGGAGCAGCTAGGAATATGGCTCTCGGCCACCTTGTAAAAGTAACACTAATCATTTTCTCTGACTTCCTGCCTTCAGCTGTTCTGACGATCACAATCCATAGTTAATTATTTCTGTTGGTATTGATTAGACTGACACACACAAAGCAGCTCTGGATTTAGCTCCATACGAGAGTTCACTTGTGAAGTGGCCCAGAGAACATATATACCAGAATCTCAGCTTCCTCGGGATTGTGTTCAGTGTGCAGATCTGAGATTTGTGCTGTTGAGACGGGTTGGCAGGGCCCATATGACAATGACATTAATCTGTATGTGGCTGATGTCAGCTAAGACATGTCTTGTCTGTAAGCTTGTAAGTTTTTTTCCAACCGTATTTAGGACAAGGTCTCCTTTTCTCCTGTAATGCATGGCTCTGCAACGTTAGTTGTATACTTGACATGGGAATTTACTATCTGTAGTTTTCATTCCTGAATTTTACAACAGTTTTGTCAACAACTTCATTAAAGATATTAATGGGCAAATTGCTTTTATGTTTATTGCCATAGTGTCTCACAAATAAGGTCCCTTAATCTTCACTTAGGTCATTCTTAATACTGTTTTAACCATTTCAGTGGACAGTTTTGTATAGCAGCCTGATGAGGTGCTGGTTTGGGTAAATAATTATGCTAATTACTCACACATTTGTCTACATTGTTGAGGGCTCCGCTGAAACTTTAACTCCCCTGTTCCCCAAGTGACAGGGGACAGGACAAGAGGGAATGGTCTCAAGTTCTGCCAGGGGAGATTTAGGCTGGAGATTAGGAGGAAGTTCTTCACACAGAGGGTCATTGGGCATTGGAACAGGCTGCCCAGGGAGGTGGATGAGTCGCCTTCCCTGGAGGTGTTTAAGGCACGGGTGGATGAGGTCTTGGTTTAGTGTTTGATAGGAATGGTTGGACTAGAAGACCCGATGGGTCCCTTCCAACCTGGTTGTTCTATGATTCTATGATTCTATGATTCTAATCATCTTCCTTGTTGGGTAGGATTACCTTTATGGTGGTCTCCCTCCTCACCCTGCCATGAATTTCCCCATATATGTTATTGTTGTTAGGTGAAAGTTTGTAGTTTTGCCTGCCTACATTAAGACTATCAATTTCACACTCCCCAAAGGTGCCCTTAAACTAAAGATTCTTTCCCTTGCCCCAGCTAGAAGAACAATTTATTAATACTTTCTGCACTACTCACCTTTTTTAATGAAATATCTTAGGTGCCATCTGTTCCCCAAAGATAGTGGGAACAGTATCTGCCTGAGGATTTGAAGAATGAAAGTGCTCATCATAGTTCCTTCAAAGTCATTGGTGAAAGCCTGCTGACGTCATTGGTAGTGCAAAATACTTAGAATCAGTTTCTTAGATGTCTCTTATTTTTGTAGAACATCTTCCTCAGGCCCAGTCCTGAGGCGCTGGTTCTTCAAGAGTGACTTCATACGCCATTTTATTTTGATTTAGGCTCTCTAAAGGCATAATTTGCCTTAATTTGTCAAATTATCCTAAATGATCTTGTTTCCACAGCAATTAATTAGCTTAATGCTAAAAAAATGCATTTAGCAAGCATTAGAATTAGAATTTTAGAGGCAAATTTGTAAACAAAAAATAAGCAAAATAATACACAACAGAAACTCCAGCTTGTACTTTACAAGGCTCTATTGTAGATAGCTCAGAATATCTCTCATAAAATTCCTCCCGTATGTCTTATCTTCAAGAAACTGGGGCATCCAGTATTCATAAAATCATCCTTCCTGCTGAAGCATTAACAGTTTCCTTTTGCTGTGTGATATAGTGTCTAGAACTAGAAATAGATCTGGATGCAATATTTTAAAAAAGTGAGATCGCTAGATTTACACTGTGGTTTCCTGTGTTTTCAGTTCTGTTTCTAATAATCCTTCACATCTTAGGCGTCTATTTGTCAGATGAACTGAACTATTAGGCATCTATTTGTCAGATGAACTGGTGTTTTAAAGCACTATCCGCAATAACTCTGAGATTTCTTTCTTCAGTGGTAGTAATTTCAGGTCCCTGACTCTGTGTGTACAGTTAGAATTATGTTTCCTCACACTCCTTCTTTCTAAAAAAATGTGATAAGCAAGTCAATGGAGGTGGTTGTGCCCTTCTACTCCATTCTTGTGAGGCCTCACTGGGAGTACTGCATTTAATTCTGGAGTCCTCAGCCCAAGAAAGCCATAGATCTGTTTGAGCAGTCCAGGGGAGAGCCATAAAGGTGATCTAAGGACTGGATCACTTTCCATACAAGTTCAGGTTGAGAGAGTTGGGCTTGGTTAGCCTAGAAAAGTGAAGACTTTGGAGAGATCTTGTAGCATTCCTTAAAACAGGGCCTAGATGAAAGCTGTGGAGGTGCTCTTTATAAGGGCCTGTAGCAATAGGACGAGGGTAGACTGTTTTGAGATGAAAAAGGGGAGGTTTGGATGGCATATTAGAAGGAATGTTTTCCTATGAGGGTGGTGAGGCACTGGAACAGTGTGCCCAGAAAAGTTGTGGATGCCCTATCCCTGAAGATATTCAACATGACATTGGATGGGGCTTTGAATCAATATCACAAGATCTCTTGAAACTCTATCACTTTTGTTACTCCTTTTTCTAGATGTATAGTTGCCTAGATCACTCATTGAGGGCTTTTTTAAGTTGGTTTTTTTTTTGCCATTTTCTGTTCCTCTGACACTGAGGCCAGTAGATTTTTTGTGAGCTTCTTCTCATCTAACGGTCATGCTTTAAGGATCCATTTGCTCATTTTGCATTCGCCTTCTGCTTTCCACAGGCAATCTGAAAAATGCCATTATATTCTAAGAAACTAGGCATACCTTGCTGGCACCAGCAATTTTTTTCAATTGCAAAGCTCTGCTTTGGTTTGCAATGTTTACCATAGAACAAGATTAGTGCCCTGTCATTTGTCAGCTTGTATTCAAGTGTCTTCTCTGCCACAGGTCCCTCTTCGCTCTCACATCACCATGTCAGAGCAATGTAAAGCCTTCAAGAGATTCACACTAAACTAGGCAGACTTCTGGTATCTGGAAAACTGTAACTGTTTTATTTCTAATTACCTTTGAGACATTTATACAGACACAATCCAGCCTCCAGGTCCCACACCAGTGGAAGTTACTCTTCCACACCAGACCAGATGTACATTCTTTGGTATTTCTTGTATGCCGTATCATTTTTATTAATGTCTTTATATACCGGTTGCAATGACATAGACAGTGAGATCAAGTGCACCCTCGCAAGTTTACAGGTGGCACTAAGTTGAGTGGTGCAGTTGCCACACCAGAAGGATGAGATGTCATCCAGAGAGACCTGGACAAGCTGCAAAAGTTGGCCTGTGTGACCCTCATGAGGTTCAACAAGGCCAAGTGGAAGGTCCTACACCTGGGTTGGTGCAGTCTGCATTTTCAATACAAGATGGGGGATGACGTGACTGATAGCAGCCCTGCAGAGAAGGAGTTAGGGGTGCTGATTGATGAGAAGTTCAACACGAGCAAGCAATGTGCACTCACAGCCCAGAAGGTCAACAGTATCCTGAGCTGTATCAAAAGAAGCATAGCCAGCAGGTCAAGGGAGGTGATTCTGCCCCTCTACTACATTCTTATGAGATGCCACCTGAAGTACTGTGTCCAGTACTGGAATCCTCAACATAAGAAGTATACGGAACTGTTGGAACAACTCCAGACAAAGGCTACAAAGATGATCAGAGGGCTGGAGCACCTCTGCTATGAGGACAGGCTGAGAGAGTTGGAATTGTTCAACCTAGAGAAGAAAGGACTCTGAGGAGACCTCATAGCGACCTTCCAGTACCTGAAGGGGCTTCAAGAAAGCTGGGGAGGGACTGTTCACAAAGGCTGCTAGTGACAGGGTGAGGGACAATGGCTATAAATTGAAGAGGGGCAGATTTAGACTAGACATAAGGAGAAATTTCTTCATAATGAGGGTGGTGAGGCACTGGTACAGGTTGCTCAGGGAAACTGTGGCTGCCCATCCATGGAGGTGTTCAAGACCAGGTTGGATGGGGCCTTGGGAAGCCTGGTCTGGTGGGATGTGTCCCTGCCCGTTGCAGAGGGTTTGGAACTAGGTGATCTTTACAGTCCCTTCCAACCCAAACTGTTCTATGATTCCATGACTATACGATTCTATGAATGTCAGAAATCTTTGTAGGAATAGGTAACACCAAAAGAGTTAACATTGTGAATACAACATTCTCAATCTTTAATAACACTTTTTTTTCTTCTATCAACAATTTTCACATTAATTTTGTTACTTATGATCAAAAACAATTGACTATTATTATTTTGAATGTTTAGGTACAGTTTCAAAATGCAATTAGGGAAAACGGAGGTAACAATAACAAGATAACAATGACAGAGAAGAAAAAATTAGAGTGTTCTCTAGATACTTAAATGTGATTTAAGAAAAACCTCATAGTTTTTTTCATGTAACAATGCTCCTATTAAATCAATATATTTGTAGAGTTGCTGTCTTATGAAATCATACTAATGACATGCTGTATTCACGTAGATATTTTGTGTATATTTCACTAGCAATATTTTTCATTTATTTCCCATCTGAAGTGCCCAAATCAGCATAATTTCATGTTCTTTCAGCCATACATATATGTACAATATAATATAGGCATTTAAGATCAACTTCTTCCTCTGAACTAACTAGAGATGTCTGAAGTGTACATTTCATCAAAAAAGAAAATGAACAAGCCTAAATAAGGTAAATATTACCTAAAAACACATGCTCACAAAAGGCAGCTATTAATTATATAATTAAGTTCCTCATAGTGAAAGATGTTTATCACAGTTTTATATATTTACCCTGACTTTTTAGGTGTTTCATTCTTCCTGTAGTCACACTTTCTTTGTTTCACTTCATATATGTTCAACTTTTTGAGTTCTTCATACACTGAAATATAAGAGATTAAAATTATTTAAGATTCAGCCATTAACCATACAGTAAGGTTTCATGAGTTCTTGCCCTAGAAATGAAATGTTAGCTGTCTCTTGTCAGTTAGTCTTTGATGTTTTACACACATACACAGAATAATAAAGATGTATTGATTGACTTCTGTTGAGGTTAACCTTAAGATTTGTTACACTGAGCAGTGAGCACTGACTTAGTCAAGATAAGGGAGGGGAATCAATCTTTTATTTTCGTTAAAATATCAAGACATTTCTATATAGGCATTGAATTTACTCATAAATATATTTGGAATTCAGAACCAAGAGTTGGGAAAATGATATCTTTCTCTATCACTTTAAAGAAAAGTGTGAAAATGCTTATGCACTAGTGAATGGCTTGTCAGGAATGAATTCCATTTCAGGGAAACTGAACAGAGTTTTACGATCTTTGAAAGTGAAAAAAAAGTGCAATTTATGACTACACTGCTTTCATATGCTCCAAAGTTTTCTACTGAACTGTGAGGTTAGTCAGAAACAGAGAAATAGAAAATATCTACTTTTGGAAAATTCTTATTGAAAACTAAAGAGAGAGAGAAAGAGAGAGAAAAAGAGAAAGAGAGAGAGAGAAAGAGAGAAAATGAGAAAGAGAGAGAGAAAGAGAAAGAGAGAAAGAGAAAGAAAGAGAGAGAGAGAGAGAAAGGGAGAAAGAAAGGGAGAAAGAAAGGGAGAAAGAAAGGGAGAAAGGGAGAGAAAGAAAGAGAGAAAGAGAGAAAGAAAGAGAGAGAAAGAGAGAGAGAAAGAGAGAAAGAGAGAGAGAGAAAGAGAGAAAGAGAAAAAGAGGAAGAAAGAGGAAGAGAGGAAGAGAGGAAGAGAGGAAGAGAGGAAGAGAGAGAGAGAGAGAGAGAGAGAGAGAGAGAGAGAGAGAGAGAGAGAGAGAAAGAAAGAAAGAAAGAAAGAAAGAAAGAAAGAAAGAAAGAAAGAAAGAAAGAAAGAAAGAAAGAAAGAAAGAAAGAAAGAAAGAAAGAAAGAAAGAAAGAAAGAAAGAAAGAAAGAAAGAAAGAAAGAAAGAAAGAAAGAAAGAAAGAAAGAAAGAAAGAAAGAAAGAAAGAAAGAAAGAAAGAAAGAAAGAAAGAGAAAGAAATCATGTATTTGAACAAGGGCTTTTCTCCAGTTTTTCATTCATCATGTATTTACTTCTATCACTTGATTTAATGTATAAAGTTAATTTTCTGCATGAACTTCAGTGGAAGGTGGAAAATTGCAAAAGATCCAATCAATTTTAGAATTTCTAGAATTCCTAACTATGTATATGAGAAATATTTTTTTAGAGTTTTAATAAAACTAAAAAACACCACCAACATTCCTTAAATATCTGCTTTCCCTAGCCTTTCTCCTCCAAGAGTTATAATGACTTCACAAGCAGTTATTATTAATTCTGTGAATACAAGGCTGTAAGAGTTAGGCACCTAGGTTAGGATCCCAGGTTAGCACCTCACAGTTCAGGGCAGAAGTGCAATCACATCTCCAGTCTCCTTTAGGAGTACGATATAGTCACTAAACAAATGGGGAACAGCTCCTTATGAGGGGAGACTTCATTGCTGTCTACAACTCCCTGAAAGGTGGTTGTGGAGAGGAGGGAGCTGGGCTCTTCTCCCAAGGGACAGAGGACAGGACAAGAGGGAATGACCTCAAGCTCCACCAGGGGAAATTTAGGCTAGAGAATAGGAGGAAGTTTTTCATGGAAAGGGTCATTGGGCATTGGAATAGGCTACCCAGGGAGGTGGTTGATTCACCTTCCCTGGAGTTGTTTAAGGCACAGGTAGACGACATGCTTAGGGACATGGTTTAGTGTTTGATAGGAATGGTTGGACACGATGATCCAGTGGCTCTCTTCCAACCTGGTGATTCTAAGATTCTATTCTATGATTCTAAATAAATTTTATCCTTTTTTACCTTATGAATTTACTTTTGCACCTGATTTCTTTGAAATCAAGCTTCCCAGCTTATGATTGTTTTCAGAAGACAAGACTGTCTTACTCCATATTTGAAGAAAAGATACACAAGCTTATGATCAAAATGGGATGCCAGGTCACCAAACTCATATTAGCAGAGCCCCTCATACACACATGTGAATACTCTTGAGTCGAGTAACTCATCTGTCTTCAGTGTTTTCTCCCACCTAACATGAGGTGATTCTTTACTCAACTTTTGTGTGTGTCTGGGTTAGTCTACTACAGTGTGAGAGATTACATTTCAGGTGACAGAGGAAAAAGCATCTATCATTTCAAGTCCTCTTCAGTCTAATGTTTTTTGCCTCTGATCCACCTGAAAATAAATTTTATCCCTCTTTGCTGATCAGCAAAGGCATCTTTCACTTGGCAGCACCACAGTTTTCTGACACTCATAGATGGCTGCTCAGCATATATTTATTGTGAACGTATTTCTCTTAGTGCCCTGTTGGATGCACTACACTGTGGAAAACAAAGCAGGAACTGTCAGGGGTATCTGGACCTAAATGGATGATAATCAGGATCTGCAAAAAATAGATAGAGCACAGGAAAAAAAGATAAAATGAAGTCATTGTAAAAAGGTAATTCTACAATGTCTCGGTTTCCTGAGATAGGAGTAAATGATGTTATAAGGAGAATAAACATATTATTTGTTGAAAACCTGTGTATTTAGAATTTGTATCCTTTTATGTCCAGATTTTAAACTGTAGATAAAGTGTGTATGAAGCTAAAAATGTTTACCCTGAAAACTGCAGCTACCAGTTGATGTAGGTAAGTGTGTGCTGAGAAGAATAATAGGGAAATGGCTAGGGACAACTGAAGGGTACATCACCTTCAGATAGTAAATTTTCACTTCAGAAATCACCTGTTTTCTGGATCCTTACATGAAGGAATTAGTCTTTGATCTTACTGTACTAGAGATCTTTCCCAGCCACGTGGTACCATGTAGTGAGTTTCCTTCCCCACCTACCCAAACCCTCATCCTGGAAAACTGTAAAATTTGAGAAAGAAGAACTTCTTTCTGAGGGCAGGCTCATTCTTTTTTCTACCTTCCTCTCATTTTTTTAATGGTTTTATGGAAAGCATACACCTGCCTTAGATGTAAACCTTGAGCAATGCTGAGGCTTGAATATTTCAAAATCGTGCGTTTTAGCTTTATAGCAGAGAGATGCCAAAGCATGGACTGGACTATGAAAATCTTTACAACATTTTTTTTTGAGAATGCAGAGAAGTCAGTTTGTTAGCCACACATTTAATAATACAGTATTTTACCAATGTTTTTTCATCTCCCACTACTGCTGAACAATAGGTTAAGGATCGTAAACTAAAAATCCTGAAGGTCATTGCTTGGTTCTTTTATTTGGTCATTTATTGAAACTGAAGAAGTAGAGGATCTAATAAGAACTTCCCTTCCTTCTTCCTGTAGGAAAGAGAGGCTGGATAAAAGAAGAGGAATATCTACGTGTTTTCCTTTTAAAAGCAGAATGTACTCCCTTAGCGAGTTTGCAGATGACACAAAGCTGTGTGGAAGTGTGGATCTGCTGGAGGGTAGGGAGGCTCTGCAAAGGGACCTAAACAGGCTGGACTGCTGGGCAGTGTCCAACGGCATGAGGTTTAACACGGCCAAATGCCAGGTCCTGCACTTGGGGCACAACAACCCTATGCAGAGCTACAGACTGGGAGAAGTCTGGCTGGAAAACTGCCTGGAGGAGAGGGACCTGGGGGTGTTGGTCGACAGCCGACTGAACATGAGCCAGCAGTGTGCCCAGGTGGCCAAGAAGGCCAATGGCATCCTGGCTTGTATCAGAAACGTTGTGACCAGCAGGTCCAGGGAGGTTCTCCCTCTGTACTAAGCACTGGTGAGGCCGCTCCTTGAATCCTGTGTTCAGTTCTGGGCCCCTCACCACAAGAAGGATGTTGAGGCTCTGGAGTAAGTCCAGAGAAGAGTAACAAGTCTGGTGGAGGGGCTGGAGAACAGGCCTTATGAGGAGCGGCTGAGAGAGCTGGTGTTGTTCAGCCTGGAGAAGAGGAGGTTGAGAGGAGACCTCATTGCTCTCTACAACTACCTGAAAGGAGGTTGTAGAGAGGAGGGACCTGGCCTCTTCTGCCAAGTGACAGAGGACAGGACAAGAGGGAATGGCCTCAAGCTCCTCCAGGGAAGATTTAGGCTGGAGATTAGGAGGAAGTTTTTCACAGAAAGGGTGATTGGGCATTGGAACAGGCTGCCCAGTGAGGTGGTTGATTTACCTTCCCTGGAGGTGTTTAAGGCACAGGTAGACGAAGTTCTGAGGGACATGGTTTGGTGTTTGATAGGAATGGTTGGACTCGATGATCTGATAGGTCTCTTCCAACCTGGTGGTTCTATGATTCTATGATTCTATGAATCACAGTTTCCACATACTACTTCCTTTAAGTTTTCAACAGAAGTCCTTCTAGGGTCTTCACTCTGCTACAACCAGGCTTTATCAAGAATTTATCTCCCCTTTTGCATAATGGTTACAGGTTTTCTTTTCTCTGGACACTTTGCTAGCTTAATACTTATAGAAGTAACAAGAAAAATACTGTCCTCACTCTGAGAATTTCCAAGATTTTAAAAATAGCTTCCCAACTGACATGTATCTTAAAAACTGAAATCCCTACCACCTGAAAAATGATTGAGATGGCATGAATTAAATTATTTTAATGCACCAATCTAGAAATGCTTAATAACTTTTAATAATGAACTAATGTGAATTTCTGAACAGAAGTAATTTTGACAAAAATAAAGCAACTTAGTTCTTTTACAGTTTCTTTTTGATAGTGAATATTTTTGATATTTTCTGAAATTCCTCTATTTAAATTCATGCTTGCAAATAAATGGTGACAGTTTAGACAAGGTAATATTTTCCACTGAAGGGAAAAATTAAAAAATCATGAAAAGTAATCCAAATGATGTCTTGAGCAAAGGTAGAGTATGCTGGTATGATAGTGTGCTGATGCTCCTGTTAGAGAAAAGCTAGACGAATAGGTGGTGGTATGTAGACAGGCACATTTGGTTTGATAGTTTACACTCTTGTTCAGTGATTGCGTAAAGATGATGATCCCTGAAGAATATTTACAAGATCATGTATATGCTGTTTGCCTGACTTCAGTAGGTTATTCTGCACTTCCAAAAAATATTTTTTTCTTTCACAATCCCAGCTGATTGTAGCTTTTATTCCTTTCTATACATCTTGTTTGTTGTCCCCTTTTTACTTCTGTTCTCCTCTTCCTGTCCTACCTCTCAGACTCCATTCATTCATCCATTCTTCAGTTTCCAGCATTATGTATATTATGAAATCCATTTTCAACAACACAAGAAAAAAAATCTTCTCAGCATCATGGTAGTGGAAGTATTTGTGCAGAATCTACATAGAGAGTAGCCTAAAAAAAAAATTAAATGAAACAGAAATCAAAGAAAAAAATTCCAGGAGATTAATTTAGAATCTTATTTCTTGAGGATCTTACTCGTGTTTTGAATGCTTTGAGGTGTCCACAGTATTTCCTGTAGTACCTTGGCTATTGGTTGTAAGTATCCTGTTGGGTCCAAAGGAGAAAAGGCAAACCTTTTCAATCCGTGTTTCAAACCTGACTGTAACTTATATTTTCCTGCAGCAAAAAAAAAGGGAATGGGCAAAACTATTGCTTTGGAATTCCTTTCTGATGATGTTGTGGGCATAGAGAAATCACCTATTATCACTTATTCTGGTAGACCCTAAATTTTGCCTGGACTCTTAATACTCAGGAAAACATATTACATATATATTTTTTTCTTTTATTTTTTTTTTAACACATAAATCTATATACACACAAACTTGAGCATGCATAGACTTTGTGTGTTTAGGGGTATTTTTAAGTGTTTTGCTATTGCTGAGACAGGATAAATACGTCAACATTGCACCATAACACCCTGTCAGTTACATATCTCAGCAGCAGCAAGTTATAAATAAGCAGGTAATGTGTGCGTGCAGTGTCTATTAGAGACACAGTATAATGATACTATTAATAGAAATAAATATCAGAGGTAAAAATAAACTATTTTCTATGCACTCACCCTAAAGACATGGAATGTATTGGTTTGGGGGCAGGGGGGTGTCAGATATGGTAAGTTCCTCCAGAAGCAGCCAGTGTATTGTGCAGTTCCTGAATGCCTATTAAGATTTCACTGTGTGCAAGCACCCCTCTGCTCCCACTTCTTCTTTCCTCTTCCTCCACCCCCACTTCCCTCACGTCTTAGGAAGTATATTCCAGCCTTCACTGACTGTAAACAGATAAAACTGACATATGGTCAATAGTATTTTAGGGCGGTGAATATTCAGCTTGGGGTTTTTTTTAGCGTCAAAGCGAGCTGTTTTTCTATCTCTCCATGGCCATCTTACTATCATTCATGCAAGGCAAGAAAGACAGGGAAGATCCAAACATCCAGGATTTTCTTCTCTTCTTTGACAGGCAGTAATGCTGTTCCTAAGTGCTGCCACTTTTCACCCATAGGAAAGAATCTTTTCTGACCCGCACAACTGTCAAAAACAGACACATGTGAATGAGTCTTGTGTAGGCTGAGACCTGCAGTATCAAAGCACCATTATTTACACACCTTACCTGAAAACACTCGTCCTAGGCACCCCTCACCCTATCTCCTGCTTAGTTTAACCCCAGGCCACACAGCATGGCTCACTAATTGTGGAATTTTGCTTTGAATACAAGGTTCAAATAGCAAATTTAAACTGTAGATGTAATCTTCCAAGAACTGTTGAGATGTATGTAATTTTCCTCCACAAAAGCTGAACAAAGAGATGGTATAACATTATGGCTGTGTGTATCTTCTTTCAGCACCTCCATTGTATAAAGTGTAGTCTCAGTGATTGAACAGCAACAAACAAAAGTCTCTTCAATTAAAGCTCTGTGACTCGTAAACACGCAGAAACCTTCATCTAGCCTATCCACAATGACTAGATGCACACATTGCCCCTTAAATGTAAAATGCTTTTGATTTAAATTGTGTTTGGAATAAATCCTGAAAAAATCTGACATGATAAAGATCAGGTATCTGTTTTGTTCTGAGTCATTTCTTTTTAAAAAAAGTCTCAAGTTTTTCATTGGTTCTATTTAAATCCAGCTACAGAATTACACAAACAGAAAAGTAAAAATAGCATGGAGCTTTGCTGCTATCCCATGGCTATCCATCACAATTCAACACCTATAATCAATTGATATGCAGTAGGCAAATGACAGACTGTAGGTTATGAAGTATTTCACCAGTGGTAGCTAGGGGGAAAAATCAGTATGTTGCCATTTTCAATAATTGAATAAATTTTGTGAAAGCTTAAAATAACTTTCAAACAAGAAGTGGACATAATGTGTAGTAAGAAAAACTATAAAATATTCATTGTGAAGCAGCATTCAAAGGCAGTAGAACATCAGTATTCATTGTCTGGTATAAAATACAATAAATATAGCAATTCTGTTACAGAAATATTAGCTTTCTACGTTAAAAGAAAGCATGAGCTGTTATTCTCAAAGCCTTAATATGTAACATTCTTTCTCTCAGAGAAGTCCACACCTCCTGTTCACTGGCAGTGCAGAACTTCTTCAGTTGTAAGAGGTGATCTGTTATGATCAGACTGGTGTGCCAGATATTTGCTCATGTGAAGAGATGAGGGGAGCGAAGTGATGTGTTCCTTCTAATACAGGAGGAATGCTATTATACCTGTATTATACTTCTGAGACTTTTCCTTCAATCATTGCTACCAGGAGTCCCAAAATGCTCAACAGAAGATTGAGGATATAGCCAAATAGATCTAGCAGACTTTTATTTATAAGGCAATGCTACAAGACTTACATCCACAGATTAAAAAGATAGAGGGCAGTTTGATTTCATACATATATATATATAATTATTTATATATAAACTCAGATATATAGAAATGAAAACTGAATTATTTTAAACATCCTTGTCATAAATATGTGCTAGCAGGGTAGATTGGACCTGAAGTTTAGCCAAAATTAGGTCAAATGTTGAATTATTATTAATACTTGCCTTTATTTACTGAATAATATTATCCCAGTATTGCAGCATATGCATAGTTGGAAATAACAGTCCTCCCATTACCAGGAGGTAATCTGTTCTCATAGTTGTTGGCCAGAAAATAGTCTTTGTCTATTCTTGTTCTGTGATTGCTTTATTCCACAGCAGGAGTGAAAATATTTTCTGAGGTCTGCAGATGTAAGTGGTCTGCTTCCCCCAGTGCTGGAGCCATTCAGTCTCCTTTTAGCCTTTCCCATCTTCTCCACAACCAGGTGAGGGGCCCACCTAGGAAGCCTCATAGTCATGTGTCTGTAGGAAAGTCTGGGCTAAATACAACGTCTTCCATCCGCATCTCAACTTTGCTATTATGGATGATAATTTTTGCCCAAGAGAATAAAGTACTTCCTCTCCAAAATTTATCCTTTTTGTACTGCATAGAAGGACTACTCAATAAAAGACTTTGAAAGGAGACCACTCAGATGTCCCTCATGCTGCTTTTGCTTTTTTGGTCATCAGTCACTGTCATGATAGCTGGCACAATTCCTTTCTTTTTCCTTTACACTAGCCACTTTTGGAACCTATCTGTGAGTGTCTTCTGCAGTGTTTAAATAATGCTATCTATCCAGAAGCTCTTTTCAAGCCCTCTTCCCCCTTACTGATTTATAGGTCATGCTCTGATGTGCAAGGCTCCAAATGAAATAGAGCTCAACCAGGAGTGGATCAAAGTATGCTACAGCTATACAATAATTAATTATTTAGTTATTTGGGGTTTTCTTTTTAATTTGTGAAAGAGTATGTTAGAATGAAAGTCATATCAATAACAGACAGAGGTGTGCAATTGTTATGTCAGTAAGTTGCAGGTTAATCTTTTTCTGTCCTTTGAATCATTGTAAAATGTTTCTCGTTCCCATTCTGTTGGTAAAGCTTCTGAAGGCCTTAGCTACATAATTAAAACAGAATAAAATCTTTACTTTAAAAATGCATTTTCTTCTTTCTTCTCTAAAAGAGGAAAATAAAAGTAAAGGACCTCCCCATCTACACAGATATTCAAAGTCTCATTGTGAGAAAATGATAGTTTATTCCAACAAGGGAACGTATTCTCCAGAAGAAAATTGAAAAGCAATTGGTGCCATTTTATTTACAGAGCCCTGAGTTCCAACAACATTATTCCTCTTAGTCCTTGAGGAAGTAATATACTCTCACCCTTAAAACGCTGTAAGTAGTCGATAATCCATTATTACAGTAAGCTGTACACTCACACAGTAATTATCTAATAACCCCTTATAAAAGACCGTAGCTTCCTAATCTGTTTATAATTATCATTTCAATGATCCTGTGCATTAATGTCTGACCTTCAGCAACTCTGACCTGATCTTAATTAGCTCTAATATCAAATCATCACTATATAAGAAACTAGCCATGACCAAATGAATGAACCCCAGGTACAGTTAATTTCTGGAGCAATTATCTTTTCATGTAGGGAGATTTAAATGATTATCTGCACAATTTCACACAGTTTTATGTAATTCTGCGACATTATAAATTCTGTTTTAAATCATATTTCAAAGGCATGGCTCTGCAGACTGACTTCATATAGTACACTAAGCTATCAGGATAGTATATCATACAACCAGTGTATAAAAGTAGATGATTTTTGTGTCATTATTTTCAATTACGCAAAGTGCATTTCAGAAAGTGATAAATTGTAGCTGAAATATATAAATACGTGCTGAGGTAGTCTAGGGGTTAGTGACATCCAGTATAAATTGTATGTCATTTTAAAGAAATAATGCGTTATATTAAAATTGTGTAAGTAATTGATAATATTATATGTGTTAAAGCAAGATTAGAAAATCCTAAAATGTGAATTGGTAATATGTATACAGTATTTACAATGTATTTGAAGTTGAGTGCCATTTATCATATTTAAAAAGCTACTGTATAAAAAATGATAATAGCACAGAAGATTTTTGAAGCTGTTACTAGACTCACAATCATACAGTATTAAGGGCACAGGGACTATATAATGTGTTATTAAAATATCCAGACGTCTGATTTATGGCTTAATCTTACTGGAACATAACTTAAACCTCATGCTATTGTAGCTATTTGCCTCATGCGTTTCCACACTCATGCAAACATGCACACACCAGTGGGAAAATTCACTGTCCCTCAGATAAACAAAATAATTTAAGACTTGGAAGCTAGTTCTACAACAAATACATGGGTGTGCCATGTTAGTGCACTTTCGAATAAAATATCTCTGGAAGAACCCAGTAAGTGTTCGTTCTTAGATATACGTATATCCCATTTCAGGGATACATTTTCTGCTCAGTCTAGTGGGAAAAAAAGTATAAAACAGACCTTTTATTCCAGAAATTGCAAGGCAGTTGCATGAAGTATTTCCATAAGCATATTATTTACTCTCCTTTCTTAACACAATTTATCAAAGTTAACCATTGAACCTTCTTTCTCAGAGCTTTCAAATGCTAACATTTCCTACCTATGAGCCAAAACATTTGTCCTACAGATATCAGATGAAGATAGCAGCCTGATGAGGGTGATTGATTTGAAAGGTAATTTGAATGGAAGATGTTGTGTACATTCTTTTACTGATGCCACAATGACAGCTCAGACAACCTTTCCATGATATATCACCCAGGGAAGCAGTAAAGAGTAAATTTAACAAGTGGCATTGCTGCCTTATCATATTTTTCTTTTCTTCTAATTTAGTATCTTCATTCTATATTACGTCTAGTTATTTATAAATATCAAAGGTAGCCAACAGACGTCTTGTCTTGCCATTCAATTAAGCCAGACATTCAATAAGTGATGTATAAAATCACACAATTAGTATCCACAACATAAATAAACTCAGGAAATAATTTTTGGAAATAATATTTAGAAATTATCAAAAAGTGATTGCAAAGAAATCTTATCCAGCTTTCTGATTGAATGGAGACATCTGTTATTCTCTTTACAGGACTATTTCTTTCCTTTTTAACTTCCTTTCCATACACACACGTATTTAATTCCTTCCATATACTTAAAATAAACTATGTGCTTTATAGGTCCTGGCATTTTTTTCCTTTACACTTTCTGCATATTTCTGTCAAGGAAAAAAAATGTCTCTACCTTTATCAAACACTGAATAGTTTAAATGATTAAATAAAATTCAGACATTTTAAATGTTGAGGGTTTGAAAAACTACAATGAATTGTTTTCAATTCATTGTAAATGAAATATTCTCTTTAAAAATACTATAGCATGTATCTTCTTAAAATATTATTATCTTGCTCTAAAATTCTTTTCTGTTTTAGATCTTCTCTCCTGTATTTCATTTTCATATCTTACAGTTGAGATACACATATGGACACTTCTGGAGGCTTAAAATCAAAATCAAATTCCTCTCTTCTTCAAAAGAAAGTAAGTCTATATTTTAATCAAAGGCATTTAAGGAGAATACATATTTCCTTCTTTCTCACCTTCAACAATTTTAGTGTGAAATCTTGCTTCCCCTCCCCCCTATATTTCACTTTAAAAAGTAATTTAGTAAGAGCTTATATGACTATTATAACATTCACTTGTGGATTTTAGCAGACAGAGTGAGAGCAAGCGCACCATCTACTCGGCAAGAACTGGAAGCAGTAAATTTATGTAGGAGACAGGCATCCAGGCGTTTTGGGTTTTTTTCTCTTTGGAAGAGAAGTAGCTACCTGGACAGTAGACTTTCTTCCATAAACTCACACACACACAGGTAAGTCTTTTATCTTCACCTGGACATTACCAAGCCAGGGGCAGGTAGATTTGGGGCCTAAATTGCATTTATAATATTTCTCATCAGTCAGGTATGTCTCACATAATGCCCAGTGCCACACATTATAAACTCTTCTAGCATACTAACCCTAGACTTGATTAATCTGTCAGAAAGCTGGTATATGAAACAGGATGATAATTAAGTATTGTTAGCTGTAAACAAATAAACAGAAATGAGCTGGAAAAAATATGACAAAGAACTTGCATAATTCCAAACAAAGAGCAGAACTGGGAGGTTGTGTGTTCAAAATGAAGTATAGCTCTTAGAGATACTTATCTTGGAAGCTGTACAAAACAGGAACATAACGGGTCAAAGAAACTGATCTTCGGTGTCAGCAAAGCTCTAAGGACCTTGTAACGGGGACCTACAGGTCCATGCAGAATTGTTTGGGACTGTCTAGAAAATATTCATATATGGAACAGAACTCATTTAGTTATGACAAAAAATTCTCTCATGAAGTCATTATGTTCTTGGGAGTTAATAAAAGAGATGATACGTAGGTCACATTTACTGTAGTTCATACTTATCAATGACAATTCTTCCTCAGTTAATATATGTGTTTTCTAGAATCTTGACTAGGCTGTCTGTGTACAGAACACACACATAGGCCTGGTATTAATTTTAAAGGTGGGTCTGCCTCCTAAAGGTTTAACTTTAATGCCAGCTATTAATGTAATGTAACAGTCATGTAATTTAAAGTGCTTCTAGCATAGGAGATGCCTGCGATTTCAGGATATAATGACTGAGTTCATTACGCTACTTGTAGTTCTTTGTCTAGAGGCAGATGAGGAGATTTGACTTCATGAAGAAACTTTTCCAAGACTGTAGGAGGTATGCTGAAGCTTTTCATGCCAGCTTCAGGCAGTGCCTTGAACAGTGGGGTTTGATCCCTATCAGAACTTTATTTTTTTGGAGTGAAACAAGACTGAAGGCATTTATTTGCTTTTGAGCCGAGAAAGGAAACAGACATCTGAGACTTGTACTGGTTTTGTACTGTTACTTCTGGTTTTGTTTTTAAAATTTCTTAACAAGATCTGTCACATCTCAGAAATTTAGACTCAGGTGATCTTGTTTCAAAACTGTGCAAAACAGTTTTTGAAACATCTTAACATTGTTTTTAGGTATTTCCCCAAAGGCTGCAGTCTTCCTTTTGAATCGAGGTTTTACTGAGATGAAAAGAAATTCTCATTGATCCCCGTAGGAAAGGCATTTGGCTTTGAACTCTATTTTTAGAGATGTTTTAACACATATTTACACTTGGGGGGAGATGGATAAATGTAGTTTTGTTTAAAATTAACATGTTTTTGTTTACTTTATAGACAGGTAGAGTTCAGGATTTGTTCATGAACTCAGCTAACATATACACCTCCTGAGAGCCAATGTTTCCTTTGAAGAATTTCTTTCTTACCTGCATGATCTACCCTGCTGGGCTAACTGTGGTGGATAGAGAAGAGTTTTCAATGCGTCATTATTACAATTCAGAAGTGTCATTCACAATAAAGGTCCTGAAATTACTAAGAGCTGTGCTAAATTCAGTCTTTCATTCATTCCACATCTGTCTGCCAATAACTTTGTAGAATGACCCCGTGACTTTTACAACAGGACAACGTAAGAGGTTTTAATCAACTTTTATGAATCATATTCATAATTTTAAGATTCAGTGTAAGTTTTTATCTAATTTTTCTAAAAGCTCGTTAGCTGCATACCATATCTGCTGTTTGAGTGAGAAGGGCTATACGGTGTTGTGACCCCTGTTTCATACTGATCTGATGGAAAAGTGAACCAGGCTATAAATTTTTAAGCTTTACTTGTCGAACATCAGGATTGAAGTTTCATGCCTAGGACTTCTCTTTAAAGGGAAGGCAGTGTTTAGAAAGTCAGGTCTTAACGTGCCAGGTATGCCAGCACAGTTTTCTTGACAGAGCCCTTTTTCTTGCGAGAGAAGGTCTTTCCTGGACAGCAAGCAGCTCCCTTTAGTTTCATGGCCTACAGCTAGATTCCTTGTAACTTCAGAACACATTTACATGGAAAAATTTTTGTAGCTTAGAGCAGATATGAATTTAATGCATCTTTTCTAGTCAGAATTAATTTGCCATGTCAGCAATGTTAACACAGTCTGAGATGAAAGTAGACAAAGTTACCTTGCAAACTCTGAAGATCTGCATGGAAACTGTACATTGTGTGAATCAGCTGTATATACTTTTTTCTATGTATAAATGAACTTTCATAGTACACGGAACTCACATGCTTGACAAGAGGTACTTGCTTATGGTCTCTGCCATTAAGTTTATGTACATAAATCCACAAAATACTATTGTTGTTAGCCAGAATCTTTAAGTGAATTAATTAACAATGTGGGAAGCTGGTTTTCACTGGAAAATAGTGCCTTTTAGCAAAGGAAAAGGACTTTCAGGTCACCAAGCACAGTTCCCTTCCACTGGTTACACTATGGCAATTGAAATGCTTCCTCCTATTTTCTAATCTTGTTAATGTCCTAATCTGGTTATTGCCCTGCAGTAATCTGAACAAAACTATATATATGCTTATACAACGCATCATTCCATAATTCTGTGATCTTTACTGTTTATATTCTGCTCTTCCATCCTTCTCCTGGTACAAGTATGGACAGCAGCAGTCCAGTTGATATCCTCTTACCCCTTATTTTGCTAAGGTAACTAAGCCCATCCTGTAACTCTTCATCAGTTGTTTTTTCCTTTCCCCTGTTACTGTAGTAGTCCTCTGTATTTTATTGGTGCAATTAGTTTTCAGAATGGATAATTGCAATCATGTATTCTGTCCAGAAATAACTTGTTTGACATATCAAATTATCACATTTCTACAGAAAAAAAATCAATCAAATTTCAATTTTTATCCCATTTCTGCTGTGTCTGTCTTTGAGGTCATCTGATTCTTCTTGGATGATACTTCAATTTTGCTTTTATTATAATTTAATTTCATCGGTACCCTCTCTTTCGTGCTAAGCCATTAATGTTAGTATGGTAAACCATTCCCAGGCCTGATCCCTGGGTACTTAGCAGCTTCTTTCCAGTTCTACTAATTACTATCTTCTTTACTTTCACTAAAATATGTACTGCGCATCATGATATCAACTCCTCTCCCCAGTGCTGTTTCAGACTAAAGAAAGAAAAGATTGATTAAACATGCTTTTTAAGAATGCTTGTCAATATGGAAATCTAGGAAGCTACTGACAAGACTGAAGTTAAGACAGTGCTAGTATATCACGTTCAGATCATTTCTATCTGATTGTAGTTAGATGCCAGGCATGTTAAACATCAATGGTAATTTTTAAATTTTGTTTTATTGCAGAAGGGAATGAATAAAATCCTGCATCAGAAGTTTCTTCCCAGTTGCAGGAAAAGGACAGAAAAAATAAAGCAAAAGTTCTGCAGATGTGCAAAAGAAAATGATAAAGTGAGTAGTGAAGCATGAGAAGTAGAAATAAAGAGTAACACTTTGAGCTTCCACCTGAAAGAGGAATCTGGTAAGACAGAGATCAATCATGTTTGCTTACTGCAAAACAAGAACCTGTTGGCTTCTACAGGGATTTGTGTTACTATGTGTGCAGTCTTGTCTGTTAATGTTTCCCCCATCTCCACTGTTTTTATTTATGATATCTTCCATTATTTCAAACTATAGTCTCAAGAAGTTGATGTCAATTCTTACCACCTCTATTTCTTCCAGTCTTTACCTCCTGACTATACTTGTTATAACCACTGGGCCTCCATGACTTTTTCCCTCCTTCCCACCTTCTTATGCTGCTGCTT
Source organism: Coccyzus lansbergi (assembly GCA_033558105.1). Lineage (NCBI taxonomy): Eukaryota > Metazoa > Chordata > Aves > Cuculiformes > Coccyzidae > Coccyzus > Coccyzus lansbergi. The sequence continues at coordinate 383,109 of JAUMJK010000016.1, forward strand.
TTATTTACCTTACAGGCACAGGCTGTGTGTTTCCCATTCTGCTGTATAGTAGCAGTTGCCAGTGCTTAGAGTGTAGTTGCATTGCCAAGCTATGTTCACAGCAGTACCAAAGAGCACAGAAATTAAAGGACTAGTAGTTTTGCATACAGATAGTCTCACCATTCATTCTTGCCTGTGGAGCTAAATCTGTAGTAGGAAAACCTGGAAATTTTACTGACCCAAGTCTCTGTGGCTCCGACACCCTAGGACACCCTAGTTTCTGAATGCAGCCCTTGAGTATCACCAGCTTGCACTAATAAACTGAACAACTGAGCCTGGATTTCTAATGCTATAGCAAGAAGAAACAGTAAATTAATTCTGTTTGAAATTCACTAGATAAAAATGGAAACCTGTAAGCATCCATTTTCATCAAGAATATTTTCAAAATATATATGTATTTAGGAAATTAATCTATCCCGTATTTTGTACTTATTGAACTGAGGGATGAAAGTATCCCATTTTCTGTTGACTAATTAGAACAAATCATCACCTGTTTGGTCTGTGAGCAGCATTACTTCTAATATTATAGAATCATAGAACAACCAGCTTGGAAGAGACCCATCGGATCTTCTAGTCCCACCATTCCTATCAAACACTAAACAAAGTCCCTCAAGACCTCATCCACCCGTGCCTTAAACACCTCCAGGGAGGGTGTAACAACCACCTCCCTGGGTAGCCTGTTCCAATGCCCAATGACCCTCTGTGTGAAAAACTTCCTCCTAATCTCCAGCCTAAATCTCCCCTGGTGGAGTTTGAGGCCATTCTCTCTTGTCCTGTCCCCTGTTACTTGGGAGAAGAGGCCAGATCCCTCCTCTCTACAACCTCCTTTCAGGTAGTTGTAGAGAGTAATGAGATCTCCTCTCAGCTTTCTCTTCTCCAGGCTAAGCAACCCCAGCTCTCTCAGCCGCTCATCATAGGTTCTGTTCTCCAACCCCTTCCATATGTAACTGGAAAAGCTGTTCATTCCACACACGTCTATTCAAACTACGAACAGTTATACTGTGTTTTGCTGTAGATGGTATCTTGAAAGAATAGGTGTAAATTTCACTGGAAAGGACTGATGGGAAGAAGGACCTTAATGAAATGACCCTTTTTTCTTTTTAATAGTTGCAAACACACCTGGAGCAGAGGAAACTAGGAAAATTGTGAAGCCCACATCTACTAGTGAATAATCATGCCAAATTAAAACAGGACTTTGAAATACAAATTTATATGCATTTTGATTGAAATTCATCACTGCTGTAATGATATTTATTTAAATAAGTGAAGGACTAGGGAATCAATTCAGAAAGAAAACTGTGGTTCAGTTGAGCATTGAGGGGCGGTACACTACTTTAAAGCTTCTTTTTTATTTTTGCTTTTTAAAGCACTGAACCAAAAGTAGATCAACAGAAGAGGAAATGTATGTTACAGGGGGATTTATACTGCATGTATAGCTGCACAATATTCAGACATCCACTGTTTGATTCTTTTGTACAATGAAAAACTACTGAAGTTTCACATTGCTAAAAAATAGGAAGACGCTTCAGTTTAACGTGAATACTACATTGTACTCCAAATTATTCATTGTGCATTTCTTAAAAAGTTTTCCTTTGGGGGATAAAAGAAGCATGCAGGCTCCTGTCGACACTGAGTGTGAACCATGATTCAAGAACACAGTCTAACATGGATTAAAAACAAAAAACTAACCTAGAGTGCTGAGATACAGAAGACACTGGTAGCTATGGAAGTCATTGCTATGATCTTGCTTAGCTGTAAAATACCAAAGTTAGAGGCATTTCTATTGACTCCCTAGAGCATTCAGCATGTTCTTCCAAAGGTTTGCCTAAGATGTAGTTATTAGGTTACATTTGATTTTTTTTTAAGAGGTAGAAAATCAAATATGGATTTAAAGAAATTCATATTCATGCAGATGCCAATCAGTTAACTTCTGTCTCCATAAAGCTGCATGCCAGATTTAAAATTATTCTCCAGGGAACTCCTTTTAACTTAAATTCCATAGTCTCATATATACATGTTTTATGACAGTCTCATATAGGCCCAGTCACTTAGTCTTTATAAAAAAATGAATACAACCTCTACTTCATGCACACTCTGTACTGTTTATTTTTATTTTAAAGTCAGATTGAATGTAATATATTAAAAACACTTTAATCATTTAGCTATAAGAATTCGCTCAATAGATTTTTTTTCCCTCTCTTTTTAATAGGACTTTCTGAACAGAGTTCTTTTGATCTCCTTGACTGCTTTCTATATTGTAAGGCTAATCCTATATTTAAACATTTTCCTACATTTCATCAAACACTCTGATTTAAATTTTCCTTAATCTAGCTAGTCATATTAATCTACTCCTTCACTTCACATTGTAGAGCGTGTCATTTCCTTTTAAAAATAAATAAAAATAAAAATGGTTAATGAAAATGACTGCTACAACATATTTGAAAGTGCTCCACAATTTAGCATCACAAAAAGTGAACATTTAAGGATTCTGCTTCTAAATGCCACCCTAATTAAAGGAATGCTCCTTTTAAATGTGCTTTTTTCACATGCATAAGAGGCCTTATTCAAATGAAGGGGAAGACCTTTCACATACATGAGGCTATAATAGAGAGCTTAGCATAACTTCTACCTGATTTTCAATGCAAATGGCTGAGGAGAAGTTAGTGTGTTGATGCAGATTATGGTTTATCCTTCTCACACACCACAGAATTCTTCACGCCCTGGAAATATTTTGCTTATCAGTGAGAAGCAATGATCAACACCTCGCACCCCCAGTCCCAGAGAGACTTGGTAAGTGAGATCATCAATATTCAGATATAGTCAGATTCTCACGGTTCCAGACTATTAATTTGCTCCTAAACTGAAGGTTTACTGTACAATTTGCAATACAAACACATTACTGCTACGTATCAAATATCAAATAGAGTGATTAAAAGACAACTTAACTATGTTATGTTGGTGAAAAGCAGCAGACAATTGGTATTCAAAAGCATGATATGTAGAGACACTGTTCTTTGTACTCTTCATTGAAAAAATCTATTACTTTAATTTTCATGGGTACAAAAAACACAATGCAGAAAGATCTCTATGCCTGATATGGCAGATATCCTCAAATCAGACTTAACAAATGCATATATTGTCAGCTTCCATATTTACTTTCTGCAAAACATTGTCACACAAGGGTTCTCCTTCCTCTGAAAACAGGTGTTATTTATCACAAGAGAGGAAACGTAAAATCACACAGAACATCACAGCCCAGAACCAAACTTGATGTCAACACTGAATCAGACTAACATCTCTGACTGCTCAGGAGCAGTGTTACAGTTGAAGAGGAGAACCCTATGCTTGCTGTGTGGTTTTCACGAGGTTTCCTGATCATCTCTATGGTTGGACTCGATGATCCAATGAGTCTCTTCCAACCTGGTGATTCTATGATTCTATCTTGTTGGACTAGGGTATCTTTAACCTGTCTTCAAAAGTAATGAAAAAGAAAAACAAATCAAAAAAACCCATTAAAATGAAAAAAAATCCTCTCCAGTGTTCAAGCCAAAAATTTGCACCTTTCTGTGGTTGTCACTCTTCTGTAGAACAATGTAGTGGGATTTGAGGTAAATCTTTGCTTAGGACATCATAGCGATGACATTGCCATTTTTAGCATATTCCAAAATTTTCAGGACATTTATCAAAAAACATGGGATTGGAAATTAATTAAGGTGGAATGTTATGTTTTCTTGAAAAGCAGAGATTTTCTTTAGTTAGCAACTTAAATGAGGAGAAAATTGTTTAATCAACAGTTTTCAAAGTGGCTACATTTCTGATATTTCAGAGGTTGACTCAGTACATCTCACACACATCAAATGTGTTTTAGATGATCATGAAGAGGTGTCCAGGAGAATAATGAATAGGTATATTGACCTTTCCCCTACATCTCCCTGACTGTAACGCTGGTGGTTTCTTTCAAACAGAGACCTTGCTGCTACGCTTTGTATCTTTGCTGCAGTTAGACTGGATTTCTATGTTTCCATGCTGTAACAACTAATGTAGTAACACATTTTGGAAGCTAGAGGTGGCATCAGTTCACAGCAATCTCCTTACCGAAAATTTTTTTTACTGAAATCACATCATTGCATCCCTGAAGTGCTTGAATGTCTCTGGATTTCCAGACATAGTCAAAATGCTGATTTCTTCAGTACTATTAAAAAGAAAGGAAAAAAAAAAAAAAAAAGAAAAGGTGGGATTTTCTAACTCACTCAAGTTGTACTGTGCTGCCTCTGAACTTACTGAGAGGAAAATTAGGCCAGTGATGAATTCTTCTGAAAACGCCCCACTAGATAATTCAGGATATCTCACATATTTTTTATATAAGGTTCCAGAAGTAAGATAGCCTCCTTAAGATGAAAAGCTTTATAATTTAGTAAGGTTTATAATTTGCCCAAATAGCTGAAAAATACAATTCTCATGGGAAATTTCTTGTTCATGCAGGTTGCCTAGAAAGTGTTCAGTGTTTCTTCACATTGGCTCATTTTTTTGTACTGCCATTCGTTACAATGTGAAAATACACTTGAAGTAGCAAATCCATCTTCTGTTTTACATCTTATCAACAATAAGTTTAATATAACCTCACAAATTTCCTAAACTCTAGCTCAGGTCAAGAAAGGATGAAAACAGAATAACTGTAAGACAGTCCAGAGAACACTTCTTTTGTAGATTTAAATATCCAGAAGAAAAGCTCTGGATTTCAGAGAAGCAATCTCTGTATCAGCTAATTGGATTAGATTTTTTAGTTGGTACTATGTATATTAAAGCTGACAAAGACTCTTAAAAAAATCATTATTTATGCCCTTCTGTATATCTTTAGAAGTGCATTGCAAAATACTGATGTTATATCAAGTAATGGGGCAACATGGTTAAGATCAAAGCCTCAGGAGATTTCTCCCAAGAGAAGGGAGAGCAGAACATGCCCTTTTAATTTTACAACTTTCTTAATATACAGTGGACTTGTTTCTCAAAGAAAAGCTATAACTGCTTCATGTATGACTAAGCAAGCACTCCAAATAAGTGCTAAAATATTTCTATCTCAAATCATCAGAAGAAAGTGCAAAGAGTCTTTAAAATGTATGATTTTTGAAAGTCAGCTCAAAGGATTTTCTGTGAGCATTAAAAATGTCACACAAACCCAAGATTCAGGCAATCATCTTCATTCTTTGCCTTACTTGCAAATGTAATCAATTCTTTTTGGGAGACCTGCATACTCTTCAGTTGATGTCCTGGTGCATGAGTTAAAAAGCAAATAATTTTTAGTATTCTCTTTAAAAACATAAAATATATAGGATAACTTATGCATAAACAAGAAACTCGAAATTTCCTTTGTTTTCATATGCCAAAAGGAATGATTACAGTTCTGAATGACACAGGGCAGTGGAGCATAAAAGACCTGAGGATTTACAAAAGGGTCTCTGAGATAAGAATCTAAAACCCAGAGTACAGCACCTAAGCTTCCAAGTGAATGAAAGTTAGATACTGAGGAAAATGATCCTTGAATCTACCCCAAACCAACACTTAACACAGTTGTCTCTCTTAAATCCTATGATTTTGCAGAGGCAGAACACCTGGTTCAGGGTTGTGAGCTTCTCTCTTTGTGTATGACCAGAGACCTGAGTCGTACCCTCAGGTCATATAAACCATGACCATTTATTAAAATATTCAAGGAGAGCCCTAGGCACAAATCTGCAAGACCATTTTTACGGACAAAACACTGAAGTTCCTATGTATGACATCATTATGCATTCACAAGTGTTCCTGGAAAATTCTTTCAGTGAGGTGAGATTTAGAGTATGTCAGCTATTCAGAAGTGTTGTTTCACTGCTTGCTTTTCAATTCCCCGAGAAGTGGGCTGTGAAACATTGCTATCCTTTATCTAAGCAATATTATTCCATATTCTCAGGTACAGTGCTTATTGTACCTTACTTAAAAGAAAAATATTCTATTTCAAAAAGGTACAGATACAATACAGTTCTAGGACAGTATAACCTATCAACTGACTCTGGGGTTTTCTTTCAGGAATTTCCTCGAATCCACATTCTGTTCTCAGCACAGCATTCTGCATTTGGTTTTCCAATTTAGCTGAAGGATGTATAAAAGCTTGTTTAGTCCCAAAACTCCCAGTTGATCACACAGAAAAGACAGCCCAGGAGTATCAATTATCCTTGTCAACTGTAATTTACTCTCGCTAAACTACCTGGCAGATCTCCTGCTTCCAGATGCTGTAATAGAAATAACGCATGCAGTAAGCTAAAAAATTCGTCTTAATAATATTGTGCTCCTGTAATGTTTTTCATTCTGATGGTATGCCAAAAAGATTTACATGTTACACAGAAGAATCTATTTGAATACCATTTGTACAGTCCTTCATAGTCAAACAGAAGCAAGGAAAGAAAAGAAATAAAAAAGGTTGTTAAATAAATGAAGCTCTGAAATTCTGAAATATTTTTTAATCATTTTTGCTTTTATTGTACTACCATTCCCCTCACTTGTATGGTTTTCTATGTTAATCTGTTAATGTTTGTCCTTAGCTCAATTTGCAAGCCATTCAGGTTAAGACTAATGATCTTGCTCTGTACTTGCCTAGCAAGATGGGAGCATATATTTTATGTTCTTCATGCTACAAGCATATAAAGATCAAGATTAAATAACAAACCAGCTTAGCATGCAGCCTGACAAACTATCCTCTCTAGCAGTAATATATGCCTTTCTACCAGTCCAGCTGCCATGGCTTCAGTACTGCTGTACAAAGTAAATAAGTCTTTAAGTATCTTGAATTTCTCTTGAAATCATCTTGCCCGTGTCCTGATCAAACTTGTTCTAGCCAAGCCTGTGAGAAGGAAAGGAACTTTAACCATAGAGGAGGTAGCAGGGAGCAGATGTAGATAATGACTTCCACAAATTTATTACTAGCAAGGCAGATGTTTCAGCAAGAGTGAGTAATTCCTTGGCCGTGGAATTTAACTGTTGTTACTAACATGTTCTGGAGTGTCAGCTTTCAATTTGGAAATGCATTCTTAGCCCTTACAATGGGGTCTAGAACACCAATTGCAAATCTGTGGTATTTTTCATTTTACTAACAGTAAATACTCTGTAATACTTTCTACCTATTTTTCAGAGTAATCTCTGCCATTTGCTGCTTCCTGTCCCCTTTTTCCCACAAGGGGGAGTGAAATTTTATTATACAGCTGGTGTTTCCAGCACTGTTGGTCCAAGTCTACAACAATATGAAAGGATGTTGACAAATGGCTATGGAAGCAACTGAGACAAATGGTATGTGAGAAGAAAAGCTTCAGGAATAAAAAAAAAAAAAGAAAAATAGTGAGTGAAGAGTAGTTCGTAGCTCCTCCTTAACAGTATTTTAGGTCCTAATTCCTTCCTAATGCCCAAGAACGTCAGAGATCCAAAAGACTCCCTACTTTTTCAAATAAAACCTATGGGAAAAATCAGGCATTTTGTACAAAGTGCACATAACCAAGTTCAAGCCTTCGTGTACCTTAAAATGGGAATAAGGAACAGAGTTGTAAGATGTTTAAATGATGAATTAACATTGTCACAGAATTTAGACATGCTTACCATACTGTACATAGAATCATGGAATCATCAGGGTGGAAAAGACCTTAAAGATTACCAGCTCCAATCGTACCTGTCCATTACTAAATCATGTCCCCAAGCACCTTATCTACCCACTTTTTAAACACCTCCAAATATGGCAACTCAATCACCTCCCTAAACAGCCTGTTCCAGTGCTTGATAAGCCTTTCAGTGAAGAATTTTTTCTTCATGTCTAATCTAAACTTTCCCTGGCACAGGACTGCTGGAAGATCATGGAACGAAGTTTGACCTTCGGCAGCTTCCTTCATACCCTTGGATGAATCCCATCCAGCCCCATAGACTTATGAATATCTAATTTGCTGAGGAGGTCTCTAATCATTTCCTCTTGGATCAAGGGAGCTTTGTTCTGCCCTCCATCCCTGTCTACTGGTTGGTAAAGTTGAGTACCCAGGGAACATCTCACCTTATTATTAAAGACTTAGACAAAGAAGGCATTAAGCACCTCAGCCTTATCCTCATCCTTTGTCACTATTGTTCCCCTTGTGTCTAGTAAAGGACGGAGATTTTCCTTGGTCCTTCTTTTGTTATTGATATATTTGTAGAAGGATTTATTATTATCTTTCACAGATTTGGCCAGTCTAAGTTCTGGATGGTCTTTAGCCCTTCTGATTTTCTGTCTACAATATCTCAGTTCATCTTTGTAGTCCTTATGAGTTGCCTGCCCTTTCTTCCAAAGTTCATATTTTTTTCTCTTTTTCCTGATTTCCGCTGAAAACACTTTTCTCAGACAGACCACTTTTCTTCCCTGATGGCTCATTTTCTGGCACACAGGGACAGTTTGCTTTTATGCCACCGGGAATTCCTTCTTTAAGAGCATCCAGCCCTCATGAGCTCCTTTGCCCTTAAGGACTGTCTCTACGCAACTTGGTCAACCAGTCTTCTGAACAGACCAAAGTCTGCCCTCCGGAAGTCCAAGGTGGCCATTCTATTGATCCCTGGCCTTGCTTCTCCTAGGACTGAGAATTCTGTCATTCATGATCTCTATGCCCCAGGTGTTCTTCAACATCTCCCACAAGGCCTTCTCTGTCAACAAACAGCCGATCCAGCAGGGCACCTTCCCTAGTTTGCTCACTCACAAATTGTGTCAAGAAGTTGTCTTCCACACACTCCAGAAACCTCCTAAACTGTTACCTCTCTGCTGCATTATACATCCAGCAGATGTGGTAAGTTGAAGGCTCCCAGAAGGACAAATGCTAGTGATCATGATACTTCTCCCAGTTGCTTGTAGAATAACTCATCCTGTCTGAGTGGTCTATAACAGTCTTCCACCACAAAATCTGCCTTATTAAGTGAACCTCTGATCTTTACCCATAGACATTCAACCCTATCATCACTGTCAATGAGGACAAGGCTGTTGAAACTCTCTCTAATACAGAGGGAGACACCACCACCTCTCCTTCCTCGCCTGTCCTTCCTGAAGAGTCTGTAACCTTCCATAGCAGCACTCCAGTTATGTAAGTCATCCCATCATGTTTCCATGAGAGCAATTATATCGTAGTCTTCTTGCCTTACAATAACTTCTAGCTCCTCTTGTTTATTGCCCATACTGTGTGTATTGGTGTAGATGCACTTCAGTTGGGCTGTTGATCCCACTACGCTCCTAAGGGGAACTGTCTTAATTCCTAAGCAACTACTCATTGAGTTATCTAGCCCTTCTGTGGAGCCATTTGAAGTGCTATTCCTCACTTTCTGTGAGGTGGCAGACCAAGGGTCCTCATCAGCACTCTATTTCTCAGAAACTGGAGTGCCATTCCCAGGACTTTATCAGTCAAGCCTGGTTATTTCTCCCTCCTCCTTCACATCTACTTTAAAGTTCTAAAGCTTTAAAGCTTGCTGACCATCAGAATGGTGATGCAGAAAATTTTGTTGTTCATATGATAAAGTTTGAGATTTTCACATGACAGCAAAGCAGCTCTGCATTAAAAGATTTAGAAAGACTACACTTTCTCTCACTCCAACACAAGTCTATCTTAATTAATCACTGCAGCTGTAATGCTTGGCACCAATACATACTCATAGGCCCATTAAAGTCAACAAAACTCTGCAAGGCCAAATTGTCCCTCACAACAAATCTTTTTCCAAGATTGAGGTCTGGAATTTTTTGGAAGCAGAGCAGCTCTGTGAGCTTTATAATTACAGCATGTCCTCATTCTGGGGTCAAATTGAAACATATACCCTCATTTCGACTGGGCTTGTTCCTACAAGTGTATATGCCAACTTCAAATCATTTGTCAATTAAGGCACATAGTTACTTTAGCTTACTTTAGATATTTAACTAAGCCTGAGTTCTTGAAGTTTAGGGACCTACATGACTTGCAATGGAGAAAGTCAAGTGTCTTCCAGGGATGATTCAAAGTAGCTGCTCTGAATTTCTTAAATGCAGTGGCATGCTAAAACTGGTCTGATTTTCTACTTGTTTTCAAGGTCCATCTAACTTCAAGCAAGACAAAGACTCAGGAAAACCAGTTTTAGAAGAGGTGTGGCTGCTTAGAATAACTGTAAAACAATTGTGAGATTTTCATTTAGAAAAAAAGACTGACTACATGGAATAAATAAGACAAATTACTAGTTCTTCTGTAAGAGATAACTATTTCTGTAGGTTTTTCCTTTGAAATTTTAAGGAAGATAAGCCACGTAAGTTTATGTTTGTTTTTAAAGTATTCAGAAAATAAATATTTACAGACAAGACTTTTCCAGATATCAGAAGGAGTAATGGGGAAACATGAACAAAAGTCATGGAATTAAAGAAAGAAATTAAGTAAATCTAATTTTTAAACAAATGTGGGGAATACTGGATTAAGCTGGGGAAAAAAGTAGGCCTTCTTAACTGTCTATTGTATAGAAATAGAGACCCTATTTCTGAAAAAAAAACCCAATACTGAAGATGCACATTGACACTTCAGGCATGAGTAATTTTAGGTCAGGGTATGTCATGACCACAAAGCACTAAGGCTGGTGAGAGATCAGAGTAATACTGAACATCCTGATTTCTAGAGACGAGAAGGGATTGTGAAGCTTGCAGAGCATGACTGTTAGGTATTCCTCTGTTAGAGGGCAGGGCTTGGGCTCTAGTCCCTGCTTGCCTAACACAGCCCACAAGAATCTCCCACTGACTCTGCTGTATCTTTCTGGAAAAAAGGGTAGTTCATCCAGCAGCCAACACAGAATGACTGAAAAGTTTCTTTAGCCCAACAGCCTTTCCGCAGACTGATCTTCTTTCCACCAGCCCTTCTACAACCATCCTAGAAGGAAGAAGAGCCTGGATTGAGCTCGGTATCCTGAAGTACCAGCACTAGAGTTCTTGCTGCTCTGCTTCTCTCCTTTTGCCTTTTCTGTGTTCCCACTTAGTGCAATATCTGTATTGCATGGAATGGATGCAGCTATTCACTTCATCTCCTGCTACTCTCTTCCATACCAGCCATCTGTGCCATCAGGAACAGAACAGGACAGATTTCTTGGTGACAGCTGCTGCTGATGGAGTAAAAGGGAAAATAGATCTTTCCTCAAAAAGAAGCACAGAGGCTTATGGTGAGGATGGGGATAGGAAGGGGATTGGATAACACATTTCCAGATACTGCAACTGCCAAAGCTCATCATAGTTTAAGCCACAAACTGTACTAGAAACCATTTCAGATCTGAGTTCTTCCTGGGTGTCTCAGCACTAATTGGGAGTAACAGTTTCTTGTTCTCTCTCCTTGTCCCATATTTCCAGACCAGACTATTCTATCAGAAATTTTGTGGCATGGATTTTGTATCCCTATAGGTCAGAGAAGGAACTAGACAGAAAGAAATTATCAAGATCTGTCCTCCTTTTAGCATCCTTCTTTCTAAAAGAATATGCACTGACAAGATGGAAACAGAAGTCTTCACTCTGAGTCTTGCAAGTCTGAGGTATCTGCTCTACAGAGGATTAGATATTCAAAGACATCTTTGTGTTTTCTGCACATTAACTCAAATGATCTCCTAGTTCAGACTATAGACTTTCCTTACAAGCTTTGGAAAGCAGATAAAATTCTCCATTGACTGGATAAGGTGTATATATATGAAGAGTGTGTGCCTGCTGTGTACCAGCTCACTGCGATGCCTATAGCTGCCTATTGAGACACCTAAGTTGATATTCCAGGCTAAAGGCAATCATACCCCTTCTCCACATTGACACACCATTCTGTTTTAAAAAACTGCAACACTGAATTGTACTACCATCTTCTGAAAAGTTAGAAAGGAAAAAAAAAAAAAAAATCTGTGTCATGGAAGAGCTCAATCTCCTGATAGGAACATGATAGGAACACAGTAGCTTCAAATCTTGCTTTCCCTACTTTGAAATGAAAACTCACATTTCCATCTTCCACATCATGGGCACACATAATAACCACTGCTCTACAAAGTCAGTCCTTTTTATTCCAAGCTTCTCTTGTTGATGCTATTCCACTTCACATAAATAATTAAATATTACTGTTAAATAATAAATATTAAATAAATGGGCCAGAGAGAGAGGAGAAATACTGGCACTAAGATCTTTCTCACAACATTTTTACATCTTTTATTGGGGTTTTAGGGGGAAATACTTCAGTTTTTATCCGCAATTCAAGAAAAAAAGCATTATAATAAAAATTTTTCATGAAATTCTTTTTCCTGACATCCATGTCATAAGTTCGCAAAACTGAACATGAGTAAATTTAGATGTAGACATTGTTCATTTTTCAAGTCGCAGGCAGTAAATGCCAGAAACTATCCAAAGCGATTACCTTATAGGTAAGAACTGTAAAGGTAAGGTTTTTTCCAACTCATAGTCTTGCCTTTTTTATAGGTGCCACATTTTATGAGAGGGTTTTCTCTTCTGTATGCACATGAACATATATTCAGGCAGCTGTCTGAACAGGAGGAGTATTGAAATCACCCTAACGCAAAGTGATGTTAAACTCCTATAACAGTTGTTGAAGTGGGAAATATTTTGTAAGCCATTGTTCATCTTCTATCCCTGAGCATTCTTCTTTCAGAATATTTTTCTTCCTCTCCTTAAAAATCAACTAACAAAGTGAAAAATAATATGTTCGGTAACACTGCCTGAATGGGTAAATCCCAAACACAAGGCCAGATTTTGAACAATCTGTAGAAGGACTTGAAAACACCAGAAATTATGCATCAAATACTTAGTGACTGATCTTTAGTAAAAAGAAAAATATCCCTATATGCAGTTTCATCTTCAGAGACTCCTTTCTTCCAGAAGTGCAAGCCACAGGCTTTCACATTGTCTTTCTGTAGCTATTAGAGTGAACACCTTTTTATCATGCAAATTTCAGAATATTAAGAAGACAAAATTTGAACTGATTATTAAAAATTAGTTGTTAGACATAAAAATTGACAATATAAAATGGTAGCACTTCAAACCTAGTATCTGCTTGAAAATTTATGTGCATTATAGTAAAATGTATTTCATTAGTCTAAATGGTTTCGTTGCTCTAGCTTGGCTTTAGTCCTTGGAGATCTTTACTGTAACTGTAATTTGCTAAGTGTGCTGTTCATTATAAACTGAAACTAAGGAAAAGGTAGTTTCAGCATTTTTTCTGCCTTTTTTCCTGTCTTGGTTTCATTTAGGCTTTTTAGCAAGACCGCTTACACTTGGCATTTAAGACTAAACAAACAGGGGTTTAGTAACCTGTAATGTGTAAGTTCTGCCTAGGGATGAATTTCCAGGAGTGTTATGTTGCTAAAATGCATATTCTATTTAAAATCCTACAAACAGATCGGTGCAGCTTTATTGCTACATAGAGTAGTGCAGATCCACCTTTCATAGAACTTGTAAAGAAAAAGTGTGTTCATCTAGGGATGGGCTAATGTGATGGCTGAACTGGTTGCATAAGACAGTGGTGCTATGGAGTAACTTTTGAAGTTTTTTCAAGCTCAAGTTTGATGTTACTAAATGCAGTGAGTTGTTCTGAAGATGTGGGATTGTCTTGCTCTGTAACCAGGAAATAATGTTAGTTTAGTTTGGGCTTAAATCCATTACCAGAGAATATATGTTAGGTTCAGATTTGAATCCATGTATCTTCCTTAGAATTCAAAGATATTAAAATAGGAAGTTTTGTTTTCTGTGCAGGTGTCTATAGTAATATGTCTCAGAATTAAAACAACAAACTTGCTCTCAACACAAAGGTTATGCCAGCATGTATTAATGGCTAAAATAAATACATTTTCCCAACAAGACAAATTATGCACCAATATTCACTATACCTGGAAAGGTCAACATAGAACTCGTCTGGGAGCAGAACCAATAAATTATTTGTGTGATAAAAGCAATGTGTTGCCTAGAACAAAATGCACTGTGTTTTTTAACTCTGACAATTTATTTTCCTTATAAATAAAACATTATCCATGGTAAAACAATGTAGTGTGCAGTGAACAGAAATAATCTACAATTTTTAGCATGCACTTTAACAATGGTGTGAGTAACAGTGAAACAAGTTCAGCAGTAGATGGAGACTAAGAGCTGGCTCTACAGGTAGGGAGAAAGAACTGTGTTTATAATGTTTCTGAAAATATTACAATACAATCAGCTCTTGTTGCAAGATGTGCAGCCAGGTGGACTGAAAATTCATATTCACAAGGTTTGTAGACTCCTCCCCAAAGTTTCCATCTGCTTCATTTTTAGTTTCAGTAACATACAGTACAGTGCATCTGTGCTGAATACTCTATCTTCAAAATCCTATAATAAGTTTTCTGAATATTTCCTTTGTTTATAGGGCATATTTCTTTTATTGTCTATTATAGTCAGAAAAAGATGTTTTCAAAAATGTCATAAAATGCAATTGCATTGGAAATGTAAAAAAGTATTGCTACTCAATTTAAAACAAAGTATTTAGGTCATAACATGCAATTCTATATAAGTACATTCTGCTTTTCTTCACTCCAAGCAAAACCACTGAAGAGCTTCCATTGAATGAAACCTGATGGACCCTCCTGTAAGTATGCAGATGGAAACAGAAAAATTGCAGCTCTAACTTTTGTCACATGCAAACTCTGTTCCATGACATTCCATCTCAGGCACTTCAGTATTTATAGATTACAGGAACAGATCAAGAAAACTTTCTTAAACATGTGTTTAGGAGTATTTTGGTTTCAAAAGATGACCCTAAAATTCAGGAGTATGCTGCTATTTACCCCACATGAAACACGATGCTTAGAAAACACTGGCATCTGTGAGCATGGAAGTTTGTTTATTTGTTTTAGCAAAACATAGAAATCTCCTAAACTTCCACACCTTTTTGGAACCAATGACTTACAGAAACAAAGAAAAAGGTAACAGCATCAGTGCCACACACAAGTCCCATTGCGATCACCATTTAGACATCGACTGTAAAGCTGATACACTTTCAAAATGAGCAACAGACAAAGCATTACAGCACATTGGGAAAATAAAAGATATCACTTTGGATGGAAATATCCTGGATTGTATTTTCTTCAGGCATTTTGCATTTTAGACTCAAGTAATGTTCAGCAGAGAAGGGCAGTTGTTTTGAGTGGAACCTACTTCTATCCTCTTATAAGGAAAGCTTAGAAAACTATCTCAGTGTAAAAGCTGTGCTTGTAAGTGTTGGAATGCAGATGAGCTGAATCCAATAGCTGTGGTCCATTGAACCGGGAGGTGAATACAAACTGAATTCAGTTCCCCTGATTAGTACCACAGATACACTGGTGGGAACACACTTTCCTGTCCTATCCTGGAGATTAAAATGCTTATCATTGACAAAGAAATTGTGAACTTAGTCCAAAACATTTCAGTGTGATGTCTTACATGTAAAAAAGATTAACTATATACTAAGCATTTTACATAAAAGACAGCAAAAGAAAATTGCCAAAGAAAATCCAAAATATATTTAAAGTAGTGGCTTTATTCAGGAAACTTGGTATTAATAACTTAATATAAAATACAACCTAATTGTGTAGAAATTAAATAACATGCTGAAGTTCTAAGTCTAAACAACAGAAACAAAAATTAAATTTTTTTAGTAGTTTTGAACCAAATTAATCTGTGCATTTATTTCATAACATTTTTAGCTTTTCCTTCTGACTTTTTTTTTTTTTTAATTTCTTAAACATCTCTTTTAAATGCAATATTTGTTTCTTAGTCAGGTCAAATTTGCTTTTCAGTTTTAAATATATTTTCATGTTTTCCATAATCAATGTCAAGGGGTGATTTTTTGGAAGGAAGTTACAGAGCTTCACTCCTTTTTCCTCTCCCGGTGTTTACCCATGTGTCACCCTGTTGACAACAAATTTGCCCTCTCAGATCTCTAGGATGCCACTGGTCACAATATTCAGTATCCATTTTGGCTCCTCTCCCCTTAATTTGTCATTATGATAAAGAAGATATAGATAGGGACTGTTTAGCCTAGAGAAGAGGAGGTTGAGAGGAGACCTCATTACTCTTTACAACTACCTGAAGGGAGGTTGTAGAGAGGAGGGAACTGGCCTCTTCTCACAAGTGTCAGGGGACAGGACAAGAGGGAACGGCCTCAAGCTCTGCCAGGGGAGATTTAGGCTAGAGATTAGGAGGAAGGTTTTCACAGAAAGGGTCATTAGGCATTGGAATAGGCTGCCCAGGGAGGTGGTTGAGTTGCCTTCCCTGGAGGTGTTTGGGGCACGGGTGGATGAGGTCCTGAGGGACATGGTTTAGTGTTTGATGGGAATGGTTGGACTCGATGATCCAGTGGGTCTCTTCCAACCTGGTTGTTCTATGATTCTATGATTCTATGACTCTATGATCCAATGGGTCTCTTCCAACCTGGTTGTTCTATGATTCTTGTTCTATGATAGGTTTCAATAGCCACTCAGATGGAAATTAGGGGCTTGGTGTTTGGTGGCAAAGGGCAACTGCTGAAAGGCACCACAACTTTAAGTTAATGCACACCTGACAAAATAGTATTTATGAAAGTGTCCTGAACAAACATAAACAAAATGGGACTGCATTTGTCAAAACCAGAAAGGATTTTACATGAAATGTGATGAGGAGTTTTGCCTTCATGGTTGTGCAAGAGCCACAGCAAATACATCAGCCACAGGACAGCCAAGGTGTGTGTTTCTCTGTACCAGCCTGCTTTCTTGTCCCACCAATATGATTTGGAAGATAAAACAGGAGGAAGTATTAAATCACTAGGTCAGTCTTGCTGCAACTGCTTGAAGAGAATGTGTAATTGGGCTGAGTTACAAGAAATATTTTTACATGAGACCTAGAAGTTACTAGTAATTTTAAAAACAAAATGAAGCCATTGAAATCACATAACCATATATTTCTTCCCAACTCTTTCCCTACTTCGTTCATCTTCTGCAAAGTAATAAAATTTCCAGGAAATTGATGGTTTCTTATGTATTTTAGAGGTCAGGTTCTGAAAACCTCTACATACAATGTCAGTACAAAAAACTTTTTCACCTTATGTTTTACACTATATCAGACTGGAGGACCTATCAAGAGACTTAGCAAATCATTGTGTCTCAGTGTAAAGTAATTTACAGTTGTATTTGCAGGCAGGCATCAGTAGGCTCAAAACCCATTACAGTCAAAGATAACAACATTAACTTAATCCTGACAGGCAAAACACTCTAGTCAATACAGTTGCAGGTATGGTTTGTTGAAATATCCAGCTGCAAACAATCCTGAGAAAGGTCAGTGTAGCACAAGTGTTTAAAATACAAATGTTCCAGTCTGGTGTTTTAAACAAAGGTTATCTCCAGTGTTCAAATCAGAGAAATTCATAATGAATCGTTACCTTTGAAGTTTCTGTTACACCAGGTTTTCATCACAACCATAAGCAGTAGTATGTATTACATGTATTAATGTATTACAAAGACTTTGTTTAAAAATCTGATTAGAAAATGCATCAAATTCAAAAAGGTGTATAGAGAAGTAACCATTTATTTACATTTTTACATTTTGTAGTCTTTCTGTCCATGATATCTGGATTACAAGGAAAGACAAGGCAAATGCCTGAACATTTGCATTACTTCTAAGCTTATATTCCCCATAGCCCTGGCAATACCTAGATAGTCTATTGTTTTAACAAAATCTTTTTATTTTTGTTAATAGTCAAACTAGAAGATCTGTGACTTGCCAGAGTATATAAATGAAGTATTAAATAAAGCTTAGCTCAATTCCTTTTCCAGAGGGACAAACAGCTGTTTCAGAATCAAGCACTAAGAATAAAATTTAGCTATAGAAGTGTTAGTCACCTTCTGATTAGCAAAATTTCAAGAAAGGGATGGAAAAGAACTCCTGAGATATAATACTGCTGTGTCTCAAACACATCTTTGTTTCAGTTAAATTAAATCCTTTATTGATTTCAGTGTTTGCAGTAAGCCTTTGGTGTTAACATAGAAATAAAGCAACTTTTATAGTATCTGTTAACTGTATACTTAATGCAAAGCCACTGAGTTAACTTCTAGTTGTGTATGTGATTTTTCAGCCTAGCTGATGTCAATCACATATTTATTAAGGCTAGTATATACAAGGTAATATTAAGCCAGGAAGCTTGTTCCTGCTATTATGTTCAGATTTTGCTAAGAAAATTACTATTATAATTATTAGATTTTGAGACCTCATTTCTCTAGTGAATCCAACTGTGTAAGAGATAAATTTAGAAGTCCAGGACTGAATTTCTTCAGTATTTTTCAATAAACTAACATTCAGTATATTCTAGCAATGGGTTAACACTTCACATAAAGAATAACTTACAGTTAGTTACAGAAGATTATCAAATTACTCTTTGCTGTGGGGTGACATTATTACAATAATAACTGGCATGTTACTGTGTCATGACTCAATTTCTAGGAGACAGTCAATGCTTCTCAGGGAGGGACAGTCTAGAAGGTTAAAGCAACCATGCATCATTAAACAAATGCATACCACTAGATCAAGTGCCAATAATGACATAACTGACATACAGCAGAAGAGGTCTGCACTAGTGCTCTCACCTTGTACCCACCAGCATGTGTCATTGTGGATAACTGAGGCCCAGCATGAGCAAGGGGAAGAAAACAAATTATGCCTTCATAGGGAGAGATGGGCATAGCTTACTTATGTCATTTATCAAAACAAAGGAAAGACTAGAGCTGAAAATCTGCATATGTGTGTATCTGATATACCCTAATTTCCAAGGTGTTTCAGAATATACTTTGGGGAGAGAAGTGAGGATGCTTTCAGAGCACTCGTATTGTGATCTCACTGTGGAACTGTAGATGGTAATACACAATACAGAGACAATTGTGGTTAATCCACAATTTATGGAAAACACCTGACTACTTGCATTTCCATTTTGAATTTATCTCTGAGTAGGTTTGAAAGACTTCACATGCAAGTATTAGCCCATGTTAACATAAACTGAAATCTCCAGTTGTCTGCATAAATACTCTACTTTTAGTAAAATTTCATAAATTCCACCAGTTTGGACCATGAATTCATCCTTTCTCCAGAAGTAAACTCTAGCAGAGAGATAGGTGGACAGCTAAGAGACAATATTTTTTTTTAGGTATGCCAGGTACATATATTGCCAGGTAAACTTCAACAGCAGAAACACGGTAAGATCAAGCCACAATAATTTTCTCCATCATGTCTCATTATGTTCTGAAAATGTTGAAGCAAGAAATGTATTAAGTGTTTATTTAAGTGTTGTTACATTGTTACAGAGCTACTTTCCCTCAAACATTCAAAATACTTTCGCATAGGTATTATCATCTACTGTAAGCCACACCAGCCACTTTATTTGAATTTGCTTTGGGATTTTTAGCCTGTCTACTTTGCAGGAAGGGTGCATACCAGCTCAGTTGAGCACTGTGGGTCAGCAGAACCTCCCGAGTGTCCTCAGTGCTCCAGAAGAACTATTGCCTCTGTCCTCAGAGAAGAATCACAGAGCATGCAGACTAATTGGCACTTAAAAAAAAAGGCATGAGAAACTCCCCAGAAACTGTAACACCACAGAGAACTGGAGAAACAGTTCCATGAACATTGTCCTTTATGCTCTAAGGTGCAACAAAAAAAGCATTTGTTACTCTTCTTTAGAAAGGACCCACTGTTACCATGAAAAGATTAGATAGGTGTCATAGAGAACTTAACTTTGGACTGAGTTACCTGTGAAAGTGACAGTTCTGCACATAGGTACATGCATGTGCTTGAGATGTGTATACACACACGCATGTGTTGCTGGGCTTTTGCTGTAGGCCAAGATGAGGCTGCTTTCAGGGACTGGCTGCCCTAGGAGCATCCTGCACACAGTAACTATTAGGTGAGCGTGGTTGTTCATACCCAATTGTTAATCAGTCTCCCAACTAGCACAGGTAACGCCTTGATAAGAAAACCTAGAGGTTTCTTTACCTCTTCCAACAACTTCTTGTCTTCTACTGTTATACATGACATGCACGTCTGACCTATTTTATGTTCTGCTCATAAGGGTTCAAGCCTGCAAAAAGGCCCTGTAAAGGGGCATCACAATTGTTGGTCACATTTGCTATGCTTAGATGTCCTACAGTGTTCTTTCCTGGTTTTATAAGAAG
Organism: Coccyzus lansbergi; assembly: GCA_033558105.1. Lineage (NCBI taxonomy): Eukaryota > Metazoa > Chordata > Aves > Cuculiformes > Coccyzidae > Coccyzus > Coccyzus lansbergi. The sequence continues at coordinate 403,344 of JAUMJK010000016.1, forward strand.
TCAATCATTACACTTTTAGTCTGATAATTTTCACTAGCAGCAAGATCATTTCCTAAGGAGAATGGTAATGTGAAAAGCGAAGGAAGTGAGATGAGGAGGTTTCTTCTTCTGACTATACTTGAGTTAAAAGAATAGTAGAGAAACAGTACAAGTCATCTTTTCCCTCTGTGTGTGTTTGTACAATATACATATACACAATATATGTGAGTGTACTCTCCTATTCACTATTTTTAACTGACTCCCCCAGCTATTTCTCCATTATAGTGATAGAAAATTTAAATATATAAAAACTTGTTTATTAGATATAAAAGCTAATAAGCTCTAATTTAGGTTGAAAAGGCTTGTTGTTTTTTAACGAAGCTAAACTCTTTTACAATATCCACTATAAAGAATATTCAGGGACCATGAAAGGTTAATCTCTAAAATTTAGCTCATAGCCACTATGGCAAAGCACTGTAGGGACTTCAAACCAGGGTTAACTACTTGCCCCCACCTTAGTCATCCCTTATCTGAGCACCTGTGTAGTTAAGCACCTATTAGAGTACAAATTAATAGGTCTGAGGTACTTAAGATGATCTAAAGACTTATATTGATGTAATCTGTTTAAGATGGTGTAAAGGTTTAGCATAGATTATGATACTTATGTATCTGAAAGCTTTAGTTTGGTTTATCTGCAAAAACCTTTCCAAGACACAGTTTGGAGGGAATAGAGGTAAAAAGGGAAAAGGAGAACATCAAGATTGTTGAAGAATAGTTAAGAAGGAAATGTGCACGTTTTGCCTCTAGCCATGGGCTTCAAAGAATATACGAGTACAGGTCTAGAAACTCAGGATTAGGCTCAAATACGAAGATACCAGTTCATGGGAAATTACTGCTGACTTTAGTAGTCAGTTACCAGATTTGTTATCTGGAACCAGTAGAGTTGTTTGACTCTTTAAAAAGATAGAAACGAAATTCTTCAACAGTAGAAGAAAAAAATATTTGATAGGAATGGTTGGACTCAATGATCCAGTGGGTCTCTTTCAACCTGGTTATTCTATGAAATTTTAGTTTATGAGCTAAATACATACATGTTGATTAAGTTTGTTTAAACAAAAACATATACAAATGAGAACTCTGAGGAAAGATGACAGCATTAATTTCATTCCATCTCCTTCCAGAACTGGAATGGGATAGCTGTCATTTTTGATTATTGCTGGGAGTTGCTAAGGTACCTAATTATAGGTGATATTGTCTTGCATATGTACAAGGAGAGGGAACCTAAGTAAGGATTTCAACCTCAATTGTCATGCTCCCTCATTTTTAAGAGCATAACTGAAGAATCCTGAACCTGATTTTTTCTTATGTATCCATCTTGATCCTCTGAAAATAATGAGAATTTTAGTACTGATTTGGAAAAGCATGCAACAATGGCTTCAATGCTTTGCATTTGCTAAATAAGAAAGCATTTAAGTATTTAAGATTTGTTGGGGTTTTAATTTTTGCCTTCCTTCCAAAGCAATGTGAACTTTTCAGCCTACGTGCTAAAGACTGAAGTTCCACAAAGATAAAAATGGACAACGTTTCTTTAGGAGACAATTTGTCACATAGCCTTTAAGTTTTACTAGCCCGGAGAGATATCCGACAACTAAATAGTGAAAGGAAAGTGAATGATTAGCTGGCAGACCTTCAGGCTACTGAGAGATAGTTTTAGTAGCCTGCCATGAAAATCTGTGGCCTCAGGCTGAGGGGCTACTTTTTATTTCCAAGCCTGTTATTGATTTTGGTATGAAGAAAATAATTTGGTATTGTTGCTTAAGGTGTCACTGAGAGAAGAAAAAAAAGAAAAAAAAAGCAACAAACAACCACATGTTTCATTTGCTAACAGTTTTTACTTCAAATTTACCTTTTTACTATATCAAGGACTGAGCGAGTAGATGAAGGGCATTTACTACTTAAAGGTACTACCATCTTTATGAAACATGGCACACTAATCGAAAACACAAGTAAACTGAAAATTAAATTTAAAAGCCTATAATTTAGTATCTTCCTTTCCAGGAATGATGACTTTCATTTACGGAGGGAATCCAGAGCTGCTCAGGGTCAGTCTGATGTGTGCCATTTTCAGGTCTATCACGGAGGCTGATGGAGTTGATTAATTTCTTGGAACTCAGCTTTGTCTTCTCCAGCTCACTGAACAACTTCATTTCAGCTGATGAGTTCAAGCAGGGGTCAGAGCAATCCTCATTTCTGACAATCCCACAAAATGGGAATTAATTTTATGAGTTAGTACTATTGCGTTCAAAACTAGGCAGAAAGCAGTCAGCTAACTTAACGTAAGGAGGGAAAGAAATACTCCATTTATGAAGCTTACTAAGATAGACTGAACTCTTTAAAATACAGGAAAATATTTACAATTAGCCAGAGAGGATTATTAACTTCCCAGAGAATTTAATGCCTGAAAACCCATTTAAGGTCCAAGTCAGAGAAAACACTTAAACTGTAGCTGTAGCTCTTCATCATTATTTAAAAGACATATTCAGGTGAATTAAAATTAGTTAGAGAGAACTGCAAGATGCCCGGCAATGAGGAGACTATACTTGCTTTAAAGGTGACAAGACGACAAGCTCTAATTTAGTTTCAGTGGCTGCAGAGACATAATAAAGTAATGCTACTCATGCAAGTAGTAATGTCATTTAACATTATGAATATTGATACTTATTCCAGAATTGAGTGTCAAAATGCGATCTTCAGTCTTTCCAGTCAAAGATGATTAAATACAAATAACATTATATAATGAATGTAATTTTGAAAAACAATATACAAGCAACACTACTTGACCCTATTGTATTCTCATTTTTCAGATATTACTACCTGAGAAGAGTCTAATCCAAAGGTTTACTATTCAAATCACAGAGAATGTAAGAGTTATGGAAGAGGCTGAAAACAAGACTTACAAGACTTACGAGGAGTAGCTGAGGGAACTGGGGTTGTTCAGCCTTGAGAAGAGGAGGCTGAGGGGAGACCTTATTGCTCTCTACAACTACCTGAAAGGAGGTTGTAGAGAGGTGGGTGCTGGCTTCTTCTCCCAGGTGGTAGGCAATTGGATAAGAGGGAATACCCTCAAGCTGCACCAAAGGATGTTCACAGTGGACATCAGGAAAAAAAAATTTAACAGAAAGGGTCACTAGGCACTGGCAGAGGCTGCCCAGGGAGGTGGTTAAGTCACCATCCCTGGAGATACTTAAAAGGTGGGTAGACAAGGTACTCAAGGACACGGTTATAGTGCAGATGCGAATGGTTGGACTTAATGATCTAAGAGGTCTTTTCCAACCTAGTGATGCTATGATTCTATAAGTAAGTCTCTGACAAAACACAAAAATGTTTAAAAAGAATGAGACTGAGGTACAAGGATCAATTTTTTGTGTCATTTTGCATCAATTTTACACATTCCTTTCTTTCCCAGGCATTCATAGTAGTACCTATACAGGATTTGGCTTTTAACTCTGCCCTTTACTTGGCTGGGAGACAGAGAGATGAGTTAGAGCTTTTGCTTATGTGTATGATGTTCTAAGTCGCCCTCCTAAATAAGGTTGAGTCATGAAATTGCAAACCTTGGGTCCAAAACATAAATCACTTTGCTGTGAGGAATAAATGAAACATTTTCCAACTGACCTCTTCAAACTTCCATTGTTTTGTATACTGATATATATGTCAAATCACTAGCTCAGAGCTAGAAGATGAAAGAATAATTTCTGCTGTCACCATTGAGTGCAGCAATTGCTTATGCGCAAACTCTGTGTTGATGGTGTACACAGAGTTTAAGAGTTTCTATTCAACAGCTGATGTTTGACACTAACTCATGTAAATCCTATAAATCTATTTGTCCAATGAAGCTGATATCTTGGCACAGATCTTATTAGCTGTAGAGGCGAACACTACAATGTTTTTAATTGATAAATGTATTTACATTCCCAGGTATTTCACTCAGAATAAATTACCCCATAATAATTTACAATAAAACAAAGCAAACTGTGAATGACAGCTTAAAATTTCACTAGGACAATAAACCTTAGCTACTAGGAAGTGAATTTTTCTGCAAGTCTTTTTAAAATAGAAATACTTGTTATTTGGATAGCAGGACTAGGACTAAACCATCTGAGCATGGTTTAGTTCTACTACAGAAGCCTTGAAATGCTACAAATCACAATCCATGTCCTACAAAGATTCTATATTGGGTAAAAAAGGTTATTTGAAACTAATTTTTACTTTGAATTAGGCATAGAATCTCCACCACTGGAGGTATCATGCTCTTCACAGAAAAAAAAATAAAATAAATGAAAAATAATGTCTACATCTTATTAATTTTGAGCAAGATAATGCTCGTGTTTCTTCAAACCTCTTCTACTGCTGGGTTTACTTAAGCAATTAAGTATCCCATTTGTAACTGCAATTACTAGTAATCAGATTATACACAATGATGATTAAAAGATACACAGAATACTGAAAGTAGATGGGGAGAGTTGTCTGATCCAGTTCTACAAATGGTAATACAATTTGAAAAGTGAAAATCTGTCTTCAGACTAATTTTCCTGACTGTCTCTATTCCAGTATGTTCAAAAGTTTCATACTGCTTCTGCTTTTCTAAGACACAGGATGATAACTTATGTTTTACTCATAGCTATTGACAATGCATCCAACCTCCACCTCAAAAAGTCTTTTATGATAGTTTTACATTTTCTTTTCCTCAGTAAGAGAGAAAGTCAGGCTATTAAAATCCAGAGTCCTACTATTTATCTTTATTACTATGCTGTGACATTTCTCTAGTGATGCAATGCCTCTTCAGACATTTCTCTAGTGATGCAATGCCTCTTCAATGTTTGGTATCTTTATTTTAGAATGAAATCTAAATTGAACGAAATCAAATGAAATTGTGAGTGTCACAGATTAAACCATTTTCTAAATCCTGGATGCCTTGAATACAATGGTTACAAGCGGCATAGCTTTTATTTTGATTGCTGCAATCTACTTCAAACTCATGGGCACTGTTTATCGTAGAATCATAGAATCACCAGGTTGGAAAAGACCCATCAGAACATTGAGTCCAACCATTCCTATCAAACACTAACCCATGTCCCTCAGCACCTCGTCCACTCGTCCCTTAAACACCTCCAGGGAAGGTGACTCTGCCAGTGCACAATCACCCTTTCTGTGAAAAATGTTTTCCTAATGTTCGGCCTGACCCTCCCCTGGTGGAGCTTGAGGCCATTCCCTCTCGTCCTGTCCCCTTTGCCTTGGGAGAAGAGGTCAGCTCCCTCCTCTCCACAACCTCCTTTCAGGGAGTTGCAGAGAGCAATGAGGTCTCCCCTCAACCTCCTCTTCTCCAGGCTAAACACCCCCAGCTGCTCCTCTTGTTCTCCAGCCCCTTCCCCAGCTTTGTTGCTCTTCTCTGGACTCGCTCCAGGGCCATAACATCCTTCTTGTGGTGAGGGGCTCAGTCCCTTCTGAGTAACCTTCTGAGTAGTATTGCTGCCACCCAAAATAAATATATGTTAATCTTTAAAATGAAAATGTATTACTCAATAAGAATATACAAAATTAGAAAGTAAAAATAATTTGCAGGATGAGATTAAAAATTATACAGGCTTTTGTGCTTTGAACTGCTGAGAACTTTGAACTTTCACCAAAGTCAGGAGATATTCTGTCAGCTGCACAACTACATCTTTTATTGGCACAGTATGGTATGAAATCATAACAGTCTTTGGAGAGCACAAGTTTCAGCCGCGATTCTAAGATCAGAAAAATGCAAGCATACTTACATCTGTATAGACTGTAAACTGGAATTGCAACATTTTCTGTTGTGAATCAAAATTAAGTATAGGATGAAAAACGAGAGTCACTATATACTCGTGTTTGATACATATACATTACATGTATTTCAGACAATGCTGTTTCTACTGAAAAATTCTAGCAGTCTTGTGGCCCAATATATCAGAGTAATAAGTTTTACTGAAGCCCAAATGAATACATAACACCAAACACTTCTGCATAAGCAACTTACCGTCTCTCCTTGTAACACAAGAAGATGGACAATACACATGGGAATGGTTTGCTATCCATTCGGAGGTCTTCAAATAACATTCTTTAATTAATCCCCATGGGACAGAATTCTGAGAAGTGGAGTAAGTAGTTTCTCTCATTACTGAGTTCTTCTCCATATTAACAGTATGTAACACCAATGAGATGGAAAACTCTTATTGACTCAGATTTTACACAAATTTTATCATCCTTGATACAACCTTTTTCAAACAAGACCTCACATACACTGTACTTCACTGTACTCTGTCCACTTTTGCCTAGAAAAGATAAAGCACAGACTACAGTCACTGCAAAGCTGTTACCCAGCCCCAGCACTTCACTGCTAATCAGGCAATCTGACCTGAAGGTACAAGTTTTAGGGAGAGCACAATTTAGTCATTATGTCTGTTGAGTTTTAGGTTTATCTCAGCCTCTCAGTAGCTTCACTCCAGGCAGTGTCAGTTATACAGTTCTGAAGGGCTGTTCATGAATTAATGTGCAGTCTCTTATGCACCTCCTGCAACAGCACTCTGAAGATGTCAAAAATTGAGACCTGGAACTTGAACTGCTGTTGAAAGTCAAGTGATAGCCAACAGAATATATAAAAATCTGGAGAAAAATGTTAGCCTCTCCAGACAATGAGATAACACCTGCATTCTGCCATGTCAAGAGTCTGTGAAGTTCCTTCGTCACATTCAAAGATTCATCTCAGTCATAATTACTGTCAAAGAACACAATAATGACTACATCTAGGGTAAAAGTTCTGTCAACTAAAGAAATAATATTTCTCCTACAAAAAGCAGGAGAAATACTTTCATATATATATTAATAACTGAATGTGTAAAAAAAATTACAAATTGGATCTGAGGAGATCCCCTGGAAAACAAATTAAAGCTCTTGTTTTGTTTCTTTTTTTTTTTTTTTTATCCTTGAATAATTTGCCCATTTCTTCATCTTCATGCTTATTTTAGCAATTATCCGACACATAATTAAAGAAAAGGGAAAAAAAATGTTGCAAACAGCAGGGATATGATAACAAAAATACAGTAAACCATACAGCATTGGGCATATAATGGGCTTATTTCCAAAGAAAATAATAAAAATTGGGAAAATGTGTAGTTCAGAATAGACGAGGTAAAAACATGTAAAGCCCCAATTTTTTTTAATTACATTCATAGAATCATAGAATAACGGAATCAGTAGGTTGGAAGAGACCCACGAGATCATCGAGTCCAACCATTCCTATGGTTGGACTAAACCATGTCCCTCAGCACCTCGTCCACCCACACCTTAAACTCCTCTAGGGAAGGTGAATCAACCACCTCCCCGCACAGCCTCTGCCAGGGCCCAATGACCCTTTCTGTGAAAAACTTCCTCCTAATGTCTAGCATTCATTGTGCATGTGATGTGTATTTTTCATATTCTAAAATACCAGTAACTGCTTTTAGTTCTATACAGTCATCAGAACGTGCTTTTCAGTGTTTACTGCAGCCAGGTTCTATCTGTGGACTTTTTTTCAGTTTAGTATCATCTCTAAGTTGCTATAAGAGCTGTCACAGAATCCCAGCATGGCTGAGATTGGAAGGGAACTCCGGATGTCATCTGGTAGGGTAGGGCCACCTAGAGCAGATATTTAGAAAGACCTTAATTTTATAGTTGGAAGTGCTGCTGAGTATTTATATTTATTTATAAAGTATATAAAGGTTTATATTTACATCTAAGCATCTATCTTTAGTAACTAAGATTTTGGATATAACTGTATTATACTGAAGGAGACATCAGGAACACACATAGGCCTCAGAAAGGAAGTGTAAAATTAATATGCATCTTATAGTGATGGGCTACCTGCCACTTCATTCCCTCTCAGAATAGCCAGGCCAGCAGGGAGAGAAACTCTACTGACAGTCCTGGAGAGTGGCAGCAGAAAGCTGTAAATTAGCACCGCTAAAAAGGAGTCTGTAAGCCTGCATATAAATCAGCATGTCTTAAAGCACTGGGAAGTATGACAATTTTTTCTCTTTTTATCCATTTTGTTTGCTACATCTCTGATGAAATTATCAGTTGTGCAATTTATACTTTCAAAACTCAGTAAATATGTGTTTAGCATAAAAAAAAGGACCAATCAATTCCACTATCACAGGCTTTTGTTACCTATATGCAATGACATGGATCTTTGCTCATGGACTGAAATATTTTGCTCACAGCTGCTGGAAAAAGTAAGGTAGAATTCTTCCATTTTCATGTCATTTTTCATTATTAAATGGAACAAGTAGGAATTGGAAAGCTGAGCAGACGGTTTCAGGGCACTGAAAGTAGCTTGTCTCTTGGACAGAAAGGATGTTAGGCTATGGAAAATATTAATTAATGGTTATCATTTGTGGGAGTTCTAGGAAGCTGACATTGAAAAGATCATTAGTTTCCTACATTGCATTTTTTAAAAAATGTTGTTTTAAAGGTAAGAGCAAATTTTCCAGTCTCCAGTGTAAATCAAATGGAAGTAGCTGTCATAAAATGATGGACAATACCGTAGGAAATCTTCACAACAGTGATACCAAAACAAGATATCGTCATACAGACATACATCACTGTGGGCGTGATCAGAGTTTCAGAAGGTTATAGGGGAAGAAACATGCTGCTTTTCCCACATCAGTACACCTGCTTCAGAGCTGATCTGATTTTTCTAAGGAGAAAGATGCCTTTATGATGGAGGCTAGGGATACAGATTCAGTATGTGTATCCTTCTCCAGTTGCCTTTTCTTTCAGACAGTACTTTCCACAGACCTTTCACAGCAGGTTTTTTTATTAATTATAAGGAAAAGAAAAGGAAGTAAATATCCATTTATCGTAATCTTTCAAAGAAAGAGTGGAAAACAGTAAAGCTACTTTTAGAGAGTGCAACATTTTCCCAGTAGAAGAAAGAAAATATTTTGAAAATTGAAATAATGAATGAATACTCAACATACATACACAGAAGTCTATAAAGTTCATAACAGCTACTTCAGATAAGATATGTAACAACCACTTCTTTTTTCATAAGTGTGATAAAGTCTTCTGGCATAAGAAACATAATTCAACAAGTTAGCAAACCTCCAAAAAGTGACTATACCATTTAGGTCATAATAATATTTTCAAGAACATAAACTTTCCTGCATAAAGTGGCAGCTCTTACAAATTAAGCTATGCACATAAATACCTCCATGGGAATGAAGAGGATCAAACAAAACCCAGAATTTTTCAAGACTGAAGTTGGCAAATGTTCACTTTTATTTTTTGTTGTGCTAATATCTTTCAAAAGTAAAGAGTACAGAAGAGAAATGTCAGCAAGTGACTAGCATGGAGAAACAGGGGAGAAATAAGCACTGACAGTGATTGAATTATGTTGATTATATCAGCAAAACAGCTATCATTGGCACAGGAGACCTGGGACCATCAGCCTGGGACCATCTGGCAGCGATCATTGCAGTGCCTGACATCCAGCAGGTAATGTAAACTCCACCACTGAAAGGCGGCTATGAACTATGAGCAGAGATACAGCCCCATCAATAGACATCTATTTTCCTGCTTTGCCATAAATGTCAGTGTCCATAGACCTCTCAATTATTCAGTGTTCTGCTGAAGGTTAAAGGCTTAGAACAGATTTTATAAGCCAGTCTTGACACATATTGTTTCCCCTGACCACACACACGCACACACACAAAATGCAGGCTGGGAATGCCACAGTAGATAAAGATCAGCTGTAATTCATTTGTGATAATTAGAAAAAAAAATGAGCCGTCCTTAAGGTGAGGACAAAGAAAAAGAATTAGTTTCTTTGGAAAAGGTTCTTTGAAAGGAAAAGGCTAAACACATTCAGAGGGTGTTTTTGTTGTTGTTTTTCCCATTTTCAAAACCCGCATTACAATTTTATGATGCACAAAATGGAAAACTTTCAAAAATGTCAGGTTTTGAAAAAGATTACTATGAATAATGTATTTCAATACAGCTTTGTCAAACTGTTCTATAGTACATACATTTGTAATTTCTTAACACTGAGTTTACTGGGAAGTGACACTACTGTGCTCATGCTGTTCACACTTGTTTACAAATAGAGGCAGTCAGGCTTTGAGCTTCAAATTCAAGTGTCCAGATACTGACGTGACTTGCCTGAAAGCACTGGCAGGAAAAGTGTGCCATGTTAAAAATTCATAAAGAACACTGCTTTTTATTTCAAGAGTAACAGGAGCAAAAGGTTTTTGCAGTGCCCTGGGAAACAGAAAGTTCAAATATTGTGAAGTTGCAGGAGTAGATCAGAGCATACTATTCACAGTTAAAGCCTACAAGGCAGTTCTTTATAGTGTCTTGGGTGAGACAACTGAAGGAGAACTGAACCTAAGGAGCCAATTTGCTGAGTTTTGTTCAGTGTGTAAATTGAGTAGTACTTACTATAGACTCATGAGCTGCAAGAACTGCATATCGAATAATGGAAAACTACATTTGAATCTCCGTATTTCTGCGTTATCTAAACTCATGTTTCTGTAACTCCTCCAAAATGTCAAATGGACCCTTGAAAGGCTGTTACAACAGCTTAGTTCTTTCAAAATTCTGTGTCTCACCAATTACTAATCCTACAGCTGGCTACTTTTTCAGGCACCCTCCTGTGAGAAATAGCCACATTCAGGTTCCAGGATAGGAGACGGGTATGTTTTTATTTTAAAACTGTTAATATGTTTAAACTTCCCTTCCAGAAATGCATGCACTCACTTTGAGATAGATCTGAAAGTCTATCACCTAAACTGAAACATTTCTTAAGCTCTTATGCTCTTTATTCTGAAGTATACACTGTCTGCTAACAAAATAGCTATGCATCACGTACTTTAAAATATCTTTAAATGAATATTCAGCAAAACAGCTTTATACTTTAGACAGTTTCTGAACCAGATCCTTCTAGGAGAGACAAACAACTGGAAACACTTGTCAAATATGTTATTTCACACATTTAATTAATATCTATCAAATGTCTGTCAGATGGCTGACTGAATCCTTTGAGGAAAAATTAGTAGAGTAAAAACTCAGTGTTTGACAGTAGTCAAATTATGCAAAGAGGGTCCATCTCTAGTACATGCACACAAATAAGAAAGGACCAAGACGAAAGGAAAGGAAAGGAAAGGAAAGGAAAGGAAAGGAAAGGAAAGGAAAGGAAAGGAAAGGAAAGGAAAGGAAAGGAAAGGAAAGGAAAGGAAAGGAAAGGAAAGGAAAGGAAAGGAAAGGAAAGGAAAGGAAAGGAACATGTAAACAGCTGTATTTGAAAACTGAGCATCCTGAACTCAGGTGACCACAAAATATTCTCTTCATGCAAAAATCCTATTTCAATGGATATTGGTTGGATGAAGAAGCAGTCCCTTGGGGTCTTTTCCTACACACAACAACTCTGTAGGCTTCCATGTAATATAGATTTCCACTTCCAGCAATAGATACGTAAGCATTTTTCTCATATCTTATTCAAACCCTTTGTTTCTCATCGCCTAGCCTTCTAGTCTCTGCTTTTCACTCTCACTAAAGAAAAAAATCCAAGATTCCTGCGGCTCTGCTACAGCAGTGACTATACAAAGTCTTGAAGGTCAAACATCACTTGAGTACAGGTTCAGAGCCTGTACTCAGGCAGATTTTAATGACATCTTTATTCACCAGGAACATTGTGAAAATTCTCCCTGTTAGTCACTCCAACGCTATAACAGAAAAAGTTCGTTTTTTAAAAAATTAGCATAATGTACAAGTCAAAAGCTTCATCTCAAAAATTCTGCCATGGTAAAGGAAAACTGCCAAATACCTCCCAATGAGTAAGAAGGAAGGGAGATCCAATTACAAATAAAATGTCTTCCATTTATTAAATAAATAAAACAAGGTGGACTTAACTCTTGTCAAAATTAAGTGTATTGTCTTTGAAATTTTCTCAGTTTAAATCTGTTCAGCTTTTTCTACCAGGAAAAGTCTTTACCAGGTTGATAGTAAGAGAAATCATTAACCACGTGATGAATATAGTCAGAAGATGCAAAATAGTTTAGACAATATTTTCTTCTATATGACTGTATTCTTGATCATTTATAGAGTATGATTAGAAAATATAAATCAAATAATGTTTTGCCTAATAAGAAACACTGGGGAGACACAGGATTGATCATAGCTTGTATCATTCTAGATTTCGTTTGAAAAGCTAGGTACTTGGCTATTCTGAAAAAAAAATCTATTTGCTTTGTAAGAAGTCCCTGATTAATCATAGATCAAAAAAAAATGCTGAACAAAACCAAAATTCACATTATTTGGACTGTTATCAGCAGGTTTTCTAGGTACTGACATCCTGTTCTCCTCTTACTTGTCAACACATATTTACAATTGAAATTTGGATGCTCAGTCTTCCAAAACTGGGAGTTTCCTTTTTACTGAATTTTAAGGCATCATTGCCAACCTCCTGCATGAGATCAAATTTTAACCTTTAATAAATTACTCATTACGTATTATTTTCTAAGTTTCAATATATTCATATAAAACTTCCAACTCTTGTCAGGCCCATGGATTATTATCCTCTATTTATTTTCAAAATAGGCAGTAATGAAATCCCCACAAGAAATCTGAGGGCAATTAAAAGGGACTTTAATTGCCTTGGGATGAATGGTGAAGGGATCAGGTGCACAGGTAATGTTCTCCTCTGTCATCCTTACTACAAGGAATGATGAGGGAAGGAGTAGGAAGAGCCAGGAAATAAATACTTGGCTCCAAAGCTGGTTTGAGGAGCAAAATTTTAGGTTCTTTGACCGTAGGTTGGCTTCCACAGCACCAGGCTTGCTGTCAAAGGATGACATACACTTGTCCCCAAGGGGCAAAAGGGTACTTGCCAAGAAACTAGCAGGACTCCTCAATAGAGCTTTAAACCAGAAGCAAAGGGGGAGGAGGGAAAAAAAACAGGCTTGGTAATAAAAAGCCTGAGAATGGCACTCCAGTGTCTGAGGAATGGTGTGCTGGTGAGAACTTTTGGTCTGCTACCTCAGAGGAAGTGGGAATAGCACTTCAAATGGAAGCAAAGATGTAAAAAATATTGATAGACTAGAAAATTCAGTGAGCAGTCATTTAGGAATTGAGCCTATTCCCCCCAGGAACGTAGCAGGATCAGTAGCTCAATGCATGCAGCATGAGCAACAAACAGGAGGAAGTAGAAGTTATTGTAAGGCAAGACAACTTATGATATAGTTGCCACCATGGAAACAGGGTGGGACAACTCACATGACTGGAGTGCTGCTATGGTTGGCAATAAACTCTTCGAGGGGATAGGTGAAAAAGGAGAGGCAGTGGAGTAGCCATCTATGTTACAGAGTGTTTCAATACACTAGAGCTTAATGATGGTGTTGATAGGGTTGACTATCTATGGGTAAAAATCAGTGGAGCACCTAGCAAGGCAGACATTGTGATAAGAATGTGCTATAGACCATCCAGCGAGGAAAAAGAAGCTGGTGAGTTATTCTATAAGCAACTGAGAGAAGCCTCATGATTGCTAGCTCTTGTCCTTATGGGAGATTTAAACTCCTGAAGTGTGTGTAAGACAGCTTCCTGACTCAACTGGTTAGTGAGCAAATTAGGGAAAGTGCCCTGCTGGATCTGCTGTTTGTTAACAGAGAAGGCCTTATAGGAGATGTGATGACTGGAGGACACCTGGAACACAGAGATCATGAGATAGAATTCTCAGAGAAGTAAGGAGGGGGGGTCAGTAGAATGGCTACCTTGGTGTTCTGGAGGGCAGACTTTGGTCTGTTTAGAAAGCTGGTTGATAAAGTTTCTTGGGAGGCAGTCCTTAAGGGCAAAGGAGCCCAAGAGGGCTGGATGCTTTTTAGGAAGGAACTCCTGCCAGCTCAAGAGCAGGCTATGCCCGTGTGCTGGAAAATGAGCCAGCAAGGAGGAAAATCAGCTTGGCTGAGCAGAGAGATCTGGGTGGATCTCAGAAAAAAAAAGAAGAAAGTACATGAGTTTTGGAAGAAGGGACAGGAAGAAGGACAATAACATCTTGACTTGTATCAGAAACTGTGTGACCAGCAGGACCAGAGAAGTGATTCTGCCCCTATACTCAACACTGGTGAGGCTGAACCTCAAATACTGTGTTCAGTTTTGGGCCCCTCACATTCGTCTCCAAGATATTGAGGTCCTGGAGAGCGTCCAGAGAAGAGCAACGGAGCTGGTGAAGGGGGTGAAGAACAAGTCTTACGAGGAGCAGCTGAGGGAACTGGGGTTGTTTAGCCTGGAGAAAAGGAGGCTGAAGGAAGACCTTATCACTGTCTACAATTATCTGAAAGGAGGTTATAGAAAGGAAATTGTTGATCACTTCTCCCAAGTGACAGGTGACAGGATGAGAGGGAATGGCCTCAAGCTGTGCCAGGAGAGGTTCAGATTGAACATTACGAAAAATTTCTTCATTGAAAGGGTTATCAAGCACTGGTACAGGCTGCCCAGGGAGTTGGTTGGAGGTGATTGTCACTATCCCTGAAGGTATTTAAAAGAAAAGTATATAAAACGCTTGGGGATATGATTCAATAGTGGACACATATGTTTGGGCTTGATGATCTCAAAAGTCTTTTCCAATCTAGGGATTCTATGATTCTACTGGTTTATGATTCTATTGTTACAGTTCCTGAAGCTATTAATCAGATTTCTTTGAGCTCTCCTTATGCTTGAAAACAAGGCTATTTTCTTTAGATATGCTGCTTCCTTGTATTCTTCTGCAGGGTTTTGACATTTGAAGTATTTTCTTTTTATCTTACTGATTGCCGTGAATTTTAACAAAATTTCCATTTGTGGTTTGCTTAAATTCAGGTATGATTCTGACTCCCTTAATGCATACTTTTAACTCCTTAGGGAGAAGCCCACGGAGAATCCAAGTCTTATCTTGTCTAACTTCTTTTTTATACAGAATTTTTAAATGATTTATTTCTCCATTTACTTCCTTTTTCTCTTCAGTTTTTCAGATTCTGTCCAATTCCCAATTTTCAACATCTTAAATTGTGTTGAACTTTCTCTGAAAACAATTCTTCCCGTGTTAAATCTTTCTTTTTGTACTTTTCCTCTACAAACCTTTTTGGAAATAATATTTCAGACAAATTATATTCTTTCTCCATCCTCAGTTTCCTTGTAATTTGATAATAGAGCAATTTATTATTAGATATTTATTAATTTTATAGATCTCCCACTTCAAAAAGGCTCTGCAAAGGGATCTGAACAGGCTGGACCGCTGGGCTGAGTCCAATGGTATGAGGTTTAACACGGTCAAATGCCGGGTCCTGCACTTGGGGCACAACAACCCTATGCAGAGCTACAGACTGGGAAAAGTCTGTCTAGAAAGCTGCCTGGAGGAGAAGGAACTGGGGGTGTTGGTTGAATGACTGAACATGAGCCAGCAGTGTGCCCAGGTGGCCAAGAAGGCCAATGGCATCTTGGCTTGTATCAGAAATGGTGTGACCAGCAGGTCCAGGGAGGTTCTTCTCCCTCTGTACTCAGCACTGGTGAGGCTGCTCCTTGAATCCTGTGTTCATTTCTGGGCCCCTCACCTCAAGAAGAACGTTGAGGCTCTGAAGTGAGTCCAGAGAAGAGCAACGAAGCTGGTGAAGGGGCTGGAGAACAGGTCTTATGAGGAACAGCTGAGAGAGCTGGTGTTGTTTAGCCTGGAGAAGAGGAGGCTGAGAGGAGACCTCACTGCTCTCTCCAACTCCCTGAAAGGAGGTTGTAGAGAGGAGGGAGCTGGGCTCTTCTCCCAAGTGACAGAGGACAGGACAAGAGGGAATGGCCTCAAGCTCTGCCAGGGGAGGTTTAGGCTGGACATTACGAAAAAATTTTTCACACAGAGGGTCATTGGGCATTGGAATAGGCTGCCCAGGGAGGTGGTTGATTCACCTTCCCTGGAGGTGTTTAAGACACAGGTGGACAAGGTCCTGAGAACATGGTTTAGTGTTTTATAGGAATGGTTGGACTCGATGATCTGATGGGTCTCTTCCTGGTTGTTCTATGATTCTATGATTCTATGAAATGATTGCCAGTTACTCCTATTGGTGCATATACTGATACATCACATTCTTTTATCCCTAATACCCTTTTATACTGGTTACAAAAAGTCTGAAACATAGTTTTAGATACTACTCCACCTTGCCGCTCTTGAATAAAATCTATTACCTAATATCGATTGTCCTAACAGAACACATGCTTTCTCAAGAGCAATTCTGGCAATTTAAAAATAGTTACTAAATTATGTATGCTCCTTCTGTCAGCATGCCTGTATCAATGCATTCAAACATTGATCAGACCTTCCCATACTTTTTATACATCAGGTTCAAGACACTCTACAATGGGTTCTGATATAAGAAAGCAGTCAAAGAATAGTCTAAAATCACCTGCAGTCAGGACAACCCTTAGATATATTCAACCTTGAATGTCTATCTTGTAGACTTCAATAAGAATTAATAGGCTGAAGATCCATATGGAATAGCCTTAGCTGTTATAACTGACTCTATATTGTGCATATGCGATCTTCTACAAAGATACCTAAGTATAAAATGTTAAGACAGCAAGTAAAATGAAATGTCTAAAAGACAAGTTTCATCAAAGAGTAAAGAAGAACAAATGCAGCATTGTAGCGTAATCCCCCTATGTCAATGAGCCCAATACTACTCACAGCCTGGCTCTAGTCCTAGATACTAAAAAACCTTGACAAATCAAGTTCAATCAATAAATGATTCCTGTGAGGACCACAGATATTTATTTACCTTTTGGCTAAATGTTTCTTTGGTTATCATTGACCACATTTGGTACAACAACTGAGTTACTGCAAATTCCATCTGAATAATTTTCTTTGAGTATACAGCTTCACTGGACTTGTCAGTTACTTTTTTTTTTGAACTTCAGACAATTCTTGAGTTTTCCCTAGCTTTTGAGGATACTGCTCTTAGGCCAAGTGCAATGGGAAGCATGATCAAAATGTAATGTAACGAACTCCTCCTTTATTTTCAGACAATCTGTATTTTTTTCATTTGCATCTAAAATTACTGTTGTATATGAACTGAAAATGCAAAATTATTCTTTTAAATTAATAGTTAGGATCAGTCAAGTAAAGACTGTGTAAACGATTTGGCTAATATCATGCTCTATTACTTTATAAATTGTTTGTCGGATTTACTGCCTAAAGAATAAAGAGCAAAGGAAGAACTGACACAAACAGAAAGATATCTACTGCTCTTCTGTTTAAAAAAACTTCTGTTTGAGTCACTGCAGGTAACTCCCTGCAAGCTGGACAACTCAGTTTGCTGCTTATGATACTAGTGCTTGTTCCATAAAGCTCCAAATGGGAACATCTTGTCATAACGCACAACCTCATCTGCCGTGTTGATTCAGTCCTGGATTCTAGAACACCTTAAAATAAGTCAGGCTTTGTAGCTAGGAAAAAAAAATCTGACATAGTAAAATATATAGCTCAGTTCCTGGGGAACTGTTTAACATAAGTCCTGTCTGTCCTTTTTTTCACGTGGCTTGAGGACCATGGAATAGTCACAAAGTGCTCACATACTTCACACTCTCAAATAGTATCTAGCCTTATAATGAGAGTGAAGCTTCCAGAAGAAGACAAAGCCAATGTTTGCATTTTTTAGTATAGTACCAAGTTGCACATAAGATTTGACCATTAAGGAAATAATTATGAAATGTCCCCTGCACGCCTTTTCACTTCTACATCTCCAATCCACCACCACTACCCCCCAATTAAAAAAAAACATAAATAAACCCCCCAAAAAACCTTAAAAATAGAGACCCGAGCAACTTTGTAGCAATTTTTCCTCCATCTTTAATCATCCTGTCCTCCACTCAGGAGTCTTCAGTCAAAACACTTAAAGAAATATGGGTACATTAGACTTTTGCTACTTCTGGAAGAAGTTTTTCAGCTATTTGTGTCAGAGATTGTGTTCCTAAATAAGATAACAAGATGATTCTATCACATCTCCTTGCAGTTGACAAATTTTGCCACCTCTTCTACATTGTTTCTATAAACTTCAACATTTATAGGAAGCCATAACTCTACCTAAGTTATCAGTTTCCTCATCTCTTTCAATAGTTATATAGATCATAAAAGTCTCTAAGTAGGCATCATGAAAATAGGCATCCAACAGAGGAGCTCATGTGACAGAAGAGAGGACAAGGTGCACCCAGTGATACGTATGGTTTCATAAATAACTGCTCGTTTTCTGTGTGCCTCAGGAGAGGAGCGATGAACAGACAAAAAGGAGCCTCTTGATTTTCCTAGTGTGACATGTGAATGCTTTCCTGTTTCTCTGACCAACGGCAAGAAAGACCGTCAATAGAGTCTTACTGGTTATATGGTTCTCTGCTGCGCTATGGGAAAGAGCCACCAAGAAAGTAAGAAGCAAGTTGAACATGCTGTGTTTGGTTTGGCTGAACTGTAACAGATACTAAACCAGGTCCTGAGAGAGTTTTAATATGCCCTCAACCCAGCATAGTTTGATAATAACCTCTCCATTATATCAGTCATTAAGGAAACTTGAAAATACCAGTTCACAAACTTAACAGAATAACTCTTCTCCATTCCAGACTTTTTCTACAGTTAGAGCAATTTGTTTTGGGGAAAAGCCAGGAAAAGATGGGGCGGGGAGAAATCTGAAAGAAAGCAGCAACAATTAGATTACTTTTGCCTCTTCTTGCTGGGTGGGTCCTCTGAATGTCAGCCCCATTATTCTGGCCATCAACTGCAGGCAACAGCTTCTAAGTGCTGTTCCAAATGGTGACCTAAATGGCAGTCCCTCTTGTACATTCTTTCTCTCACATTCAGTAATAGCGGCAGGCTGTTGGGAACTTTTTCTAGTGCATAATAAATTTCAGGAGTGCTAGCTTGAGAACAATGTTTGAGGCTTAAGCCAACACAGGCTGGCAGATAAATGTTTTGAATCCACAATTTCATTATTGCTTCTGAAAGTCTGTAGGCTGCAAGTCTTGTTCACTGGTAAGGAAGAGTCTGGATATTCTGAGGTGACGAGAACAACCTATGTAAAATATATAATCTCAGCATCTCAAGGAGCCTGCATGGTTTGGTTCCCCAGGGACTTTAAGCCCTCACAAACATTAAAGAAAGCATCTTCATTGTGGCTGCATTAGAGAAAGAATCCTTCTGTGAGGTCAGTTGGGATCCAAAACACAGACAAATTAAGTGAGCAGACAACAAATCTGTGGCAGTGCCAGGAATCATGTTGTAATTCTCAGTCCACAGGCACAACCACAAGAGTACTCTCCTATATTTTTGGTAGCAAGAGAGAGGGGGAAAAAAAAAAAAAGCCCCTCACAGAAGTCTCTTCATTCTTGTTTAACATGGATTTTATCATGCATATAAACAACCTTTCCATTTGTTCATGTAGACTGTGGAAGGCTGTTGGACTAAGATGCCAACAAAATGCTTATACAACATGTAAAGCTGGGCTCTTTAAAACTAGAGATTCAAACTTCAGGCCAATTTGAAATGCAGACTCTGTTTCTGACTAGCAGCTGCGCCTCAAGCACTAGCAAACCTTCATGCTTCTCTCTTGCTTGTTTAGAGACACCCAGTACCTTCAGCCACAGGAGGCTTCTCAAGTTATTCTTTCTCTTAGTTTAGCTAAAAGGGGGCTAGGCAGCCACACCTCATCATGGACCCTTTGTGACTGCCAGCATCACCTCTCCACTGCTCAGCAGTGCCAAAACCAACCCAGTCACATCTCAGTGCTCATGCAGGGTCATTATGGTAGAGGAACTTGCAAGATGAGGGCAGAATATACAAATATATTTCTCATGGTCATTGTGCTGCTCTTCAGAGCAAGCTTACCATTGTCTGACTGAGAGAAATCAAAGTATATGCCTAGCTTTGCTCCCTTCTGATCACTGTTGCTTTCCTCCTCAGAACTATCAGACTGAAAAAGTTTTGAACTTCAGTTTGTGTTTACATTTTTATGAAGTCCAAATACCATTGCAGACTGAAAGAGTGAAGAGTAGAAATAAACAAATTGAGCCCTACTCTCCAGTTTGCTTTAGATGCTTCACTAGTCAAGGCAAAGCTAAGCTAGATCTTAACACTTAAAGTCAGTGTCACATTCCTGCCGTTACAATGTAGAAGCAGGTAGGAATAGGCAATTACTGACTTACCTATGTTCCCTACTTCTCACACAAGCTACGTGGTGGATAAATGAGAAGATAATCCCTGTCTCTATCCTCCATACAGACAGAGATATACACCAGTTGATGGATACATCAGTAAATTCCGACCCATGTGCAAGGCCTCCCAAATTTCTACAGGGATCATAGAATCATAGAATCATAGAACAACCAGGTTGGAAGAGACCCATTGGATCATCGAGTCCAACCATTCCCATCAAACACTAAACCACGTCCCTCAGGACCTCATCTACCCGTGCCTTAAACACCTCCAGTGAAGGGGAATCAACCACCTCCCTGGGCAGCCTATTCCAATGCCCAATCACCCTTTCCATGAAATACTTCCTCCTGATGTCCAGCCTAAATCTCCCCTGGCAGAGCTTGAGGCCATTCCCTCTTGTCCTGTCCCGTGTCACTTGGGAGAAGAGGCCAGCTCCCTCCTCTCTACAACCTCCTTTCAGGTAGTTGTAGAGAGTAGTGAGGTCTCCTCTCAGCCTCCTCTTCTCTAGGCTAACAACTCCTCAAATAGCTGTTAAATTGTGGAAGACTCACTGCAGAGAACGGATTTTTTAACTTAGAACTTTACTTCAGTATTTCATGCAGCATTACATTTTCTCTGGTGCAATTTTCTGTGACACTGAGACACTAGTCTCTCAGTATCCTTTGGGTCCAGTAACTAGATGCTTAGATATATGCTGTGCCTTTTTATGACTAATTTGTGTCTCTCTGCTAGCAATAAGAAGCATCCAGAAATCAGAAGTTTTCTGGCTGCTTTGAGCTCCCAGATCAGGCTCCTCAAGTGACTAAATCGTACTGTGACTGGGTCATCTCTTGAAGCCACAAACAGCAGGAAATAACTGAGTGGTGAACATGACTGTGAAGTTGTCTGTATCTAAATCTAGCTGAATGTGACGTTCCTGCAAAAAGGCTGTAGAAGGTAAGATGCAGCTGTGGCACCTTACTCAGAAGAAATAAATAAGAAAAAAAAGAAGAGAGCATTTTCCTGCCAAGTGCCCATTTTTTTTTCCAACGCAGACTAGCACCATTGGCCTTAGGCAACAGATTAGCACTGGTAAGGGAAAGATACAGAAACAGCCTGACATACTGGTGGAGGGAGGGGAAAGGGAAAGCCTCAGCTATCACCACTGACTCATCAGATAAGGAATTGCTTATGGTTACTTTAACAAAGTCTGTGCACAGCTACAGCTTCATTTCTACTCTTCCCCTCAGCTCCACCTTGGACCATGTGGTATCCTTGCAAATGGGAGTGTGGTTCATTTTCTTTGGCATTTACTTTAGAATAGTATTTCTTCCTGTAAACAGCCACAAAGTCTATGACTCTATGGATCTAGAGAATTTAATAATGAAAAAGACAAAAAAAGAATACACACTAGGTATGCAAACACAGAATAATACTCTTAGGCACATAATCACATACTACTAGGAAAGCCAAAACATAGGGTGTTTAGGGATGACTGTCTACTATAGTCATCAAAGGAAACAAAAAATTGTCAGATAAAGGAAGGGATACATGCCCACATTTGTCTTAGTCATTTAAGACACAAGCTTACCAATGAGAAAGTAAGCTTTTTGTAGAAGTTAAAATTTTAGTGACTTCCAGACAAGAATGGAACTTTACCTGGAAGGTGCCCCTATGCTAAAGGAAGTCAGTATGACTTCTCAAATCTGTTTTGAGTATTGCTCTGCATAAGTGCCATTTCAAAAGATTCATTGGCTATGTAGGCTTTTACTATCAGCATATTTATTTCACCTCCTAAATGAAATCCAATTTGAGGCTATTAATATTAATGTGCTGAGATAATTCTGATGATGAATTAATAAAACACTTGGCCTCTCAATATGCTGTTTGCTCTTACCATTTAATGATGCTCTTAACTGGAAAAAGGAAGAGATAGAGCAGACTCCAGCAGGAGCCGGAAAATTAGAAACCACTTCATTGGTTTTAGCTTGCTGCTTTAATGACAATCGATGGAATTGATTTTGGACTAGAAAAGTATTTACTAAATCTTTACCATGTGCTGCAATCCCTATTTAGATTCCTTAAGCATAATCTGTATGCAACACCTGCTTAAAGTACTTCAACTACTTCATGACAATAATTTAAAAAATATTTAATGTGTTTCTGTAGTTATTTAGAGATTTGACCTTATTTCTTATGTTTGGGAAGAATATTGTGGGGTTTTGCAAAATAATTCTCTTGCCACTGAAAACGCAGCTGTACCTTAGAAAAATCAGATGGCATCAGCAACCCCATTTCTTTACAAGAGGAATTTCAGTTCACTGAACATTTTAATTCAGATAAGGCTAATTCACCTACCTTATTACAATAGAATAGATTTCCATTTGAAGAACTGAACTCAGTTAATGTACGTGATTTTTACATTAGTCTTCACAGTTAGCACACGATCCTAATGGAAAAAAATAATCTAAATAATAGTATTTTCACAGACAAGTATGTAAAAACATGCATGTAGACATCTACAGTGTCATATTCATAAATTATATTGGGGGTTATTATTGATATGAGTAAAAAGAAAAACATTCTATGCTCACAAATACATATAATTTATAATGGTTAAAACATAGAAGATTCATTGCTTGTAATTTTTAGTTTTCATCTAAGAAAGAATGAAAAATATCTAGTGCTATGATGGCCAATAATCACAATTTCATCTAAGATTTCAGTCCTGGAAAACCTGTCAAAATTGTGGTTAGCAGAACACATACAATCTAATTTTCAAACTATGAAGTGTACTTTAAAAATTCTTAGCAGAATAGTAAGCATGAAAGTATGTTCTCAACATCTTCCTGGTTTAGCCTGGAGTTTTCATTCAAGCCAAATTTCTTCTCTCTGAAATTAACCAGCTCTTTAGATAAATAGTTATCAACCATTTTATTGTAACTGCATTATACTAGTATGCAAAAATATAAGGAGATAAAAACCCAAAAACTGTTACATAATATTTCCATGATTATTAATGTTATGTTTCTGAAAGAGAAAAGCTAGGCAAACTACTACTTTCAAACTACTTCCTCAGAAGGAAAATAAAGAGAAGAAATTTACTGTTGTTCTTTTTCATTAAATTATGAAACACTATATGTGGTTTAATAGAATCATGATATGCATCTAGAGAAAGCTCTCTGATGTGGAAGAGAAATTTTTATAATTTCTAAAATTATGATAATTGACAGTGAGATTTTCATTTTTATTGCTTGTGATAGGATAACAGCAAGTGGGTTTAGGTGGTGAGGGAGATGGATGAAGTCACAGAATCACAGAATCACAGAACAACCAGGTTGGAAGAGACCCATCGGATCAAGGAGTACCATTTGTGTATTGGCTCTTTTTGATGCTGCTTCTCTCAAACAGGCACAGGAGGGAAACTTACATAGCAAAATATAATGTAATCTGCACTCCATAAAATTTGCTTTCTGCAGTCATATCTGAGGACAAACTAGGTAATACAGGTCAACAGTCACTGAATGGCCACATTCAAACATATATTTTTTAGTCTATTTCCATTTCTCCCCCTACCTAGAGGAAATGTTTAGTTTCTCTCAGTTTCTAACAACATAAAAAGGCAGAGCAAATTATAACCTGCAATAGTGGTGGGATAAATCCTGTGACTGGAGTGTTGCTATCAATGGCTACAGGTTGTTCAGAAGGGACAGGATGGGAAGGAGGGTTGGACGAGTTGCTTTCTGTGTCAGGAGGACAGAGTGTAAAGAGCTGTCTTAGAACAGTTGTCACAAACAGGTTTAAAGTTTGTGGGTCAGAATAAAAGACTGAGGCAGCAAAAGGAACCTTGTGGTTGGTGTATACTACAAGCCATTTGATCAAGGAGAACCTACTGATGAAGCTTTCTTTCTCCAGCTACAGGAGGCTTCATGCTCACAAACTCTCATCCTGCTGGGAGACTTCAACCGCCCTGAAACATCCTGGAAAAGTAGCATGGCAAGCTGTAGGCAATGCAGGCAACTCCTAGAGTGCATCAAAGATAATTTCTTGATGTCACTAATAGACACCTCTACCCACCTGAGGGGATGCAATACTAGACCTGATGATCACCAATACCAGTGACATTAAGTTCAGAGGCAGCTGGGGCTGCAGTGGTCACACACCAGTGGAGTTCAGGGTCCTGAGGGATATGGGACCAGTGACGAGTATAATCAGGACCCTAAATTACATGAAAGTAAACTTACAGCTCTTCAAGGAGTTAGTCAGTAGGGCCCCCTGGGATATGGTCTGCGGGAGCAAGGCAGTAGAACAGAGCTGGCAAATACTTAAGGATGCTTCCCACATGAAGGAAATCAGGTAGAAAAGGGAAGAGACCAGCGTGGCTGAGATGAGACCTGCTGGTAAAACTGAAGACCAAAGGGAACTACAGAGGCAGTGCAAACAGGGGCTGATCACCTGGGGAGAGTATAGGGATGCTACCCAGTTGTGTAGGGATGAGGTCAGGAAGGCTAAGATTCAGTTGGAGCTGAACTTGGCAAGGGAAGTGAACTAAAAAGGATTTCTACAGGTATGTCAATCAGAAAAGGAAGGTTAAAAAAAATTTAGACTGGGCATTAGGAGGAAATTCTTCACAATGAGGGTGGTAAGACACTGGAAAAGGTTGCTCAGGAAGGTTGTGGATTCCCACTTCCTGGAAGTGTTCAAGGCGAGGCTGTCTGGGGCCTTGAGTAACCTGCTCTACTGAGAGGTGTCCCTGCAGGGACATTGCAGGGGAGTTGGAACTAGATGATATTTAAGGTCCCTTCCAACTCAGACCATTCTACTATTCTATGATTCTACAATTCTATGATTCTATGATTCTATGACAAATACAAGTCTGAAGGTTTAGATGTTTCATCTCTAAGCACATTGCAAAGACAATGTTCATTCAGCAGCCATTATATTATTTCTTTAGAACTAATATTGACCATCATATGTATCTTATAACTTGTATGAGGTATGATATAATGGTTATTACTTTAACTTCCTTTATTAGAAGTGGTTTGAGACCTTTCTGCAAAACAGAATCCTTTCTCCTATTTGGATACATACAGTTGACAATACACTATACTTATTTCTCTCATCAGACTAGCATACGAGATCTTCAGTTACAAATTTATGATTCATACTACATATGAAGAATGAATTTCAAACAATTATTCGTGATTTTCCCTTCCATGTACACTTGGTTGAAAATGAAAAGTTTGCAGAAGCTGTACAGGTTTGTATACCTCTTCCTAGTATTTCATCTTTGGACTGAGAACTATAATTAAGAGAAATCAAACAAAACCCAAGTAGTTGCTACCAACTCCTTCCAAAAGAACAAAAGTTAGCTGCTTTGGTAGCTACTCTGACCACCAACAGGATTCTCAAGTTACAATAGTTGGAATGATAGTTGTGGCTACAACATCAATATTTTATAGGAATTTAGATTAATCTAATTAAAGACTTAATTTTCTTAATTATGTACGTGATGCAAAGCTTTCAAAATGCACTCAGTGCTTTGAAAGTTGCATTGCCTGTATGTCTTTGGCCAACATTCTGATAATCTTGTTACTTTCACATGTGCTTGATTTTATGCAGTTCAAATGGTTATGTCAAAATTAGAGTGGCTACCCTCATGCTTTTAAGATACTCAGAACTAAAGACACAACATATAAATGACATGACTTGAGTCAGCATTACGTTATTCCTAAATCCCCATTATTGCTGTGAAAGATAGCATTACTTTTAGGAAGGGTACCTGCTTTCAGTCACTCTTGGAATATTTGCATGACCCTATATTGTGTGAAAGATTTGACCTCGGAGAGAAAAATAAAATACTCTTCTCTCTATCATAATATATTACACTTTAAATCAGTTAATTTGTTGAAAGAAAACTGATTTTAAAATATCAAAATGCATTTGAAAATGTCAAGTACCTTTTTAAAATAGTATTCCATGATAATAGTCTAAAATATTCCAGTATTTCAGCTGCAATATATTTTGTTAAGCAGTCGCAGTGATGTTTCAGAATTAGTTAACCTAGGGCTAAACACTGGGAGTTTCTAAGTGTTGAGTACCTTAAACTTTTGATAAAGGAAGAGCAGAGAGTATTCAATGCCTCAAAGGATAGGTCAGTGCTTATATAACAATGTGTGAGAATCAGTTTTTGTCTTGTTTTTCTTAGACATAATTTGATGTTTTACAATAGAAAAAAAGTGTAAGCACACCCTAGCATATCACTTCTATCACTGGTGTGTATAAAACACTTCCTCCATGCTTTTAAGGTGATGAAAAGGACAACTAGCTTGTGTTTAAATCAGGAGAGCTTGATGTGATGTCAAAGCCTTTGGCTAAACATAGATTGACTTAATTCTTTCAATAATGAACTTTGGTCCAGAGCATTTAACAACCACAAGAGGAGAAACCCAACATAAAAGTGAAAATCTCCTCATTCAGGTTATCTTGACTCTGCTGCAGGCAAAACATAGAAATATTTTTTTTAATCGAGATTCTCTGCAGCAGCCAGTTCCAAATGCCAGTATCCATCACTGATGACTGGATCAATAGCTCTGTTTTGGCCCCAGTCTCCTACGAGAGATGGTATGCCATCAGTGACAGACAAATATCACAGTTAAGCAAAGTATCCAGCCAGACCTAGTAACATTTTTATTGATTTTTGTTGTGCAAATAATGTCTTTTTGGGCTGAATAAATGGCTTTGAGCCAAACAGTCATTGTTTATGATTCCAAAATGCAATAAAGGGACAGGAAATATATTATAGCCTATGTCTCAAGGCACACAACATAATCATCCTTTGGTGGTGAAAAACTATCCAGCTGAAACCATGAGTGCATATTTATCCATGCTTAAAGGTACCTGTAGGACTTGCAAATCTTACACAAAATGTCCTGTTAGGAAACAGATGGTATTGCCCTTTAACCTATTGAATAACTACTAGAAAACCAAGCAAAAAATAAGCACTATATTTCTTCAATCAATACAAAGAAAACACTTTATTATTTTCCCTTCAAATGAAATATCAGACTTGCCAAAATAGCATTTGGATGCTTTGAAAAAAGGACAAAACAGAAAGTACCTTGACACTTTTTCAAACGCTACAAAACTACATTAATAGTAGTCCACAAACAATATTTGTTGGTTTTGTCTTCTGTTCTTTTTTTTCCACAAATTACTAAACTACATTGTGTATGTTTTTTAGCATTAAAGGACCATTTTATTTATCTTCTTTAAAAAAAAACCCTTTTTTTAGTTTTGCCAATTTAATTATTATTTAATCACTTAAGCTATCAATATAAACAAAACATATCTCATTACAGTTACATCTGCACAGTAAATCCCAAACATTTTCTGCTGGATATCTGTCTAATACATCCAATAGCTTTAATGGGAAATCTCACTCTTAGCAAGTGTGCAGTGGCCAGACTTTTCTAGACATGCAGGTATCTTAGACAAATATTCTCTTTCAATGACCAAGTCACAAGCACAAATCATCAACAGTGAAGGTCTGAGGAAAGAAATATTCTTATTACTGCCACAGTATCTACAATGAAGTATTTTAACAGGTTTGCTCATTCCAATTAACTAGAAATAAGTTGTATTAGTCCACATTATTTCAAGTCTGGTAAAACTATTTTTCCCTCATTGCACAGCCCTGTGTTTTCATGGAAAATATCAATAATTCATACACCTCTCAGAAAATTTCAAGAATATTTATCCTCACTCCAGAAGATTCCATTCATCTGCAGGAAAATGCTAAAGTAATCAAGTGCCAGCTTAAATCCTGTCTGTCTCCTACATCTTCAAATTTCAGGCTTTTATTAATTTTCTCATGACAGCCCTAAGTAAAGTTTGAAAGGTTTTGGAGTGCAAGACAAAGGCTATTCTTAAGAAATGGTACACCAAACCAGGAGGTTATTTCTAACTTTTTAAAATTAAATTGCAGAAAACAAGAAGTAAATCTGAAACTAAGAGAAACCATGGTTGTATTAACCTGTATTTTTTAATAACCTTATTATGTCTACCTTAAAACAAAAGCTCTGATCCTTTTCCCAGTGAGCCAATTGCAAAATTTTTATAGTCTTCAGTAGAAGTAGGTATTCAATTTGTATTGTATAAAATCATTCCAACAAGCTTCCCAATCATACAATCCTGACGTATATCTTTTTAAAGAGTTATTCAACTTTAATTAATATGCTGTGGAAAAATTACGCTTAAGATCAGACACCATATGTGAAGACAACTCCTTTAAGTCAGGACACCTCATGAGTACGAAGTTACCTAAAGGTTCATGAAGATGGATATGAAAGAGCAGGATAGAGATAAAACATTAAGTACTTTTGTAATATCACATATCATACAGATTCGGTATCTCTTTTCCCCTTTCCCCCATCACGTGAGTCTTCAAAAACCGGGGTAACAATCTTCTGTGAGAGATTATATCAGATCATAAACATGGTCTTCTGTCCTTCACTGACTGGCACTAGATTTTTGTACACATTACAGCTTCGTATCATGAGCAACATCTTATCTCTCAGCCTAGAGGGAAATAAATGATCATTCTTCCATCTCACAAGGGTCAAGTTCATCAAACAAAAATCTCTTCTTCGAAGCCCTGCGTTCAGCAGCAAGTACACTGAAACATGAGCCAGATCTCTCTGAATCAAGTCTTCTAGCCCTTACAATTGGTTTTTGCTCCAAGAGAGGAAAAGAAACCAATAAGAAACACCTGTGATTCATCTGGCCTATTTCCAGATGTCTCTCAGCAGAAGAACAGTCTCTGAAGGTGTCTGTTTCTTTCCGTTAACTACAATGAGAGCCCAGAATTACTGGCTTAGACTTAGGTGTCTATCCTACTTTTAGATATCCAAGTTAGGATAAATGAATCCCAACTTTTGTCACTCAGATGGTTTCAGGCTGCAAATCCTAGACAGAAGATGATCTCTGTATGTCTTAGGGCTGAACTCAACAGTGTTTCAGCCATAATTTTCTTAGCATTTTCAGCTGTCATCCATCCTGAGAAGTCTGTTTATTTATACAGGAACCTTGCTTTGATTTTAATGCAGAAAACTGGTACCTAAAGTTAGGTATTTTGATTTTTGTCTTGAGGTGTTCACATGTTTTATTTGATTTGGCCTAAATTGTAAGATTTGTTTGGACTGAAATACAGCCAGGAGTAAGGTTGAAGGAACTGGACCGGCATATTGTACTGAAACTTTATTTCTTCTCTAAGTTTAGAGGGTTTCAGGGCATTTTATTTGAAATTCTAGATGCAGTGTAAATCGGAAACACTGAACTATTGAATATGAAGCTATAGGTAAAAACTTCAATGCATAATCAGCTAGGTTATTGGTTCTCTGGAACAGGTAGCCCCTGGTAAACTCTCATCCATAGTGAATCATTCCTGAGTTGGAGGAGCAGGCCTGCATAAAACCCAAGCTGGGTATTAAAAGATCTGTAACTGCTCCTCCTGCAGACCTCAGGAACATATGTTCACATGCTTGACACAAACCGTCTGTGCCAATAAAACTCAGGCCATTGTCATGCTAAGGAAATTCAACCCTCCCTGCAGACTAAGCCCTGTCTATGTCAGTTGGTCAGGCACCTCTTCTCCTGGGGGAGTGGAATCCCACCAACCGAGTACATGGTTTCAAGAGAGCAAATAAATACACTGTAACTGGATAGCATGTTAAATCTTCCTGCAAAGACTAGTCACCTGGGTGTTATGAACTGTGAAGTGGCAATACTAGAATGAATATTGTTAAAGTATGAAATCACCTTCACTGATGAGGTTAAAAATAATGGAAGAAAAATAGTTTGTTCTAAATTCTCTTATTACAAAGAGGTAAGAACCTTTCCACCCATTGCTCTCCATTCAAGAGTACAACTTATAGTATTTTTTAATAGAACTGAAACAAGGCAAAAACAGACAGGTTTTACTGACTGGCTTGTAAAAAAAAAAATGACAGCTGTGGTCAGACTGATGTTGTCAACTCACCAGCAATATTTTATAGCAGTTAAGAGTCATGGTAAAGCAAAGGCTCTCATGCATGCATTTACCTGACTGTTTTCTTTCCAGCTCCTCCTTTTCTGGTGATATCTAAGTTTCTGATCCATTTTTTTAGATTACATTTTTCACACAAACTCTCTATCCAGAGGACTGTTACTGGGATTGATTTACTGATGCTTTGAGGTATGTGAACTACAGTTTTGTATCAGACTGCTCTTCTTGGATGGAGAAAAAGGCCGATGGGGAGTAAAAGGAAGCTTGGGAACACATAAACGTGGTGTCTGGTCTCCTACACTTAACCGGCACATGCAAGGATACAGCAGCGATGATTTGCATGAGATAGGCTTCCTGGAGAAAAAGCATGACCAGGACCCTAACAAAGCAGTCTAGATATCTTGTAATATGTATCCAGTTTTTTTCTTAGGTTGTCATGTGAGTTTGAGAAAGCTGCTTCACCTCTTTGTCTTAATTCCACAGTCTAGATTCTCAGTGGGAGACCTAACCTACAACATAATTTTAGATCTTTCTGAAATGTCCATTTCCAACAACTGTGATGAGTACAAAGCATTAGCTGACCAATAAGTTTAAAAGGGAACAAAGGGTAGATAATAGATCGCTTCATGTGAACTCTGATTCTCCCTTACCAACAATATAATTTCTTTGTCTTTTTCACTGAGTACATTTGGTACAGGAATTATTCTTATGCTACCAAGTATTAATAGCAGATTTTAAAAGGTTGTACTGGGAAGAGAAGGAAAATGAGATTTCTGCCTCATGTAGACTGTAATCTCTGCAGAAAGTCTGAATATGTTTGTCTCAGAAAATAAGCAACCAGAGCTGGGCAATATTTAAGCTTATATGTGCTGCTACAGGTTTTATTAAAGCCAAAATTTATAAGTCACCATGGACTGAAACAAAGTAGCTTGTACCTCCTCTAGTAGCTCTGTAAAATAATAAAGATGTGATTTTAGAATATGGAGGTATATACAGTCATATGCATAGTGAATATTGAAGGCACAGCTTACAATCCAGAGTAAGAGAAAAGAAGTAGCAGTGGCATTAACGATTACACAGTTTTAGTGATGTCATCGAGAATATTCCTGGTTTACTAGAATGCAATAAAGTCCACACCATTGTATGTCCTCAGTCATACAACAGATAAACTTTTTTTTTTTTTGCTGCAGTGAATACGTCCAATATGAACCACAGGTTCATGGTCTGTAAACTGTATGGTTTCTCCAAGGACTGGATCATTTCAGAGACATTTATAGGTTGGTTGAGGAAATCCTGATCTTTATGGGAATATCTTCTCTATGACTTTGTGTTTCTTCTGATGCTCATGCTCAAGGAAAGAAACTTAATTAGAGCAGCAATACACGCACATTCTTGTGTATGAGGGAGAGTTCCATCTCCACACTTCCTAACTATTTAAACCATGCTGAAGTACTCAGTCATTTGATCTCAGTATCATCTGGGGAGCAGCTGTCCTGCCAGCTCTCCCACTCCCCATGTGGTCTCTGTGCCCCATATGTTTCCGGTCCTTTTTCCCATATGCCTTGATCTCCCTGTATCCACCAGATACCCAGATTCCAATTCCCTTCTTACCTTACATGTTATCTGGGAATGGTGCAAATGGTGTATTTCACCTCCATTTTATCCTTAGAAGGAATCTGGCACAGCTTAGAACCAGTTTGCAGGGGTGCTACAGCAAAAGTGGTGTTTCTGAACATTACCTGTGTTGCTCAGTAAAATTAATCCAAAGAAAAACTGCAAAAGATGGAAAAATCAGAGGACAGAGGATTTTTTTTGTCATCTTGATAATACATTTATTGCCTGGGATAAGATAGAGAAAGGTACAGTTACTGAGGGCCAGTGACAGTCTTTCCAAAAATCAAAATTCTGCAGATGGTAGTGTTTGTCACCAAGAGCATAAATCTTTTACCCTTTTCTGTCTCCTTCTTTATCAGTGCTGTTGTGTTCTCTGTAGGTGTTACAACCGCTCTCCGCTATTTGCACCTAGTCTTCATCATAATCTTAATATTATAGCATATTGTCCAACATAATCTACCTGATTCTCTCTGTGTGACTTTAAATTTACTTATTTATTTCATAATCATTTTAAAAGACTTCATGAACATTTAAGATTTATCTAGTAATATAAACTTAAATATGTTGTACTGTTTCCAAATACTTCTCATATTGTTATATGTTATGTATTGCATTTTATATGTTCTGTAATCAATTATGGGTTTGCAAAATAAAAAATCCTCACTATTAGCCAACTTTAGAATGTAACTTTGACTTGATTATGATCAAGGTAGA
The DNA here is from genome assembly GCA_033558105.1 of Coccyzus lansbergi. NCBI lineage: Eukaryota > Metazoa > Chordata > Aves > Cuculiformes > Coccyzidae > Coccyzus > Coccyzus lansbergi. The sequence continues at coordinate 435,944 of JAUMJK010000016.1, forward strand.
AACAAGAGTTGTGCTACATAGTCACCATCCGAGCTCTGTATGGATGTGGTTTCGCCAGGGTAACGCTCTACTAGCTTTTCAGCAGCATTAATCACAAGAGAAGGACTAATTGAAAAGTATTTTCAAAAATTCACATGAAATTGCAGGTTATTTTTGCACACTCCCTTGTTTATTTGCAGGCTGACGTATTCTTCTCTCTTTACATCAATCTAATATTAATGCATAATCACACCTTATGTACACAGTATCTGCAAAGAGTTCCTGCACCATGCAATTCTTCCATTCAGGATTAGACACCAAGATACCAAAGCATGAAGCACATGCATAGCTTCAAGCATGAGAGAAGTTCCATTTATTGCAATGAACTGGTCCCCAAGAGCTGTTCCAGATCGGAACTTGCATCCTTGCATCAGTAAACAAGGTAGAGTCAGGGTAAAAATCTAGGGATAAAACTCGATAAGGAGGTGAACCGTGGTCCCAGAGAGTTGTGCAAATTCGATGAGGCTTTCAAGACACGAAGACACTCAAGCATCACAACAGGTTGCCCAGAAAGGTTGGTCAGTTCCTGTCTCTGGAAGATTTCAGGACCAGAGTGGATAAAACCCTGAGAAACCTGATCTGACCTTGTACCTTACTTTGCATTGATCAAGAAATTGAACTGTAAACCTTCTGAAGCTTAATAACAAACAATCCTCTCAACTTATGAACAGAAGAATGAAAAAATGTAAAAAGCAAAGCATTAAATTGCATCTATTTATCTAGGTCTCACTTCTCACATATAATACCATCATTGGCAAAAATACATAAAAAGCAAACATTGCTTACATAGACCTAAAACGTCATCAAAGCTTTAGTCCCAACTTCTGGTATTGGTTACCTGGTGGTTTTCTGTCTTCTAGCTCATGATTATTGAAGACTCTTGCTAATAAGCATAATGTTTTCAAAGTCACAAATTAACTGGAAGAGAGGATCAGTGTTTATAGTCCCCGAAGATGGTCTTATCAGTACAATCAAGGGACAGTACGTTGTGATCCTTATGTTAAATTCAATATTTGGGAAAAAGCAAAAGTTGTCTAAAGGTATTCCAGCAGCATATAGGTGGTCATGTAGCTGAAAAGACTATAAATAAGAGTTTCTGATCATGTTCCTCTGCTTACATAAATACTTAGAGGCAATGAGTGTTCAAATAGCAAAATAGTTCCATCGGTCCTTTGTTTCTTGATTGTAGCACAAGTTAAATTAGAGAAAGTATCGTTTTGCAGAACAGAAAAGGACTTCGTCACTGAGAGGGACTTGAAAATATTAAAAAACACTTTAGAAAACTATTGCAACAATATTGTCATAGTAACCTATTCCTCCTGGACTGTGATTATAGGAATCGGAGAGTGAGCAAAGCAGTCCTGAGGATTTTTCTGGGTTATCTGGCTTTGAAAGGATCGTGTTCAAACCCTGAAAAGATAAAAGAGAGACTATATAGAATGTAAGCTGGACCGTTAAACATTTCCATATGACAAACTCCTCTCCTGAGATCTGACCTGCCTGTAGATTCCCCAGTTTGCAGATCTAAAGGAACCAGGCCCACCCGTGCCTGCTCTAAAGAGAAGAAGCTGGGTCTGACTAGCTTTTGAAAACTACTTTAAAATTCTCGCCAGAAAATACCTCAATAAAAGAGGAAGATATATCCATAAAACATTCAAAAGAAAATCCCATAAACCAAGATTTTTAGAAAGTAACTCATCTAAAAACAATTGTAAAAACAATATCCCATGTAGGCATTTCTGAAAGAAATAACTACCCTCTGTAGAAGACATTTCTTTTTCTTACAGATTACTGTTAAATTAGGTCCTTAGGCAGCAATCCTGACGTTTATGCGCATGCATAACTCCAAGCACATGGCTAGTTTCATAAACCACAATGGAACTATCTGCATTCTTAAACACATGCATAAGCATTTGCAGAATTAGGATCCATAGTACTAAATCAAAACTATATCTGCCAGCAAAAATGATGCTAACTGGCAGAAGATTGGAGGCCCAAGTACTCAGAGTAGTCAGACGTAGGTGTTTTTCCTTCACCCAAAAGAGTATTTTGCTACTATACTTCAAGTATCTCTGCAGATGCTACAATCTGATCTTCCACCCCTGAGGTGAAGAAGGGTCCAGGGTAAGTCATGGGAAAATCTGGGTTTCTGCTGCCTCTGAGGATGGTCCTCGCTATGCACTTACCTACAGCGGTTAGTGTCTGAATGCACAATCCCCCTGTCATTGTATATTGCATCTGCCCTTGTCATGTTGTTATGTGGCTGATGCCAGGCAAATAATGCAGCTCAAACTGTCATTCCTGAAAGCTCATAACATCATTTATCATTACAAGACCAGGTGGGACTTGCAGGCTGTCTGCTCTTCAAACAGAAAAGGTATCTCCCCTAAATGAGAAAATGTTGGTACTGATAGACTGCATTACCAAATAGTAAATATTCAATTAATAGAATCAATCCAGAATTCTAGAGACAAAACTATCAAAATGATAATTTTGGTCAATTATCAAAGTAAAACCAAGCATCTAGGTTAAGATTGAATGAGCAACCATCATATAAGTGCAGATGTAAAATCCTTTTTAGAGTTAATGGGAGTCAATTTGAAATCTAACCATTAACTTCTGACACCTAAAATACATGGGTGCATACATCTTGAGAAAGTCTACCACTTAATTATTTAAAATCTATTTTTAGCAAATGAAGAACAGCTTCTCTGGCAAGTTTCCCATTTGGATTCCTAGTAACTATTGTAAACCAAGTCAAAGCACTCATTTCTCATCACAAATTTCCTGTTGGTTAAAAATCATAATGTTGTTAATTATCTACATCATCATTTCCAGGGACTTAAAAAAAAAAAAAAAACTACTGCAAGAATTCTGATAAGTTAATGTTTTGTGAAATGCTAATTTGTAACGGCCTGTCCTGTGTTTGGGAAAGCTAGTGCTCAGGGCAGAGCTAGTCACAGGTCGTCTCTCAGCTTAGCTTGATAGTAAAGGCTGGTGCTGACAGAAAGCCTCACCGAAGTGCTCAAAAATTCCTCTGTGTATGGTAATTAGTCTATTCTTCTAAAAACTTTCTTTCTCTTACTGTGCATGTGTTACATAACAAAATATATTTCTCACTTTTCCCAATTATTTTTAACGGATCCGCAAGCCTCCTCCCAGCTGCACTTCCCACATGAATCTCTCGGCAGCCGATTGCATAGAGCACAATCACCACCCAACCATCTGACAGCCCAGGAGTGTTTCCACTTCGGACATCTCCTCCTAAATCAGCAATTTTTCACTACTGCAAGTACCAATAGCTGTCATAGCTGTTATATGAACTGAAGAAGTCAGGAAGTCTGGTTTCTTGCAATTTTTGTTTTGTAGTAAAATTGTTCCATATCTAATGGATTAATGCCTTCCTAACACATTTCCATGTGGATCTCCTCATTCTAATGTTAAAAATCATGGCATGTGTTTGGTTTTGCAGGTCCTTCTCCATTCAACCACCTTAAAGCCTGTGGAAACTTCTTATTTTTTTAAGTCTCTGTTCTTGTACCAAACTTGCGAGGAATTTGCTACCAATTTCAGAAGACATTAGACAGATATTTAGATCCTCTGCCTTTATAAAACATATTTCTTTAGTCTAATAAATCAGCGAGGTGTTCATATTACTAAAAACATCACTGTGAATAATACACCTCATCTGCATGGGCTCATTTGTCATTTCCATGTGTTCTGAAAATTCATTTGAATGTAGCTTGTTTAGGTCCATTTAAATGTAAAATTTAAATTTAAATTGTAAGTTAGTGAGTTTATTAATGGTTGTTGAGCTCAACAAACATTAATAAACTCACTAACTTACAATTTGATCTAGCAACCAAGTCAACCATTTCTTAAAGTTTTATAACTTTTTTTAATAAAGATGAGTTCTTCCTGTTTAGAATTGTGCACTCTCAGAACTAACCAAGAGCCTATAGACAATTATTCCGTATCAGAGGAGTATCAAACACATGTATCTAATTATTAGATGGATAATTCTTTAACTCCTAACATAACCTATGGAGAAAAAAATGTGAAAAACTTTTAGCCTTAAGTATTTGAGGCCTGGAATATGGAAAATAATTTAACAAGTAATGAAGCCAGGACTTTGAAATTTTGTGAAGCTGAAGATAATTCATAGAAACTGTGCCTACAAACTGAGGAGACAGTTGTAGAAAACACTTTTTAGTCATGTGCACCATAGAGAGATAAGTTCAATTGAAGTAAAACTTTGCTATAATGATAGGAAGAATGGAGTTATATGTCCCTGTATTACAGATCACTTTGACATAAGTAATAAATGAAGCCAGTTTAAACACTAGAACAAAGCTTTACCAAATTCTTTCAATAACAACATTTATTTGTTCACAATTGTTAAACATTTTAAATTTTTTTCGCCGTATATGGAAAATTGCTAAATCTTAGCATTTGTTTCCTAGTTGTGAGTATTAAATTAACTGTGACTCCGTACAATCACAAAGTGATCAGGCTGTAAAGCTCTTTTGAGAGAGAATCTGGAAAAGAAATGGACTTATTTTCTTTCTTTTCCAGTTTTCCATGCTTTTGCCTGATTTTTGATGCTATTTACACTTGTTCCAAAAAGGGTTGTCCTCAGTTAGCCCATGTGTTTGTTCTTTGTCTTCCAACTTTCTGTCATGTTGGTACTTCTTACTTGCCCCTACACACACCATCTCCTCTTCGATGGTCACATTGTTCACATATTTATGTAAAATGTTTATACATTGGGTCTGGTCATGTCATCACATTTTTGCAAGATATTTCTATATCGTTGTAGTTTATTTTATTATGGTTATATTCAACTAATCATTATTAATTGTGTAGTGGTTGATACAGCCATAATTTTTAAGCGTCATAAACCTCTGCTTTAGATTCAGAGAACATTTTACTAGAGGAGACTGAAATAACTTGGCAGAGAACCTAGTAAAAATAAGGTGAGCAAGAGTTGCGTGCTCATAATGGCCTTGAGATTCTTGAGCAGTTTTTAAGCAGAGGAAATTGAGGGAGGAGAAGACAAAAAATATTCTTATAATTTTTAGGTGGACCTGATCGGTTTGTTGAATCTTTGAAAGGAGCAATATGTTGTGATTTCCACAATGACAGACAACCAGGTATGATGACTCAGATCAAGTTCTATAATCTTGTGTTCTCCTTCCATATGCTGGATGGTCATTAAGTCACCCAAGGGAAAATAGAATTAATAGTCCATGCAAAGAGGAACTAATACTGTGATCTGCTATTGTGCACATGTGGCACAGAATAAGGTTCTTCTGGAGTCATTTGTGACTAAGCTGTCCACAACTTGCTCCTGCTTTTGTGAGGAGGCAACGAGCATTTAATGAGCAATTTCAGGCTTGAAGACTTAAACAGGAATTGTGTTATTCCTTTTAGGATTTGATCCTGGATTTTCATTTCTATCCTATCAACCCTAGAACTGAGATTACTTTATGAGATTACCTTCCTTATTCAGGAAGTTTTTTCTGTTTGGCCAAATTAGGATAACAGTTCAATATTTCTGTAAAAAAGGGATATTAAAAACCCCAACAGATAAACAGAATTAATCTTCTATCTTTCGTTTCTTAATAAGGTAGTAGGAAACTGGAAAACATGCTACTCACTTTATACCTTACCAGCAGATAGTCAGTCAAAGCAGAATTCATAGCAGATAGAGACAAATCATCTGATGGCAGAGGTTAAAAGAAACCTGTTACTATGACAACAGATAGGGTCAGATAACAAAATGAACAGACACTTTTGATCTTCAAAAAAATTCTTTTTCCTTTGCTCTCTCCTCTGTTATCTGGACCACTCCATCAAAAACCTAGCAGATAATAGCTGAAAACCCAATCGACCTTCAAGGAAGACCAGACAAGTTGGAAAGTCCATGAAAAGGTTACTATTACAGTGGAAACACTTATGACTATATTTTCCGTGCATGTGTGTATGTGCCAGTGTGTGTATTTTACCAAAGTAAAAAAGTACTGTTCAAAAGGTTATACAAAAGCCTCTAACACTGCAACACTGAGGATTTTTTTTTTTATAATGTCACTCAAGGAAAGGGAATACAATACAATGTGATCTGAAATGATCTGCTACATAGTCATATTGTATGGCTGGAATACTGTGGGGTAAAAAAATTACTTAGGCACTTCTGGATTTTGGAGTAGCAATTTATTCTGCATGCCTTAGCACTAAATATTACTTTACACATGCTGTGGTAGCTGGAAAAATACCTCTGTATTCCAAGCCCTAAAAATATTACATTGTCTTACGTTAGTATTATTTCACAGTATTTCAAAGATCTTTATATTGACAAAAATCAGTATGTAAAGTATGTATGAGTTAGAAAGAGAAACAAAGCACCATGTTGCTGCACCTTAGAGCTGAAATGACAAAAGAAGTGCAAAGAGGAAAAAAAAAAGATCATAAAACTACTCTGATTAATGGGAAAATATTACCTTTCCATCTGAGGCTACTGAAGAAGCAAGTTTTCAAGGCACAAGATAAAAACTGGCTGATGTGGTGGCCAAGCCACTCTCCGTGATGTTGGAAAAGTCATGGTAATCAGAAGTCCCTGGTGACTGGAAGAAGGGCTGCATTGTGCCCATTTTTAAAAAGGGTTGAAAATGTGACCCTGGGAACTACCAACCTGTCAGTCTCACCTCTGTGTCTGGGAAGATGATGGAAGAGATTCTCCTAGAAGCTATGCTAAAGCACACGGAGGACTAGGAAGTGATTAGTGGCAGCCAGCACGGCTTCACCAAAGAGCAAGTCCTGCCTGACCAAACTAGTGGCTTTCTGTGATGGGATAAACACATCAGTGGACATGGGAAAAGCAATACATGGGACAAGCAATGCATGTGAACTATCTGGATTTCTATAAAGCCTTTGACACATTCCTTCAATTCTCTCTAACTTGGAGAAATAGGGATTTGATGGGTGGACCATTCAAGGAATTAGTAGGATGGTCATATTCAGAGAGTAGTGGTCAATGGCTCGGTGTCCAGATGGATATCTGTGATAAGCTGATTCCCTCAGGAATCCATACTAGGGCCAGTGCTATTTAATAACTTCATCGGTGACAAAAAGAGCAAGATCAAGTGCACTCTCAGCAAGTTTGCAGATAACGCCAAGCTGAGTGGTGCAGTTGCCACATCAGAAGGACGGGATGTCATCCGGAGGGACCTGGACAAGCTAAAAAATTTGGCCTGTGTGAATGATGGATGATGTAATTGAGAGTAGCTCCATGGAAAAGGACTTAAGTGTGCTTATATGTGAGAAGCTCAACATGAGCAGGCAATGTGTGCTCACAGCCCAGAAGACCAACCATGTCCTGGACTGCATCAAAAGAAGTGTGGTCAGCAGGTTGAGGGAGGTGATTCTGCCCCTCTACTACACTCTTATGAGACCCTATCTAAAGTACTTTGTCCAGTACTGGAATCCTCAACATAAGAAGTATATGGAACTGTTGGAACAACTCCAGACAAGGGCTAAAAGATGATCAGAGGGTTGGAGCCCCTCTGCTATAAGGACAGACTGAGAGACTTGCGGTTGTTCAGCCTGGAGGACAGGGCTCCAGGAGACCTTGCATTACCTGAAGGGGACCGTTCAAGAAAGCTAGGGAGGGACTTTTGACAGGAGCATGTAGTGACAGAATGAGGGGGCAATGGCTAAAAATTGGAGGAGGGAAGAAAGTAGGACATTAGGAAGAAATTCTTCACGATGAGGGTGGTAAGACACTGGAAGAGGTTGCCCAGGGAAGCTGTGGCTACCCCATCCCTGGAGGTGTTCAAGGCCAGGTTGGATGGGGCCTTCAGCAGCCTGGTCTAGTGGGATGCCCCTTCCCACGGCAGGAGGCTGGAACTAGATGATCTTTAAGGTCTCTTCCAATCCAAACCATTCTATGATTCTCTATGATTCTGTGTCCTGTCAGTGAAAGGGAAATGCTCTTTATTTTTTTCCTTTGCAGATGCATAATAGAGTTGAGTGGAACTGAAGAGATCTGTGGAAGCCAAATCAGAGTAGCTCTAAACTGCATTTCCTGTGCTGGTCTACTGCCTTATGGAAAGATTTGCTTATGTTTAAAAGCTGCAGCTTCTTTTAAGGGCAGAATCAATGGCCAGATTGCATCTTAAAATGTGATTTTCTGAACCATGTAACCTTCCTGTGGTCTCCTACAGCACTAATCAGGGAGAACTTCTCAGAATCATGGTGGGTGACAGTCCTTCCAAGGAAACTGCTGCATGGGAAAGGTATGGGACCAGCAGGTATTTCCAGAAAATGTAGATTGACCGTGAACTGATTTTAAGTTCAGCGACTGCCATTTCTCAATTTCAAATCCATATGGTTTGTTGCCATATGAGGACTATAAGATACATACCGTAAGAAGTATAAAAATCCCAAACAGAACAAAAAAAGCACAACAGGCAACTTTAAAATTGTCTACATAAATTCCAAATTATTCTTAGACATTAGTGAGCCGGTATGTAAATAAGGTAAATGTGCATGTTAGTGAATGAATATTCATAGAAGCCAGAGAAGGGGCCTAGGAGCTCATGTCTCATTTGCTCATGTTGCAGACAGCATAATAGCAGCAGCTGCTACACACTCTGCCTCCCCTTGTCCTAGCAGGTCCTCTCTTCAAGTTACTCAGTCCATCTGTTGAAGCATCGGCACCAGTCAGGGTGAATTGCCAGAGTCTGGACTTAGATATGGAAGGCCTTTTGTTCAGGCTGCTGAAGAGTTGCCAGTCACCTAATCTTCAGATGAACCAGGAAGGAAACAGTCCATGTTATATCACTTTCAAAGAACATACACAATATCTAAAGAAGAAAAAAATATTGTCAAAGAAAAAAAATTATGCACATGCTACATAGTATATACTTTATTGATGGATCTTCATCCCACAGTAGAAAGAAAAGTCCAATCTCATATTTTTTCTCAGTTCTATTCATACAGGAAAATCAATTTTTGGTGTTAGACAATGAGTGTTAGTAGACAGTAAATAGCATTCACTATTTTTTGTTTAATATTCTTCCATTTAAGAAAACCCTTCTGAGAAAAGAGATTTAGATAACTCCACAAAGGGCTGATGTCAAAAACCCTGTAAGGGTCCAGTCTTTGTTAAGTATTCAACTTGCCTTTTTAACAAAATAAAAATGTGCAGGTGAGTATTGTACTGTATGTCAATAACTGGAAAAAAAAGAGATGTTAAAGCAAACTAAATAATTGCCTAACAGTACTTCTACTAATGACCATAAACTTCTACTATGCTAATTTTTCTCTGCATTTTTAATTGCTGATCAATAATACTTTGCAGCTGACATTTAAAAATGCTGAACTGCATGTGAGAACACAGACTGAATAAAAATATACAATGTGGTACTGAATTCGCCAGATCAATAAACTTTGCCATTTAACAACAGTAGCATGTAAACAGTCACCGAGATTAGCAACTGTAAAAGACTGTGCTTCAAGTGCTTAATTGTTGTTTAATAATACTAAGATTCAGTTCATTGACAAAATTCCACTGCTGTGAAAATCAGACATTCTATTATTTGTTTGCTTTACTTATGCATAACATCTCTTTCAAAGGTTTAACTGTACCAAAAGCTGAATAGTACTCACATTATTTTTAGAAAATAAGATTCTTAAAGAACAAAAGGTGAATAATTCATAGGTTTTAGCTTACCTCTCCTTACTTAGAGAAATTATATTTTTTCCTTTAAAAATGCTTCGTTGCAACCAGTATCTTTAATAAACAGGATCATGGCATTAAACAGTAGTTACATATGAGAATATCAATATAATATCAATGATTCTGTTTGAAACCAAAGGCTAGAATCAATAAAAGTCTTTCCACTTTCCTATTCCAGCTCATGCTAAGATAAGCAAGAATGAGCAATTTTTTTTAATTTTCTGACACTGCAAAGTCCTTTTTCCCCCCTCTTTCTTATTTTCTTTTATTTTTCTTTTCCTCCTCTGGGTTTTGTCTTCACTGCAGCAGTAGGCTGAATTTTAACTAAGTATTTTCACTATCTGATTCCCACACACTCAAAAACATTTATAACCATGTTAAGTGGGGTTTTAACCCTGAGAGGGATGGAAGGAAACATAAGTGAGGCTGAAACTAATAATTCAGGAAGGCAAATCAGTGATTCTGTACTGCTAATGTGCATATTAGGTTCAAATGCTGTTCTATTGTTTGAATTTTCTGGTCCAAGTCAGGATTGTTGAGTTGAGGATGGTTAACTAAAGCTAAAAACATAATCAGGGTGACCAGTTCATGAAACTCTACAATATTACATAGAGGGTGTGACCCCTGCATATAATTTCTGACCTAAATGATCATTAGTAACAGATGCTACAACAGAAATTATCCTTTTTGCTACTGTGTTAGATAAGACAGATGCTCTGAATAATGAAGTTGGATGTAAAAAGGAAATCCTAGATGTGAAAAGTGTTTCTAGAAGAAAAACTAGAGGCTAAAACACAAAAAAAATGGATGTCACGGGTTTCTTGCTCCTCCTGCAGATAGACTTAGAGAAGGAAAAAGATGCCAGAGGCAGGTGACTGGGATCTTATGTCTTCTGCCTATATTCAAGTTCATCTACAAGAACACTGATAAATATCTTCTTGGAAAGATCAAGTAACTACCATTTTCATTTAAGAAATGTATATCAGAGTATATAAAGAACTTCAGTTCAGAAAGAAAGAAAAACCAAACCATTTTCCATTGGTAAAACACTTCATCAGGATAATACCAACAAGCTCTATTTGCTGTTTACTTCCTGGAGATCTCAATCAGAGCTGAACAGATCAAGAAATGTCTCATTAAGGCAGCTATTGCACATTTGTAAATTTAGAGCCTCCTGTTGCAACTGTTATTGACATTAAGTCGTACTTACTCTTGTAAGTGGTTCAAATTAAGTCCCTTTTCAATCAATTTATTTACTGTTTACTAACTGGATTAACTACTTCCATAGCTCCTACAGGTGACTTATCAAAGCCTGCTTGGGAGACTTTCCACAAATGTAACTAATACAAAACCTTTTTCTTGACATCTTCCCTAGAGAATTTTCACTGTATGATACTAGTCTCCTGCAGTATAAATCATAGATATATCTTTAATCCTAGCTATGAGTGGGAAGGAGGCAGGAGTGGGCATGGAAAGGAGGAATTTAGGAGAGGTTCATTAGAACTCCTTTTCAGGGCTTTGTATTGCTACCACGCACATCATGTGGGTGGACTACTGTGATTAACGTTACAGTTTCTGTGTCTTGGTGGCCTGCTGTTCACACCAGTATAGCATGTTTGAGATGGCATGCCTAGGCATGCCTGTCCCAAGGCAAGACCCTCACAATGTCCACTGAAGGATTTTATTTGCCAGGATTACCCAGAGGACTCCAAGTGCTATAGAAAGGTATGTTTCTAACACATCTAGAAAGTGAAAATTAAAAAAAAAAAATCCAAAACAACAAACTTTCTTGCTCTTGGGACTGCTTTTGCATTCCAGGATTCAAGTGTTGCTCCGTCAATATTTCACATGGGCTGTTTTGGAAAAACTACACCAAATGTGCTGGAGAGTATGAATCCCAACCCAGGTGAGTAAGGCTTCTCCATTCTCTGTTTCACAACTGTGAAATTATGTCCTAGACCTAGGCAACTACCTTGCAGTTGTTGTGGCACTGTCTCACTGTGCCTGTATGTCACGCTGAATTTGATCACCAGGCTCCCTGCTGAGATGGCTGAGAAGAACTGGATGGTAAGCTGTACTTCACTTGGCACATGAAGACTGAGGCAGTTAAGCAAGTCACTAGGGAAGACTTCATTTATTTCCTTGACAATTTCGGTTGTGAAGAGAGTTCTTGGATTAGGTGTCAAGTATTTCTCATCCAGAGATTGCTGTGTGGGGATGACCTCCCACCAAGATTGCCAGGGTCTCACACAGAATGTGAATAGTGCAGGCTGCTGATACATCTGATCTCAACTGATCCACTTCAGGGACCAGAAACTCTTGTGAGCCTAAGCAGGTACCTACTTGCTCACTCTTGTTGGTTGGCACTAGGCATGTATACAAAGTAAGTTTAATCTGCGCCAGAGATCAAGGCAGCATATATGGATTCTGTATGACAGGTTACTACACACATGAGATTTAAGATAAATTCTCCACTACAGCAATGTTTGAATTATTCTTTAGCAGCAACAGGAGGGCTAAAGAGAATCACAATCCTTTATTGGATGCAAGAAGGGAAAGATAGTGACAAAGGATGAGGAAAAGGAATAAAGTACTTAATGCCTTCTTCACCTCAACTTTTATTAGTAAGATCAATTGTTCTCTAGGTACTCAGCCCCCTTAGCTGGAAGACAAAGACAAGAAGCCTAATGGAGCCCCCATAATCCCAGCAGAAATGGTTATCAAACTACTATGCCACTTAGAAACACAAAACTCTATGGGATTCAATGGGATCCACCCAAGGGTACTGAAGAGCTGGTAGAAGTACTCACCGAGCCACTTCCCATCATTCATCAGCAATTCTGGCCAACCAGGGAGGTCTCAGTTGGATGTAGGTTAGTAAATGTGATGCACAACAACTCCATGCAAAGCTACAGGCTTGGAGAACTGTCTGGAAAGCTGCTCAGTTGTGAAGGACATGAGCATGCAGGTCAACAGCAGGATGAACATGAGCCAACAGCATGCTCAAGTGGCCAAGACAACCAGCAGCATCCTGGCTTGTGTCAAAAGTTATGTGGTCAGCAAGAGTAGGGAAGTGATGGTGACCCCTGTGTGAGTCCACACCTCAAATCCTGTGTTCAGTTTTGGGCTCCTCAGTACAAGAAAGATATTTTGCTGCTGGAGCATGTCGAGAGAAGGGCAGCAAAGCTGGTGAAAAGTCTAGAGCACAAGTCTCATGAGGAGCAGCTGAGGGAACTGGGTTTGTTTAATCTGGAGAAAAGTAGGCTGAGGAGAGACCTTAGCACTCTCTACAACTACCTGAAAGGAGGTTGTGGAGAGGTGGGTGTTGGTCTCTTTTCCCTAGTACCTAGTAACAGAGCAAGAGGAAATAGTTGTGCCAGAGGAGATTTATACTGGATGTTAGGAAAAATATCTCTAGCAAAAGGGCTGCCCAGGGAAGTGGCTGAGTCACCATCCCTGGAGGTTTTTTCTAAAAAATGTAGATGTTTTATTTAGGGACTTTATTTAGTGGCAGCTTGGCAGTGATACGTTAAGGATTGGACTCAATAATCTTGTTGATCTTTTCCAACTTTTTGGTTTCTATGAAAAAGAATGTGGAACACAACTGCTATTCCACCTCTTCGTGTCAAGCAGAGGACATCCTCCATCTTGGTCCTCCACATTTCAGCTCAGTGCTAATTGAAGGGAAGTAAAACACAGTGAGCAGCTCCTTTGGCACTGTTTTGTGTACTAGTCTGTCCGTCTGGCACATTCAGAGGATGTCTGTTTGGCTTGATCCCAACAGTGAGACAAGCAGAAGAACATGCAATTCACAGTGCCAACAGCACTTTTTTCCCCTTAGCTACCCTGATGAGGTCAAGATGTGGTGGTCTTGTGACAGCATCTTAGGATGTAGATCGTAAAAGGGTTCTTCGCAAAACTACTGGTTCTCATTGTTCACCCCAATGCTTTCTCTCTTGCCTTATCGATTCCCAACCTTGGCCATTTGTCCTCTCTCCATACTGCCTACTCCATCACACTGGTGGAAATGTGCAGGTCAGGACCTATGCATAACTAGCAGCCAGAACAGTTTCTCAATCCATTTCACCTTATGTGGGCCCATAAACACTTACGCTGGGAGAAAAGAAGTACAGCATGAGGACAGAAACTCCAGTCAAATATAGGGTAGAGAAAATTACAGTTGGCCTAAGCTGCTACTGAAAATAAAGGTATGATCTACATACCGAGAGTAATTTAATGAAGGAATTCAAGCACCTCCAGGGTCTTATACAGTAGGAAAGTGGTTATTTTTTATGTCAACCTTGCCCTGTTATTCCTATTTCTTTTGACTGCTCACCACACCAGAACACTGCCGCGGTGCTCCACTTTGCTTTGGGTTTTGTGCTCTGTGACTGATATTGTACACTCTTTGACTCTTACCTTACCTATTAAACTTCTGGTCACTGATGTCAGAATCAGTGAAGTTACTGTACCTCAACTAAGGCCACTTCTTCAAAACATCAGTCATTCAGAAAAAGTAATAGATATTTTGAAAGCCTTTCCTGAATAGCACATCAGCAGAAGCAATATGTTATTGCAGCAAACCAGAATTTCTGGACATATAAAGCAAAGTTTCTTTCAAATGGCCAAGGTTGTGGGAGATATTTTGAGAAATGCTAAGAGAAAGTATGAAAAATTTGCTGTATATTTTGCAGCACTTGCCAATGAGACTCTGGTTTCAGTTTGCCTGCAACAATGTGGTCAATATTCAATAATAACCACTAAATTTAAAGAGACCTTTTGGTTTGTTCTACTGTGAGCATCAATACGCTTTCAATTCTGAATATTTTATAACAAGACCTGACTGATTATGACAATTTCCAGAATGCATTGCCACGTTTCATCCGTATCACTGATAAATAGAAGAGTAATTTAGAACCTAACTTCAGCCACAACAGTCTGCTTTGCTAGTGTCTCTTCAGTTTTTCTTCTATAATTAGTCTTCACATGATGAAAGTAGGCTACAAAATAGTGACTAAAACCACATTCCAACACATTTAAAAATTGTCTATTCTCCAGTAATCACTTTACAGCTGTACAAGTATTCAAGAGAAAAAAAAAAGTAAATTATTCAAAGCACAAAAATATTCCGTTCAGGAAATCCTATTTAATCAAGCTCAAATACTGCATAATTGTTTTTTTTAAACTATCATCTACAAGAGGTAAAATGTAAATTCTGACTTTAAAAAAGCTAATATCTAAGGAAATATCTGAATACAAAATACTTTAGACATGCAAGCTGTGTATTCATTGACTCTTCCTAGTTTGGCACTGATAGCTTATGATGGATATGGACATTGTCTAGACACCATCACATTTAAATGGATATTTTTAAAAGTTGGTGGGAGTTATTTATCCCAGATCTCTTATTCTTGTGCAGTGGATATGAAGCAAGTAAGAAAATAAAGCAACAAAAGAGGAAACTCTGAAGTAAGCTGATGTGTGGATACCATTGATTTCTAGCATTTTTATCTTAGAGTTCTGAAGAAATTTAATATTGATGTGCCTAAGCTCTTGTCCAAAATATCTGTCCTGGTTTTTTAAGTGCCTGAAGTACTATATTAACAAGTTAATATATTTATATTGCATCAAGTGTGAGAATGGGAAAGATGGATTTTTAAAAGTTAAACTACAAGTAAAGTAGGTTAAACAGAAAAGTTACGCAACGCAAGAGTTACCAAAATATAGTATCTTTTACAAAGGTCACTTATGCCTCAAGATGTACCAGTTTGATCATGACAACATAGCAAAAGACAAAGGAAAACTTTATATTAACTATCTGGTAAGTTTTACTTCACCTAAAAGCTTTAGACAGCATCTCTGATTGTTGTATGTCAATAAAGTAATCATAAATTACAAGTTTTAGGACAGATAGAAATTGCTCTATTCAACCTTGCTTATAGTAGGTGGGTAAAAGTGCTATACAAGAGGCTTAATTGTATAATCATCATAATGTTACTTGCACGAGTTAAACCATCACATTTGAGAAGGCTTCATGAAGTTACACAAACACCTCAGGAATAAACTCACCTACGACTGGTTTCTGGAAAGACTCATAGAATCATAGAATCACCAGGTTGGAAAAGAGCCATCAGATCATCGAGTCCAACCATTCCTATCAAACACTAAACAGCGTCCCTCAGCACCTCATCCACCCACCCCTTAGACACCTCCAGAGCCTCAACATCCTTCTTGTGGTGAGGGGCCCAGAACTGAACACAGGATTCAAGGAGCAGTCTCACCAGTGCTGAGTACAGAGGGAGAAGAACCACCGTGGACCTCCTGGCCACACCGTGTCTGATACAGGCCAAGATGCCACTGGCCTTCTTGGCCACCTGGGCACACTGTTGGCTCATGTTCAGTCAGTTGTCAACCAATACTCCCAGGTCCCTCTCCTCCTGGCAGCTTTCCAACCAGACTTCTCCTAGTCTGTAGCTGCACAGGGTTGTTGTACCTCAAGTGCAGGACTCGGCATTTGACCTTGTTAAACCTCATGCCATTGGACTCTGCCCAGCAGTCCAGCCTGTTCAGATCCCTTTGCAGAACCTCCCTACCCTCCAGCAGATCGACACTTTCACCCAGCTTAGTGTCATCTGCAAACTTGCTAAGGGTGCACTAGATGCCTTCATCCAGGTTATTGATAAAGATATTGAACAGGGCTGGAGCCAGCACTGAGCCCTGGGGGAGATACATACAACAAAAAAGCTATTAACTACTCAACTTTCTGTCAGATAAACAAAACAGGTTGAGTTTTTTCTAGTTTGTGCAGTTTTCTAGACTAGGAATTATTACTGCATCTTCCTTCTGAATCCTTTGAGGTGAAGGTTCTGGTATGGGTGGATATTTCATCAGGACTGCTGATGACCCAACACATATGTTAGTGGTTTGTTTACCTAACAAAGTATAAACACTTTAAGGACATAAGTTCTTAGTACATCATACTTTTATTTACGTATGTAAAATCCAAGACTGATTAATACCCAAAAATGAATATTTGTTTCTTTAATTTATAAATTCACTCTACATTTAACTAAATTTACAGTGTTTTCTCACTTTAAAAAAACATTGTATTTCCAAAAGATTTTTATTACTTTTATCAAACATTCCACTACATTTAGAAATATTTCAACAGGTAGCAACTAACTTTTAGATTCCTGGAATCAGAGCTATTTATTTTAAGGGCTTTGTAAACTACATGAACTATGTGGTTTACTCCTTGAACCAACTTGTTTGGTGTATAGATCTTCAAAACAATAAAAGTGTGTTTGTTAAAATAGATGTCTTACAACATATTTGTTTCTTAGTCCTATGAACCAAGGAGTTACTAAATCCCTAAACCTGAGATGTTAACAATTTTTTGTGGACCAGTGCATGTTTTAATTACCACAAGCCCTGTGGCAGAGCTCTGAAAGATGTTTATAAATTCTATTAAGTTGTCATAATATTTTTGAGCTCTATGAAGCTCAAATGTCCATTACCAAGATACTAGCTAACTAACCATGTACAACATCAAGAAACATTTGTTGTGGAATGCAGGTGGCTGTGATTTACTCTAAAAAAAATGTTGTTGCTAGATGCAGATCAAGTCAAGGTAAATCATCTTCAGTCAGAAATTGATTTACTGTAATTATCCCGGTACCTACTTCAGACGTTGCAGACAAACCAAAACGAGTTACAGATGTAAAATCTGCAGAAAAGACAAGAGAGAGTCGCTGTAGCAGAAGATAAAAGTGCAGATTATAACAGCAATTTTCCAAAACCTAAAAAGAGTGGACTGTAAGAAGAAAATTACATTTCTGTTCATTCCCAGGTTCCTGAAAGAATTCTGGTTCTGCTGATCCCTGAGCTAGGACTGTCAGATCAAACTCCTCTCCTTAGCAACATGATAGCTTTAAATTCTAGGAGGCATCTCTTCATTTTTTCAAGTACCTAACTTCCAATTACAGCACAAACACTTTTATCTATTATACAACTGTATTTATGAGGCCCATGTTCAGCCTGGATAATGTGTTGATCATCATGACAATTGGAAAATAACTGAAAACATTCTAAGGCCCAAACATATTTTTGGATGTTGAAGCTGTCAAGCTCTTTCAACCAGAGCATTTCTGGTTTTAGTGTGATGAATCATTTCATCTTTCCTTGCTAAGGATTTGGCAGGTTGTGGTGTAACTGGTAATCAAGTTTATTGCTAATGTATTCTCATCCTGCGTTTCAAGGACAGGATAAATACTTTTTATTTAGTCCAGCTACAGCATACAAAAGTTTTCAGACTATCTCAGACTGCTGAATGCTCTCCAGATGCAGAGGTCCAGTCAGACCAGTCCTAACCCAACCAGTCTTGCTGTAGATAGCAAAGGAGCAAGTTCTCATATATGAGGCAGCATATTGTGGAGAAAAATCTCAGCTAAAAGAATACAATAAGCAATTTTAAGATCTTTCTAAATGTCTATGTTGAGAAGGAACATCACAACTTTTTGAGCAGGTGTAGCCTATGTATCTGAGAAGTTAAAAAGTTTATATTTAAAAATCATGTTAGAATAAATAATATTAATCTATTCACGTGTAGTATAGTTATAGGTAATATATGCGTATGTATAACAAAACTGCAATTGAAGTTTTTCCTGTTATATGAAAACAACTTTTTTTACTGTCCTGATTTCATAATATAGGAAAGTTGTATAAATGGAAAGCTACTCTATTTCTGTTAGAGATTAAAACTATTCAATGAGCAGAGGAGCTTCAAGAATACAATTCTATTTAAGCCCAGTAATTTGTGTAAATAAATGTCTAATAAGAAAGAATCACCACAAGTGGAAACTAGGAATGTTCAATTTTTCATGACACTTATCAGAAGAACAAAAGAGTTTGTGCTCATTAAAAAAGTTCTAAAAATAACAAGGTTCAGTTTCTCCTATGGGTTCATATGAATTTTTTGTTTTTCACTTTAAAATAAGGATTGTGCCATATACATGCTTTTTTTGTGCATTCATGAATTGAATTTAAACTTTTCTGTTAAATTATTAATCATGGGTCTAGTATACTCTAAGGTGAGCAAATTAAGAAATTTTGGATTGTAGGAGATGTCAAAAGTGCCTGTATCAAGGGAACTGGTGATAAAATTGCGTGGAATTATCTAGGAACAGGCCCTTCAGAATTCTTTGCAATAGGAAGAAATGTCATGCCTGATTTTAACCTTAGATTTTTGGGGCTTTTGATTAGTTCACTGACTGAGTGATTATTGCTAGCAGATTTTATAGCAGGCAATACTCTTGCTAGGATAGACTTCCACTGAAACTGAAAGGGTTGCACGATAAATAGGAGCTGCTTGGAGGTCCAGATCTATATCATTCAGGTATCCAAACATCAAGACTGTCTCTAAAGCTTGGAAATATTGCCTAAATTCAAAAGAAGCAGAGAGAATACTTACTTTTAAAAAGGGAGGTCAGTTTTGATCTTTAGCAACTGGTCATGAGCACTTTATACAAACATGCTCTAGATTTGCATTTCAATACATTAGAAGTAAGTATGCGATAAATTACTGTATTTTCAACATAGTGAAAACAGGAAAGAAATCATAGAAAAGAAACTCTTTTTGGGAGCAATGATGTTGAGCTAAGTCTGGAGGCCAGAACTGTGGGGTTTTTTTCACTGAAGCACAATTGCTTATCATGGATTTAAACTGGTATAATGGATTCCGTTCTGGAAGAGGTAAATTCTGAAGTATTTTATGCTCTTCCTGAGCAATTTACTACCTAAATGCCCCAGATTATGCCTTCTTCAATGTAGCAATTGCCTCATTTGAACAGTGCTGAGGCAAATGTTCAAGTCTTAGGCTGGCAATACAGCTTGTTGAGAGCAGTTTTGGTCAGGTTTGACTACTCAGCCATAAAGACTTCTGGTAAAATTGTGATCTGGACTGTGCAAACAACTTTCATGCTCAATGCAATCAGCTTGTATAAATAAATATTTGATTAGAGAGATTGTTATTTTCTATAAAATCATTCTTTTTCATAGACTTCTGTTTAAGAAGATGTATCATAGAAAATGCCTTTCTGATAAATCTTAGCATTAACTCAGTCTTTTTATCTATGGAAATAACTTTGAGCTTGATTAAGCTTAGATGTGATTAGGCTTAGATGTGACAGAGGTATTTAGTTGATCTCCAGGCTGAACATCAGTTCCCCATGGTGAAATTTCGATCACGCTTTATACAATTAAGATTTTATATCTACATTTGAGCTATTTACTGTAAGCTGCCATTCCAATCAATGCAGATAAGTTCTTCTTAAGGGCAGTTCAGCTGTCCTAGTTTAGATGCTTATCTTGGCATCTCTGGAGACGTCTACTTTCTTCCACTAGCTGCAGAGAGGACATAATGTGACTGCATCAGGACTAGATATCATACTGAGAAATGGCAAAGTTACAGCAGAGGTATCCATCCTCACTGATGAAGGTAAACTTGTGTTATATTGAGTTTTGACACCATTAGCAGCCACAGAATACTGTTAACTTATCCTAGGTAAGTTGAAGTCTTTTCTGAGCATTTGATCATCTGCCCATTGCAATTTTTGAGCAGAATTATGACAAGTTTTGTTTAAATCATCTACCATGTCCCATGTGTACAAGGGACTGCATGATATTCTCAGTTTGTATATCATTTTCCCATCAAACCAGGGTGATTATGTCTTTATTTTCTGAAGTTCAGGTGAAGCTGGTATCTGTACTTCAATTTGTGACAAAGTGAAGGAAAAGTCAACAGTCTTCAAATGTAAATGTAAGATGGAGTAGTTATTACCCTTTTACAATAGATTTCTTAGTCTTTGCTTGAAAGATCTTTAATTTGTGCCAAATGCTGTGGCCTCTGTTCACACAACTTGAACTCAGCATCAAAAGCAAGGATTTTTTTTTTTAAAGTCGGTATTTGAAGTCTAGCTAAGTCTTTTGTAGGTTGCTATATTAAGCCAAGACTTCAAGCCCTCTGGAGTGAAACCCTGGAAATATTTTTAACTGAGGATACCTACCACAGCCATGTGACTTAACAGAATTATTAACAAATGAAAAATATATAAGACTAATAAAAACACCGAAGAATGTTATTTCTGCAACAGTATTTTAGAAAAAACTTTGTCTAATATTTCTACTTCACCTAATAGAGTGTTTAATACTGACAAAACTTTTTGAAATAATTACCTTTATTTGTCTACTATTAAGTTCTGAGGAATGATAACATCAGCAATAATATTATTTGGAGAAAATAAAATAGGCAGACTAATTATAGAACTCTGCTTAATAAAAGCCTAACTCCATTGCCTTTAGCATTGACATAATATAGTATGGTATATGATTATAATTTTTAGGGGGAAATAACCAGCATGTTTGTCTTTATTTAAATGATCACATATTATATAATTACCTTCAATGTAACCAACATATCTCATGGAAGATCTGTGGGAAGAGAAAATAATTTAAATCTAATGACTTTTCTGGCACAATCATTCCTTTGTTCTGCAACCTTTTATGTGAATGAGAATACTGATACTGATTTGAAAAGGGAAATTAGAAACATTTAAGAAACACTTCCCCAAATCACCTATATACTATAGAGTAAGCAGCTTTCCAGTAATCCAATACCCAGATCCTACTCCCAGAAACGTACCTAGATCTGTGCTAAATTTCTACCTAATCTTGCCAATCTCTGCTTAGGCTTTATCGGAGGACCAGACCTTTTTTTGCTTTTGCTTTCTTTGGGTACTTCTTCAAGGTTATTCCCTCCTCCCACAGCTTTGTGCTCCTCTGTCCTAGCACTCTTTGTAGGTTCAATTTCATAGGAAAATGTTACTATGTCACAGGACTTTCTTTGCCCTCCAGCTTAACTACTAAATGAAACTTATTATGCTAGCAAATTTCACTACAAAGTCACTAGTGCTGTGAACCCAGTAACAGGATCAGAGAGCAGACAGAGGTGGGAATCTTTGTGAGAAGGAGAGGAGATAGCATGGGAGTGGGAGAAGAATCCCAAGAGCTGGAAGCCCTCCAAGTCTCATATCTCTGTAATGATACTTGCTTATTTGATAGCCTGCCGTGGGCTCCTGCAGATAAGTTAAGCCATGGCACACACAGCTAAGACTAAAAGATGGTTGACAGTTCCTTCGTGTTGCCAGGCAGTCAGTTTTATGGTAGATGAAACCATTGGCATTTCTGTGTCATGGTCCTTTGTGTGACACGGGACATCTACTTTTTTGATTTGAAAGAGTTCACTCTTTCGATTTAAACAAAAAAAAAATTATCACAGTCCTATCAGAGGTGCTCTAGGAGACCCAGTGAGCAACCAGACAAATGATCATTCTCTCCCCAGTGTCTGTTGTACCTGAGAGAAGGAAGAATAGCTGGGGAGTACTGTCAGAGACAGACAAGGGAGACCGGTATCAGTCCCAGGCACCTGCCAGTTTTCCATTTGCAAGCCCTTCCCACAGTACTCCTGGTATTCACCCATTCATTCCCCCTGAGATTCCACGAGCTATGTCTTTTCTCATGTTCTCTTGAGAGAAGATATGTTGCCTCATCATCTGATGTTTGTGATTTTGTGTAACTGAACTGGAAATATGCAAATTACCTTATTAGCTAATTCCAAATATGGGACTACAAAAAGCTCAACAAACAATTCATCTGTTCCTGGCCACAGATTTGGCAAGACTGTAAATTGTTGCACTGTGGACCTATGTAACCATGAGGAAGAGTATTGTAGTGAAGTCTAAGTCATTCTCCAACACAGAGAAATTAATGTGCATCTACTTTGGGAAAATACAGATGACTGAGGATAAATGATGGAATGATTAAAAGGCATACATTTCTTGACAACGTTTGTAATATAATATCAGAAGTAAATTATGCTACAGTCACTGACCAACTGAAGCCCCTTCAGCATATAAATATCTGTGCCATGTGTGAACCAGAAGACCTAGATTCCTATGGCTTCAAACCTTGAAATTGAGTTGGCATTAAACTGTAACATAGCGCAGTGATTAGCCACGCTGTGGGTGAGCTTGCAGCAATGTTTGTTTGAAGACAGATTCTCAAATCCATCCAAAAGCCACATGCAGTGATGTCACCTTGAACACTGACAGGGTGAGTTTTTCTTAGATCTTTCACATTTGAAGTCTAGGATTGGAAGACACGCATTCTGGATGCACCCAAGGAACAGAAGATTGTTTAAGTTAAAACAGCAGGGGGGAATGAAAGAGACGGACTGAGCAGAGTAGTCCACATGTCAGTAAAAGGGAACTGGTGGGAACTGGAACTGGTTCAGGCTGAACTGGAAGTGGATCCAGCATGATGAATCACATTCCACAGGTTTACCAAAGGACTCAATTTGAAAATACTTCAGAAAAAAATCCTGAAAAATATATAAAATATGAAACATGACAGATTTTATGGGAGACTTTTTCATTTTGTGCTGTAGGATGAAAAGAGCTATTGCCTACTTGGTGGTGCAATCAGTAGCCTAGAAGCACTTAACATTAAAGCTGTCTGTAAAGGACCAGGATGAACTTTAAATCCTAGAATCATAGAATGGTTTGGATTGGAAGGGACCTTAAAGCTCACCTAGTTCCAATCCCTTGCCAAGGGACCTCCCTCGACCTGCTGACCACACTTCTTTTGATGCAGCCCAGCACATGGTTGGCCTTCTGGGCTGCAAGTGTGCAGTACCAGCTCATGTCAGGCTCCACATGATTGAGCACCCCCAAGTTCTTCTCCACAGGGCTGCTCTCAATCACACCATCCCTCATCCTGTATTGAAACTGTGGAGTGCCCCAACCCAGATGTAGGACCTTGTACTTGCCTTTGTTGAACCTCATGAGGTTCTCACAGCCCCACTTCTCCAGCTTGTCCAGATCCCTCTGGATAACCTCTCATCCTTCAGGTGTGACAACTGCACCACTCAGCTTGGTATAATCTGAAAAATAGTTGAGAGTGCATGTGATCTCACTGTCCATATCATGAAAATACTGAACAGCCCTTGTCCCAATATGTATTTGTAGATTTGCTTTTCAATAAAACAGTGATTTAAGTGGCTGCAACAAAATCTGATTCAGAATTGTAACAATTGGTTTTGGATTCCTTTTTTAAAAACTTTTAGTAAGTACTGCCTGGCAGCAATAGGACTGAGCAGCAGACCCTCAAAGGAGAGGGGACTGCTACGTTTTGTGGCATGATAACCACAAGAATGCAAAAAATGAAAACTGGTGTCTTTAACGTTTGTGCTGTTATGGATTCTGTGAAGTCAACATTACTATTTGCAGTGTCTAAGATTAGCCAAACCTTCCTTTAGATAGCAGATTAAGTTAATGGATTGTTTTCTGTGTCTGTTTAATTATAGCTAAGTGTTTGGTTGCCTCAATATTGTAAGTTTAAGGAAATCCAGCTGTCAATTCCTGTTAAAGTGGCCTGAGTTTTATACTGTTAATTCAGTTGTCTTTCACACTCTGGCTGCTAAACCTAAAGAACTCTTTACAAAGGCAGATTTATGATGGATGCCATCTGGCCTGATAGAAGGAAACAGATATTGATTTTTAATATTTTCTCCAAACTTGTTTACTCTAGGATAATACAGCAGCTGTGTGGCGGCTTGTCTCAGAGTGGAAAGGATTATTACCCGTGCCTTTTGATGAGATAAATTACCTAGAATGACTTGAATGGCTAAAGGGTATACTTTGATGTTATGTCGCTTCATTTACCCTTATGACTAAATGATTATTGATTTTATATTTTTAAGCTCTTGAAACGTGAAAATAAGTTGGTAGAGAAGCCTAGCTGTGTTAGTTTTATTAATTTATTTCTGCAGGGCATAATTCACTTTGGACCAGGTTGTGAAGGTTTTGGGTTCATGACCGACTCCAGATACAGTTGCAAAGAAATGGCTTATTTATATAGTCATTGCAAGTAGTTCCAAAATCAATACAGTCTGGGACTGGATGATTAAACTTAGTCCCTTTGTGGGATTCATTCCTGTAGCTACCTCTGAAATGATCTTGACTGAAGCAGATTCATGTGATCCAGTCTACAAATAGCAAGTTTGTTCAAGTTGAAATATTATTTTTTGCTCATCGTTTTTTTATCTGCTGTGTTCACTCGGTGACATTTTAACAACCAGAAAAAAAGTGGTTGATTGACTACTTCAATGAAGTCACTAATCTGCATTCAAAGAGTTGCCTCCAAAGACTACTTAGATTTTCCATGGATAGATTTAACTACTGCTTTGATCAGTTAGTCCCAGTATGCAGTGGATTTAGGCCTCTATACTTATGTAGGCAGCAGGAATCCAAGGTGTACACTAAACCTTTAAATAGTCTTCACAGCTCAAAACAGCTATTTGCCTTTTGTGTACAGCAGACACCTACATATTTCTGTGAAGTATTGCCTTTTCTATCATCATTTAACATGTTCGTGTTATTTAATGTTTGTCAAAATGTGACTCTGTTGTCAGACTATTGAATTATTTTGTAGAAACCGGAACAAGTGCAGAAATATACTCAAAAGAAAAAAAAAAAAAAATTCCCTGTCTCTAGTTTCTCACAATGACTATTTATATATGCATTTTGCGTGGTGCCTTATACCTTAAACAGCAATGCTTTTAAGCTTTGTTTCTTCTGGAAAGGTTCAGCAACCAAACTTCTGCATTATATTATTTTGTCTCAAAATTTGTGATTCCAAATCCTGACATTACTTTTACATAGACTGTGAGCAAATTATAACTAGTATTGCTAATAGTATTTCAGCTATTTAAAAGGAATGGAGGACAATAAACTATAACAAAAGCTACAGTTTGGATAAAGTTTATTACTGGGAAGAGTTAGCACTACATGAACCTGCACAGCACTATCTAAACTAAAGGATAATATTTCATGATTTAACATGATGTATGTATCTATACATCTTCTGTACAAGCTAATAACCATGTGCTTGTCTCTTGTTCAGATGTAACCAAACATGGAGTTGTGTGCACTTCTTTTAAATATGTATCTTACCTAAAACTGTATGTTGCTAAAACACAGAGATCTTTCTAAATGTTGTGCACATGGATGATATTATTTACTTTATGTATATATGTGTACATGTGTGTGCATTGTCCATAAGCAATATTATTCCCCCAAAGAGTCTTTTATTGTTATAAGCATTGACAGCATATTTTACAGAGTTAAAAAAGTGTAAAACACTTTCCCTTACTTTAGCCACACTATATGTATAATTAATGCATAATAAATTATATGGTGCAGTTTAAGGCTTGTTTAAATGCATAGAATTTGAAGTCTAATGCAGGAATAAAATAACTTTTGGACCAGTGTAATGTAATATGTTGATCCATTTTACAGGGTGGTGGTGATTATTTAATTAATCACCTTTTGACAATTATTCATACTGGTCCAAATCAAGGTCTCCATTAAAACCAAAGAATAGCTTCATTACAAATGACCCATAAAAATGTCAAGTGCTGGCAGTGAAGACAAGTAATTTCCTTTCCCTTTAAAACCATTAGATCGAACGATGGGGGTGGGGAAGGTGATGAAGTGCGTAATAGTGTGATTACAAAGAAAAGCTTAAACAGTAAATTTGACAGCCATGTTAGAGTGTATAGAAGATAAGGGTTATAAACTGTTGGTTCTATACCTCTAACGTCTTTTAATTTTATAAGAAGATGGGAATGAGTGGATTATATTTTTGTGAAACTTTTTCATCCTCTTTTGGTGTTTATTCATAAATTGAGATTTGCAAATTGTCTGACTTCAAGTCATCGTGATATAAAATAAATACTGTATCTCTTCTGAATATTTTTTAAAATAGGAGTTAATTGAGACAAAACTGTTTTCCGGCTCTGGAACTATTTTCAAAGCCTGCTTATCTATGGAGTCTTTTCTCTATCTTATTGGTGAGAAAAGCAGTAGCAGCTTTATGTCAGGGTAAT
The DNA here is from genome assembly GCA_033558105.1 of Coccyzus lansbergi. NCBI lineage: Eukaryota > Metazoa > Chordata > Aves > Cuculiformes > Coccyzidae > Coccyzus > Coccyzus lansbergi. The sequence goes on from JAUMJK010000016.1 coordinate 462,724, forward strand.
TATGTTGGGCACTTTATTTTACATCTGGAAAGTACCGAGAACTACCAATTGATTTGTGTAAAGATAAAAATGCACTTGTCTTTTATTAAAGGTAAATGCTGCACCTCTTCCTGAAATTCCATGTGTTCTTGCTATGCCAAAACAAGTGAAACAACCTGAACTCTTAACTTCTAATAAAACCTTGTCTAATGACCGTTATGGTTTCTCTAAAGAAGAATTTCTTTGATTTTAATTTTTTAATCCTTCAAATAAAAAAATCAGGGAAGGGGATTTTAAACATTAAAACCTGCCAAATGCGCATGTTAGAGAGTAATGTAGTTTCAGAAACTGTAACGAGAATATTACAGTGACACTTACAGACGGGCTAAACCAAGAAAGGTATTATTCACAAGACGTTGTTATTTTGAACTCATATGTAATAGCATTTATAGACTTTGTTGTTGGCTCTTTTTTTGTTTTTTCTATTTAAGAATGTAGAATAACACTTTGCTGAAGAATTCCATGTAGTAACCTAACCTCTTATGTCAGCACATGAGCTTCAGTTTGTGAGAGCTAACGGGTGATGGGTTTTAGCTTAGCTATCGTTGCAAAAAGATGTTAAAATAATGCTGTCACTTGAAAGTTCTAGATAATCTCTCTAGCATAGATTCCACTTAATACAGAAAATGAATATATATTTACCAGTTTTTCAAAAGCACAGCAAATATTGACCAGTTTCAGAGACATATTTGTTAAATCTACTTGTCATTCTTTCTTTGATCTTCATTTGTTTTAAAATCTTGCACCTAAGGTTGGACTAGTTACTGTAAAAAAATCCCAAAAGTTCAAGTGCTGCTTCTAAAAACTAATGGCTATTGACTTTCATTAGGACTTCTGTGATGTTATCTAACCCAGTAAAGACATTTGTGGTATGCAGTTTACATTGTATCTAGTGATTGTATAATCATTATTGATTTTCCTTGTGTGTAGTACCTATGTCAAGCAACCTAATATATTTAAATGGTGATTATTTCAGCAATATATCTATTATTAGATAAGATCAAAGACTGTTAAATGTGTAGCAGATAGTATGATAAGATGATATAATGTGTAATTGTGCCAGTACCTATGCCCTTTTGTGCATAAAACTGCAATTCATAGTCTTTAATGATTAACTCTCTGAAGCATGTTGTGATTTCTATCCTATGGTAGAATAAAGTATGACAGATGGATTAAAGGAAGCCCACTTTTTAAGCAAAAGACCTAGGAGTTATGTAAATGTAATACAATTAGACGAATTGCTTTTCAAAGACCATGGGAAATCACTCTGTACATTCTATTCACTTCTTGTTTTCCTACCAGTACTTCTGAAGAAAACTAGAAATATATTTAGAAAGCAGTATGATTTCCCCGAGGATATAATCACTGTTAATCCCATGAGTGCGAATTAACAGAATAACTTGGCCCATAACAGCAAGTGATTTCTCAGGCTAATCTCATGAGTAGAATGGTTATTGCAATTTATTAGTGGTCAAACAGTATTCTGCTTAGACTGTAGCAGAAAAGGGACAAATCTAACACATTCATTTAATATCAAAGAATGTTATACTTTACATGTGGATTTTCTCTGCTTTTACTAATATAGGTTAATTAAAATATGTTTCTTGACAGTAAATAAAAGTTGCACTAAATATTTAATGCAATTAAAAACCAATAAACAAAACCAGAACCAATTACATAAGTATACCTGTAGTGTGGAGGTGAAAGTATGAACCAGGTTTTTCATTCTGCCTTGTTATTATTATGTTTTTATCATTTTCTGAGTGGCTCCAAAAGCAAATGCTACAAGTGAAAATACTATATCTGCATATAAAATGAACACTTGAATGTGTGAATATACTTTCTTAGCAAAACCGATAGCTTTATTACAATTTTTTAAGTGGTTCTGAAAGATAAAGCTCTGTGATGGTACAACAGGTCTGCCTTCATTTTCTGTAGCTCCATTTTCAGTTTTGAGACAGTTCCTGTGCAAGTAGTAACCTTCAAACTTGAGTTATTGCTTACAAGTCATTGTACTGTGTGCATGTACCAGCTTTGCTAGTGTTAGATTGAGATCCCCTCTGCCACTGTCCATTATGCAGTAGAGAGATGCACACTTTGGCTGCCCGTTAGTTGCTACTCATATCCTCAGAATCACTCTCTGATTTCACTCCTTACGTCTTCTTCATCCAGCTGTAAGAATGGATACCATTACCAACCTATTCCTTCCACTGGGAAATTACCAACATTGACAGTCAAGTGCTGTAGTAAATTATGTGGATGCTCCCCAATTAATCTCAAGGAAAATCAGACATATTATTTAAATAATTAATGTGATCGTGTGACATAGCCTGTCTGAATCATTTTCATACAGCTGAGGGCACTGGTCTTCCGGTAACTCAGCATTAAAAGTGATCATTCTGATGACCAAATATGAGAGGAGTAACCAGAAGAGAGTAGTAAAGAGTAGTCAGAGCATTTATCTATTCACTGACAGAGAAGGATTAAGAACAGACTTCTAGTTCCCAGTTGTCTGCTCTGTTTCAGTTGTTCCACAAAGTATGCCTACTCAGTAACATCAACTTCTGTCTCCAGGCCAGGAGAGTACAATAGTACAAGGTATTTGCACAGAGGGTCTGTCCCGTCTCTGTTGTTTGCCTCTGTGGCCCGTTCTTGTACTCCCCTGATGCTCCAGGTGGACTCCCATCCTGAGTGAATGTGAGAGTCCTGATGATGGGTATTCTCATCTCAGGCAGAACACTGCTTTCAGTTGGGAAAGCTTATTTTACAGGCAATGAGGTTTTTTGGTTGATTCCCAGTTGCAGAAATGTAGTCTTTTTCAACAGAAAATTTCTGTATGAAACTGAGCAGTGGAATTAGTTGATAACTTATTAATTTCAGTCATTTTCTCTAGATCCTGACTGTGCAAGTCTCAATGTCAGGAATCTGAATAATTCTGTTGAGGTTGATAGAAGAACATGTATTGTTATAAAGCTATTTACTATATGGGAATGCTAAGGACAATTTTTTGATCACGAATATAGTATCTTCATGTTTCAGATTAACCAAAGATACAAAAAACTGCACTCTAACAATAATTATTGACCTGACATTACAAATTGACATAGATACTCTGGTATAAACCATCCAGATAGGCTCAGCTGCAGGACAAGGACCTACATCATTGTCTCTGTTGTACATACAAACACATCAACTGAACCTGTACTTTATGCAGTCCTACAATGTACCAAGAAGGCAAACAGAAGTAGGAACTGGTGGCTTGAAGAAGAGGGAACTTGTAAATAAAAATAGTATCACAGAGGATGTCCCACAAGCACCTTCATCCATGTAGTCATTATTCAGTTCCATCTTGATATTGTTCAGAGCCATGAGGCAGCCTGACACAGGAATAGATGGACAAGCACAAGTGACTAGTTCTGAAGAATTTACTTCTCTGCAGAAAGTGCAGTAACAATGTTTCAGTTTGCATTTAGGACCTTAAATGTACAGAAGTTTTGTCTTAATCCTCTGGTATATTATACTTTGAGTGACAACGCACGGAAGACTGTAGTTCTGCATGTTGCAGTCAATGGAGAGAAATGAAGAAAATAATGGTCAACATAGTCGTATATGGAGTCTACAATTCCTTCTCCTACAGGTAGAGTGTGGGAGAAGTTGGAGTAAGCAGCCAGGAGCAATGCTATGAGGAAGCCTGGAGAGGGTATCCTAGATGTCAAGTTATTCTCCTACATTTCTGAGTGTGATCATTTAACTAAAATACTCATTTGTTTATTTTAACGTGGTCTTTTCCATGTGCAGGAAACAAAGCACACAGACAGGAAGAAACTTGCTCTTCATGTAAATGTACATTTTAATAATGTTTGTAATGTATTTTTTTCAATTGATAGAACTCTTTCTCAAACTTCAGGCATATAAACACTCCAAATGAGTCTGCATTTACTGCCTGAAGCTTTAAAAATGTCTGTTAAACAAGTTCAAGTAAATCCCCCCCAAACCTTAAATCTTTTTATGTTAAATACTAAATCTCATGGTATAAGGATCCAAAGGCTAACAGGGTGCCATGGGCTAAATTGCAGACAGAGCCTCTAATTCCATGTGTCCTTAAGGTTTATTGCACAATTTCTGTCCCTTTCCAAAAGGGTGCAAAGAGGAAACTGGGAGGAGCACATTGAGACTATTATTATGTCTCTACATCATGTAGAGCCACTATGCCAAGGAGCTCTGTAGTGTTTGGTTACCGCAGCATAACTTCTGCACATCATAGCTTTGGGCTGGAGAGAAACAATTTCCTCCTCCACCCTCCCCTTCAATTTATCTCCCTTGCTAAGCAATTAAGTCAAATTCTGAGCAGAACACAGGACAGCTGGAAAGAAATTCCACTCATCCATTACAACAGAGCTTAAGGACTTGTGCTTGGGAGAGATTCAACCTTGACAGTGTCTTTAGGACCAAGACAACCTTATAGTACTTTTTTTATAGGGAAGGATGACCACGTATGCCATCTTTGGTACTTTATTTTGTTCTACCTTTTGACAGGTACACAGGCTGGTTTTTTCTCTCAACTCCTCTCAGGCTATTGACTATTCCCAGCTGGGTGACAAAGCCTGGGAGACAGACACCTGGGCTAGGCTATATAAACTCTTAGAAACATTTTACCTCCCAAAACATTATCGAATAAAGAGACATGTGCGTCCTTTTGTCTGCTACTCTGGACAAGGACTTATCCCCATATCCCAACCTTTCCTTTTGATTTAACAGACGCATCCTTTCTTTTCCCAGACTCACCATTGCTACACATCTGTTGAGCGCACTTGAAAATTTTGGAAGGGAAGAAAAATCTCTACTTCAACAACAAAAAAAAAAAAAAAAAAAAAAAAAAAAAAAAACCACTGTTATTGTTTTCTTCTGTTTGACTTTGGGACAAAATGTAGCCTTTTAAAATGTTCCTTCCAAGCCTGTGGGGCTTTAAAGGGAGAGAAATTAGGGAAGCCTTATGAGGAGAGGCTGAGAGAGCTGGGATTGTTTAGCCTGGAGAAGAGGAGGCTGAGAGGAGACCTTACTGCTCTCTGTAACTACCTGACAGGAGGTTGTGGAGAGGAGGGAGCTGGGCTCTTCTCCCAAGTGACAGGGGACAGGACAAGAGGGAATGGCCTCAAGCTCCACCAGGGGAGGTTTAGGTTGGACATCAGGAAAAAATTTTTCACAGAAAGGGTCATTGGACACTGGCAGAGGCTGCCCAGGGAGGTGGTTGATTCACCTTCCCTGGAGGTGTTTAAGGCACAGGTGGATGAGGTCCTGAGGGACATGGTTTAGCGTTTGATATATCAATGGTTGGACTCGATGATCCAGTGGGTCTTTTCCAACCTGGTGATTCTGTGATTCTATGATTCTATAGTCAGTATCACCTTTAAAAAACAAAAGGCTGGTAGAAAAGACATTCCCCACAAATTTCTCTTATGTGAGAACTATATGAAGGTGTTTATGTGGCAGGACATGGAGTAGGGACTGGGTTCTGCCCTGTTGCAAAGGTTTAGCCTCAGAGCTGCTTTTCAGAGAAGTCTCATTGGCCTATTAGGCTTCATCAAGGGGAAGTATCCGCTACAGAAAGTAGATCCAGCCTGCTGTCACTGTACTGTACCTAAATCAAATCCATTTACTACAGACGCTTCTAGAGAAGCTGCAGTTACTGCATTTGTTTCAAAAAAGCCTGTCTTTTCATGTGCTAAACGTGGAACGGAAGATATTTTACTGAAATTTAAAAAAAAAACAAAACACCACACAATATTTTAGGCTATAGTCATTATTTATGCAAAATAAATGATCAAAACTGAGTAACAAACTCACATCTCTCTTTTGAGATTTCTATACACAAAGAAATTGGGTTATCTACAAACACATTATGGTTTTGAAATGTGTTACTGCATTATAAATACTTGAATTAAAACAATTTGGTTTGAATTGTACTATTATATGAGACTCAAAATCCTTTTATCAGAGGTTCTTTTTTTCTTTCTTTCTTTTTTTGGTATTATTAAAGGATTTCAAGCTTTGTTATTTGAATGAGATAAACACTATGGTAACTAGGAAAGCCAGCATGTTTTAGACATCTGCAGTTTTGAGTGCTTTCCAAAGACACAAGGTATCCTAATATTTTCTCAATGCATGAAATATAATAGAGGGGAGCAATTTCAATAAGATTTCTTAAAAACTATTAGACATAAAAATCCTGACACAGTGGAGATATTGCTTGAGGCACACCTAAAGGATCAAGGTCAGTCCTTACACCAAAGCATTGCATTGTAGGAGAATCTTGTTTTTACAGAATAGAACATAACATTTATTAAGTAAATTCTAAATCATAGAATCATAGAATCACCAGGTTGGAAGAGACCCATCAGATCATCGAGTCCAACCATTCCTATCAAACACTAAACCATGTCCCTCAGGACCTCATCCACCCGTGCCTTAAACACCTCCAGGGAAGGTGAATCAACTACCTCCCTGGGCAGCCTGTTCCAATGCCCAATGACCCTTTGTGTGAAAAACCTCCTCCTAAGCTCCAGTCTAAATCTACCCTGGTGGAGCTTGAGGCCATTCCCTCTTGTCCTGTCCCCTGTCACTTGGGAGAAGAGGTCATCACCCTCCTCTCCACAACATCCTTTCAGGTAGTTGTAGAGAGCAATGAGGTTTCCCCTCAATTGGGTCTCCCCTCATCTCTCCTCATGCTAAGGAAATATATTTCACTCCCAGGTTTGTGGAAATTCCACCTATGTATGGCCTTCTTCAGTGGACTGGTGGCTGAAATAGCAACGTGAAAAGAATACTGTATGTCTTTGCTGTTCAACTGAAACATGATGTCAATATTAAAATGTTCCTGGTTAAAGATTACTAAGTAGACAAGTTTCAAAAACCTTGAAGTCTCAGTTTACAAGTCTGGATACTAGTCTGAAGTCATCTGAACTGTACAAATTTTTCAGATGTGAAAAAAGTGGACATCTTGTGAGAAATGTGTGCTTCATTTCAGAATCTGTGTCCCTCAGACTTTTCTTATTTCCTTTTTTGAATCAGAGCCATGTGCATAAGGACACACGGCATCATGAAGTTGCTAATGGTCACAAATCTTTCAGAAGGTGTGTCATTGTAATAGTGAAAAAGTTCTAAATACGTAAGAATTTTCCAGTATGCATTGACATCCCCATAAGATTATACTTTAATACATAGGAAAAAATATCATAAATCTCAGATATATTACTTTTTTATATATTCTATATTTTTTTGAATGTTTGTGGAGGTAAGCATCACTGAATTTTTATTTTTTATTCAGTTACTAATTAGGCACAGTCTAAAATGAATGCATCCTGTTAGATTTTGACGCTGACCGCCACAGGATATAAAGGCCCATTTACAGAAAAATATTTTTTAGACAATAAATTTAAAAAAAAAACCCAGGAATTTAATGTATAAAAACTACCCACTTAAAGTGATTGATAGCTTCTAGTGATAGATAGCTTCTAGTGACCTAATGGTGGATAAAAATTCTATGGAACAGTGTAGCCCCTTATATACCTTCTTCTGAAACATCTGTACCACTTTCAGAGACAAACTGCTTGACTAAATAGATTCCTGGATTAATTTTCTGCAGTATCAGAATCCACTACATGTGGAATCACTTTTCCACAAATACAAGTTATGAGGGTTCAGAATTAGAGAGACAAATCCAAACTTTCTGAATCCTATTCCTATCATCAATGAGTGTTTTACAAACGATCTTATATCTTCATTAAATGAGGAGGGAGGACACACCTTTTAAGGAAATAGTTCTCTTTTGCTACTTTTTTCTCATTTTTAAAAATTTGGGGATTTCTTCTGTGAGTTTATGACAGGAGCTAGTGACTGTTCAATTAGTGAGTGTATGAAGTACACATGAGTGTATGAAGTTCAGTCTAGTGAGTGTATGAAGTACCGTAGAGTATCAGAAAAATGGCTAACAAAATGCTTATTTAAATAAACCCTTTCTTTTTATTTTACTTCACTTGTCTTGTGGGAGTTTGGGTTTTTTGGGGGTGACCATGCTGAAAGGCACGGCTGAAAGATGGTCACTTTGATAAGTTGGTAGAGGTCGGTAGATCAGTTCTCAAAGTACTATTATATGATCCAGGATTTCATCTAGTAAAATAAAGCCTGTTAATAAACCACATTTCATATTGTATGTGCCCATCAAATGAAAACATTGCCACATTCATTTTCTCCTTTGGCAACAGTCAGTTTTGCAGTAAACCAGCAGTATGCAACTGCCAAGATTTCAACAGGCTGACAACAAATCCTCTACATCTAGAGGTAGTAACTACCACTTCTAGTAAGTTATTCAGGTTTTCTTTACCTCAGATTCTTTTCCATCAGCTAAAATACTATTTGTTAGAAACAGAACTCTTTCATCCATAATCCACAGCAAGGTTTCTGTGGAAGTGGCAAATGTAACTAGTCTGAGTTGGCAAGCAAGTCAATGAGTCTGCAAGAGTATAAAATTATTTTACTTCATGTCATAGATTAAGCATAAGTCAGTAGAAGAATGAAAGTCTACTATTCTTTTCTGCAAGTCTTAGATCAGAACATGTTTTAACAGTCTGGTGACTTATTTTATAAGTAGTATCTAGGATGAAGAGTTTCCAAACATTTCAGGTATTTAAGATGCTTGGGACCTGATTAAGTATGTACTCAGTACAATGCAGTGTTTTTTACCTTCAGTTATACTTTTTGCTCTTCTGAGTTAAGAGAGTTCAGGAGGCCAAATACAAATCTAAAAAAATGATAAAACACAATTAACAAATACTGTTGGCACCATAAGTTTAAGTAATTTTCCCAGCCTGGCAAAAGGGCAGCAATGCAAGTGTGTCTAAACACAGCTCATTTTGGATGATTTCCATCATCCTTTCTGGTCATCAGCTGCTTCTCCAGAAGTGTGTGGGTCTTTCACGGCTCTCGTGTTGTATCTTACTCTCCTGTGTAGGGTTTCCTTATATTCTCTGGATGCTGTGTCATTTAGGCATTTGTGTCACTTCCAGAAACCCTAAGACAAGACAGAGAGAAAATTCCAGAATAGCATTTTGCTGTCCTTTCTTTGTTTGCAATCTCCAGTTCTGATCACAGCAAAATTTCCAGTGTTTGGGGTGATATTCCTGACAGATAAGATATTTCTTTACTATGCTACCTTGACTTATTCCAGAAGCAGCATTTCCCTCCACTTCAACCCCTCAGCAATCTTATTTTTGATTTCTTAATGTCCTTTTCCCCTAAATATCAAAAAATACAGTCACGAGTCTTTCAGGAGATGGAAATACTAGCTTTACTCCTCAGTATTTGGTCACTAGGTGTAGATGGCAGTCATTGCACCTGAAATGTTCTTTGAAGCAAAGTCTCATTATGCTGTCACTTGATCACCAAGGAGACAAGATATTCGGAATATTAGGAAACAAAGGAATCCTGAAAAATGGAAATGGAAGAATTGTCAAGAAAAAATATAAGAAGGTGAAACTGGTTTTTTCAGTCAGAAAATTTATAGCCTGGATGTTACACAGCATCTGTTAAAGCTGGTCATCTTTAAATCACAAAGCCTTGAAAATACGCAGTTTTTCAAAAGAGGTAACCAAAGCACTCTCTAGGTTATTGAGGCTTCCTTTTAGTAACTCTTGGAATTTGAGAATGTTCCCCAAAGTGGAATAAAGCTATTATTGTGTCCATGTTTTAGAAAAATAATCAGGAAGACCATAACCATTACAGGCCTTTGAACCTGACGCTGACCACAGATTAATCAAGTACTCAGCATGATATGTGATTAAAAAAGAATTGAGAAGAGCAGTATGACTGATCCTATTGAACATGGACTTAGAGAAATTTGCTTTACACAATTTTCCATTGCATATATTTTTTTAAAAAATAATAATAATAATTTAGAACAATAGGGAGGGGATTTTTTTTATAGCTGACCAGATGCCGCATGTACAAATGAAAAAACCAAAAAGCTTATCTAAAATAAGTCTGTACATTACACTTGAATGAACTATTTCCACAATAAAATGCACTTTCGAACCCCATTTTTGACACTGAGTTTGCCATATGCTTTCAGCATCCAGCATTTTGCACCAGTGCAACTGGAATGAATTTACATTTTTTTAGATCTGCCGTGGCAATAGCTATAGATAGAATTCTGAAGAGTTGCGACATCTAAATGTCTGTGTTGGACCACATAGTCTCTTGGTCGGTCAAACTAGAGAACTCCTCAGAATATACTGAGCAGTTAAATATCATTTAACAGAGGTGTAAGTTAAAAAAAGACATTGTAGTGGAACCCTAGTGCTATTATTTTGAGTCATACAATGAGAAAAATCATCACTTTTTTTGACTGGATATCAAACTATATACAGACATATAACAGATTAAACCATATCTCAATAAGTTCTAAGACTGCAAAATATCCACAAAAATTAAGACAATATAATATATTTTGAAGTCATGGGTTTCTGATTGAGAGCAGAAACATTCATATTTATTTCTGTACAACTTTTCTCTACTTGCCCCCTCCTTTTTTCATTTCTGTATCTCCAGCAAGAAAAAAATTTATTACTTTATGAGAAGATTAGGAACAGAGTTTATTTAACAAGGTTATGTGATATAAATATCCTTTGGCTTATGCTTCTCTATAGGCACAACAGAGGGATGAAACTTGCTGAAAAATGTAACATTAGGTTTCGTGAATACAGGCCTTAAGAAACTGGAATATTACTGATACTAAGCAATTCCATTTTCATAAATTAGCCAGCAGTCACTTGGAGGCTTATTTTTGTGTGCGAACGTTGCAAGAATATTTACCAAGTAGTTTTACTGTAGGCATTAGAATTGATAAGACAATTAATATATCAATATAAAATTAAAAAGCTTTTCTTTGATGATATTATTTTTAAAAAAATAATTGAACACCAAATAAATATATTAAAGTTCCTTTTAGGGGTAAATTCATTCACTGTTTACATTGTCTCAAAGAGGGTATTTGAAACATCCCTCATTCATGTTGAATAAAGTTGCATAGGAACACACCGAGCAAATCATAAATGGTGTTTTTACACAGGGGGCATAGTTCAGTATGTTGTTCAAATATCCGAGGCAATAATTGGACTTCATTAAGCTTTATCAGGCTTAGTATCCTTTGCTATGATCACTATCTAAAAGGATGTGACAGCCTTTCTCATGGTATAGAATGGTGGATGAGGTGCACAGCAAAAAAGTGGAGGAAGCAAGTGTTCAAGTAAAGGTGCAAGAGACTATCAGTGTTAAACTGTGTAATTCTGTTCATTTGTAACCTCCCTCCAAAGGTTATTCTAGTCACTTCCCCTGAAATAACAAATCCAGCAGCTTCTAATCCAAGAGATGTAGTTCATACAATCTTTTCCTGACAATATCAAATTTTCCAAGTCCAAAAAATTATCAGGGATTCTTTTCATTCTCCTGTGTAGTTTAAGTGAAGTATTCCTTCCTATTAGGTCTTTTGGATCCTTTTGGATTTATCTGCAACTGCACAGTGTCAGGATGCCCTGAGATCGCATCTATAGCTGGCCCAGAACATCTCTGACAATTTATTCCTGGTGAAAAAGAACCAAAAGGACTAATTATATGACTCCCTGTCTTGACTCACACGTTTTTTTCAGGGAACAGGCTTGGCCAAGGAAGATTTCAGTGTCCCTCTCCAGCTGCCGTTGCTCATGCTTGATAGGAATGGTTGGACTCAATGATCTGGTGGGTCTCTTCCAACCTGGTTATTTTATGATTCTGTGATTTTATGCTTGTTTTCAACCAGTTGTTGCATGAACTGGGTGAGGTCTGACCACAGCTAGACAGGAGAAATTAGCTACACAGGTACCCTGCCTGCATGGCAGGCTGAGAGATCCCATGTAAAGAACACACTGTGACAATGCCACCCAATTTATTTAACTGGAATACAATTCTCATGTGATTTCCGTACTGCAACTTCTATGCAACTGCTTTATTTTCACCCCATTTACCTCAAGTTTAGAGACAGGTCTCATGGTAAGGTTCTACTGACTCCTGCTTTTCCCATTATAAACCCTTCTGCCCTTACAGGGAGCAGGGCAAACATAGATTATAAAACCCTATTTCCTATTTAAATGTTGTATTTCCAGCAGTCTCCTAGCAATTTGTTATTTTGACCTTTGTACATATTCTTGTAGACAGAAGATGGGAAGGGACCAGCCTGAGACAGGTGTAAGGAGACTAAGTCATAAAGAGTTATTATGCAGAGAGGGAGCAGACTGAGAAACATAACTGCTAATTCCCAGACACTTGTATTTTTTAAAAAAGTAGATAACTATTTTTTTAAAAGAATACTATGATGATGACTGTTGGGCAGCAGCTGGTTTCCACTTTTAATGGAAGCCAGAGATCTGACCCTTAATCATGTTTCGCAAAGAATTTTTCGTATAACTAGTAGCTGGTACTATCACAAGTCTCCAAACCAAGTCTTTTAATCACTGGGCAATGAGGTTTCATACAAACAAGCGTGGAGCAAATGAAGACCTGATCATAAGGGGAGTGAGATGAAGGACAGGGTGCAGCCCAGCTCTGGCAGCATGAGGGGAGAAGTGCTCATGGCAAGGGGAAGCATGAACAAAGGAGGATGGGTTTAGTTCTCTCAGCCACCTCTGTAAATTCATTCTCGCAAGCTGTAGTTCAAGAACTGAAGACCGATATAACCGAAGAATCAAGCCATGGCTTTGCTTGTACAAATTACATCCAGAGAACTGCTTATACACACACATGAGTTTCATAACATGCCTATTAGCAGATCCAGATCTGTTCCAGGTTAAAAACACATGTTAATGTATTATTCCTCGGAAGTGATTTCCTTAGGTGCCTTAAAGAAGTGAGACCTGAAGGGCAGTGCAGAGGCGAGTTCCCTTGCTGGAAAATATGCCCCTTTCCAGGTATGCACATGAACTGGTGGAAGGGCAACTTCAACTGATGAATACGCTGTGCTTCAGGCATCTGCTGGGGTTACTAGAACTGATTCTTTCAGATCTACTTCCAATACCTCGGGTAGTACTTAAAGAGTAAAGAGAATATTTCAGTCAGCTGCCACAGCCAGCCACAGACAGTAGCTGTTGCAGCCAGAAGAAATTTAAGACAGTTAGTTTTGCCAGGTTAAATTAAAGAAGGTATGCCATGAGTAGAAAGAAGCACTTTGTACTGATATGATAGGATGCTATGAATTCCCTACAGCGTAACACAGTCAGCTGCAAGCATGGTGAAACAGGCAGCTCCTGGAGGTATCAAATAGTACTGTATCTACTATGTACTTTCGCCTGTCCTGGGGACCAGCGCTCCATGTGCAAGTAAAACATCCCTTTCTGTAGAAGCAGTTTGCCTAAAGGAGAAAATTTTTCTGGGCAGGAGCAAAAAAATATGCTCAACTCTCCAAGGCTTTCCTCTCATCTCTTTACTTAATTCTGCTCTTTCCCCCTCTCCCTTTCACTTTTTAAAGTTCCACTCTTGTCCTGGCCCTGGCATTCCATTCGGTTTTCTCTACAGTCACAGAGAATCTCTGAGCCAGCTCTAGCCAAAGAAGAGTTTCCCGTCTTGCTGTCATGCTTACTTTTAACCCAGCACTACTAGTTGGTCATTAATTGCCCTCACTGTCTGGACTTGGAATATTGCAGTGCCATTTTGCCACCCTGCATCATACCCTGGGGCTGATTTTGCTGAGAGCAAAATTTGCTGTCTTTGCCTTTGTACTGTGAGACACAGGAAAGTCCAGAGAGCATCATCTCCTCCTGTTAAGTTCTCCTGGAAGCAGAAGCTTCCATGAATACATGCAAGATTTCATACAAGTCTTGGACATTACAAGGCTGATGTTGTAAATGAAATAGATATTTTTATTAGCTTTTTTAGTTGTTTTCAATCCTGCATATGACCGAACAAGGTAAAGCACATCCGTCAAGATGGAGGAGGTTTGCAGAGAAATTAAATGGACTTTTCATTTGCCACATTTAGTACAGAAGAGCGATAACTACACTGCTGGGCATTCACAAATGCTTATTCAAGCTCATGCATTCGATAATCAGGTAGCTTTTGGATAGCACAGTCCAAGCGATCTGCCCAGCTTGGTCATTACATTTCCTGGCAAAGACATTGTGGTTGCCACGAATTATGGTATGTTGTTGTCTATTTATTGCCTCTCTTTTCAGGGATGAAAACATTCCCCCTAGGCAAGGCATAGCATATGATATGGTAAACTGTGCAGTTATGGAAGTTTACAACCCCTTCTTGCTATTAATATGTGGGGTGGGCAGCACCTCTTATATCGGAACATTCTCCTTTGAAACACAAAGTGACCACAACACATGATCTGTCAAAAACTATCATGATGATAAACAATGGGGTGAGCTCCAAAATAAATAAATAAACACTGCCAAAGAAATTATTTGCATATTTTTCTCTCTCCCCAACCAGTACTTGAAAAATGTCCTCATTCAATGTGCTTGCTCATCCACGCAGCTGCCAGCTGTGCCTCCTTCCTTCGACAGCAGTCACATGCTACATGGTTTGTAATACCAAGGCCATACTGCTGCAGAAATCTAAGCTATGAAATACAGCTCTCTCTGGCCCTTTAGAATTTCTGTGGAATTACGATTTCAGTGCTGCAACCAAAATTTTACATTCGGTTGAAGACTGTGGCATGCAGGAAACCAAGACAGACAGAGTACATGCAAAAATGTCCAGACACTAAGAGACATCTCCAGCAACCCTCATGTAATTAACATAAATCTGGGCTGCCAAAAGTACTAACAGCACTTGAAGCAGCTTTGAAATCCCAAATGCACAACTTCTAAATTTAGAGCTCTATTCTTACTATATTCTGTTATGCACATGTTTGGATTTCTGGTGATTGTTTGCAGAAGAAAAGGAATGTAAAGGTTACTTGTTTAGAGCAAAACTGTGGCCTGCAACTGCAACTCAGCATTGGGAGATGAAGAAGAACTACCCTACCAACAGAGGAATTTAGAGTGGCATCGTGATTCACAATGAGCTCAGAACAGAGGAAGCTGCTTGGCTCTTGAAGAGGGTGAGGCTGGCAATAGCAGTGTTTCCTAGCACACATACTCTGCTCTGTTCCCCATGCCCTGCCTTTTGCAGATGATAAAAGAAATTGTAGGTTTGTACAGCTGTTATGCTCACTGAGTGTGAGATACCGACTGTAACTGTCCCCCGTGTGGATGGTACAGATATGGGAGATAATATTAGAGCATGGTGTAGTGGAACTTTGGAAGGTTGCAACAGGCACTGAACAGAAATGCAGGCATCAAATATGGGGAAGAAGGTAAGGACAACCATGGATATTTTTCTTATTTGGGAGAATCATCATTCCAGTTACAGTATTTAAGAAATACATTGATGTTTCACATCTCCCTTAATATGTCCCAGATAGCTAGACGTGGCTAAAATTCAGTTGTTTAGTATTTATCCACAAGGTCTGAATTTTTAATCTGTGCATTTGATACAGGGGTCCTACTTCAGCAGTTCCCCTTGGACATTTCTCCCATGGGCTTTTAAGTCACGTCTGTGCCATTACATCGCTGACAGAGGAAACACACACCCTACTTCTGCTATTTTATTTTTTATTTATTTCCTGTGTGGAAGGAGATTAAGAAAAGATAGTACTTTGTATCTACTTTCTGAAATCTAAACCTTTCTTATTTCCTGTGTCTAGACTTCTGTGCTCCTTCATGAAGCTGAAATGGCTTTAATGCGCTTTTACATGTGCTTCTGTAATGATGAAGCTGTTTTGCTTTGTGATTACATATGCTTTTATGTTATTATGAATACTGAGATGATTTCTCTCCTTTTCTTTTTCTACTTACTTATTCCCTTGTAGTTCTATTAACTTGGTAAAATGTATTTTAATGGGAAATGTGATTGCAGTTATTGGTCAATATTATTAAGTTTCTCCCTTTTCTCTGTTCCTTTTGGGCAATTCTGTAAGAACTGTCACCTTTTTCCAGCAACCTGAAAATTATATTTCCTAAAGTTTAAGGTCTTTTTATAACACTGTCTCTTCCTTTACTTCGTAAATTATTTTAGCAGTACTCTGAAGGAAAAAGAACATGCACTCAGCGGAGTACGCAGCTAGTATGGAAAGAGGCAGATTGCCTGATTCTAATGGATACCATCTCAATAGCAGAGGGAATAATCTCTAGGTAGTGTATTAGGTTGCTGTTAATTTAACCATGAAGGCAGAGGATAGTAACAGGATAATCCTGGTAAATATACACAAGTGTTTAAACCAGTTTTATGGTATCTTCCACACCTTAAAGTGAAAAAATGGGATGAGATAAGGAACACATTTTTAACCATTTGTATATTAGTGAGATGAAACAAGATAATAAAAATAAATAGCTGGAGATGCTCTTGCCTGAGAAAGAATATTCTGCATTTTGTACTGGAAATATATGTTAGTTGTTATGATTAAAACAGAACTTCATACTTCCAGCCTATTCCATAAGGGTAAAATTTGGGGGGGGGGGGGGGGGGGGAGGCGGGCACAAACAAGGACTTCACATCAAAGACTGTTAGTTGTTTCTGATAGCTCAGAATGGGAGGCAAATGTTATGGATGAAACATCTACATAGGAAAAAAAAAATCTACTAGTCTGTTTGTAGAATCCACAGTAGAAAACTTACTGTAGATTACAGCCTGTACTGTTCCTTAACATCTGCCCATAATGTGTTACAAAGCTAAAAATTTTAATAGGGGCAGCTTCATCCCAGAAGATGCTTGCTCATCATCTAATGCATCACAAAATTTTCCAGAATTTCTAAGCATAATAAATGGTAATATACTTATGCAGAAACTCCAGAACTCTAAAATAGATAAGAGGTTTTGATCTTATTTAAATGAGCTAAGAGTTAATTGATACCATAAAGCAAATGGTTTCCTAGATGTAGATATCATGATCTGATTGTATTTACCTTGTTCAGACAGAATATATCAGCAAACTATGTATATACGTGTGTATATGCATATATATGAATTTTGTGTTGGGTAGATTTTGCTACCTTGAACAATGAAACAGTCATGGGTGTATCACACTTTTGAAATGGTAAGTATTGGCAAAATATAGGAAATGTCAAAAAATAAAATCCTGGATATTCAAAAGTCTAGTTCACAAGAAAAACCCGTTGTATTGAGCAAAAAACTATCCTAGTTTAAAACAGAGATTGAAAACAAAACAAAATATTAATACAAAATGTGAGTAAATAAAGTATTATAAGTTACAAGTTGAAATATATTCAGCCTGAAGGGATGTATGTCTAAAAGCTTGTCTGTTTTTCCAGTTACATCTGTTGATTTAGTGAAAAACATCCCCTCTTCCTGCAAAATCCGAACTAAATATATCTTCAAATAACCACGGCTACAACAATACATAATAACAAAAGGAATTTAAATGCATAGGACTGAGAAAAACCCTGGGTTATGTAGGCTTACTCCAGATCACAAACTGTAGTTAGGTATATATGTTCCATAGAAATGTTTGTGTTGTCATTTTAACAAAATATTGTACCTTGTACATTCAATAAAGTACCAGGGAATGAGAGTTTGTCACCATCAAAGAGGGTTATTTATCTTATGAAAATATTTCACATGCAAAAACTTTATAGAAACTAGCTACAGATTTTTAAATAACTATTATTACATTTTTGTAAATACATGATAAACAGGGAATTTTCCAGGTATGGAAAAATTCCCTGTACCAATACAATTCTGGTAGAAGGTTCACCCAGCTTCGTTTAACTGGAAGAATTTTCTGGGTGAAAGAATTGTTGCCAAACAGCCATTTTTGTCAAGATTACAAGTTAAATCAATGTGTGCTTCCATAATAAACCTAGATTTCTCTAGAGAACAGGACACTTCAAAATTCATAGAGACTACATAGGTCAGGTTAAAAGTAGCTCACTAAAAGATCTCAGACTAGGTAATCCTATTTATAAGGAAATATTTTAGGGATATCTTTTTATCTTTTTCTTATTATTTTGCACGTGTGTCAGTCATCTAAGATGATACAAAGTTTTGCAGGTAACATAAAGGTTGATGAGGTAGATAGTGAAAAGGATCATCAAGAATGATCTAAATAATCCACTTAAAATGCCACACCCCAAAAAAAATCCTTTTAATGAGATTAATATATTAGCACGTGATATACTTGGGAATAAAAAATGAAAATTGTGCCTACAGGGTGAGAGGTTCTGCTTCAGAAAACTGTAACAAGGATCAGCTTAAAGACACTGGGGGTTAACCACCAGTGCAAGTCTACTGTAAAAACAAAACAAAAGAAAAAGACTTGATATGACCCATAAATATCTGAACCATAAAAACTCAAAAGTATGTAGATAAGCAGAGAGGTGGTCTTACCTGCATACACTGCCTTATGTGTCAGATCTCAGCTAAAATACTAGTTGAAAAAGACTAAGCCAAAAAAAGTGGTCTACAAGGTTGTTCCACACAGACCACAAGCAGAGAAGGGCTGTGTCAGGGTTCACCCAGCAGAAGAAGGTGAACTCCAGTGGTTTGGGTTGTCCCACACAAGCCTCTGACCAGGCGGAGAGTTAATGGAGTATGGTTTCTGTCATAAAAATAAAGTGAGGAGCATTGGTGGAGAAATCTCCCCCAACCAGTGATGCCATGGTCTTCACCTGTCCATAGTGTCCCTACATCTGAAATGTTTGAATCTAAGTAGTTTGCTTGATAGAAGGAATTTATTAGAAGAAGCAAAGCCACTTCTGGCAGCGACAACTGGAGTCAACGTAGCTGCATCTAGGAGTTGCTGTGCCTGAACTGTATTAGCTGTACTGCTTTCAGCACTGCTCCCAGTCTAATGCATCTTTATTGCTTCCTGTAGCTGAGCTAATTTGTTCAGAGGTAGCACAG
This sequence comes from Coccyzus lansbergi, assembly GCA_033558105.1. Taxonomy (NCBI): domain Eukaryota; kingdom Metazoa; phylum Chordata; class Aves; order Cuculiformes; family Coccyzidae; genus Coccyzus; species Coccyzus lansbergi. Next base: position 481,753 of record JAUMJK010000016.1, read on the forward strand.
GTATCTCTGTACAGCACTGCACTATGTCGTGCACATATACCTTTTATGGCCTGTAAGGCTCAGGATGTCAGGCTAAGTTGATCTAATAATCCTTTCTGGCCCTAAACTGCACGAAACCATCATCAGTCAGTTCCATTAATCTTCCGTGAAAGAAAATAAGACACCTGAACATAGCCAGACAATGAGATACAGCAGTAAAAATGTTGAAAATGTTTCTCAACTTCACCCTGCTCTCTCCCTAGCTCTGCCATAAATTACAGTCCCCAGTCACACATCTGTCCATGGAGACACCAAGGTGCTCTCAGACTTTATTGGGTTCAGGTACTTGAAGGGGGCCTTACAAGAAAGCTGGGGAGGAACTGTTTATAAAGCCTTGTAGTGATAGGACTAGGTGGAAACGGATATAACTAGAAAGGGGCAGATTTAGACTAGACATAAGGAGGAATTTCTTCACTGTGAGGGTGATGAGGCACTGGCACTGATTGCTCAGAGAAGCTGTGGATGCCCCATCCCTGAAGATGTCCAAGACCAGTTTGGATGGAGCCTTGGGCAGCCTGATCTAGCGAGATGTCCCTGCCCATGGCAAGGAGGTTGGAATTAAATGATCTTTTAAGGTCCCTTCCAACTCCAACTATTCTATTATTCTACGATTCTACGATTTGAACTTAGATTTGGGCTTGCTACCTAGGCAGTAACAATTAGCACAGTTTTAGGGGAGAATAAATAAATGACAGTTGTACACAAAGAAGTCCAATAAGGTTATCAAAGCCTCTGCCTGGTAGTGTGTTTCAAACAGCCTGCAAGCCCACCATGCTAGGTACTGTTGGCCATGCAGCTCTTGTTTCTTTCATGACGATGAAAGAGAAATAAACAATCTTGGATTTACTCCCTCTGTGCGTCTCGTGTAAAACACACTGAGCAAGTTGCAATCTGGAAATGGGTAAAAGCTTTGGATCAAAAAATCTCATGGATCTTGGCCAGTTTGTGCAGAAGTTACCAGAACATGGTCTCATTGCTCCATACACAGAGAACAAACAGCTGGAGGGGCTGAGTCCATGTGATGGGGGTTTGAGAGAACCAAGCCTGGAAGATGTGCTGATTTTCTTTTCTGGCATGTGAATAGGTTTATTTTGGACATCTGTTATATTTTTTTGTTCTGCGTTGTATGTCATGTTCCTTTAAAAAGGGAGTGACTGGGTCAGATGGACCCCCTGGAAGGAGCAGAGATTCCTCCTTTCCCTGGAGAGCAGATGAGCATGCTTGAGGATTGGGTGGGAGGAGGAGGAGCTCCCTGGCTTTGGGGTGTAGAGGAGAGAGGAGAAGAGAATGGGAGCCCTAGCGAGAAGATGGGAGCCTGCTGTTCATGGAGAGGCTCATGAAAGGATCAGGGAACATATGCACAGCCAGGCTTCCTTGGCAACAGCAAGAAAACTTCCTAAGGATCAGAGAGGTTTGTGTGGAGCTTTCTGCAACCCAGAAAGGCACTGAGATGAGTGAAACCAAACCTGGAAGCAAGTTCCCACCTACCACCACCCAGACAGAGAGGGGTTTATAAGCTGGGGGGTGTTTATAAACTTTTTTTGTTTTGTTTTGTTTTGTTTTCTTGTTTCTACTCTATAAAGATTGGGGGTTTGAGTTTGAAACACCCTTTGGTTGTTTGAAAAAGCTCACAGTAATGCGAAAGTCTAGATCATCATCAAAGCTCCAACTGCCCTCTCACATAGTGCAGAACCAAAAGTGAACCCCAGTTTTGCTCCTCATCGCTAGACATAAGTGAATAATAGAAATACTGTGAAGCAGTGAATTAAATTTCAAGTGTAGCATAAAACGTCCTCTAAAAGGTGTATGAAAAATTAGGAAAAATATATTGGTTTGCATCTACTTAATAATTATTCATTTAGTTTCAGTAGGTCAAATAGGAAAAAAAATGGATTTTGGTTCATTGGTAGTTCAGAAAAAAAAAGGGGGAGTTATGTTGGATCAAATTGAAAACAATTTTTCCTTTTTCGTAGTTTCTTGAAACATTGCAAAAGTGATGCAACTCAAAATATTTCATGTGGGTTCAAACCTTTTAAAACTGTTTTTCTTAAAAAATTGAAAGGAAATTTCAAAATGGAATGTCATTTCAAATGAAAGAATTGAAATGCTCCACTTACAAAAATGTCAGAAAGGAAACATTTGATTCTTTAAAAAAAATTACAAGGGTCTTTCAAAGTGAAGCACTCAACAAAATTAACACAATTTAGCAAAATGCTGTGGTATATCTTTGCCTCAGTTGCCAAAAAAAGATTGGTTGAAAAATTTCACTCAGCTTCACAAACAAGCGAACACTAAGAGCTAAAAAGCATGTAAGGACCTAACTTGTTCTGGCCACACATACCAGAAGTGCCCCTGAAGAGTTAGTTTAGTCATAACCAGAAAAGCCTACCAGAAGCCCAGATCTGTTAAGAAGAAAAATTAAAAACAGATATGTCGTGAATGTTTTTTTGTTGCTCTTTATTATTTTCCATTTTCTTTTACATTCCTTCTCCCCTCCTTTTGCCCAGTCTTTCTTAGATGCCTGTGTACCAGACATTCCAGGACAGACATTTTGTGATCTCCTCACAAATACCGCCCCCAGAACAGTTATGGGTCAAAGTCTCTGCTAACAGAGATTGGCTCCCTACTTCTAAACTGAATTATGTTTACTGAGAATCTCACCTGATAACTTCAGATACACTGATTTTTAAAGCTTGTTTTTCAGAGAGACTCTACATACTTCGTCAGTTTTTATTCCACAGGTTTTCATAGCCCCGACAAAAGATTCCTGTTTGGAATTTAGAGAGGAAACAAAGCCAAAGCCAGCAACACTAGTGGATGTCATTTATTTAAGAAACAAAACTATTTTCAGGACAAGGCAAAGGACATGCAACTCTCTCTTTGCAGTCTAAGGACTCTCTTAATTAAGAAGAAAATCTAAGAGATTACACAGAAAAGGAAAACATGCAGTATTCGGGACAAACTAAGCCTACAGAGTATTTTTTCATGTGCCCATGCCTTTCAGAAATATTCAAGAACATCAGACTGTGCCGGGGGAAGAGCACCGTGTGCTAATGCTGACCTGAAGTGCTGAGCTATATGGCCTCCTGCTGTGCCATACACATCCCCCATCTCCAACTGTCAGAGGAGTTTACTAGTTGTAGTATCACACCTCAGGCACAAAGTTACTTTGCTTTTGAATCCTCACATACTCCCAAAGTACCAGTCATGTATGATTCTACGCCACAGGGGAAAGTACTGTGTAAATGGGTCAATACAGGTTAGGTTTATGCTGTCCCTACTTAGTAATACTCTGTGGTCATCCTGGACCACAGCAGCCACCAGGATGCTGGAAAGTAAACCAGGTAAAATCACTTTGATGTCCCTGTGGTTAAAAGTATCTGCTCTGTTCCTAATCAACTGAGTTCTCCGATGCCGATGAATTCATATAGGGGACTTCTGTTGTTTTAAGTGTTTCTCCTGAGGACAAATCTTCCTTTTGTTATATCACTATTTTATCTTTTATTTTAATCTGAAAAGCAGGGTTCACTGGAAAGTGCTCTCTCACCCTCTTTCTTTCTTTCTTTCTTTCTTCCTTCCTTTCTTCCTTTCTTCCTGTCTTCCTTTTTTCCTTTCTTTCTTCCTTTCTTTCTTCCTTTCTTTCTTCCTTTCTTTTTCTTCCTTCCTCTCTTCACTCTTCACTCTCTTTCTTTCTCTCTCTTTCTCTCCACTTTCTCGGTTTGATCTCTTTAAGGCTTTTGAACATTATAGGAATACCAAAATTGGTCTTTGCAATTTTATTGTTTTCTTGGAACAACTCTGGGAAGTCTTGTGTTCTGGGTGTTCCAGCACTGTTGTATAAAGAATGAAGATCTTGAACAAAGGCTTTCTTTGCCCAAAATTGTAATTAGTTGCTGAAGTTGCTAATAAAAGCAGAGGCAGATGAACAAAATTATTCTAGACATTAAAAAACTTGTATGATGACAGACTGAAGAGATAAGGGCTGTTTAGGAAAAAAATAGGTCATTTTTGTTCAGAACAACAACAAAATTAATTATAGCAACAATAAATAGGTAAAAGCGTCATTAGCACAATTACTATGACATCATGTAAATCAGTCTTGCACCTTTATGTTAAATACTTTGCACTGATGGCTAAGATACCATCACAAAAGTGAAGTGGGTTTTGAAAATTAGTTTAAGTTTCTCAGCTCTTGCCTCACTAGGGACAGCAAAACCTTTTGAGTGGATGGTGCTGTTGATAAGAATGTCCACATCTATTTACTGAACCTGGCTAATTCATGAGATTTACAGGGTGAATTTTGTCATCTTTTGCAAAAGTCTAAATAAATTATGTCTTCCAATGTTCTTGTATTCACTCTTTTGTTATCACACCCAACAATTAAAAGAATGTGAATAACTTACAGAGGCACAGAGTTCTTTTACAGAAGCCATGGTGATCTGTCTCCATCATATTATTTTCAGATGGGTATTTTATAATTCTGTTTTTAATTAGCATTTGTACAAACTTTCTTGGTGCTAAAGTAAGAACTCTCAGCCCTGAATTTCCCAGAATAGTCTTTACAGTAAAATATCATTTGCAACAGAGCTGTTCTTTAAGAGAGCAGCTATTTAATTCTGATTTCTTCTGCTTGCTTTTTGAACCCTTTTGACTAATATTTTGTTTTTCAATTCTTCTTTTCAAAAGTTCATTTTTTTTCTATCATTCCTCACCTCCCAGAGCTTAGTTTGCATCTACTTTCCCTGTAGCATTACATGAAAGAAATTGGGTTGTACTGTAAATCCAAAGAAATCCTCCCAAGAAGAGGCCATAGGCAGAAGGGTGTCACATACAAGCAAAAAAGGATCAATAGAGAGGCTGAGAGAGAACTCCACTATCAAGCTATGAAAAAAGTAACAGTATGGCAGAGCAGGTATGTTGCATTTCTAGTCAGCAATGGATCAGTGTTCCATACCTGCTTTGTGGTTCAGCTCTACCTGTCACAGAGACGTATGACTCAGTGCTTCAGCCGTCTCACTGCATGCAGCAAGACATAACTTGACTAAGGTATTTTTTTAAGTGAAAAAAACAAGCACACTCTACCCATGGTTCAGACCAATCAATTTTTGCCACCCATTTCCACCACAGGGGGTTGGAACTAGGTGATCTTTAAGGTCCCTTCCAACCCAAACTGTTCTATGATTCCTCAAAAAAACTAGCAGTTTCAGCATAGATAAAGACATGGGACCTAGTTTTCACAGTCTTTCGGGCTCTGTGCCGTTTATAGTCACAAGCCTAGGAACTAATTACTTAATCAGGGTGTTAGGTGCTTAAACATTTCAGAAGAGTTTTCTTTCATTGAATACCTGCTGTGGCAGGGATTCAGACACTTAGTAGCCAAAATCACAGCAAGGCCAATGAGGTCTAGGATTCTAGTTATGTCACTGTCTTTGAAAATATCTGTTAGCCCCAAAAGTCTTGAAACAATGCTGAAAAACTCCCTAAGATCAAGGCCAAATTGCTGGAGTTGTGTCTGCACAGTGGAGGAAATGCTCTCCACAATGCACTTCTGCAAGTACTACATTCTTGGACCCCTGCTCATCCAAGCTGGGTGGTGATTGTCATAGTTCCCTTCATTCTCAAGTGCAAATGAAGAATGTATGAGCTGAGACAGATTTTGTCCTGATGTGCTTACTTTGAATCCCTTGTCCTGGCCCAGAGAGCAATCACAGCTGATTTGTCAAGTGCACTCAATTTGTGTATTGTTCTTAAGCTTTATCCTAAAAGTTAGTACAATGATCACATTTCATACACAGCTCCTAGGATGAAAGAGGATGTGCTCTAATGCTCTAATAAGTGGTGTGGAGCCACAATCCCTGGAAGTGTTTAAAAGACATGTAGATGCGGCATTTTGGGACGTGGTTTAGTGGCAAACTTCACAGTGTCGGGTTCACAGTTGGACTCAATGATCTTAAAGGTCTTTTCCAACCTTAATATTTCTGGAATTCTCTGATTTTATTTGTTAAAGCAGGGAGGAACATCAGAGAAGCCTTCCTTTATTATCTAGTCACTAGCATAAAACGTCATTATTATCAATATGACAAGTGCATGTCCCTAATTTATTCTCTGTTTTGTGAATCATTGTGTGCAAAATTTCACCTCATGTGTTTGTACCATGGTTCTCCATGGTTACCTGTACCAGCCCAGTTCTTCTGTGCATTTCATTCTGCCTCTTGGCTGGAAAAATCAATTACTCCCACAACACTTCACTTATGAATGTTTCCTTTGATTCTTTTGTGCTTGTCATCTTTTTTATTACCTAACTTATGCTGAAAGTCTTAATTTGAAAAACATAATTTGTGTTCCTAAACTTACCAATAGATCTGTAGAAGTCTGTTAGCATTACTACCCTCCCATGAATATTCCTATATACATGTCATTTACTGTGTTGGTTACAAGCAGTAAGTAAGCTACTTACTTATGGTTGGACTCGATGATCCGATGGGTCTCTTCCAACCTGGTTGTTCTATGATTCTATGATTCTACAGCAGGTTAGCTGTGCATTAGTGCCGTACCTAGTATCATGGAATCTTGATTTCCTACATAACGCTAAAGAGTAATCTTGAACATCCTTGAAAGAACTATTTTCTTCCTTTTAAAAAAAAAAAACTTCACTAGGATTTCCTATGACTAATATTGTGACCCTGAAAACTAAGCAGTGATTGTGTCCAATATGTTCTGCTAACAAAATACTAAGCAGTGACTTTAAGACAAGTAAATCTGATAGACAGTATGTGGCCAACTAAAGCGGAAAAGGGAGGGAGCAAAGAATAATGAAAGTCTAGTCCCAACTAAAAGTCACAGATTACTTTCTAGTGTTAGCGTAGACCAACAATTTTTTTAAGCAAACTGCTAAACAAAAATCAATTAAGAAAGTTGAAAGAGGCAACTCCATTAATCAGATAAAAATTAGAACAAACAAAACAACAAAAAAAAGCATGTTAAATGCACTGTTTCTTCTTTCATTTGTGTATTTGAAACAAGCATATTTACAAGGAAAGCATTTTTATTACGCATATTTTGCAAAGGTGGGAATTAACGTTTTATCCCTTCATACATGACGTAGTTAATAGAAATATTTTTAGTGGATAACATTCACAAATCTGATGACATACATAAATTTAACTACACAACGGTGATTAAGTACTTATGTTTGAAGGAAAAAAATATATTAATAAATGTGCAAGTGTCTATATTGCACTAACTGTATGCAAAACAAAAAATCTAATATGCATTTTTATAAGAGTGGTACTGAACAATTTCTTAAATCTGTGTATTTACAGAATTGTTATGTCAGTTTGTTAAGAAATCTCACTGTACCTATAGTGCAGGACATCTGATGTGTCTGACTAACGAACTGAAGTTCAAACAAGAATCTCTTAAAGTTCTTTCAGTGAGATTATCGCCTTCTGAAGATCACAGAGGCAAGTCCACCATTGTGGGTAGATGCCAAAATGTGTCTGACATAGTTACCTTCTAGAAAATTCCGGTGAAGGTTAAGGAGTAGGAGCAGGGGAGGGGAAGAGAGAGAGAGAGAATGAGAGGAACTTTTTTGTTTATTTTCATTTTGATAATACAACACTTAAAAAACCTAGAAGAACAAAACACTGCAGAGATTTTGGTGATCGCGGGAATGGAATTATTTGAGACAAACTGTCACGGTTAATCATCTGACTAATGAGGGGGTTTTTTTTCCCCATCCTTATCACTTCCTATCCTTCCTGTACAAAGACTCCGCCAAATACGACTCAGTTGAAAACGTTAGGTGGTGTATTTGCATGAGAAATAAAATTTAAACATTGTGTACCCCTAGTGTTTGAGATAATCACATCACACAATTCTCAAAAACAGTTTCTAAACTCCATGTTCGAAAGTGCAGAGGAGTCACAGCCTTCTAGGACTTCGCTAATTAGCAATTGGGGAACATCCAAAAAGAGTAAAAAAGGATTATTTCACTACTTGCCTTTTAGAGATGCATTAAAAGGTCATCTGTTTTAAGACTGAGCTGCATAAAGCAGAATTCATTGTCTCTTGATAAGAATGAAGAGATTTGTCCTTTTGAACTCCTGGAACCTACACTTCAAACATAAAATGTCTTTCTGAAAACTGCAGAAAATCTGTTGATTAGTTTGTGTTGGCATTCATTTAAAGTAGATCTTTTAGGAGACCTCTATCAAGCTTTCCCCCCCCCAACCCAGGATGTCTTACTACTGGTAAAACAATATAAACTTTCCAAATCTTTCACAGACTGAAGAGTCAGTCTATACACAGTATTTTAGCCATGACAGGATCCCTCTGTTGTGGTCTGGGTAGCCAAATACACAACAAAGTAAAGAGTTCATGTCATTCTTACAACCATGTTGATATCAGAAGGAATAGAAGCACAATTCTTCTTTTCAGCTAGTTTTCATTCTGTGGTCCCACTTATGGAAATGAGTCAGATGATGATCAATGTGCATGTGCTTAGACCTGTAATTGTCAAATTGGTGACCAGCCTTTCCCAGATGAAAGTGTCTTAAAATCTGCACAGTTATAGGTTGAAAAGCTAGGGGGCAGGTGGTTTGTCTGCCCGTTCTTTAAGTGATATGAAGGAAATTGTAAACTTGGCTCAATTGGCATCCTACTCATGCATTGCTACAATGCCAGGAAAAGCAGTGAGACCATATCAATCAACCCAGGTCGAATTCTTGTAAATGATAGAAAGAGTGGTTTTCACTCATAAAAATATTCTAAATAATATTTGATAGCTTTTCCTGTTTATCATTTATATATGATGGACTCTTACTGTAAAAAAAATCTTTGTTTAAAATTCAAAGATTCTGAGTTTATGTAAATCATGAAGGTAAAGGATAAAGTAAAAAAAAAAAAAAACAACGACAAAAAAAGGATTTTGTAGTAATTCTTTAACTAAGTGCAATGAGCACTGTAAGTTCAACACTGATTTAGAAAAAGTATCAATTGAAAGGAAAATATGAACTTAATAAATTCAACTGTCCTTGAATCTGCTCATTAATGGGGTTGGAACTGGATGATCTTTAAGATCCCTTCCAACCCAAACAATTCTATGATTCTAAAAATGCAAGATTATCATAAAGCTACCTGAATATTTGTGAACTATGCTGCATCAATTGTAAAGATATCTTTTAATATCTCGTGGCATCATTAAATGCATGAATCTGTAATACTTTTCCTAAGTATGACTACATTTTTTCTCATTTTTTGATTTGTACTTCTGGAAATATACCAACAACCTTGACTGACTCTTTAGCATACAATGGGAACAGCTGATTGTTCTGAGGAAGGAAAGTACCTGGTTATAAATGTATAGAATCAGAGTCATAGAATCATAGAATCATATAATCATAGAATCATAGAATCACAGAGTGGTTTGGCTTGGAAGGGACTGTAAAGATCATCCAGTTCTAACCCCCCTGCCATGAGAATTGGTAGAAAGTAGTCTCATTTCACAGAAAGGTTATTTATTGGAGAAAGAAAGACTTTCTCATTTGGAAGTGGGAGTGAGGTTTGATCTAGAAATGTGTCTCTGGGTCTACAAGTGAACGATAGCCAGACACATATACACAGGCAGAGGTGAGTGAATGTATGAATGAATGAGAGAGGCGCACAAAACAGGTGAGCAGGTGCTCTCTAGTGTTAAAAGCAGCGATCAAACAGATGATGGCAATTACAAGAAGAGGAAATGATCCGGCAGAGTGACTTCAAAGTCGCCTAAAACCATTTTCACCTGACAGCGCATTTCCACACTGTTGGTATGAGTATGAGGAAGAACCAGTAGGAACCAGTACAAACTCCATTTGTACACATCTATCTCTGGGTGAAGCACTGCCAGGAGCCTGCCCACCAATGTGCCTAAACCTACATCTTCACCATCCCTGTGTCTGAAGAAACCGTTTTAAAGCGACCTTTTAAAATAAAGCGACGTCCCACGTTTCCCTTACTCCGTCCATCACTCACTTGACGACGGTACCAGGCGGTGAAGGGATTCAACCTCCCTCTAGCTCCGGCCGAGCAGGAGATAGGGAGAGGCGAAGGCTTGTTAGTGACTGCCTGGCTCCAGCTGAGACGACTGGGGAGCCTTTCCTTCGCTTACGGAGCAGCTTTTTCTCCCCTGCCCGACGGCTCCAGAGGGCAGCCCTCCATCCCTCCATCCCTTCATCGCTCTATCCCTCCATCCCTCCATCCCTCTATCCCTCCATCCCTCTATCCCTCCCATCCCTCCATCCCTCCATCCCTCTATCCCTCCATCCCTCTATCCCTCCATCCCTCCATCCCTCCATCTCTCTATCCCTCCATCCCTCCATCCCTCCATCCCTCCCATCCCTGCCGCTCGGTACCGGCGTCGGGGCGCTCCGGGGAGGAGAGAGGAGGGAGGGAGCAGCCCCTGCCTCCCCCACCCCCCCGAGCCTCTGCCTCCGCCTCAGCTCCAAAAACTGGATGCACCGATGTCATTTCTCTTTCTTTCTTAGTTTCTCTCCACTCCCCCCCCCCCCACACCCTCCTCCAACTTCACAGGAGGAACCGTCCCACCTGTGGAACCGACACTTGTTCTTCCCCTGAGAAACGCTGCCTGCCTTTCAGGTGAAAATCGCAGGCTCCGGGAAAAAGCTCTGGAGGTCTTTTATCTTCTACTTACGGACACGCATTTGCTTTTTTTTTTTTTCCCTAAGCAGAAAATGAGTGCGACTCTTTAATTAGCGCCGCACGTCGGAAGCAACTTTTCTAAGCCTCAGGTCTGCCTGTTAGAGACCTGCTTTATTTTATTTATTTTTTTTTTCTTTCCTAATCTGTCCCTAGTAACGTCCAAAAAGAGTGAAGCTAAATCTTGGTAAAGACGTGGCCCGTTATTGCTGCAAACCCGGGCGGGGGGTGAATAATAAAACCCGGGGGGTGGGGGGTGAATATTAAAAAAGCTCCAGACAAGTTGTAGGTATAATATGTGTAGGTTTAATATCTATTTGTGCGCCTTGATGGGTTATAGAAGTCGTCTAAAGCCTCAGCTCTCCCCTGGGCAGACCCTTCTTGTGGTGTATTTTGAGAATGAAATACACTGTTCCTAGAGAGGAGGGAGCTGGCCTCTTCTCCCAAGTGACAGGAGACAGGACAAGGGGGAATGGCCTCAAGCTCCGCCAGGGGAGATTTAGGCTGGAGATTAGGAGGAAGGTTTTCACACAGAGGGTCATTGGGATAGGCTGCCCAGGGAGGTGGTTGAGCCACCTTCCCTGGGGGTGTTTAAGGGACGGGTAGATGAGGTCCTGAGGGACTTGGTTTAGTGTTTGATAGGAATGGTTGGACTAGGAGATCCGATGGGTCTCTTCCAACCTGGCTGTTCTATGATTCTGTATGATTCTACCCAACCGAAGAGGTGGGGGGAGGGAAAAATAAAATAAATAAAGCTGGGATAAGGGGAAAAGAAGTGACCGCAACACCATAAGTCAGGCGGGCAGCCCACCTTGGAGTGCGGGCGTCACGGGGTGACAGTTAGATAAAATTGTTAATAAAAACGATGAGTGAAATACGAAAAAGAAACCGTCGGGAAGGAGCTGGCGAGGAACAATTCCGCTGCCTGAACTCGGGAGAAGCCATTGCCACAGCGCCCCCTCCCACACGCCGCTCGAACTAAAGGCTTCATCCCGAAGATGGGGAAAGAAAACTTCTTCCTTTTCCTTTCTCCCTCGCTCTTTGCAGTTCCCCTGCGAGCAGGTCCGCAGCGGGACTTGCTCCCGCAAAGCTTTTCCCTCAGAAAAAGAGCCTCCTAAAGGCGGCTCCTTTCCCCAGCCAAACCGGACGGCTCCGCCGGCGCAGTTGCGCGCGTGTCTTTTGTTATTTTTTTAAATACAATAGCCCATTATTTCACTCCGGCGTCTCCGGAGAGAGAGGAGAAAAAGCCTTCCCCAGACCATTGTGTGGTGGTGCGGCAGGAAAACTTGTTTGCGCAGCCCCGTCGCATCCCCCCAAACTCCACTTGGCTTTGCTTAAAAAGTTGCAGCGACCGGTGTCACGATGATTAGACTTTCTAAAGGGATGGATGCGCCTCTCCAGGCCACGTGGAGCCCTCCTGGGGCAGGGAAAGCTTCCCTTCCCTTCACTTTTTTTTTTTTTATTTTTTAAAAAAATTATTATTATTATTTTATTTTACCTAAGAAGGAGCAGGAGTCTCCATCCCAGCGGACGTGGCTTCCAACTTCACTCGCCCGAAAAACTTCAGCCTCTGACATTTAGTTACGAGGGGGATGCGGCTAATAAATGACAAACCGTGAAACCTTGCTTCCCAAGGAGCGTTAAGGGGGTTTGTGTGTGTGTGTGTGTGTGTGTGTGTAAGAGGGGGGGGGTCGGTGTGTCTCAGCACCTTCTCGACTGTACTGGAGATTAGGAGGAAGTTTTTCACACAGAGGGTCATTGGGCATTGGAATAGGCTGCCCAGGGAGGTGGTTGATTCACCTTCCCTGGAGGGGTTTAAGGGACGGGTTGGATGAAGTCCTGAGGGACATGGTTTAGTGTTTGATGGGAATGGTTGGACTCGATGACCCGGTGGGTCCCTTTCAACCTGGTTGTTCTATGATTCTATGATTCTATGAATTAAAAGAAGAGAAAGGCGAGAGCAAGGCTTAAAAGTCTGGGAAGGTAATAGCCGAGCTAGTGAATAGCTTATTCAAATAAAAAAATAGTGTGTGTGGAGTCTTAACGTCTGTAAAAAATAGAGTGTGTGAAGTCTTAATGCATGTTAATTTGCCACAGTTATTACCGATAAAAAGCGCCTGTAATACTATTCTACTGTTGAACAGCGCAAGTTAGGCGGCTTTTTATTAGTAACGGGGAGCGCTATGGGAAAAAAAAAAAAAAATCAGATTTCGGCCGCGGAGCCAGGCAGATGAAAAAAAAAACCCCTCTTCCCTGCGAAAGGAATTCAAATCAAACAGAGATAACTCCTGGAAGAAGTTAAATACAGTCACGTACACTGCCCGATAGTTAAAAAAAAACGTTATTGAGAAGGTTTTCTGGTTGGTTTATGGCGAAGACTTGGCCGGCTCTGTTTAAATCACCCCACTTAGAGCTTTTCGTTCTCCGCATTGTGCGGAGTCGAATTGGTGGTGGACTTGTAATAAAACGCATAACCATCCCCTGGCAGTGGGTGAATCCATTCCCTTCTGCAGCCGCACAAAAAAATTATGCAAATCAAATCAGCGCAAGAACTTGTCTTTTGAAATTGGAATATTTTGCTCCATTAATCTCTGATGGCGAAATTAACCCCGTTTCTGTCTATAAGACAATATATATATTTTTTTTTTTGACTGCGCAAATTAAAAGATCAGAAATATAATCTGTTGCTCTTTGTGTTGGGGGTGAAAGAGAAATAACTTAAACATCCTTAAACATCTCTACCGCTGAAATAACAAGAGAATAACTTAAACGTCCTTAAACGTTCCTGCCAGTGAAATAACAGCAAAAAAAAAAAATGTTTTGATAGTGGAAATAGGTGCAGATGGAGGCGAAGGCAGCACCTACCTTTTACACGGGTACCTAGAGTGTGTAACATATGTGTGAGCCTGTAGATACGGCTGGAGATTTGCATCCCCCGTGTGTGTGTCTATCTACACACCCTCTGAATGGAATGATGGTGAATCCTCCTGGGAAGGTGGTATTTATTTAAGTACTCTTCCCAGGTCATAACTGTAACACTCGCTTAATAGCATTAATCCCTCGTTGTAATGTAAACACCGCGGCCATTGTATTCCCAACCTGTATTGTTCCGCTAATTATTAAAGAGGAGGAACTAAAAGCGATCAATTCGCCTAGATAAACACACCACTCCTGCTGGAAAAAGAAGAGACTTGGCTTCCCAAGTGAAAATCGCAGAGGCTCCAGCCCATTTTGCAAGGCGATGCAGGTTGACTTGGAGGGATTCATGTATGACTTTCTAATGTTATAATTAATTTTGCATTCTCAACTCTCCAGCTGCTGCTCCATTCAGAAGCAGAGGCTCATACACCTAGAAACCGGTCTGCGGAACACGGGAATTGACTATTCAGATGTAATCGCACGAAATCGATTATTCCGCAGACCGATTATTCCTGGAATGCGAACGTGCATTATATAGGGCTCTTGTTCTCAAAGTTTCTCTTTTTTATTTAATATACGCTCATTCATCACCAGGCTGGGAAGCAACTGTCTCTTCTGTAATCTGTTGCGCTGAGTTTACCAGTTGTTTATCACTCTCTTATCAGGAAGTCGGGAGTTAATGACAAGAAATACCTGTTGGTGTTAACCTCCTCCCCCCTCACCTGGTTGTGGGTTTTTTTCCTTTTTTTTTTTTTTTTTTTTTTTTTATTTTATTATTATTATTAAAGGATTGCCTCTTCTACAGGCCAACCGATGGATCTGGATAGGAATTAATCCGCTATGTCTGGTGGCCAGACCTCTCTTGCAAGGGTAAGCTGGTAGGAGAGCTTCATGGAGAAGGACAGGCAAGGGAAGAAATAAAAAAAAAAAAAAAAAAAAAAAAAAAAATCAGATAGAAAAAGAAAATGGAAAGCTCTGATTGCTCCAGAGAGCAGGCACAGCCCAATACCTGCCCGTAGTTGCCATACGGTGTCCGCCAGGCTGTTGAAACGGCTTCTCCAAGTGTATATATATATATATTTTTTTTTTTTTTATGAGCTGCATGTTTAAATCTTAATACAATAGGCTGCCCTGCTAACCCGCAGCTCCTCGGGTGGAGCCGGCGGAGTGTCGGTTCCCCGGCTACCTCCTCAGAGGCTTTTCCCCATCCTACCTAAAAGAAACAACCCCATGTACCACGAAGAAGTCAGTGGCACACGTAAAATGACCTTATTTGCTTAAATTCGGGAGAGTCGCTAACTCACAGATGTTGGGAAAAATAAAACACGCGGATCGATGAATAATTTTTTCTCTCTCTCTTTTTTTTTTTTTTTCTGCCTGGACAGGTCCGGGGTTGGAGTTGTTGTGGTTTTTTTTTTTTTTTTTTTTTTTCTTTTCTCTTCTCAGCTCGTCCCAGGATGCGGTTGGAGGGCTTAGGGGCTCCCACTCCCTCAGCCCAGTCCCTACCTGCGGGGCTCAGGTGGCCTGGCAGGGGCTCCGTGGGGGGGACAAGGGCTCGAAGCCGTGTCCGTGGGGCTGGAGGGGAAGGGGGGGGGGAGGGGGGGAGCACCTGAGGGGCTACGGGGAGGGGAGACACCTGTCCCGGGAGGCGAAGGCCGGAGCTGGAGCAGGGCAGCTCGCCCTGTTCTGAAAGGTCCCTCTAAGACTAATACATATGATCCCTATAAGACTATTACATAATAATAAATATGATCATTGGAAGCAAAAAGGGGGAATTACTATATTGAATAATAATAATAACAACAACAACAACAACAACAATAAAATACATGCCCTCATATATAAATTTATCTATATTTGCATCGAGAAGAAAAGATCTGCGCCTTCTCCTCGCCCTCCCCTAGGAGCCGATGGCGACCAGGGGTGAAGGAGGGGGCAAGAGGAAGAGATCACGTTATTATTTGGGAAATTAATTACATCGCGATCGTATTCCCGGACATTTATCCGAACTGCAAAAGAAGAAAGGGGGGAGGCAGTTACCCCCCCCCACCTTCCCCCCCCGTAGGAGTCAGCCAGGCCTCTTCTACCCCACGCAAGGATAGAAATGAAAGATGAGAGAGGTTGTATTTTTTTGTTGTTGGGTTTTTTTTGGTTTTTTTTTTTTTTTTTGGTTGGATGGTTGGTTGGAGGGGTTTTTTTGTTTTTGTTTTTTTTGTTGTTGGATGGTTGGAGGTTTTTTGTTGGTTTTTGTTGGGTTTTTTTTTGCTTTTTTTTGGTTGCTTTTTTTTTGCTTTTTTTGGTTGCTTTTTTTTGCTTTTTTGGTTGCTTTTTGGGGTTTTTTTTGCTTTTTTTGTTGTTTTTTTGGGGTTTTTTTCTTTTTTTTGTTTCTTTTTTTTTCTTTTTTTTTGGTTGCTTTTTGGCTTGTTTTTTTTTTTTTTGCTTTTCTTTTGTTGATTTTTTTCTTTTTTTTTTTTTGGTTGCTTTTTTTTTTTTTTCCCCCATAACGTGTAAACGCTCTCCCCGACCAGATCTCGACCGTTCGTGGCAACTTAGAAAACTCTAAAGCTTGTCGCTTGCCAAGGAACAGCGCGATCCTGGCTCAGCTGAGTCGAGCAGCCGCTTTTCTTTCCCTTCCCTACCATATAGGGCAGCAGCACTTTCAGAAAGTGCTCTTCCCTCCGGCAGTGCCCGTCCAGAGGCACAAGAGAAGGGGGTGCGCGTATCCATAGCGCGCGCAAGCGAAGGGGATGCGCGTATCCCTAATGCGCACAAGCGAAGGGGCTGCGCGTATCCATAACGCTCACGCTTTTGTTGTTCCCCGCGGGAAGAGGCGGGGGGGGGGTGAGGGGGTGGAAGAGAGCAAGGAGAGAGGGAGGTGGGGGGTGTAATCGAGAGTGTGCGAAGGAGTATTTATGTCTGGGCGAGTCCGGGGAGAGGAGCTGCCGAGCGTGGCGGTGGTCGGGGCTGGGGCGGAGAGGCTGCGGAGCTGCAGAGCCGCCTGCGCTGCTTGCGGGAGCGGGAGCGGGAGGGGGAGGGGGCGGGCCCGGCGCGGGATGCAGATGAGCCGCCGTGACGGACAGCCCTGCTTCCCAATGTCCCTCGGAAACTCGAGCGCTCCTTCCCTCAACTCTTCGCTCCACACTCTATACTTCCCCCAAAAATTCCAGGCTGGCGGGCGCTGGGGGAGCTGCCTGCCTGGGAGAACTCCATATGCAGCAGCGGCGGCAGCCGCTTTGCTGATTTCGGGGGGACTTGCTTCTCTCTCTCTCTCTCTCTCTCTCTCCCCCCTCTGCTTCTCTCCCTTTCTCTCTCTCTCTTTTCATTAACCCTCTCCTCTTCCGTCTTTCCCAGATGCCCTTCCCCTCCCTGTTAGATTTCTGATCGCTCGATTTATTTTTTTTTTTTTTTTTTTTTTTGCCGGGGAGGGGGGTGTGTGTTCTTTTTTTTCCCCTTTCTTTCTTTTTTTCTTTCATTTTTCTTTCTTTCTTTTTTCTTTACTTTTTCTTTATTTATTCTTTCTTTTTTCTTTATTTTTTCTTTATTTATTCTTTCTTCTTTATTTTTTCTTTCTTTTTTCTTCATTTTTTTCTTTCTTTTTTCTTTTTTTTTTTTTTTTCTTTCTTTCTTTTTATTTTGTTTGTTTTCATTCTGACCGGGTGCGCATGGGGGGGAGCATATAACAATCCCGATTCTCTACATAACTGCACAGAGCCAACCGGGAAGAGAGAGAGAGACAGACAGAGTGAGAGAGAGAGAGAGAGAGAGGGAGGGAGGGAGGGAGGGCGGGAGGGAGGGAGGGAGAGAGGGAGAGGGGAAGGAGCACGAAAGCAGCGGCAGGAGCGGCGGCGGCAGCAGGGCCGGTCACCCTCGCCCCCTCCCTGCTCCCCGCGCGAGCCATGTCCTATCCTCAGGGTTACCTCTACCAGCCCCCCGGCTCGCTGGCTCTCTACTCGTGCCCGGCGTACGGGGCCTCGGCGCTGGCGGCCCCCAGGAGCGAGGAGCTGGCCAGGTCTTCGTCGGGATCGGCGTTCAGCCCTTACCCGGGCTCGGCGGCTTTCACCGCCCAGGCGGCGGCCACCGGCTTCACCGGCCCTCTCCAGTACTCCACAGACCCGGCCGCGGGATTCCCCTCCTACATGGTAACTACCGAAGGGAAAACAAAAAAACAAAAAAAAAAACCCCAAAACAACCTTCTCCTTCTTCATTAGCACCCGCATCCTCATCCTCATCACCTCCAGCCTCTCTCCTCACACGCGCGAAAGACATAGGATGGTCTCAGTCAGTTGGGTTGGATGCTTTCATCCCCCCCCCCCCTCCCCGCTTTCTATCTCTTTTTTTTTTTCTCCCCTTCTTTTCGCTGCAGTAGGATAGGGGAAGGTTTCTCTTTCCCTTCTCTTTCCCTTCTCTTTCCCTTCTCTTTCCCTTCTCTTTCCCTTCTCTTTCCCTTCTCTTTCCCTTCTCTTTCCCTTCTCTTTCCCTTCTCTTTCCCTTCTCTTTCCCTTCTCTTTCCCTTCTCTTTCCCTTCTCTTTCCCTTCTCTTTCCCTTCTCTTTCCCTTCTCTTTCCCTTCTCTTCTCTTCTCTTCTCTTCTCTTCTCTTCTCTTCTCTTCTCTTCTCTTCTCTTCTCTTCTCTTCTCTTCTCTTCTCTTCTCTTCTCTTCTCTTCTCTTCTCTTCTCTTCTCTTCTCTCCTCTTTCTCTCCTCTTTCTCTCCTCTTTCTCTCCTCTTTCTCTCCTCTTTCTCTCCTCTTTCTCTCCTCTTTCTCTCCTCTTTCTCTCTCTTCCCCCCCTTCCCCTTTCCCCTTTTTCTTTTTAACTCGCTGTTCGGAGGCTTCCCGGGCTTCATCCCCCCCCACCCTCTGCTTTTATTTACTTTCCGCGCGTTTTGTGCTAATGGTTTAACTGGATTTGGGGGGAATGAAAAGGCGCATCTGTTTGCGATCTGGGGAGCTTCGCTTCAGCCCAAAATGGTTGTAGCGGCCGCAGTTTCGGATTTCACTTTCTTATTAGTTAAAAAAAGGGAGCGTTTGCAATTCCCTCTGTGTGTGTGTGTGTGTGTGTCCGTAAACTATAGAAATAAAACCAGAAACTATATGAATAAAGTGCACGAGTAGATGGATCTATAATTTTTTTATAAACACACACAGAGTTAGACTCGTGTCTGGTCCTTACACACAAAGACCTGTGCTTGGAATTTAAGGCTATCCAGGTCCTTAGAGGAGAGGGCACTGCCCTCTCCTCTAAGGACCTGGATAGCCTTAAATTCCGCTGAGGGAAACGACTTATTTTCTGTTCGTAAAATCGTGTGCATCAATTGTCTTTATTCGAGACGGTGTAAGAGATCCGAGGATGCGAGTGGCTTCTTTTTCCCGTTGGGAAGCGGTAGGCGAGTGGCTGGAGAAGTTGCAGGGCTTGGAATCTGCGGAAAAGTTGGCGAGTTCCCCGGCGATATCTCGAACTTTTCCCCGCATTATGCGAGGCTCGACCGAGCGCAATTTGAACGTTAAAAGGGCGAATTAAAATGCTAATTAACGCCGCATTTGAACAATTCGAAACGGGTGCATATCTCCCCATTTGCAAATTGGATTTGCAATGCATTAGTGCAGCGAATGGCTAAGTGGCGGCTTTGTTGTATTTTCTATAGGAATAAAAAAAAAAAAAAAGAAAAAGAAAAAGAAAAAGAAAAAGAAAAAGAAAGAAAAAGGAAACATCTTTTGAAGCTGTGGGAGAAATGTAGATAGCAAGACGCTACCTGTAGGGCCTTGAAAACGTGGAAAAAAAAATTATATTGGGAAATTTTTGATAGGAATGGTTGGACTAGAAGATCCGATGGGTCCCTCGCAACCTGGTTGGTTTATGATTCTATGATTCTATGATTCTATGAGTCTATGAGTCTGAGTCTATGATTCTATGATTCTGTGATTCTATGAGTCTATGATTCTATGATTCTGTGATTCTGTGATTCTGTGATTCTGTGATTCTATGATTCTATGAGTCTATGAGTCTATGAGTCTATGAGTCTATGATTCTTTGAGTCTATGAGTCTATGATTCTATGATTCTGTGATTCTATGATTTTCAATGACGAGGAGAGGGAATTAGGGAGAAAGATGAAAACGTCGCCGGTTTTAAGCGCCTGTGGTTGTGTCTGGGAGAAGGAAGGAAGAGGGGGGGAGGGGGGGCGAGGGAGGAATCGCCACTTAATGGCCTTCGGGTGCTACTTCTGCCCCTCATAGAATATGGATAGAAGACATCGTCCCCGGGAAATACAAACATAGCCGCCGATGTCGCCTTTGACAAGTCACTAATGGCCCCCAAGCAGTAACCGAGTGCCAACCCCCATGGTTTTCTTCCGTCCAGGGCTCCCCTTACGACGCCCACGCGACGGGGATGAGCGGAGCCCTGAGCTACCACCCGTACGGCAGCGCTGCCTATCCCTACCAGCTCAACGACCCCGCGTACCGCAAAAACGCCACCCGCGACGCCACCGCCACCCTCAAGGCCTGGCTGCAGGAGCACCGCAAGAACCCCTACCCCACCAAGGGCGAGAAGATCATGCTGGCCATCATCACCAAGATGACCCTCACCCAGGTCTCCACCTGGTTCGCCAACGCCCGCCGGCGGCTCAAGAAGGAGAACAAGATGACCTGGGCCCCGCGCAACAAGAGCGAGGACGAGGACGACGACGAAGGCGACGGCGCCAGGAGCAAAGGGCAGAGCCCCGAGAAGATGCCCGAGAGCAACGAGACCTCGGCGGAGGACGAAGGTGGGGACGGGGGTGGCCGCGGCGAGGGGGGGAGGATGGGAGGGAGCGCGGCTTCGAAACAAAAGCGACCCCCGAAAACCGCGTCCCGGGGCCGCCGGGGGCCACCGGGGTCAGGGCGGGGAGGGGGGGGGGGGGGCGGTGCGGAGGCACCGTGCGGGGAAGCGGGAGGGGCGGGAGCCGCCGGGATACCCCGTGGGGAGGGATGGATGGACGGATGGATGGACGGATGGACGGATGGGTGGAGGGACGGATGGACGGATGGAGGGATGGATGGATGGATGGATGGATGGATGGATGGACGGATGGAGGGAGGGATGGATGTATGGATGGATGGATGGATGGACGGATGGACGGATGGATGGATGGATGGATGCACGGACGGGTGGACGGACGGATGGATGGACGGATGGATGGATGGATGGTCCTGGAAAAAGAGTGACACGGGAAAGGCCGGATACCCCGTGGGGATGGATGGATGGATGGATGGATGGATGGATGGATGGATGGATGGATGGATGGACGGATGGACGGATGGTCCTGGAAAAAGAGTGTCAGGGGAAAGGCCGGCACGGCCAGCGCCTCGCGGCCCCGGGGCTCGCTGTTCGACCTCTCTTTTGCCGCACATCCCTCCCCCTCCCTCCTTCCCCAGCCGGTTCCCTGACTTTGCCTTTCTCCTGGCAGGAATTAGCTTGCAAGTCGACTCCCTGACGGATCACTCCTGCTCGGCCGAGTCTGACGGCGAGAAGCCTCCCTGCCGAGCGGGCGTCCCTCTCTGCGAGCCGGGCTCGGAGCGCAAGGGCAAGTACGGGGACGTCGAGGAGGAAGAGGAGGACGACGAGGAAGAGGAGGAGGAGGAGGAGGAGGAGGAGGAGGACATCGAAGAGGACGAGGGCGGCGGCGGAGGCGGCGGCGGGGAGCGCGACCCGGCGGCCAAAGCCGCCACCTCCTCGCCGCTGGCGGCCGTGGAGGCTCCGCTGCTCGGCCACCCCCCGCAGGCCGACGCCGCCCGCAGAGCCGGCAAGGCGGCGCTGGCCGAGCGCGCCTCCCCCGGGGCCCCGACGCCGGCCAGCAAGCCCAAGCTCTGGTCGCTGGCCGAAATCGCCACCTCGGACCTCAAGAGCCAGAGCCCGGGCCAGGGCTGCCCGGCCGGCCCGCTCGTCGCCCCCGCAGCCCCCCCCCACTCCGCCCCGCACAGCGCTGCCTACTCGCCCTCCTCCCTGCTGGGGAGGCATATTTATTACACCTCGCCTTTTTATAGCAACTACACAAACTACGGGAACTTTAACGCGCTGCAGAGCCAGGGAATCCTGAGGTACAACTCGGCGGCCGTGGCTTCCAACGAGGGGCTCGCTCAGACTGTCCTAAACGCCAGCTCTGTCCACAAGCAGAGCAGTGACTCTTTGAAAACCATCGCGAACCAGCTAGAACAGCATTACAGGCCCTCCAGTTACGACTCGAAGAAAGGTAGGTGTCTCGGTTGCGACGCTTTCTCCTCCCTCGCCCTCCTTCCCTCACCCACGCGAGTCCTTTCTGCGCTTTATTAATATCGCGACCTCCTCCAGAAAAGGCAGGGAGGGCACTGTCGCCGCTGCCACCGCCGGGGGAAGGTGGGAGATGCTATATTCCGGGGATTAGATCAGTCATACCTATACCTGCCCCTAAAAACCCGGAGGAAACCTAAGAAGCGACTTTTATATCAGTCACCAGGGCTGCAGGCGCAGCTTTTAGAAGTCAATCCTAAAAGCAAAACTTCACACAAAGCTATCCGGGAAACACTGCTGTCACGGCCTGTATTTTTTTTTTTTTTTTTTTTTTTTTTTTTCCAGACAAACTGGATTTTGCTCTTTGTTTCCAGCACTCTCAGGTTCTTTTTGCAGCTTTGTGTTCACGTAATTGCTGACATTGAACGTGAAATTACAAGGAGTGTGACATTTTTTTTTACTGTTCCTGGGGTGGGCGTTCTTTTTTTTTTTTTGAAAAAGTTTTGTGCTAAGGCTTAGTTTAATATAACACACGAGATAAAGGAAACTGTAAAATACTGACCTAGCTACGAATTCTGCTCGGGTGAGGGCTGGGACCTACATACACTGTGTAATCTAGTTAGCTGCCTGTGTCCTGTGACTAACTGACGCTTCTATTTTGACAGATCCCACTGAAGTCTGCACAGTAGGAGTACAACCATACCTATAGAAGTGCAATCACACAGCAATGCAAGTAAGTGAGAACATTTTCTATTACACTGATCGTTTGGCATCAGGTCCGAGACAGGCTGCACAGTTCTAGAATTGCTTAACGTTCATTTCTTGCTTCATTACTTAAGAGTCTGGTTACAAAGTAAGACACTTTTTTTTTCCTTTCTATTTTTTTTTTTTTTCAACCCTCTCACTACAGGTTTTCTTTCTTGGGTTTGTCTTAATTTTAAAGTCAGTTTCGACAGTTCCCTCACCTTGCATAGTCTTTGCTCATGTTAGGTAAAGACGTTAGGATTATTTGTATGTTATGGGAAAGAAAGCTTTCGGAAAAAAATTTTTTTGAAGGTACTGTTGTTAAAAAATAAAGTGCTTGTGCTCACGTGGCAGTGCTAAAATTGTACTTTCTGAGTGAGGTTTCTACACAGTAGTAACGTATTTCAAACGAAAAGGAACGATTATTAGAGACCGACATGCATCTTAAACAGGATATGCTGTCCCCGAACCGCCTCTTTCCTAGCTAGCAACACCCCTCTTAAGACCTCCATCACTGAGGGCTAACTAAATGACAAAAAAAATCTCCTTGTCGACATATTTTTCCAGCTATTTCTTCTATTGGAAGACGTTAGACGAGTAAAAAAATTGCCTTACTTCCTTTTTTCCATTTTATTATTTTGTTGTTGTTGTTGTTTAATGGTGTTAGTGTGCAATTGAAGGATTTTTTGGATGATCTGGTTTTTTCCTTGGTCCACAGGTAGGTGTCACAATTGCTTTGAGAACAGTCAGCAAGCCATCATCTTTCCCCGAGCTAATATATATAACAAATCTCTAAATCCGGATCACATCTTGTGCCACTGTATAAAAGAAGACCACAGAGCACTATTAAATCTTCAGACTCTAATTATTAAACTAGAATTTTGTTGGACATAATGTGAGTTCGCTGGTATAGTATAGTTTCCCCGATGTACGTGTGACTTTTGAAAACAGATCTGTTTTTCTCAGGATATCTTGAATTGATCACTTCATTGCCACGGTATATATTCAATAGGTGTGATAGGATTTATTGTAAAATTTATTTGTAAAAGATGTATACAGTAGAGATAATAAAGACGTGATTGGAGAACTTGAGTCCTTACAAAGTGGAAACAAATTTGATATTTATTTTTGTAATGATATAAAGCTTCTAGTAATTTATGCAAGTTGTATTGCAACGGAATCTGAACTTTTTGTAAATAAATTTTGCCTGGTTTTTATTTGAAACGTTGATGGTTATACAATCTTTGGTTGTTTAACAAGAATTCTTTACTAATTTATATCTCTAATTGTAAATAAAAACAGACTAGTCTGCAACAATCTGGTGTTTTTCATTCATTTCCCCCCCCAAATAGTAATCTTTTATTTTGAAAATGATGAAAGCGGTAATTTCACTAGCAGAGTTTAGACCAGAAAATGAGTAAGCAATTTAACTATGTTGCAAAGATGTGCTTTGCATAAATTAATTCCTCCTGGCTTGTTCCGTTATACTTAAGCTTTAAATGCACACATGTGTGCAAATATGTATTTGTATATGCACATGCATATTCATAGGCAGAGTGATGTGAATACATGCATGTTTCTTATCAACTATTTACGTTGGGTGTGAAATAGCTCTTTATTTGAGTTAACGTTCTTTAAATCCATCGTTTCTGGGGGAAAAAATAGTCAGCTGTGGCTTATTTCTATTTTCTTTGTTTCTGCTTCTGCCTAAATCACGTGAAGGAAAAAAAAAAGATAAAACAGTCTTATTCCTATTTTTCATGATTTCCCCTCTTTTGCTTTATATCAGTAAACCATATCTTTACAGTTACATCTACTTTGACTGGGCTCAGAAAATCAGCTAAATAATAATTTTATTTTTTAGTAAAGTAATGGGAAGCCTCATGTATTATAATTCCAGAAAAGAAATGAATAATCATTTATTTTCCCCAAAAGATAAATTGAG
The DNA here is from genome assembly GCA_033558105.1 of Coccyzus lansbergi. Taxonomy (NCBI): domain Eukaryota; kingdom Metazoa; phylum Chordata; class Aves; order Cuculiformes; family Coccyzidae; genus Coccyzus; species Coccyzus lansbergi. The sequence goes on from JAUMJK010000016.1 coordinate 506,341, forward strand.
TGAATATAACTTACGGTTATAAAACAAGAATAATAGCTTCTTAGATTGCCCTTTAATCAATCATACACTTATTTTTCAAGAGGCTCATCTATTTTATTCCATGATTAATAATGTTCCAGCGTGAGAGCATTATTAGATCCCAGCAGGGGAGATCCTGAATGCTTTTAGCTGCTTTGGAATGGTCAGTTGGGGTTCATTATGGTCTGATATTGAACAATTTATAAAATCTTGTCTAAACATCTGCCAGCTCAGATAGACCGATGTGCCTGAAGATGGGAAATTGCTGGACCAGTTGATATTGACAAACGGATCTCTCTCCAGTGGCTTTTTGTTCAGTGAAAATTAGTGGCCTCTTGCTCAGGTCTTGTTAGAAAGGGCATTTGAAAGTGATCTCAGATACTTCAGGCATCAGCCTTGGGAATGTTAACTGGATAAAGAGCCAGGGTAGTCTGGAGTCAGGAAATACATTGTGATTATATCAAACAGAGGGAAAGGAAGCTGTTTTTCTCAAATACATATATGCAACTCCTGTGATCCATTCCCCTCCCCGTCGTATTTTGCCCCCATAAAGTTATCCTATTGATCGAGAAAATGCGTGTGCTTTTGAACTGATAGGGCAGAAATAATATTGTAATTCTGGAAAACGCTGGAATCTGTCTAGCTAAGTATAAAACACTGAAGATCTTTGCAGCTGGAGGCCTACTCATCTTCTTATGTTGTTTGCAGAATGATGCTTCTTTGCTCCTTTAATATCCTTTCTTTTTTTTTTTTCAACGAAGTAAAATGCAGTTGTATCTTCGTGCAGTTGGTAGTACAATTAGACAAACAGCGAAGAAGTAATTCAGTTTTTCCCTTCCAATTTTGCGTGTGATACATGCAAATATTTGCTATAATCATCTCCGACTGTCTTTACTGTGGACTTTAGGAAGATTTCAAGGAGGAACTTTTTATGTTGGGGGAGATGCCTGAACTTTCTTGACCCTGCTCTTACTCTTACTCCATCCACCCCCCACCACCCACATTTTACGTTCCAGGTCTCGGTTGGACACAACATGTATATTTCAATTGGTAAAAACCAAAAGCTGTGGCAGAGATTAAAAAAGGCTAACGACATTCCTTTGATGTTTATACGCCCAAAGACTTATAAAAGATTTCCATAATTTACCCACCCTTGCTAGTATTTAGACCTGGATTTCTTTCTGGAAAGAAAAGTAGAAAGACTCGGAAAACTCGCTTTTAAGTATTCACTATGTATGTAAAACCCAATGGACTTCTCTCTCATCCTCTGAGAAACTCAGGGATAGTTCACGGATGCAGATGGGCAACACCCAGATGATTTGGCAAATAAACTTACTTTTTTAAACAAGAAATTAATGGACAAGAGCTGCATATTCAACGTCATTTCGGATTTAATAATCAAAATTGAAAGCAGGAGGGAAGTGTAGCCTTGCTAGCTTGTTGGCACAAACAATGCAATTATTTCATTATAGCAAGAAAGAGGGACAAATGATAAAATACATCACTCTGTGTAGGGTTTATTTCATAAGGATGCTAATCAGCCTGTTGAGATTAAAATCTCACCCTCTTTTCTATATTTACCCCCCTCCCCGCCCCCTTCATTTCTCTGCTCCTTTTGGAAGGAGAAAGACAAACCCTCCCCTCTTCAGGGCCAGAGGTTTCATTAGAGCTGATTTATTGAAATTCAGTCTTTAATCTCAGGTGGGATCCCGGAGGAATTGGCGCTGTCGTCAAATAGGAAGAGGGTCGCTTTCCACTTTGCACTTCCTGGGGCTGCTTTTTTTTTTATTTTTTTCTTTTTTTTTCCCCCCTTTTTTTCCTCGCCTTCTGCAAATGTCAACATTTGTTCTCAATAAGAGAGTTATTGTTTCAGGAAAGCTGCTCACCAACTGCCTTTGAGAGAGAGGAGAGAAAGCGTCGCCCACCTTTGTTGGGCTGGAGACGAGGGGGAAGGGATGGATGGATGGATGGATGGATGGATGGATGGATGGATGGATGGGGACTGAGGGAACGCGGAGCCCAGGCCGACAGACAGACAGACAGACAGACAGACGTGGGAATAGCTGCTTCCACACCAGCTCGCGGCTGGAGGGACGAGTGGAAAGTTAAAACAAAGCGAAGGGGCTTTCTCTCCCTGCTCCCTTTGCATCTTGACCACCGACCTCCTTAGCCCCTGTGACAGAGATTGCAAGGAAAAGATTAGTAATGACATCAAGAACAGGGAAAAAAAAAAAAAAAAAAAAAAAGGGAATTGCCTGCCCAAACGTCCACTAGCAGAGCAGGTCTCCAAGTTGGTTTTTTGGTTTTTTTTTTTTTTTTTTTTCGGGGAGGGTGGTTTTCAAGCGAAGAAACCGAGTGCATTGCCTGATTCAGCCCCTACCTGCCCGAGCAGCCTCACAGGGTAAAACCCAAACCTCTCCACAAACCTCTCCGACTGGAAGTTACATCTCACTTAAAGGCCCTTCAGATTCACTGAGGAAGGGATGGAATCGATATCGGGAGGATTTTATTGCTGACGAACGTTTGGAGAAAACAACAAAGAGGCGGAATTTACATCTAAGTCGATTGGTTGCCTTCCCTACTCAGATATTTCTTGTGCTTGGGCAAGCTTCTCACCAGCCTTTCCATTGTAGGAACTCAATAATGATGCTAAAATATATTATTATTAACAGTAATACTGCGCATTAAGTAATACGAAGTCCACCTCTTTGTTTTTTTAATCCTTTAACTAATAACTCAGGTATGTTCCCGGCTCCTAAAGAAATAAAAGGGAGGTAAAAAAAAAAAAAAAAAAGTTAAGAAACAAAAGGATCCACGGTGAATATTCAAAGTGAATCCAGGGTGAATATTCAAAGCACCCATGCGTCTAATCCCTGATTATTACTCGGTGGCTCTGAAGCGGAGTCTTTATTAAAAGTTGAGAGGGAAAGAGAGACCGGAGGGGCTCATGGAGGAACTGCTGACAGGGATGTGGATGCAGGAGGGTTTCGGAGAAGGCTTTTACCTGCCCCCGGCCAAGCTGCGAGGCAGGCTCCCCGCGGCTCTCACCCCCTTCCCCCGCCCCCAGCCGTGACTCACGGGGAATGCCACCATTTCACATCCAATCCAAGCCTTTTCCCTGAAAAAAAGTCAGGGATGGAAGGACTTTCCTTCCTTTCGCTTTGCCTCGGAGGCGGCTACCTTTAGCTTTCCTCCTCCGGGGATTCGGAGACTCCAAGGAACTCCTTTCCGTGTGTGTGTGTGTGTGTGTGTGTATGTGTGTGTGTGTGTGTTCTCACCCTCGCCCCTGCTCTCCTTGGAAAAGCAACAGAGCATCCCGGCAGGGAAAGTAATTTCTGTTCCATCCGTGACTTCCAAATATTCCCAAGTGCTTGGACAGAAAAAAAAAAAGAAAAAAAAGAAAAAAGAAAAAAAAAGAAAAAAAGAAAAAAGAAAAAGGAAAAAAGAAAAAGGAAAAAAGAAAAAAGAAAAAAGAAAAAAGAAAAAAGAAAAAAGAAAAAAGAAAAAAGAAAAAAGAAAAAAGAAAAAAGAAAAAAGAAAAAAGAAAAAAGAAAAAGAAAAAAAAAAGAAAAAAGAAGAAAAAAGAAAAAAAGAAAAAAGAAAAAAGAAAAAAAAGAAAAAAGAAAAAAGAAAAAGAAAAAAAGAAAAAAGAAAAAAAAAGGAAAAAAAAGAAATAGTCGTCCTGCTCTTCCTACTGTGTGGATACTCGTGGTGCTCAAGGTCTTAAAAATCATAGAATCATAGAATCATAGAATCATCATAGAATCATAGAACAACCAGGTTGGAAGGGACCTCCTCGGATCTTCTAGTCCAACCATTCCTATCAAAATGGCCCAGGAGGAAAAAAAAAAAAAAAAGTAATAAGTATGTGCATTTTTATAAGGAGATAAATTGACAATTTATTGTGTATAACTTCTGATCAATTATTAATCGTTAGTGTCAACAACAGGGTTATAATTACCTTCGGTTATTTAAAGGAATATTTATTTTTTCTTTCTCTCTGATCTGGTAATTAGTTAATGCTCTGGAGTAATGAATTCAAAGCTGATTTGATAATGATTGAGACAGTTTTGTGTGTGTGTTGGTTTTTTTTTTTTTTTTTTTCCCATTCCTTTTGGCAACCCCCCTCTCCGGGAGGCTGGGAGGGGGAGGAGGAGGAGGAAGGAGGTTTGCAAAGGAGTCCACGTAAAGGCAAATCGAGGCGCGTTTGGCTTTTGAGACGATAAATGACTATTCCGGGAGGAAAAAGAACGAAACGACAAACAAACAGGGCGCAGCTGGGATGAATAAGGCCGATCAAAGTTAGCGGGGGCCGCCCATCCCCCGGCTCTGAGTCCCATAAAGGTGCCACCAACTCTTACCCCTCTCCCCGAGATCAAGGGAGGAGGCGAGCGGGACGTTTTAACCCCCTGACATCTTCTTCTCGAGCCGAGGGGGGGAGCGGGAGGGAGAGGGAAGGAAGGAAGGAAGGAGCTGAGTGTGTCTGGGTTTGGGGGAGTCCTGGTTTGCCTTCGCAGGCACTCGAGGAATCGACCGAGGGCTTTACCTGGACCTCCCCCGCGTCGCCCGCACAGGATGCGCCGCGACTCGGAGAGATCCTTTCAACCAGCTCTAACCCACCTCAGCCCTGCCCATGAGGAACCAAGAAATTAGTATTACACACACACACACACACATAATTTTTTTTCCTCTTTGAGGGGAGCTCGGTGGAGCTTCATCACGAAGGAGAAGGAGAAGGAGAAGGAGAAGGAGAAGGAGAAGGAGAAGGAGAAGGAGAAGGAGAAGGAGAAGGAGAAGGAGAAGGAGAAGGAGAAGGAGAAGGAGAAGGAGAAGGAGAAGGAGAAGGAGAAGGAGAAGGAGAAGGAGAGAAGAGAAGAGAAGAGAAGAGAAGAGAAGAGAAGAGAAGAGAAGAGAAGAGAAGAGAAGAGAAGAGAAGAGAAGAGAAGAGAAGAGAAGAGAAGAGAAGAGAAGAGAAGAGAAGAGAAGAGAAGAGAAGAGAAGAGAAGAGAAGAGAAGAGAAGAGAAGAGAAGAGAAGAAGAAGAGAAGAGAAGAGAAGAAGAAGAGAAGAAGAAGAGAAGAGAGGAAGAGAAGAAGAAGAGAAGAGAGGAAGAGAAGAAGAAGAAGAAGAGAGGAAGAGAGGAAGAAGAAGAAGAGAGGAAGAGAGGAAGAAGAAGAAGAGAGGAAGAGAGGAAGAAGAAGAAGAGAGGAAGAGAGGAAGAAGAAGAAGAGAGGAAGAGAGGAAGAAGAAGAAGAGAGGAAGAGAGGAAGAAGAAGAGAAGGAGAAGAAGGGAAGAAGAAGAGAAGGAGAAGAAGGGAAGAAGAAGAAGGGAAGAAGAAGAAGGGAAGAAGGGAAGAAGAAGAGAAGGAGAAGAAGGGAAGAAGAAGAGAAGGAGAAGAAGGGAAGAAGAAGGGAAGAAGAAGGGAAGAAGAAGGGAAGAAGAAGGGAAGAAGAAGGGAAGAAGAAGAAGGAGACGAGAAGAGCAAGAAGAAAAGAGCAAGAAGAAAAGAGCACGAAGAAAAGAGCAAGAAGAAAAGAAGAAGAGGAGAAGAAGAAGAAGAAAAGAAGAGAAGAAGAAGAAGAAAAAGAAGAAGAAAAGAGGAAGAAGAAAAGAAGAGAAGCCCTCAGGGACCGTGGCTCTCGCCTTGTCCCCGGGTCTCGGGCTGTGGCTAACGCCTCCTCGCAGGGACCTGGCAGCCAAAGGCGAGGAAATCGCTGAAAAGCACCCCCACCCCCCCACCCCAGCCCCACGAGGTAGAAACTTCACAACGTTGCCCACTCCCTGCTTTCCTCCAATCTCCACTTAATTCGTCTCGGAACCAAGAGGACTTTTCGGTTGTTGTTTTTTTTTTTTTTTTTTTTTTTTTTTTTTTTTTTTTTTGTTTACCGAGATGAAGTTCATTTTACAGCCTGAGATGGGATATGTGTATATATAACACCACACGCAAGAGTTACATGCTTTATATAAGAAAAAAATGCTCCTCCCTTGCAGCAAAAGTGCAGTGGGAATTGCAGGGCAAAAAAAAAAATGCAAGTCCTACAATTAATTCGTCCTGACAGGTTTGGCATCGCCCGGCTCCCCTTTTTTTTTTTTTTTTTTTTTTTTTTTTTTTTTCCTGCAACTCCGTCCGCAAACGACTGCCGCTTCCCAGAGTGTATGTTTTAATTTGTCACTTCGAGGCAATAAAAGGCAGCAATATATACTTAAGCCAGTTAACGTTGTAATAACAGGTTTAAAGGAGCAATTAAATGGTAGTGAGTCGCATGTCTGCCTTTCTATAGGGCATTACCACATCAATGGTACCTTTTAGGCTGCCTATAACTTAGCATGATTGTCTCAATTAGTTTAGCTACACGAGAGTTATTGTGAACTCTTTGTTAGTAATCAATGTTACGCAAGCTTATGGGATGGAGCCTTTAACGAGAGGTGAGGAGCAGCTAAGTACCACGAGGCTTCTGTCTCCCAAGCCCCCCCCCCTTTATTATTTTTTTTTTTTTTTTGAAATTTTTATTTTATTCCTTCCGTTTTCTCTCCCCGTTTTCTTTCTCCGTTTATTCCTTCCGTTTTCTCCGAGGCTGCCCAGGGAGGGGGTTGAGTCCCCTTCCCTGGAGGGGGTTGAGTCCCCTTCCCTGGAGGGGTTTAAGGGATGGGTAGACGAGGTGGCCGAGGGACACGGGTGAGTGTTTGATAGGAATGGTTGGACTCGATGATCCGGTGGGTCTCTCCCAACCTGGTGGTTCTATGATTCTATGAGTCCATGATTCTATGATTCTATGATTCTATGAGTCTATGATTCTATGAGTCCATGATTCTCTGATTCTCTGATTCTCTGATTCTCTCTCCTTTCCTTTCCCCCGACCCGAAAGAAAGTAAATCGGTAATTTCTAGTGTGATAAAGCCACTTCCGAGCTCGGTGTAGCTTGAACGCGGATTTCCAGGCAAATAACGACTCCTGCCGCGGTTGAGAAACGAAACAGCCGCTTTAGTTCGGATGGTGAGGCGAGTCACCCCTCCTATCATTCTTTTTTATTTGATTTTTTTTTCCCCCTCCCTGCGGTTTCTCGCTGTCACCAACAGAACTAACCCCGAGGGATGCTCACGTCGGCCGACACTGAGCGCTCGGGGGTTAAGCTTCACCTCGTTGGCACCGGAGTCGCTTCGAATCCGAGATCCGCGTAAAGAGAGGCCCGCGTTGCGCGTGTAAACCAGACTCGGGTGCGTGTCAGAGGGAGGAACGACAGCCCAGAGGGGTTATAACCGCGACAGAGCGCGGAGAGAACGGTCCTGCCCGCGGAGCAACCGGTGACTTGTTCATTCCCTCCACCTCCAGCCTCTCTCGTTAAATAAATACCGAGATGCAAAGATGCACAGAGGGCTGCGGATTCGGTGGGACAGGCGAGAATTGCTTCACAACACAGGCTGAAACGCTTTTCAGTCGCGAGGTGGGGGGTGAGGGGGGGTGCGTGGGAGGAAGAAGGAGAGAGCGTGTACCATTAACATTGAAGATAAACAAGACGCAGGGGATATTTCTGTTGGTGAAGTTCTTCTCATTAGCCCTAAAAACGTCTCACCGTTAGGCAAGGCTTGGAATCAGCCTCACTCTCAAGATTTCAGATCCTCAAGGCTTTTTTTTTTTTTTTTTTTTCCTTTTTTTTTCTTTTTTTTCTTTTTTTTTTCTTATGCACATTACATTTCTGTCATGCTTTGCAGCAGAACACGATATCCCCAAAGAACCCGAAGAAGGAAAAAAAAAAAAAAAAAAAAAGCCACTCTGACAGCAACCATTAGTTAAGAGCGCAATGAATAAACCCCCTGCACAAGAGTATCAGGACTAATTAAGATTCTGTTTAGCAGCCCTGGATGGAATGTTAATGCAGCTTTGACTAACTGGGAATAAGCAAGGTGGGGGGAAGCTGCATTTTAAGAGGAATGCTGGGGTGATAACATCTCTCACTTCTTCTGTCCAAGGTCTGCCCAAGCCTGTTACAAAGTCATTATCTCAAATTACTCCTGTACTTCATTTTTAGAGGGTTTGGGCAAGATCCCCTGGCGTTGAAGCGCTGCCTAGAGCCTCACAAAGCCAATACTCTCTGAGGGGATAAGGGCTGAATCAACCCACTATCTCTACTTTCGAGAGTTTGCTGGTACCAGTTCCTTGGACAAATACAGCCAGGATTCTGGGGGCAGATTAGGATCTATTGCTGGCGTCTCCTCGCAAATCCCTAAAGGGTTTTTGACCCTTTGAAGTTTCATCTATTTTGCTTACACAGAAGTTTACATGATTAAGTCAGGATTTTACAAGGCTCAACAAGGCAAATTTAGTCACCTCGGAACACTCAACACCAGGGGAAAAAAAAAAAAAAAAAAGTGAAATATCCAGTTGTCCTGCTAGTTGTTCGCTCCAGAAATACTAACATACTGTGATGTTTACAGTAAATAATTCAATAAAGAAGGAGAAAAATATCTGCAATACTGCTTCAGCAGGGATGAAGAAACCCCCCCCCCTCTCCAGAGTTGTTTTTTATTATTATTATTATTATTATTATTATTACTACTACTACTACTACTACTACTATTACTATTACTATTACTATTACTATTACTATTACTATTACTATTACTATTATTCTTCAATATAGTAATTCCCCCTTTTTGTTTCCAATGATCGTACATGCAGCTATGTTTCTCAAGAAGCGGATAAAGTTTCCTGAAGTTCTTTCCAGTCTTTCTAACATTTCCAGCTTGCCTTCCCTCCTCCTTCCCCAGGCAGTTCTGTTTTTTTCACTGTCGAGCAACGAGCCTTCTCTCTGAAGTAAACTTTTTGCAAACGCTTTTCTTGTTAAAAGCAGCCTAGCACAATGCAAATCTTTTCTTGGAAGGAGAGGGCTGGGATCTGACAGCACAAACAGGAGAGGAGGAGCAGAGGTTGTTTTTTTTTTTTCCTGGGGAATAGCTACCTATTTAAAGAAATCCCGCTACAATCAGAGCAAGAAGGGCTGTAGCTTGAAATTGCAGTTGCATCTGACTCCACCATATTTGCTCTCTCTCTCTCACTCTCTCTCTCTCTTTCTTTCTCTCCTTCTTTCTCTCTCCCTTTCTCTTTCTTTCTTTGCCTCTTTCTCTCCTTCTCTCTTCCTCTCTCCCCTTCTCCCACCAGAGGGAAGATCACTCTGCTAAAGGATTACTGCTGCAGAGTTGTTTTCCACAAAGGAAGGAATGATCCCTTCAGTCTTTGACAATTACTGCTACTACAACATTTTTTATTATTAATACTGCAATATTACTATTAACAAGAATAATATATAATAATATATAATAATATATAATAATTAGTGAGAATAATAAAAAAGACCTGACAAACTGTGAAGTTTTGGTAGCTGGATCAGTGAGTTGCAGGGACAACAAGGGCAATCATGTGAGCTGCAGATTTCTCTTCCTCGATTGATTTATAATTGATGAATGGATTTTCCTGTGCAGCTGCAGCGCGGTTAAAAACTGTTGAAGAGGTAGGCGTCCTCGGAGGTGTTAGTTTGTAAGGGGGACAGTTAGGAGTAACTGGGCGCATTTATCAGCAGGAGATCTGAGCAAGCAACATGATTACATTAGCTGTTAGTGGCTAGGATTCAACTTTCCGTAGGCCTCCAGCACCTGCAGTCTCGTAGGTGACTTACATGAAAATGTGTTCCTGCCGGCCGCAGCGGGATATTGATCCGGCACAGCCCTCCCCATTGATTTTGGCAAGGAGTGCTGCACCCATCTTAATGGCACACCATGCACCACTGCTGTTCTTACAGAAATCATTCGGGTCTGATTTTGCAAAAGAAGGGAGAGCGATATCTTGCAGCATTTCTCTCTCGCACACATTCTGAGGAAGTAGAATGGATTTTCATACCCTTTAGAACAGGCATATTTGCTATTTCTACTGTGATCCCTTCCCACCTCCCTAGTCCCCACAGGGACGTACCTGCTAGTTATAGTATTTGCAGTGTGTTTTAAAGAGAAAGAAGCTTTAAAACAGGTACCACGTATATGGAAAGCTGTTATCGTGCCTCTGGATTGTGGGTGTTCACCCCAGGCCTGGATGAACTTTAGGACCTGGTCCTTGAGTAGGGGACTTCCTGTATGTTCCATATTCACTCCGTAAACCATCTGGGTTTTAGCGTGATGCCTTTTTTTTTTTGTGTTGCTCTATGGGGATAAAAAAAGAGACCTCAGAAAGGACAGGCCTGTAGGCACCAGGACTTCTCTGCACCCTTTGTAAAGGAGCTTAGGTCCATATTAAAGAAGAGGACAAGAAGTAAATGGAATACAAAGCATTATTTTGTTTCCTATCCTTGAGGTCACTCAGTTTCAGGATAGTGGTCTTTTTGTGACCTTATAATCACCCAAGTGCTGTCTTTCCTTCTGTCTATTTCAGCCGTCTCAGAGGCAACAAGAACTTGTTTGGGATGCTGACCCCAACATGCCCCGACCCCACATCCTCAAAGGGCTCAGGCTGGCACACACTCACCAAGCAGATCTAAAATTCCAGCCTCCCAAAGGAGGTGGTCATCATCGCCTTCTCCAACTAACCTCGGATTGAGTTGTTCCTGTTGGTGACAGCATAGCACAAATGCAAAATGAAACCTTTGGAGCAGGCACAGAAACCTATTCCCAGCAGAGTGACTTAACCTCACAAACCCGCACTGTCTACTGCTCTTGAGCACCCTGTCCCTTGTCTCCTTTTTCTGCACATCCCTATCGGGGTGGGGAGGAGAGTGTGAGACCCTCCCTTCCCTCTTCTTCACCTCTCCATGAGAGACAGGGCATAGAGACTTTTCCACGGAGTCAGGCTCCAGCATATGGACATTATCTTCCCCAAGCTTTGAGCATGTGTGTGTTGTGGGGGGAGCAGATTTAAGCCATATTTTGCCACTTTTTATATTTCCTATTGGATAGTTGCACACAGGCTAGGAGGTTTTGTGCCCAGGGAGAGGGCCATGCAGACCCCTGGAGGCAGGGAGCTGGGGGGACAGCGGCTGAAACGCAGGTGAGGCTCAGTCCCACTTAGGGGGTGGTGAGAGGGAGTGCTGGGACAAGCTATGGGATTTCATTTCTCTCTTTCTCTTCCTGCTTGCTCTTCCGCCGGGTAGGAAGAATCTTATTCTCAGCACATGTTTCTTCAGGAAGCAAAAAATAAAACCCACAAATCCCAAACCCCCAGTGCCGCTCTCCGCTCTATGTGTTTCTTGGTGGGGCTTTCATTTTTTGAACTTCTTTCATGCAAAATTTTACACTGTAAGTCTGGGACAGAGGGATTCATTTATAAAAATAATGAAATGGGGAGTACTTACCTCATTACTCAGTTCTAGGATCTGGGTCTTTGAAGTAAAAAACCCCAACCAAGCGAGTATAAAATTTCCCGTAAAACACTGGAAACTCACTTGACTTTAAAATATTGCTATTGTCAGCAAAGTGACTGCATAATTACATTTCTATTTCACCATGTTTAGTCAGTGCTACTGTCTGTAAGCTAGAACTTCTCGCTTCATTGGCTCACATATATATTTTTAAAAATTCTCGTTGGAGCTGCACAATATGATTACGGAGGAAGAAAAATCTACCTCCTTTCGACCTTTTCACAGGAAATAATTTGCATTGCAGAATATTATTGGTGAACATGTAAGTACACGTTATTTTGCTTTCTTAAGGCTGAATTTGGAAATACGATAAGTACAAATAAATTGTTTATATTTTCTTAAAACATTTACAAAGGATTATATAGAGGAGCCCTCCAAACTGCGTCTGTGCAAAGCCCCTTCTGAATTACAAACACACATAATTTAACTTCAGCTGACTTATTGAGAGTTAAATACTGAAGAAGTAGCATTCGAATGAACTTTTTATCTATTATAGCAAGAATGAAATTATAGTCCTGTAATTGACATAACAGGAAAAAATATTTATGCAAACTAATAAACAGAAGAAACTGCTCAGTTAAAAGCACAGCTTTTTGGATGTTTTAGAGGACTAGAAACAATAAAAATGTCTGTGGAAATATGGTCCATAATATCCTTGAAAAATCCATACAGCTGAGTCCAATTTCTGTTATTGAATCCAGTCCTAAAAAAAGTGGTAAAGTTGAACTATTCATCCTTAAGTTATTTTAATGTAGTGTGCATATAAACTTATTTTTATTAATGGAGTAGGGTTGCGATTCTGAATATAATAAGTCCCAGTGTAATTCCATAGTAAACTTGTTTTCAAGATAATGAAAGGATTGGATGGCAGTTAAATCTGTACATTTTGTCTTTGCTTTTTTTTCCCCCCCTTTTATTTTATTCTCATCCCTTCTATAATGCCTGAGAATATTAAGCATGGATGCATTAATAGCCTGTGTGAGTCAGTGGGAAATGCAGCTTCAGTCATCTTTTTTCCATTTGCTTGCATTATCGCACGATCATTAGGATATTATAACATAAAAGTATATAATGAATATACAGTAAAAAAATCAGTTGTGAGAAACAGCCTCTTTTAGAAAACATCAAATCACTCGATTCTGAAAAAATAGTATCTAATAATTTCGTATTGTGAATTGGCTACTTTCGCATTTAAAGAAAATGAGAGTAAACCAGTTCTAAAATTCAGATTCTAAAATGCACAGATCAAATGCAAGCCTATTTAATTAAACAGAAATTATTTCTGGAATAGCATTTACCGATGACAGAGAAAGATTTCTTGTTACTTTTTTATTTTTTTTAGTGGAAAATTGCTACCATGGATATCCACCTTTGTACGGAATGAAGTCCAGTGGAAAAAAATGTGTTGTCATATAAGCAATTACTTTATTATGAAACACGTATTATAAAATTCATGCAATATAACATATACTTTATAACATATATAAAACATTTATTATAAAATATATGCAAAAGAGGACAAAATTATGATCCCACAGCCATTTTTGACTACAGGCACACTTCCAGCTGCACTAATTTAAAAGCTAAATAATCTTTTAATGCTAAAATAAGTATTATTTTAAACATACTGGTTTTGGGGTTTTTTGTACTGTAATGTATAGGGTTCCCTAAATCTGGTTGTGTAGAGGAGGATGAAACTCCAAGTGCCTCTGGAGCCCAAGACAGCTATGATCATGCCTCCAAGGCACACTGGGCCCGTGACAAGAAAAGCTATTGTCCTGAGCTTGAACTAGGGGGGTTCAGGGATTTTCTTTGCTGTGAGACACTCCAGCTCTATGCCATAGCTTCTCTCCCAGTCTGTGATTCCAGATGCAGCTGGTTAGTAGATCATAGATCAGGTCAGGCAATTGCATTTGATGTAGGGGGGGGTGTCACATGTAAGACCCATATGTAAGAGAGAAGGAGGTGTGTGTTGTGGGGAGAGGGAAAAGCACTGCTTTGCAAATGTGTGAGACACAAGCACAGTAAAAGGAAGATATGTTGGGAATGGTACAAAATGTGTGGGATCTGATGCTTCTTTATGTGCTTTATTTCCACATTTTTCAAAAAGATAAAAACGGGTTGTGCTGTAACTACTTCTTGCCATCTATCATCTATTAGTAAGAATCCAGCATTTTTTGTATAATCTCATCAACTGAATTGTACAACCAATATATTACATAGTGTCAGGAAGAGGAGCTAGGACTGTGCTGGCTGCTAAGAATCTAACCTAACCACCGTTTCACCTCAGTTGCCAAAACCATCAGATATTTCTGGAACAGAATCTACTGGTGGTAGAGAAAGACTTCTTGTTTCTTGCCATACAGGCTCAGCTATCACAGCAATTAGTTGATGTACGGAGTAAAGAAGGGCAGCTCTTATGACCTAGATCGAAGCTGGGAGATTAAATATCTAATATTTAGAACTGCCTCAAGAGGTATGTTGTGTGTTAATACACAAGAGACGGGAGGAAGTAACCATGTTTTTACCAAAATCAGAACTTTATAATGTTCAGCCAGGATTTGTCCACATTCTGAGGCACAGTTACCAAGTTGCAATATAATCCTAGGCTAAAGAAAAACTATGTATTTGAAAAATATATTTTACCTTGAAAGTGTGACATTGCATTACTATAGCCCTACAGAATTACATGTTAAACATATTAATCTCTTCAAATATGCTAATAATCCATGAATCAATACGTAAGGATCTATGAGTTGACTTTAAGGGAATACGGTTGCCTTTATCTAAGAATGTAAACATATTTAGAGGTATAATAGATAAACCATGATGAGGTTAGGCTTCCCAACAATTAATTTAAGATTTACTCATGCAACTGCTGTTATACTCTGTAAGCTTCTCCTACATTAATCCCTTGAAAGGAAACCAAAATCTTAAGATAAAACAATGAAGATATTCTTTATCCAACTATTCAGAGTTTATTGTCATATATAATGAGAGTGGGATAGACTTCATAGTAATTTGAGAAAAAAATCTGTCTAAATATGTTTTCGTTTGGTTTTTTTTTTTTTTTTTTTTTTGACTAAGTTGTCAATAAATCAGGTTTTGCAGTGGTGAATGAATATATGTAGCAGGATTTCAACAAGTACATTTGGGATAACAATCTTGACGAGGAACCCAGAAGACTGTAAGCAGTTCAAGGCATTTTTATCTCAGAACTCTAAGTGCGTTTACATTTTCACAGGAGGACTGAGTATATCTTGGATGAAAATAGTTTCTGGTGTTACTCAAAAGAGGTTGATGAATTTAATAATGGGAGTTTGGCCGCATGAGCTTTAATGGAAATTTAACATGAGAAACAGATCACGAGTTTGATGTGATTACATACAACCACAAGTAAACAGAAAAACTGACATGTATGGGAAATAACCAGCTAGAGGGTTAAAAATAGAGAACACTCAGAAATGAACACTTATATGTATATATACACTACAGATAGAGCTGGGAGTGAGATCCCTGTTTAAAGATGGATAACATTTTCTTCTGTAAGATTTTGGTGTGTTTCTTATTGTTGGATGTAATTGTTCAGACAAGAATTTTTATGACCGATGTCTGCCTCACACTTCATGTCTTGCTTTTATATAAAAAGAAAGCTTCAGCAAAACATTTTAACTGTTTCCAGGAATGATAGGAAGAAATTTTTTTTTTTTTGGTTAGCTAATGTTAAAAATCTGTGTGACCTTACTGCATAAACTGCTTTACAGCGTTCGATGAACATGTACAAATGAGGGTATCTTGAGGCCAGAGAGAGGTGCGTTTTTTTGGCTTTCCTCACAGAAACACACAACCGTTTAGCAGAGTTATCATAGAGTATACTTGATATAATAGCATATAGTTTAATTCTTTGTAGATTTCATCTCTACTGTGTATTTCCAAGGTTGACAATCTCAGATTAGAGCTAAGGATATAATTCCCGATGATTGTTCCTTTATGTACTTCTAGAAGTCAGGGCAAGAAGACTGTCATTTTTCTACTTTCATTCCTTCTTCATTGCTGTCCACACCACTTCAGTGCAGTTTGAAGAAGCATGGATTAATCAGCCTTGAATAAAAATCCAAGTGGGGAGCAGAGATGGGATAGTGGCAGGTATCTTCAGAACTTTAAGATCTGAATGAGGTAGCAACAGGGTCTAGAAGACGTCATGGACGAGGCAGTAAAATCAGGCAGTAGAAAGAAAAGAAAACAGAAAGAGAGGAGAAAACATCTTGAGCAGAGGAAAAGATCCGGGTAGAATATAACAGGTTAGAAAATATTGTAAAAGGTCAATAGACACTTAAACACATGATTTTCCAGAACCTGGGGCAGGACCAAGGATGCCCATTTTTCAGCGCTCCTCTGCTGCTTACTAAATAACTGGGAGCTTACTGGCAGCATGAATCTTATTCTCCTTAGCAATGGGTCCATAGTCACTGCTGATTATTTCCCTGTCTCAGGTGACAAACTTTGGTTGGAACTCAGATTCCAGAGCTGTTGCCCACAATGTGAGAACTGGAAAGATTTCATATGATTAACATTTTTGTCAGTGCGAGAAACAAAGAAGTCACTATCTTTTTCTTCCTTAGGCCCTGCATCATCCTGCTTGATTGTCTGCTGGATAGACAGATGTCTGAGAATGGGGCACTGTTTCAAAATCCAGCCTTTACTTGTGGATTTCCTAGCTTTTCAATATCTGGCCTTGTAGCTCTAATGTTTTGTTTATACTTCCTTCTTGAATGCAACGAGAAGAAAATCACACAACTGAGCTTCTTGTCACTCATCATCCATACTATACATACATACATATACATACATATATATATATATATATATATGTGTGTGTGTGTGTTTGTTATGTGTTCTCTCTTTTCATGTGCCTTTTTGTGGGCTGAAGATGGAATAAAAGAGTAGCGGGGAGTTACATAATCCTGTAAACAGCTACTTTGGTCAAGTAATTTACCTTATGTGAGTGAGGGCTGCCAAATCCAGCATGACAATTTGTGACACTGATGTTATTCAGATGTGAGAGTTTCTAGGATTGCAACTATTGGCTATAGCTATTTAGAGACTTTCTGTTTCTTCCAGCAGTGTTAGTGATGCAATATGCTGTAACTAACCGATTGCAGCAAGGCTCCATGCTAAATTTATATATACAGAGGTCCCATATCTGTCCAAAAATGTATGCAGATAGCTAGCGTCAGTGCAGGCACTGAGCCATTTCTAAGTTTAAAGTTACTGGTTTAAATTAATATTTGCAAGATATAAGCCTTGGTTATTGTGTTGTCTTCCTAAATGGGAAAGGGAAATGGAGAAGTCAGGGCTAAACTGCCGGATGTGTAAGTGCTCCCAAAGCATTTGTAGTGTATCTAATGCTTTCCTTGAGCCAGTTGGTCAGTCAGTCAGTGATTTTCCCCTCAAAAATCACTCCTAGGAAGGCAAGCAAACCAAAGAGTTTGTCGGCAGAAAAGGTATGTAAGAGAGAAGAATATACTTGTCTCTTGCTTTGTTTCAGCTAATCCAGAGAAGTGAGATGCAACATAATGCATATAAACTAACAAACATCTAACTCTTGATGCCATCCAAGAGGAAACAAAGTGGAATAATAGGAAACCACATGGAGGAAAATTTTAAGGATGTCTTACTTCCCAACTAAGAAGATTAATAATCTGACTAGTAAAAAAATCAGTTCTCTGGTTTCCATGTATATATACATATATCTGTTTCTCCTGGTATTTTACACACACATACACTCTTGTAAAATGGAGATTGTTACTTATGTGCATCTTCAGGAGAGTTTGACCTCAGACGCTTTATTTAAGAATGATTGATATTCTTTGATTACTATTTACGATACCAAAAGGGTTATTTCAAATATTCTTGCAATGGTCAGTCAGCAGTGCTATAAAGATATATTATGCCATATTTACACTGTTAATCTAAGATAAAACGATATCAGATTAGGAGAGCATCATTATCTAAAAATAATGCCATCTTCATGAAGGCAATTCAAACTTGAACAGGCCTGAGCTAGGTATTTTCTGTGGCTACAGTTAAAAATTTCTTAATTTAATGTGCTTTCGTCAGTAGCCACATTTTGTGCTTCTTTGACATCGTATAGCGAGGTCTCATATATTTTTAAAAAAAATGATAAAATGTTGTCAGGATATGGGAACATTTGAGAAAACAAGCAAGAAAAATTTAGGAATAGTTCCTCTGCCCTGTCAGCTGATTCACTGTTCTGCACAGGATGGTGACCTCAGCTGCTTATGACCTCTATGATTTTGTCCCAGGCAGAGACTGAGGCACTGCAGCATGCTGAAGGAGCTCTGTGCTTTTACACCCTACTGTTTACCGCTACTTTACATCAGGAGATAGAACACCTGAGGGTGAAGATGGTTAATGTTGGCTGGAGATATTTTCCCGGGAATGAGCAGTGCTAGGCTGAACAAATCCCCTGCTCGTGAAAGAATTGTGTTCAGATTTGGCTCTAAGCAGGCAGTATTTTGTTTGGTAGCATTAAAAACAAGTGGAAAAGGGCACAGAGAGCCAAACTGTGTAGGACTTCCCACTAGAAATCTGAGAATTTCTTCAGGATGCCAAAGGGCATCTATTTGGTCTGACAGAAGTCTAGGGGGAATTTGGTTTTGTCTTCTTCCCAAGACAAAGGAGCTTGTGCCCGATGTGAGGAGCTGTGGGCCAGCTCCAGGAAGCCAGGTGTGTAGATTCTCTTCTGTCTGGAGGGATGGGACAGTTGTGGCTGCATCACTGTATGCAGTAGCTTTGTGCTTGCTTCCACTCCCCTCCTCCCCCACAGTGGTTTCCTCTCGGGATATGCTGCCCCAGGCAGCTGTTTATTTTGCTTCTGTCTATAAGCTGGTCTTAGGGAAAAAAAAAAAAGGGAAAATTATTAAAATTATTAAAACAACAGATAATGTTTCATAAATATCCACTTTAATACATTGGTTAAGTGTCTCTAAATTTTGGAGATTCCTCTTTATAGATATTAATTGTGTTTTACACAACAGATTTTCAAAGGTCAGAATGAGTATTCTGAACATTTTGGTTATGTTGTTATGATATCCTCTCATAGGCAAAAAAGTCACAGGACTTGAGCAATGCTTAAAAAAAAAATCCAAATATAATACTGTTAGAAAGTGTCTTAAATATCCCCAGAATCCTGGAAGACTTGAGAAATACAAAAGGAAAAAATACAGGATCAATTAGATACAGTACTTTGTGCTTTTCCTCTGGAATTTGTTGACAATAACATTTTTGAGTTACTTTCTTACAGTCTGCCTTGTTACTAATAGAACAGAGTTCTTCACTATTTTAGATTGAGCAATAAACCTCTACCAAACCCAAGGGCATAACATGCAGTAGCTAAACGTTACACTTCTTTAGACTTCTGTCAAGTGATTAGAGTCAAATGGATTATGCTGTTTTGCAGACCTTACCAAAAATTCACTGAAATTGTCAGAAAATCTTCCTTTTATTTAATTGAGGTGTGGATGAATTTGTAAGTGGAGGTATTTTTTTCACGCGTAAAGAAGCTTGACTTGTATTCTGTGACTATTCTTTGCTTTAGAGTGGGAAGTGGCTATTGCCTTGAGCATATAAACTGTTCAGGATGGACAATATACGCAACCAAATCAACTGATTTTAATTGTCAGCGATAAGAAAAGATGTTTATGTATACTATTATTTTTTGAGATGCTTTATTACATAGTCTTACAGGTACCTTTGAACAATAACCAGAACACAAATGTGATTATTCAGTATGCTATTTGATAGAATAAATTTCTTATCAGAACAATGTGATGGGGCATCAAAGCGACTTGACAGTGCTTTTATTGTTATAGTGGAATTCATTTTAACCTATTTTTTTTTTTGTAGTTGATGCTCATTTATTTGTTTGGGCCTGCCCCCCCCCCCCCCTTTATTTTTGTTTCTGTGAAAGAATAACAAGTCTAATTCAATCATTTGGACAAAAGTATTTACTTCATAGGTTACATCATGTATTGATTATAACTATAGCAAAGAGGCAAGGTAAATTCCCAGAAAGTTTATATTTCTTGTTAGGCATATCTGGAATATAGATCAACTGCATGTACCAAACATGATGAAAGTGGATCTAGAAGTTCTTACATGTCCTCTAGTGAAACATAAACAGATGCAAAATATCTGACATCACATTTGGTTCCTTTTGATGCTTGTTGTTACACCTAAACTTCTAAAATCAAGATGAGTTTGCTGTATACTGAGAATTCTACACTGTGCATCTTCAAGATTTTGTTTTGAAGAACTTTATTTAACACTCTTGGAATAACCCTCTCAGCTTTATATTCATTATAGCAGAGCCCCAAGAAGGTCCCGACAGCAACATAAATTCACTTAGCTTATTTATTTACCTTAGCTATTTTTATGTATTTGGTTGAGGTGAGACATCCAAAATAAACCAGCTACTTTGTGCCTTGATTTAGTGTTTTTAAGGAAGCTTGGAATAATAACAACTAAAAAATAGAAGGCCCTAAGATTTTTCTCCCTAAATTGAACTTTTAAGTAAGTTTATTCCCTAGCTAAATCTCACTTAGAGAGTTGCCTTCCTTTCAGGACAATCATCTTTCAGCAAATCCACACAGGAATATTAGTCTTATTCCATTTAATCACCAAATCCTAACAACTAAGTGTTCACTTCATTAAAGGCACTCAGAAATTCTGGCCAGCTGTTCCCTGCCACTTGGCTGAGGATAAGGTGGAGAAAGACAAGCAATTCAATCCTCGGTAACTCTCAGTTGTGTTCAACGTAATTCTGCCGCATAATTATACTTTCCCCGTATTATTCCTAAACTAGAATTTGAATTCAAGATGGGTTCTGTGACTTATGTGCTTAAATTCTGACATGTTTAAAATTAAAATTTCCAGAGATTTTAGTAATCATCTCAAACTGATTCTTTGTTTTGTCCACCATGGTTTGTTTTGGTTTGTTTTTTTTTAAAAGCATTTTAAATTACAGAAGTTAAAAGGATTGCAGAGGAAGGTATAATTAGCATACTAGCTGTATATACAAACGACAGATTGGTCACTTGCTCAGTTCCTGGAGAACTGTTTCCTGTTCTGGTTCAAATTCTGAAAAATTAAGTCTCTATCAAAGATCAAGGTGACTACAGTCTGGTGTTTTTAAAGCTGGTAGTAATGTTTATGCACTGAAGGTAAAAAGAAAATACTGATTGCAACGGAAGAGTGACTTAAAAAAATATCCATTTGATTGCATGAACAGGCAGACTTGTTGCCTGTGAAAGTAAGTGCTAAGATATCAAACCATAAATCAATATTCCAAGGCCAGAATCTAAGTAGACGTAAATCACTGAAGTTATATGGACTTCAGCTAAGCTGTTCTTATTTATACAGCTGGGTCTAACTACTGGGTGCTGCAAAAATGGCAGTTATCCAATTCAGCTGTAATTCAAGGGAACTCTTGGAGAAGGATGTGCTTGCCCCTAGAAACAAAATTTAGCATTCTACACAGCCCGAGAGGAAGATTAGGTATGTCAAGATGGGATCAAACCCTGTCCACTGGCGCAGGAAATGCTGAGCAGAGCTGCGTGAAATCCTGCCCCTCCCTGCAATGCAAGGAGCCTAGCCCAGGCATCTGTGCCCACTTGTGCACCACAGATTTGTGTCCTCTCTCCCCTATATAAGGATGATGATAATTTTCTTTGGAAGAATAAGCATGGCACAGTCTATTCAATAAAGGAAATCACCTGCCTAACAGCCTAACAGCTGCAGGGCAGGGAAATTTTTGCAATTTTTGTTCTGTTCTCGGTGTAGCTCCTGTCAAAGTTCTGTGTCCTAACCCCTGAGTCAAGGGAGTAAGATATACTGAACTGTAGACTCTATTCCCACTACATAGGTTAATTAGTGGGAAAAAATGAATTAATTTCCCGTAGCTTCTGAGGACTTGCCATTGAGAGGTCTTCAGCATGTGCTTAAAAGTTAGGCATAAAACTTTGATCCTATCTTTGAACAAGGATGCTTCACTGAGCTTGGCAAGTGTGACCAGCTGCTGATCTAGGTAAGAATCTTAGAAAAAGTGTACTGATTTCCTCCTGATGTATTTTATAACTATGTGGCTTCTTCGGCTTTTTAGCTTTCTGTATACAACACTTGAGATTGCTATGCTTTTGATTATACAAATTTTGAGAAAGTTTTTCTATTATTTGAATAATTTTTCAAATTTTATTTCTTTTTCTGTGTTACATGGTGGAGACAGAAATTGTAGCACAGTGATTCAATAGAAATTTGGAACAATAACAGAGGAAAAGTAGATAGGTGGTATTTTGACAGTACTACTTAGACACTTTTTTCTCTACTGTGGTTACTGAGCTTACATTTATGCATTTGCAGTAAAGATGATCATTATGGAGAAGTGAAATAATATTTGCTCAATGTTTCTCTTTTTCTTGAAATCCAGTTGTAGCATTGTAGTTTTTCCTATTACTGCTGTTCATTTAATCAGTAACTTCATCTCGTGCCCTGAAGAGATATATGGGTTTACGATGATCAGATGGTGTAGGGATATAAAACTGGGAGATTTGCTGACTGTATAGGTGAGCAAGAGAACTGCAAAAATGTCACCTGCAGTTTGCTAAAGACTAGGCATTCTCAGAACTGAACACTGACTTGCTTTCCCACTGGGATGATAAAAATGCAGATGTTTGTGTATGTCTCTCCTTTTTGGATCTTTCGGCTTCTCTGAAGGGAGCTTGTCATCTGACATGAATTTTAATGATTGTGAAAAATGTTAGTTTTGCTGCTAGATTCCTGAAGCAATTGAAAGAAATGTAGCAACCTCTGTTCAGGTGTTGAATTTTTCTGTACAATATCAGGGGGAAGGTTAGACAGCTCAGACTGACCCTCACCACAGGAAGTGCACAGGTCCAAAAATTGTCCTGGAACAGATAAGAGAGAAAAGACTCTCTTATCCTGTACAAGTAAGTGCCCTGATAAGCACTGTGTCAGGCCTGTGACAGTCAACAGCAAATGAGGACCTGAAACCCAGAGAACCGGTTGACGTTATCAACTGAGCCATTCCTTACAAAAAGATGATGAGAGATGCCACTCCTTATTTTCTAAAACACAGATTGAGAAGGTAAGTGGTATCTGCACAACTTCCAATAAATCTTTGCTAAATTTATGACCTCTGACTGAATCTGGTATACTGACCAGGAAGGAGACAGCTTTTTGTATACACGGCAGGACCGTGGAAGTCTAGGAAGCTCCACTTTACAAAGTCAAAGATCCCTGCAGATATTTTGTCCTATGTTTGATATCTTACAGGCAGACATCAAAGTCTGAGATAATCACCCTAAGCTCGTTTTACAGTCAGTAGTGGGATGAACTGGGTCCCTAGAGCCTTAAGCTAAGGGCCTGAGGACTTAGGTGCATACGGTTACTCAGATACATGAGGAAGCAATTAAGGCACATACATTGCTTTATAGAGCTGGATTTTAGTCTTGTTCTCATAAGTTGCAAGCACAAACAAAGATACATAACCCTCTCCAGGCTACTTCTGTCCTGAATTGCTGAGTCTTTGAAGCAGGTCAGCTTCCCTTCCCATTCTCTTCATGACTTCTGATAAGACTCTGACCTGGAATAAAACTAGAAGATATGGATGTCATTAAAATCAGAAACTGGTTGGTATACCTAGGCAGCTTGAAAGCTGATAGATGTCAGATGTTCCAATGAGAAGGCTACCAGAATAACAGAGAAGAGAGATCAGAGTTCTCATCAACGTTAGCAAAATGAAAGAAAGGACAGAAATTGTTAAGGTAAAGTGCTTTATTTTTTGTGATTAATTAAGTAGAATAAAGGAAGTTTTGCTTTTATGAGTTGACTTTGTTTCAATATTCCTTTGAATTTGACTTCAATAAAAAAGTGATAGCAAAATAAACCCAGAACAATCCACCCCGGATATTTTTTATATGTGCATAACTGTTAAATCACTAACAGTTTGTGCATTCAAGTGAAGGAAGGTGGTTCTGTTCAGCTGATGGGTGAGTCAAACTCAGCGGATGCAGAGAAAACTTGTAGAGGCCTGTGCAGGATAACTACTTTTTACCACGCTTGTCACCATGCCACTCACTATCTTCATGGAATGATCTATTGCTGCTGCTGACACAATCTTTTTTATTTTTTTTCCCACATGCTTTTCCTGCCCATCGGCATCTGTTTTTGTTCAAAGAAGCCTGTGCCTTCCCTCACCTTGATGCTCCATTGCTGTCTCTGGCAAAGAACTCAAAAGATTTGGCCGGAAGGTTGCACTCAATCAATCCTGCCTTTAGGGTGTCCTAGGAGTGCTTTCTTGGATCACCATTGCTTCCTCTTTCCACACTCCAGTTCCTTGTACACGAGGTACTTGAACATATGTACATCACTGATTCAAGCCATATGTCCAGCCCATTACACCTGGGCCTTCCATGTGGATATGCTGCAGGAATTCATCACTGGTCAGCTTAGTGTAGCATGTGACTCAGAGGAAGACACGTAGGTGCCTCTAGTGGAACTTCTCCAGCTGGCAGATGTGCTTTCTATACGATGACAAAATCTTCTCTCTGTTCAGCACAACAGCCTTAAACAATTCTAGTTTGCTTTGTAGTCTGACCTGACACTGATTCCATATTCGTTAGTATACCTTGCAGAAAACTCCCATAATTCTATGAATGTAGGGAACTACCTCTTCGTCAACACTGGCACAGTCATTTGAAATAATTTGGGTGTAATTGAACACACACGCAACAAGCAGTTCAGTCTCACTGTGTTTAGTGAAAAGGACAGTATTTTACTCTCCATGTTGATTGACAGACCATATCAGTTTTTCTCAAATTTATGATTAGTTTGATTTTAATTTATTGGAAGTAGCATATTTGTCTGTTAAGACCGGAAGATCTTGGCTGATGTGAACCACCATTATGTTACGATGAGTGCATCAGTGTTCTTGTGTGCTCTGCTTGGTAACCTGAGGTGCAGTGTGCAGCCCTGCAGCTCAAAAGTGAGTCCTAATATTTAGGCTGAGGTTGCTTTAATTTTGGCCAACATCTTGGAATAAAATAAGGTTTTTCCCAATTAAATGCATCAAGGGCAATTTGGAACAACAAACACTGTATTTCATAAGCAGTATTTTACAAAACCAAACTAACAGGTAACCAAGAAGGTCCTGAATTACATGTGTTCTAAATAGAAAAATAAAGGCAAAAGGAAGAGGAAAAGAAGGAGAGAGTCAAAAAGAAGTGGATGTGGGGGATATAAATCGATGCTGAACACAAGGTGGATGGTGTTGATGTTAAAAATCAAGGAAGAAGCCTGTCCTCATGACCCTTAGCAAAGAAATGAATGAAATTACATCACAACAGCCACAGCACTCTATAAGTAAGAAGGCGAACACAAAACATACTTAAGTGAAACTAAAGGGAGTTTCAAGTCTGTAGGGGCTGATGGTAATAGTCTCACAGAAATATTCTCCCAAAGGAAATGTTTAAGCAGTGTGCACAAAATATTTTTGTTAAAAAGGTAAATTATCTCATGTCCTGGTGTAACAGTGGGGTAATAAGCGACAAATAGCAGTTTGATTTTTATTCCTTAAAGTAGAAGCTAAGTTTCCTATATTCCCTTTAACACCAAAGGCCCTTCAGTGCTAAGCCTCTGCCTTGTTAATCTCTGTGATGCCAATGTTTTGTGATATTTTACTAACTGAATGCCAGATTCATCACACTGTTAATTTGGCTTCATGTATTTGTATCTAATAGAATCAGATCAATGAATCTGGAATAAGAAACGGGTTGGTGGATTGTGATTTGTATGCTTAAATTTTGGGGGGTTTATTTCCATATTAGCACAAGTTTCAAGACCTACTTATAGTTCTGTGGAGTTTGTGCTGTGGGTACATCAAGAAACGACTAATGTAGTAATTCTTTACATGTATTGTCTTATCAGCCAAATATTCAAGAAAGCCTTAGTGACAAATAAGCACAAACCAATTGGGTTGGTCTCATTTGTTTTAAATGATTGTCAAGATAACATCATGTTATGAAGAATCTAACTGAAGATTTGGAATAAGTAATTATAATCTCCCAACAGGAGTTCCAAGGCTTTTTTTGAAGCAACAATGCTCTTGGGTTACAAAACACTGATAGAAGTCTCAGTACTGTAAACCACATGAAGAAAAGAAACCTCAAATTAAGAGTGATAATTACAAATAGGAGACATCTCTTCTGGGCATTTTTTTCATCAAAAAATGCCAACTTGACCATTTAAAAGACATGAAACAATGTTACCAGATTTTTTTCCCATGTGAAATAATAGGGTGGGAGATAAAGATACTAACAGTATGCAAGTGCAGTGTTGTAGCATGCATCATCATATAACCATATTCTTTGAGGAAGCAGATGACTGCTTTCGGTAGCAGTGAGATTTCAGAATGGTTCCATTCTGCAATAGTCTTGTATTTTATGGCTGAAGAAAGGAAAAAAAAACCCAACCCAAAAGACATCTTTTCCATTTTCTTTCATAATTTTTAAGCATTCCTTGCAGATGTTCAAGTGCTCGAAGAATAATTTGAAACTGTAATCTGAATCTACAGGAGGAAGTTTGAAATATGTTGCCCAAACTGTTCCATATTGCAGAAATCATGTTCTCAAGATTAACAAGGATCAAACAAAAATAATCATCCAGAATGATCAAACCGTATCTCCTAAAACAAGAGTTCTAAATCCAAACACAAACACATGGATAAGATAAAAATGTAAGTAAGAAGGTGAGAATACATTGATTGCAGTGTGGTTAGCAGGTGTAGCCACAAAGCAGTAGCTTCCTTACTGTGGATTTAGGAGCCTAACATCAGGCTTCTAAGTTTACAAAGGGCTGCTACCTTGTGATAGAAAGCTGGTAGATGTGCTTATAGAGATATCCGAAAGGATGCATGCCTGAAGGGATGACATTTTTGTTCGATTAGTGGAAAACTTAGTAACCATGTCAAAATATTCTCAGACTGAATGCCATAAACTCTAAATTAGGCATGGAGATATAAGGCCAGCTACCACATTCATTTTTACTTTGGGAAAACTGGAGGGACATTGGCAGGTTGATCTGAGCGAATTTTCAACAGATGAGAGTTTGATTATTTTGGAATTAGAGTCCTGGAGTCTCAACTGCAGCTTTGTTTTTAATATAAAGGAACTAACAAATTACTCCAAACTACTCATTTTTCACTTCTGCTTTTCTCCGTATTAAGTAACAAAAAGCTCAATCAAAATGATAAAATTAAGTATTATAGCAGCAAAGTATGAATTACAGCAAAAGAATCTGAGTTCCACTCCAATAAGTTTCTGAGATTCCCTTAATATCTTTGAAAATAAGAAGTCAACTGTATGTGATGTAAATCCTTTCCACAAAAATTATACAGGATGCAATATTTCAGTGCAGCACACAAAGAAGTCCACATTACCTTACCTCACAGTTGGAAAATAAAACTTAGGATTACTATTTAAACTAAACTATAAATAATATACTACTTCCTTCAGCTTGTTTTGATGGTGTTTAAATTGAATTTAATACAAATTCAAGGACTCCTATGCTTAACGCAATGGCTATTATCACCTCTAGTTATTTTAGTTTGATTTCTCTTATTGTAAACTAGTATAAATTCTGATTTTGAACAGACCTGACAGACACACATTGTGGAGGTTTTCTAAGATCTGCATAATTTAAAGAATAATTCCTCTAAATTCTAAAGCTGCATTGAAATTCTTGATTAACATTTCGTCTTTAATGACCTGTACAAGAAAGTCTGATGTTATTATTCTGTCAGATTTAAAGGAGTCATACATTTAAAATTAAGAGGCATGGACATTTATGCCTTTAACTACTGGCATGCCTTGAAGGGCCTGTTTTCAGAAAAAGTAAAGTACAGCAGTCACATATTTTGTTAAAATGTTTGTATGAATTTATCACAGCTACTTAAGTGCCTGGTTTTCGCTGAGAACTAGTTCGCTATACTTCAGATGGGGTAGCTTTGTTTTTGTCAAAGCAGGAGGGTAATGTTGAATTGAGAAAAAACACTGGGAGCTTAATTAAGTTAAGTGTATCTCTTTCCACTTGGGATATGAAGCAATGTGAAATTTTTACCATTTGGAATACCTGCCAGAAGAGAGTTCTTTATATTTTTTTTTTAATTCTTCCCCTAGTCTTTTTATTTTTATAATTTGTTTGTTTGTGCTTGTTTGGGGAGCTTTCGTCTTTTTTTATTTTCCCTGCCTCACTATGGCTGATGGCACTTGCTTTTCGTGTGGATCTTATTGAGTCTTGGGCCATAGGACTGCCCTTTCTCTAAAGAGCCACATGCAGGGCAGCCTCACTGGCTCTCTGGAGGACTGCAAGGAGTTTGTCCGCCTCTAAAATAAGCAGGAAGCACACAGAGTGAACCTAGGCAGAGGTTTATAAAGATCTTTAATTCAATCTTGTCTTACCTTGGCATTTTGAACTTTATCTCTTCTAAAAAGGTGATGGTTGGTTGTCTAAATGCAACTGTAATTTCTGCCTAAATACAACAAATAAGAAGTACGTGTAAATACGAGTCCTAAGTTCATAAGACCTTTTCATTCTATACAGATGTTTGCAGTTTTATTGCAAAGCTTCTAAAACTTGTTGTGAAGACAACTTTAAATCCCTGATAAGATCTTAAAGGCTGATGGAGGGCTCAAGGTACAATATTAAAGAATAAAGAACCAAATGTATATTTTCATAAAGAAAATGTGCTTATTATTAGCTGCCATTATTTCCAGTATTAAGCTTTGGCATTAAAAACTTCTGATGCTTGCTTAATTTTTATAAATAATTTGTGGTTTGTAGGCCAATGCAAGAAACCTCCCACTTCTGGCCTTTGTATTAGATTTTTTTTGTTCTCTCACACATGAAATGTTTGGTTCTTGAGTAAAATTTTTGACTTTCACTACTAGGTTTAGAGTCTTTCACAGTTAGGGTCTAGTTAATAGATGACTTTCAGCTCAGTCTTCTTGTTTTCTTTTAGTCTTAGTTCTTGGTATTTTTCTTTAAAATGAGTTAAAGTGTAAGACAACTGACATCATTCATAGGTACAAGATAAAATGATCGTACAAATTTGAGGTTGACAGAGATTTTCTTCTTGGATTATCCTCTGGAATTTTGTTTTTAGAAGTGACTAAACTGTACGAGTCCACCAAATACTAAGGTCAAAGAAAAATACAAGACTTCAAACAGGAATTTAGTCAGCACACACATCCATAAAATGTGACTCTAATATGCTACTCTGTGTTTTGAGAAGAAATGATTGGTAAAATTGTAGTTCATTCTGTTCCAAGTGATCCTTCCTGCCAGTGATTTGTTGCACAAAATGCTTGTGGGCAATCAGGCTACTGGAATAAAGGCTACTGTGCCTTTTGTACAGCATTTAATCTACAAGAGAACTGTAATATTTTAACCATGTTCCACTACTTACTGCTTTGTGATCTACACAAAAGTAGTACAATGGTTTAATAGTAGACTGTTATGACAGATATCTTGTAATAATATAGCCTCATTACTTTTATGGTAATCCTGCAGAAAATTTGCAAATAGCGTAATTAAAATAAATGCATTTCCCACTAAATTAGAGTGTGTTTTGTTATGCAGAAAAGGCCTACACCTCTGCAGGTCAAATAAACAAACAGGCTGACCTGATTTCCACAGATTTCTTTTTGTTCTTTATACTTTCTCAGAACATTGTGACTGCTTCTCTCTGATATGGACCCTCCTACAGTAACGCATCCCTTTGTTACACTGAAATAAAATCTTCCCAGGATTCTGTACTCTGCTTTGTGCAGGTGGCACATATTAAACATGCTTTGAGAGAGTTTGGTGGTGCTCGTGCTGCAAGGTGCAGTGTAAGGTTCTGGGTTCAGCTTGCTTAGTTTACAGGGAGCAAGATGGAAGAGCAGTCTTTATTCCTGGCTTTTTACATTGGATTTGCTTTTTAGCTTGACCTCTGCAGGTTTTAGTCTTTAAGTCATGAGGAAGAGTTTATCTTTCACCACAGGGGTTTCTGCAAAGTAGTGTGAGATTTGACTACAGTTCCGTTGGCCATTACTATATTTTTGTACCAAGTGAGGTTCCCGAAGATGTGTATTCCTTGGAGCACTATGTTAGTGTTCACTTATACTTTAAAATAGAAGCATGCCATTTAAATTGGTTTACTTAAGTAAGTTGTGGAAGTGGAAACACATCTAATTTACACTGCTGACACCTAGCATAGGAATTTGCCTTTTCATATTTCATCAAACTCTTCTATCAAAAAACACATAGCAATGTCAAAGGAAGAAAGCATGATGTATTCTTGCAAAAAAATGTATTTTTGATGCAGAAGGGGAAGATGTTCCAAGATTACTTGACTGAAGCCCAGTTAACTGTATGTGAACCTCTTACCAGCTCTAAGTGACTGTCCTTAGAAAAAAGAAAAAAAAACCCCAAAAAACTAGTCACAATCTGAGCATAGGTTCTGTGCAAGATTTCTGTCCTGAACTACTTGCACTTATCTGAGAACATGTTTCTAAGACATTGGCCAAGACGCAGTAACCACCTTGATATCCATTGATTTTTACTATGTAGTTCTAAACTCACACTGTAGATTGTTGTAGATTCAGACTTTGACCATACTTGGTATGAATTCTAAATAATTCCACCTTAGTTCACATACTTTGTTTATGAATAGAATCCCACCTAGTCTTAATTATCTGCTTTCTAAGGGTTCTGGAGCTTAAGTACTGACATTCATAGTCTGGTTAAAAAAGAAGGCTAAGGAGCTAGAGTTGTTTATTCTGGACAAAAGGAGTCTCAAGGGACACCTTAGTTCTCTCTACAACTACCGGAAATGAGTTTGTAACAAGAAGGGCGTTGGTCTCTTCTCCCTAGTAATAACTGACAGAATGAGAGGAAATGTCTTCAAATTGCACGAGGGAGTTTTAAATTGGGTATTATGAAAAATGGCTTCACTGAAGGGTTTTCATGTGTTGGAACAGGTTACCCATGGAAGTGGTTGCGTCTACCAGTCCTGGAGGTACATAAAAGACATGTAGACATGGTACTTAGGGACATGATTTAGTAGTGGAACTGGCAGTGCTAGGTTTCCAGTTGGACTTGATGATTTTAAAAGTCCTCTCCTGCTTAAATTAATCTATGATTCTGTGGTTGTTGCAAGATCAATTCTGCAGAAGCTTGCTTAAACACCTTCCTCATTCTAACTTCCAAATACCTCCTCTATTCTCATTGTTCAAACTAGTGTATTTACCGATGGCACACCCCACCTCTGTGCTAGTAATAACTGACAATTTCAGAAAAAAAAATCACAAATAATTAAAAAAAATTAAAATGGCTGTTTGTATTTGATGCACTTGCCTGCATAAACATCAGCGCATAAATATCACTTTGAGCTAAATTTTATTCCTGTAATTGTTCACTATAATTAAAAAAGTGCAGTCAGTGTTAATTCATTAAAGAAATAAAAATCAAGTTGATTTTGATGAAGGTAGAAAGAATCTGGCAAGATTAGATGATCCAAATGGAGTATAGAAACAAGATCATGTCATGTGGATGACCTGTCACTGGCCTTTAACAATAAACAGAAAAATGGTTGCTATGAGTATTCGATCAAATAATCAATGTCAGCACAACTCGTAGATCAAATACATTAGTATGACTGTTCACTGAAAAGTGCCAGATAGAAAACCAGTCAGTTACGATGATCTCCTTGTAGATGGTGAGCTCTTAGAACTCTGAAAGCCGCGATGTGCAGAATTGTTGTCAGTGGTTTCCTGTTCCAGTCTTTATTCTCTACTTGGTTTTATTTAGCATTAGATTGAACTACCTGATGACGAAGTGAGATGGTCAGGTCTTAAATGCTAACACTAGGTTTTGCAGTACTCAGCTAAACATACCCTCTTCATTTTGAATAAAATATGCTGCTTACTAGCTTTCTTAGAAGAAATAAAAACCAGAATGAAACCCAGGCAGTTTCAGTTTAGCTTGAGTTCAGCAGAGCTGATGATCAAAGGAACAAATGCAACTCCATAATGCAAGAGGTCAGAATGAATTAAAGTTTTGCCTTTGTAGGCTGCTTGCTTAAATTTTGAGCACTGTTCTTGAGAAACAATGCAGGCATCAAACTACTTCCCTCATTATTTTCCCCCCTTATGTCCCGAAAGGACCCTTGCTAGTGTTTGTGTGTGGTGTCATTCTTAAGTGACTACAGGAGTCTCTTTTCTTTTTTATTCACAAATGATACTGCAAAAAGAAAAGATTTAAATATCATTATTTATTATTACATTTGAAAAATACGTTTATTCATAGAATGTGTTTATGTAAGGCTGTGTGAAACTTATCAATAATAGAGGATCCAACTGTCTCAGTTCTTAAAAAGTATGTAAAAAAGGATAAAAATGTATAAACTGTACGTAAAAGATGCATATAAACCCCAAAATTGCCTAATTTTGTTTGGATTTTAATTCAAATATTAACACATTAAACACAAGAATATTCTACTAGAAAATTAATCTTCATTTAGAAATAATTGTAATAAGAAAACATTTCCTTTACTGCACTTGAACATTTTTATGGCAAAACTGAAATGAATATGTGAATATATTCCTATTTAATTTAGAATTTGCATTTCTATTTTATTCCTTTGGAAAAAAATACTCATGAAAATCCACATTTTTATTTCTCCTTCCCTATTTTCTTTTTTTGATAACAAATATAAAAAATGAAAATCTTCAAAATATTTCTTTTCCTTCCTTTTTTCACTGTCAAAATTTCTAGACCATTTTCAAGATCAGAACACTTGTTGATATACAAAAGAATAATGAAGACTTTCAATCTTTTCTGTATCTCCATGAAATTAAAATAAAAGGAGGAAAAATTGCAAAATGAAAAAAATGAAAGGAAAAATTATCTCAAAGGATTTTGTTTTATTATTTGGTGTTCTTATAAAGGAAAGGAAACTTTTCTAAAAGAAAAGAGAACATTGCTTTATATCTCTGTGTATTTAATAGCTTCATTGCATTTCTCTAACAGTGACTTGCCTAGACTTCTGGTGAAAATATATGAGCTTTCAGCATTTCACCATTTTACAACAGGACATCCCACTCTAACTGCATAGCTTTAGGAAAGATCACTTTCTTTGCTTTCAACCTTTCTTTCCCTACCAACATTTAGCTCCTCAGTTATAGTGCAAGAGACAGTGAACTGCCACTCCTGCCCATCCTTTCCATCCCGAAGGTGGTTTTATCATACCTCACTACAGCTGTTTATTTTCCAAACTGAAGAAACTGATGTGCTTCCTTATTGAGTCGTACTCTTGGTTGTTCTGTCCTCCTCAGTGATCTCCTGCTGGATACGGAGGTGCAAGATCTTTTGCCATTCAAGATGTGGGCCAGAGATCTCTTTACTCTGTCACATAATGTACTTTTTTCCTTGTAATTCCTAATGACTGATTTACATTTTTGACTTACAAAGTGCATCAAGTCGATGTCTTCATGGAATTTTCCATCATAACTCCAAGTTCTCCTGCTTCATTGACAGCTCAGGGACTATTGCTTCATATGGAAAGACAGTACTTATTTTACTATAGGCATCAGTCCAGGTTTATAAAAAATAAATTTCGCCTATTGTTTTAGTGTCCAGACCCTGAATCACATGAGATCCTTTTGATGTTCTTAACCCTTGGTTTACTATCTTTATAGTGTCATTAGAAAATCTATCACCTGGTTAGTCTTCTTCCAGGGACGTAAACACCATGCACCTTAAAGCAGATCACTCCATTGAAATACCTCCTTCCATCATAAGAATTGACCGTCTCTTCCTACTTTCTGTTTCCAGCACAGTCACATAGTATTTATTCATGCTATAATCCCGTTTAGCCCAAGACTACGTAGTTTCTTTGAAAATCTTTTGGACATTCATGGAAAATATCTTTATCTTCCTTTATCTATGTTCTGTTGTTAAACTCTTCAAAGAAATGTCACATGACTACTTTAAAAATGCTAATAAATATAAAAAGAGAAATGAATCATCTCTGCATTTCTCTGGAAGAAAACTCAGTACTTTTCCCATAAGATACAATATGCTCACTAAAAGAAAATATATTATTCTGTGTTTCAAATTATTCCCAACATGCGTATGTAGGCAGTAGATTAAATTTAGACTTTTTGATAGTCAATTATAGTCACAGACTGTTTCCAATACCATATGAAAATTCTATTTGTTCTACTTAAATTTTAAATGACTCATTTCTGATCAATTCTTATCCCATGAAAACTCCTGAATAGAATGAGTTGAGATTATTTTTCTGTCTAACTCTTAAGGAAAGGATATATGAATCTGTACTGGACATAGCTCTTTAGGAGCAATACATTGACAAATGTCTTAAAGAGAGTAGAAAAGTGCAAGCTGGAATCTCTGTTAGAAACAGCTGCACACAAGTAGTGAGGAGAAGACAAATGCTAAATAGAAGTGATGCAAATGCAGCTGAGTATACTTAAAATTATAACTGGAGATAGTTAAAGCATTTTCTGTAGGTCATCACTCATTGACAATTTCTGGAGAAAATCATGTGTTACAGTAGTAATGGTAATATGAGAATGCAATCTTGTCCAAGCTGACCATAACCAATTATATTGTGCTTAGCATTCAGCTGTTTTCCTTTTTGCTTCACTTAAGATACAACATCTGGAAGGCCTCATTAGATGAAGGTTAGATAATCTACTAATAAACTATTTAATTAGGAATTTGCCAGCAGGAAGAGCACTAAAGCTGTTATTTGTCATTAGTCACATTTATCAGGGATAGAAAAGAAACCACAAAAGTTGCTGGGATATTTTGTGTCTTTGAAACAATGCTTCCAGAAAAAAATTACTGGAGTCAGAAAAGACCAGCTAGAGAATTTGCAGTTATAATTTAAAGTAGAATATTAGTGTTGCAGAACAGTTAACCTAATTTATTTCTGCATTTCACTTGATTTTGCCATTTTCTCAAACGTTCTAAAAAGGAAAAAAAAAGTCAAATGCATTGCTTTTACACTGTATCCTTCTCATCTTTTCATACTAGCATCAGGAGGGAAGTTTTCCTAACATTTTATACATGAGTAGTGGAGATGAAATATTCTTTGACAGTGAACCTACACAGCACTCATACTAGGCCGCTGTAAAATGTATTACAAACATTTTATCACCAGTCTAGTATAAAATAACCCTTACTGTAATAAAGTTATCTGTTTTGGTGAGAATGTTGAAAGAGGACCAATGCTGGGTTTCTTCTGTGATGACTGCTCCTGTTCAGTATCAACTGGGTTGATCCCTGTTTAACACATCTCGCTTGTGATCTTTTAAAGCTGTCAGGATGGAATGATTTTCACTCACTTTGTTCTACAGTGGATTTAAAAATCATGTCCCAAAGGTGGTAGATTAATAGCTTAAAAAGGCAAAGTATTCATCTAATGCACTGTCCTGTCTCCTTACTCGTAACTGTCATATGTTTATGGCAGTTCTCCGATGAGACAAAGTACCTCTATTTCATTCTCTGTAAAGCATTTCATTAAGAGGTGCACTTGTTATTTCAATGAGTTATTCTGTATGGAGCAGAACAGTGAACAAACATTTTTTAAAAAACTAAGGACCACATGAGCATTTATTTTGATTAATTTTATGCTTTTGAATGGGGACTTAGATATGTACAGTTAATCCGAGAATCATTTGGAAGAAACAATATTCCTGGGAACTTAAAATCGTTTGCTTTGTACAGTGCAGAGTCTCAAGATGACAATGAATGTTTAACATGAAATACCCTAATTCACTTCAGGTTTTGCTCAATAGCTCAGTTGGACAGATGCTGGAAGAACACCACTCTTTGTACAGAATGCAAAATTTTTTTCTTTGTTAATTGTGGTGGAGGAAATTCTATATTCACTTGTTTGTTGGTGTTTTTTTTTCTTGTTAATTAAAGGCCAAATATCTCATAAGTTGCTGTGTAAAATTGTTTTGCTAGGCTAAGAGCCAAGTTACTAAGGAGTTCCTGAGATACAGCCACCTCTCAAATTACCAGCTTCTACATCTACTTTTAGAATTTTAAAGTCCACTATTTTCCTAGAATAGTATTTGAAAATAAATGGCACTGAGTGAGCCACTGGCTGGCACCATGAACAGTCTCAGGGACTTAGTATTTTAGAAGGAATTGGATTTATATTTTGACTCTGTGGAACAGTATGGTGAAGTATTATAGGTAAACTGTAGCACCTCTATTTGTTTTAAGCATGGATATTGACTGGAAAGCAAGAAACCTATGAATGAAAGGTGCAGCCTACTTTCTGTCAGAGGCTGAAATCTGCTGATATATGATCATATACCTGTCAGAATAGTTTAACTTATATGCTTAGTGAGATAGAAACTGTGGAAGCAGAGCAAACAAATGTCACTTTGCTTAAATTTGGAGGTTTGAATAATGCTTTCCTCTGCTTATAATTTATTATGTCTTATATGCTTTAGTATTTCTTATGTATTCTTCCACTTTTCAGACATATGAAGTACAATGTGATTTCATGCTCCACATGTTCACAGTTGTTATTCACATTTAAGCCAAGAAATTCTCAAGAAATTCTCAAGAAATTCTCAAGAAATTGTCAAGAAATTATCAAGAAATTGTCAAGAAATTCTCCTGTCTTAGTTCTGATACCCTGTGAGCACCCAAGAATTTAGCCCTCTCTGTGTTTGCCCAGGCTGCTGTGCCTCCTCAGTGCAGGACAGCCAAGGCTTTATATCTTATCCAAAGGAAGAAACCAAAAAAGACCATCAGGATAAGTATTGATTTGAATATATTAAAAAAGGCAAGAAAGAGTCTGAGAAAAAAATTGCAAAAGGCATTGAAAGTACTAGTAATTTTTCAAATATATCAGGAACAGGAAGCCTGCTAGGAGATCTGAAAAGAGATCAGAGAAGATAATTTGATAGTAAAAAAAGAATATTTATTTTTAGGGGTATTTTTATAACAAACATTTTATGAGGCTTAAACACAATAATTTCTATTTTTGGGTGCAACTTGCAGGATCTGTCTCAAAATGAAGATTTAAGTAAAAGGAGCTGAAGAATAAATCAAAAAACTGAACTGTAAAAATTGTCAAAAGCAGTTCATGTTCACCTGCCTCTCAGATTCTGTAGGTTCCCTAGGATGAAATAGCTGAAACATTAACTGTAGCATATAATTTCCCTTGTATGGCAGATGTGTTAAATGCAGATAATTTTTGGAGATCATTCAGGGACTAATATAAGTCTATAAGATATGTATGTACCTAGAAAATTGATAGAAACTATATTAAAGAGTAGGATTACACAAGACCTGGATCCTTTCAGCACTCCATCCCTCCATCCTTCCAATCCAAACTATTCTGTGTTTCTATGATTTTATGATCCTATGATTCTATGAAATACAATATATTAGGGATAAATATAATAAGGACTGAAATACATTATGGAAGAATCATGTTTTGAAAATAATTCCAATCAATTAATGAGCTATGACTTCTTTGAAGAAGTCAACATGTGTGTGCATAGGGCAGATAGTTTGATGTAGTCATTTGGTTTTCAAAAACCATTTTTGTTTAGAATTTCTTCTCCCGAAGCACTTGAATTGACTTGCAGTGGAATAAAAATCTTCTCACATGGATAAAAATATTGGCATAAGAAAAATAATGTAGAAATTAATTTTTACAGTGCAAGTCTTACATGGATCTATCTCATATGTGGGCTGTTCTCCATACTAATGAATGATTTAAAAAGATAGGGAGCAGTGAAATGAGAAAACTCACAGATTTACTAAGTTAAACAAGGATATAAAAGTGAGAAGCACTTTCAAAGTATTGCACAAAGACATAATGATGATGAGTGAATGACAGGTCAAATGAAAAATTAAATTTGGGGTTGATGAATTTGAAGCTGTGTGTATCAGGGACGCTCCTAACTGAGGTTCCATGAAAACTACGCTCAACACTAGTTAAAAAAGAAAATAAATTGTTAAAAGTATGATTGGAAATGGAGTTTAAAGTAGTGATACTGTGGTACTGCATAGATCCTCCCTCTGCATCATTAATATTGGATACAGAACTGCTATCCCAACCTTGAAAGTAGCACAGGATCTGGGAAAGTCAAAAAACACCAGGAATGATCAGTTGCATGGAATGACTCCCATGCAAGTAAATATCTCATAGGACTGGGACTTTTTTGTAAAGGAGGTATCGTATGTAGACACAGGTCTATATATTCACAATGGGAAGGTGGGAAGAGTAGTTAGTACTGCTTTTTTCTTCTACAATAACTTTAAAATCATCAATTCAATCAGGTCATTGGCAGGTCTCAAACAAAGAAAGCAGTTTTATTTAGAGCGTTAGTTGTAGAATTACCTGTCAAAAGGATATTTTGAGCATTAGACATTTATTTGAGATAAAAACTGATCGGACAAATTAATACAAGAAAAATTATAAATATTCAGATGCTATTTCTGGCTTGGAAGTTTGAGTTGCTACTGAGAGATGACAGATTACCCAGTAGAAATATCAGCATGATGTTTCAGTTCTCTTTCCTAACTGCTCTGGAGTTGTCTTCTGACAGGTATTTTCAGAGAAAGGATTACAGGCATCTTTGGTCTGACAAGATGTTGCCATCTTAGTGTTTTCATCTGTTCATTTCCTTCCAGACACTGGCTGCTGAGAAGCCCATGCCACAAAAGACACTGTCATGCAATGATATTAGAAAAGTGGGTGTGGTAGCTCAGGTGCAAGGTTTACATTTATTCTGAGTTCAAAGAAAGAGGGTGAGCAACATGAAGGCTGGTTTGCCATAATCTTGCATGTGTCAGCTGCTTATAGAGTGAGCCAGGTATTTATACTCGTTTTGCTTGTCATTCACACTGTTTACATGAAGAGGAGTAGGTGCAGGCAGACTGAAGACTCAATCAGACCAGCATGGAGCCTTCTTTTTATGGAGCTGATAAGCGTGAGAAGAGAAATACTATCTCCAGAGCTAACTCCCATTTGCTCTGCTTTGTAGAGGCACCAACTATGAGTGAGTGAATTCGTAGTTCCAGCCCATAAGGGTAGTGATGAACAGTGAGTTACAGTGGACATCTTCAGGGTGTAAACATAATTCTGTGTGGGTTTCCTTATGCAGTTTGTCTCCTATCCTAATACCAACTTCATTCACAGTATTGTAAAAGTAGTAAAAGAATAGGAACTAGAATGGTCTGTGTTACTGAAAGATACTATGTCTTTTCTTCTTCTCTGCTTTAAAAAACCTCAACACATAAAATATCCTACAACTGGACTTGCACTGTAACAAGTTGAAAATTGAGGCAAATTTGTATTGCAGCACCTGAAAAGAAAAATAAGAGAGACCACAACTAGAATAATTTCTTACATTGACTAATGTGAAATATAATGGGCTTGTTTGGAGATGCACCAGTTCACTGAAAATATAAACAGAGACAAAAAAAACCCAAACCAACCCAAAAAGAGAGAAAGAGAGGCAAGATATTTACCAGTCTGCCCTGCAGTTGCTAGGGTAGATAACCTGGCTGAAAGTGAGAAGAATTGCCTTTACAGTATCTTCAAGTGCTTTCTCAAATGCCTGGGGCAAGAGGGCCCTGCAAGGCACTGTCAATTTCCAGAGAAATCTTTTTCTAAATCGCCTTTTAAAATTAGAAAAATATTTCCTGGCAACTCCGAATCATCTAAAGCACTGCATGAGGAAAGTGATGTGCCATTCCAGATGAATGACAAGAGTTGAATGGGAAGTACATTGAAAATCAATTTTTTTATTGTCTAGGAATGTGCAGGAGCTAAGAGCAGAAAAATAGGTATGACTGTTTACTTTCTTAGACAACAAATAAGGGTCCGGTGGATGGCAAAAAGCCAAGCTGTGGTCCATTGTCAAGCTCTGATCTCTGTCATGCTGAGTAACTTAATGTGATATAGCAGTAATCATACCGTATGTTGACTCTGATGAAACAGTATTTTTGAGCAGCTAAAGATTAAAAAAAATTCAAGTCTGCACTGAGTATACTCAATACAGAAGTAGTTCTCCCTTTATTAGACCAGAGATATGTTACATAGCCAGAGGGGATATCACGTTGGAAAAAGGAGCATGATTGGATTCTCTAGCTATTCAGATCTTATCTGAAAATGAAAGGTGAGAGGTGAGACTTGGGAAGGTAAGCAAAACTGTCAAAATTATTTGTTTGGATTTTTTGTGTGTTTGTTTGCTTTCTCCAAGTGCAGATCTGTGTTTTACTCCAACAGAAAATTTTGGACAGGAGTCTAAGAGTTACTCCTTAGTAAACTTCGTAATATGTGAAAAATATCCCATAAAATATTTCTTTTTTTTTCATTACTTCCTTCCCCCAACTTAAGCACAGTTTAGAAACTAGGAGCCAGTATTAGAAAGCAGCAGCAAATACAAGAATTACTGTTTGATGGTGGGTGACTGGGAGACCAGTGCATAGAAGTATATATAAATGATTGTGTATCCTGGAAGAAGAAGGAAAGTTCATGTTTATTTGCTTATTACTAAACCTCAGTCATTTTGTTTCAGGAGCAAATTGTTATCACATTACTTAAGCTGAAATGCAAGGGGTTGCATATCTGACCAGTCTTTATCATTTACTTAAGTCCATCTCTTTTTGTGTTACACTCCCGCTTTAGCTTCCTTTCAGACCTTTGATGATAGCATCAAATTGCTTTGGACAGAAAACAGAACCTACAATGTGATCAAACCTCAGAAGATAGACCTGATTTTTTTCTAAAGAATCCCTATCAGGTTTCTTCGAAAAATCCTATTTCCCATAAAACAAATCCTCTGTAACTTCCTGGTGGCTTCACAATGCATCAGTCTGTGAGTATCTCTCCACCTGGACTTTTATAGTTTTTTTTTTTTTTTTGACTCACCTGTTCTTTTTGCATGTGAGCGGTGGTGGGAGTTGAGCCAGCAGTACTCATTGTGCCTTGCATTTTTCAGATGAGAATCCTGAGCCCGGAAAGATGCATTCCTGGGGAAGGAGGTGAGAAGCCAGTCGCAAACAGTTACTTCAATCACTTAAGATCAGCTAGTTGTGGACTAGTTCCAGGAGGAAGATCTGCAATCACATTAGCATGATGGTGTGCCTGAAGGAACTATCCATGCTGGATTCAAGCGCCTGTTCTGTCTGAAGATATTTGGATCTTCTGCCTTGCATCTCCCCCGACCTCTGTGGGGTAGAAATGGTCATACCTGGCTGATGAGTCCTTTTCCCCTTATCAGAAAGGAGCATAGGATTGTGTTAATTGCTTTGTGTATTTTGAATGCAATAGTCATTGACTAAAATGCATGTGAAACTTTGAAGTAAGAACCTTGAAGCAAGAACTTCCTCATTTTCTCTGTCTTGTAAATCTCAGGCAAGTCACCTAAACTCTGTACTTCAGTTTTTGAAATCTCTGATGAATCTTGCTGTTGGTGTTTATAACACTGATCCTGAAGTAATAATACTCCCTTGTAACATTGATCTTAAAGTAAAGATTAATATAAACTGTTTACACTATTCATGATATGTTGATTTTGTTAAGCTTTGAAAGATGAAAACAGTATGATCATAAATATGTTCATTTGAATGTAATTGTATAGTATCTTAGGATCTATTTGCTGCCTGTGACTGAGAGAAAAAAAATAAAATAGTATCTTGCTCCTATTATTCTCTAAAACTAAAAAACAAAACAAATCTTTCGTTAGAGAAGAAAAATATGGTAATAGTGTGAAAGCACAATTTACAAAGTGGCACCTGTGAGTGAAATTTCCCATTAGAATGTTTAATGTTTTCCTTTCCATTAATGAAATCTGCCCTGATGGGTTCATATGTTGGTGGGCTAATGACTTTTAGACTTTTTGTCTGCAGCAACTGCCTCCCTTTCCTGACATAGAAAACCAAGGACCAGACCACTGTTTAATACTCAATAACTGCAAACCCAGCCTATTTTAAAGAATTAATTCCTTAAATTCTTTCATTATTTTCCATTTAAGATTATTTTGTAAGTACGTAATTGTTTCAAGGCACTTAAATTGATGAAGAAAATTAATTAATTAGAAATGAAACTCTGTATCCTTTTAATAATTTCTACTATAATTTTTAATGATATCAATAAAGTAGTAAAATGTAATATTTAAATATTCATCAATTTATTTACTTTCCACTCCCTTTGCTTTGCAGTAGAAGTGATTTCTGTGGAATTACCAATGTCTTGGCACCAAGTAGCATGAAATTTCTTTTTTTACCTCTGTATGTGATTATTGTTCTAGCTAAGAACACTTTAAGAATACTTGTTAACTTTCTATTACTCTTAATAAACAGAAGGATTTAATACTTAAGGTGAGGCAGTGATAATTGCCCACAACTTCTTACCATAATTTACCATAATTTGATAGGATTGGTTGGACTAAAAGATCCAATGGGTCCCTTCCAACCTGGTTGTTCTATGATTCTATGATTCTATAACTCATACTTGCTATCAGCATGAACTGATAAAAAGGATTTTATTGTAAGGTATTAAAAATTTCAAGATGATTGTTTTCAAGATGATTGAATTTAAAAATTTCAAGATGATTTGGAGTGAAAGTCACACTTTGGGGGCATTTCGTGAGGGAGTTTCGAGTGAAAGTCACATTTTTTGGATATTTCTGAGGGGATTTGGAGTGAAAAATCACATTTTTAGGGGCATTCATGAGGGGGTTTGGTGTGAAAGTAGTGCTTTGGGAGATTTGTGAAGAGATTTGGGTTGAAAGTCACATTTTGGGGGCAATTGTGAGGGGTTTTGGAGTGAAAGTCACATGTTTAGGAATGGTTGGACTCGATGATCCTGTGGGTCTTTTCCAACCTAATGTTTCTATGATTCTGTGACTCTGTTTCTATGTAAATATTAAGTAGCAAACACTGAGCCTTTGCTGAAACAGGATGTCACACCACCTTCTGCTTTCATCTGGTGGCAAGTTGTTTCTCATTGTACACTTCTTACAGAGGTAAGTACTTCAGGATTTAACAATGCAAAGGACAGGCAGCTGTTTTATAACCACTTCAAATTGTTCAAGTCACAAATGAGAAGAGAGTGTTACCCTGATTCCTGGGCAGTGTTTCTTAGCATCAAGTACCAAATGGCTAGATCCACATATTACAATTTCAGAATCTGTGCACCTGTTTGGACTTGCCTTTTCCCAAAGAAACTTTGTCTTAAAACGCTAGGGGCTCTACAAGGTGAGAGTAACTGTTTACAGGAGGAATTTTATGGCTTTTCACCCACACCCACACCAACCTCCTTTCAGCTACTGCTCTGCCAGATGCATTTAATTATTGCCATAAACTGTAAACATTACTGCATGACCATTTCCCCTTTAGCAAGATTGTGTGTGTGAAAAAAGTAAACAGATTGTATAACAAAGTGTTCTCTAGCTGTCAGCAAGGGCTTTGAAAATAAAACACTTCCCTCCCGACTCACAATTGGCTGACAGTCGGCACATAATGAATAATAGCTCCTGGGGACCAGCAGAAAGATGTGTGGGAAAACTTTAATTAAAAGCTTGTCAGTACAATTTTACCTGGGTGACATCACCTGACTGAAATCCTGCTGCTGGGCTTTGTTGTCTATAGGATGGCAGGTAGCGCACTTGTTTTGCTGACAGCAAACAATTCAAAAAGTACTTTAAAACACTGGGGGGAAGACGCTATGCTGCCAGTAAAATATAATTCATTTGTGGTGTTCTAATTTTCTAATTAGTGGCTGTAGAAGGCTCTTCGCCATTGTGGGAGGAGGGTGACAAACAGGTTTTTGTAGCTCATTATCTATGATGTCCTCTTGATTATGTATTTTCTTGACATTCCATTCCAGAAAAGTGTGTTCCACAATCAAAATACATTTCCAAATGTAGACAGCTGGGCTTGAGCCAGAAGTACAGACTTAGCATCAAATTCCCAGCTTGAAGCTCTTTTGTATATATTAAATCAGAGCACCGAACCCAAGCAGCCCAGAAGTTCACAGCAGAGAACTTTCAGGCTGTGCGAAATTCCTGAGGAATAGAATCCTTGTGATGGTCCAACGCAAAAATCACATAGCCCAGAAGAGTCACAGTGATGAATTTGATTCTGCCTAGTTCAAGCTGGTGTTAACTACCACAAAGAGGTGGCATCCATGCTTCTGTTTGCCTTTGCTGTAAAATGGCAATGGGAGCCTGAA
Source organism: Coccyzus lansbergi (assembly GCA_033558105.1). Lineage (NCBI taxonomy): Eukaryota > Metazoa > Chordata > Aves > Cuculiformes > Coccyzidae > Coccyzus > Coccyzus lansbergi. The sequence continues at coordinate 550,141 of JAUMJK010000016.1, forward strand.
AGGCCAAACTTGGTTCTAAAGTTGAAATTAGTATTCACTGAAAGAAACTCTCATCTAACACTGCTGAAAGCTTTAATACTAGCAAAGCTTGGCTATTTGACAAATAATTTGTAGTAATGGAGGGTAGTTTCTCATAATTTAATGCTAATTGATTCAGTTACATCATGATCTAGCTCAAGTCTTGAGCTGACTTTAATAGGAATAGGCTGGGTCTGATCCAGAAGCCACTGAGGCCAATGGGAGCCTTTCCATTAATTTTGAAAAAAATTTGGATTGAGTGTGTAGATGGATGGAATTTGTTTACCTAACAGAGGAAAGACTCTCACTGAACTGTGTGTTTGCCTTCCTTATGAACATTCTCTCAATTTCCTTAATTTCATGTAATTATGATTTGCAAAATGTTGAGGAAAGTATTATACCTAATTAGTGGTGAACAAAAGTAAACAGGAGGTTTATTTTCTTATTACATGCTAAAATTAAATGCTGTTCTTTGGCATGTATATGTGAGTAATAACACACAGAGCAATCCTAAGATAGACTAAAGACAAGGCTTCTAAGCTCAAACATTTCCAGTACAACCTTTCTGTGCCAAACACTTTGTCTGAAGATTAATGAACAAGGCTTTATCACTTATTTTGTTAGAAGACGCTGGAGTTAAACAAAGGGAAGGAAAACAACTCCAGCAATTACTTAAGAATTTTCCTTTATCCTTTGCTGCTGTGACACACCGTGCAATACCACTTAATTTTTTAGTAAGAGATATGCCCATCTGAGGCTTTCAGTACATGGATATTAAAAGAGAAGCAGGTATTTTCATACTCCAAAGGAAAAATATTGTTATGCTAAAATTTAAAATAATGTCATACACTAGTCAAAATGCTCATTCCTTATTCGGTGATGAGCAATATTTGTGAATTTAAAGTATTGATGAATAACGGAACACTCATACAGAGCCACATTCAGCAAGGCACCTTGAGAAGGAGTTTTTTAGTATCTGAAAAATAGGACTTTCAAGAGAGGCCTGGACTTCCATTGCTATGCATGAACTGGGAACTTCTGATGAAGCAAAATGAGAACTGTAATTTTGAGAAAAGTCCTTAGAGCCTCCTCCCATTTTAGACTGAAATCTATATGTGGCCAGGCAGTACCCTAACAGTCAGGGTACAGAAAACTCACTGAATTCATAGCTTTCCACCAGCAGTTCTTCCATTTTGCATGAATGAACAAAGGAACAATGAATGAAAAAGAAATGTGCATTGCACTCAACTACTGTGGAAAAAAAATTGAACTTGTTATTTAGAACATTCTCTCAGGAAATCCTGCTGGCAAAGGCAGAACCCAAATGTCCTCTAAACTAAGTGAGAAAACAGAGACAAGTTCACTGTATGTTTAGAGAAATACAGGAAAAAAAGCATTAATCTAGTTTAAGTTTCCTTCAAGTGTGCCTGTGCCATGTGTTGAAAAGGATGAAATTTAAGGCAAGATTTACAACATTTATCTCATGTTCCTCATTCCCTTCTTTAATAATTTTTCGTTGAATTATCTGAGGAAGCCATGAGTTTTTGGAACTAGCTCAAAGGAAAAGCAGAATTTTCTCACTCTGCTGTTGTCATGACACATGGAACATTACTGGTGAAGGGCTTTTTAATTCATTCTGTTCTAGCTACTGGAATACTGTCATTATGTCAGTCTTTCTAGCCACTTCTTCTTACATTACTCAAGAGCTCAAGCTTCAGAAAAAAGCCCTTTGCTGGCTAGCAGTCATAAATTTGAAGATCTGGGAGAGAGAAATCTGGCAGGTGCAGGGAACAGGAAGAATACATTAGTTATTCCATGAAAGCAGCATGGTGATTCCATTCCAGTTTCTGTAGCCAGGATCTCTCATCACAAACTCTTGAATAATTGTGATTCTCTATAGACTTCATGGGGAATTTAGTAGATATTCTCTTCCTTTCAAGAAGCTGTCTTTGGTGGTCGCAGGTATTAGTGATACAATACCATGATGGTTGCAGTCTTCCTTGTGTATATAAATCTAATATGATACACCACAGCTTTGCATAGATTTATAGATACAAGTGAACTTTTTGGTGTTGTTTTTGGTAAGGAAACTCGGTGGCAGGTAAACCACTTGACAAAGCATGAGATGAGAGGGTTTCAGTTACTAGCATAGGCCTCCTGCGTGATCTAGAACAAGAAATTGGTGGTCTAATTCATTAAAGTATTAAGTGCTAAGGATTAAATACCTACATTTTTTTGCTGTTAGTATACAGAATTCATATACCTAAATGAAGTGGGTTTTGTTCACATAGGTTCTTGCATGGCATATAGGATGATTTAGGAGCTGAAACAACAACACGTTGAATGGAACATTTGGATTTCTAGGCTTGGCAACAAGAAAAGGCTGCAGTAAGCATATAGTTGGCTTGTATGAAATTCCCAAATTAGGGTAGAGGATAGAACCTTTGTGCTTTAGACTTTTGAGCTCAGAAGTCTCTTCTAAAGGCAGGTGGGTTTAGTAGCTAAAAATTTACTTTCATCAATGCCCTAGCTGCTGATTTAAATTCCTTCTTGTGCTGCCTTTACGTAGCCTATTTTCTTCTCTCCTCAGTCCTGTATCTTCCATAAGGCAAGGGAAAAAGAACATGTCCCTTATTCCCTTCTCCACCCTGCCTGCCTGTGAGCTTCTGTGCTAGTATGCTTCTTTGGGGTCTGAAAGACAGAGGTTTTAATTCCCGTGAAGATGAATGACGAAACCTGCTTTGCATGTTGTAAGTGATCATAACTTTATGGAAAATAAAGCTGCAGTGCCACTAGTTCGTGTCTTCTCTCTGCAGAGACAACAATCGTGGCTATGAATATGATGCTTCAAGAACACGTGCTCCAAATAACCAACAAGATCAGGTCTATCAAGGGTGGCTGAGTTCAAGGGCCCTGAACAGTGGCCAGCATCACATTAAAAGTACCATACTCCTGTACATAGAATCATAGAATCATAGAATCATAGAACAACCAGGTTGGAAGGGACCCATCGGATCTTCTAGTCCAACCATTCCTATCAAAATCATACATATCATACATTCTCCCTCTATTCGATCATCCCAGGCAGGGGTCTCACACACTTCCCAACATGTATGGAATAACCAGGTAAATAGGTAACTTTTGACCTTTAAGGTATCCATTACAATAAATATTGGTCTTAATGCCACCTGAGATCTTCAGCTGGTGACAAATTCATCCACAGAGGGAGACATAATGATCTGTCACGTAAGTCCTGCTTTAGGTATCTAAACATTTCAGATTTTTTTTCCTGATCTGTTAATAGAAACAGGCTGTGAAATTCTTCTTAATGAGAACAAATATACTCTACGTATTCCTCCAATCACAACTTACTAGCCTACTTGTTTAGGTGGGAAATATGCCTCTCTATTGACATTTAGTTATGCCTTGAAGCAAGGCTTCAGAGTTCTTAAGACCATGCCAGTTATACAAGTCAGCAGATGATGGTTGTTTTCATTACCACAGGGTTGTTACAGAGCTAGTAAGAAAAGTATAAGCAGACACTTTTATTTATTATTTACATATTATCAAAGTGAAGGAAGCCTCTTTAATTTAAGAGAGCTATGAAAAAACTATAGCAAAACAGCTTTGCTCTTGGTATTTGATGAACTGTGATCTTTGATTGTACTTGATGATAAATTAGGTGGTTGGTCTCAGTGTTCAGTCTGATTTACAAGAGATTCTTTTGAAGTGATAAATGCCTATCAGCCTGCAATGTTACACTGTAAAACAGAAAGATCTGAACGTACCTGACCAAACAACACCATATTTTGTTTCTAATAGATAAATCAAATGATGCAATATAGACAAAACTAAAATCAGTCAAGAGTAGTGAAGCCACGGTGTTATATATAAGAAAAGGTACTATATTTTAAGACTGACAAGTCTGAAAACAGGAGTTAACAGAAAGTCACAAGTCATTCTTGTGACAAGCGCATGAAATCTAAAGAACAGATTCCATATGGTATCATATTTCAAGTTGTATGTCAATGACTTCATCAGAAAGTTATACCCTTCCAGTAGGAGAAATGATACCTTTGAAAACATGTGTGGCTGCATGTAAAAAGTAAGCTCTCCCTGTCTTCACAGAGAGCCAAGACACTTTCTGCTGAACAGGCAGACAGAAGAGAAAGAACAGATGTAATTATCAATCATACACTGTCATTAGCCAAGCTTTCAGGATCTGTGGACGAGCAGAGTACGTACTGGTCAGTTACTGGTGCAGGCTGTAGCTGCCTTGGTTATAGATTTCTTGTCTGCTGTTTATACTCCAGCACAGTGAAGGCAGGATTAATCTAAATGTCTGACTGCTTAGGCATAAGGAAGGCTGCCAAGTACATATGTATCTGTTGCCACTTGGACATCTTATGCCAATGGCACAAGTGAGATAGGCTGAACCACAGAAATTACACGCATCAGTGTAAACACTTATCAACATCCTGTCCAAATTCTTCTAGTTTCTTGTCTTTGGCATAGTGCACAGTGGATCTGCATAATTGAGATCTGCTGCAGAATTCAGATCCACTCTTTCTGCAAATACAGAAGAACGGTCACCTACAGTGTGGAAATGAAGCTCCATACCACTCTTCAAAGGAACCCAAATCCATATCTCTAAGATCCAAAAGGAGCGTGTGAACATGAGACAGAGTTATACAAATATTTATAATAATTCATTGTTTCTCCCCTGAGCTATTTCTACTGTAGGAAAACATTTGCATCTATGCCCAGATACTACAAAGTTCTGGATAATTATATATTGCTGAAGGTAAAGATGTACCTAAAACAACAAAGCTCAAAGTGCTTTTCAGCAGAAGTAGAAAAAATCCATGGCAGCATTTTAAGGGATGCTTAGATTCTGTATCTGTATTTATTTCCATTCTGGATAGCATTGACAGAAGTTGATAATTAGAACTATTGAGTTTGATTATATTACCGAGTTCTTTAAATGTGGATTAATATATATGAGGTTATTCATCTCTAAACATAGATTACTGAGACTGAATTTTCTCCTCTCTATTTGAAAATATAGTCTTGAATCACTTGCTTGAAGTTACCTTGTTTCTCTGTCTCTGTGTCTTTTGAATCCAGATGATTTCCTCTAGAAGATGTAGATCCTCAACATAATAACAGGGTCATTCTTTTTTGGTTTTGTTTTTGTTTTAATTAGGAGTAATAGTTTCTGTGTCACTTATATTTGTCACCTATAGAACTTGTACCTCAGAAAAGAAGGAAAATCATCCACCTAATTTCATTTCCTACAAGGACTCATGAAGGACACATGTATGATTAGATCCAAAATGCTGCACCTGCATCTAAAGGCTTAAGGAGCAACAGAAGTAAGAAGTTACCAAGGGCAATAGCCAGTTCTCCAAGGCTAAAAAGGGAATAGGAGAAATGCTTTCTAGTTCTTCAATCCGAACGACTTAGTGATGCCCTCAGAGCAAATGCCAACAACTGTGAGCATTACTAAAATTTTACTTGTCTATTGATGAAAATTTTTATTTCTACAACTTTGCATTGACATTTGAGAACAAATTACTTCACCTTGGGTTTTTTTTTCTTGTCTAGTAGTAAAAGTGAAGGCCAAAAGTTTTTAACAAGCACAGGGGTACAGTGTTTCTTTGGAAATAGTGAATTGACCTACTGCTAGACTGCTTGCTTCCAATGTACTCTCTCTGCTTAGGTCTGTGATGGTTAGACAGGATAAAACAATAGGGAGAGGCATAAGTGGTTAGTAAAAAAATACTCATTACTAATCAAAATGCTACTTCCTTCAGAGTAGGCTCAAGTGGGCCTGGATGACTATAAAGAGCTCTGAATTCTCCTTCCCAGAAAAAAAAAAAAAAAGATAATCCATTTGGCAGTTCTGAATTCAAAGCTTTTAAAATCAAAAAGCAGGACATTTCTATGAAACTGTGTCCTGCATAAGCAACTGTCAGACTTGCACAGGCAGTTAAAATATTTCCACAACAAAAAAAAAAAGAAGCTGTGAGAGCTCTGCTTAACTCAAGAACACCATCTGTATCAGTAATAAGCAGTAAGCTCAGCTACTTATATCATTTACTAACCAGAACAATCCTAACTGCCAAAGGCCTAAATCTTATCTTGAAGTCTGTGCTTGAAGGATGTGAAGTTGTGACTTTCTTCCTTAACCACAAGGATCTTCCGAAGTCTAAATCCTGATAAAACTGAATGGTGAATACTGGTTCTTGTCAAAACATAATTCTTCCCGGAGACTCTTTATAACTGGAATCAGCAAAGATATTTAATGCAGATAAAATAGAAAAGGCTCTTCATTTTATTTTAAATTGGCCTGACATCCTTCATGGCATTCATTTCTGTAGTTTCCAAACCACAACTTGACAAGCCTTTTAAACTTACCAGGTAGGTTCCTGTTCCAGTGAAGGTTTAAATCCTTATATATCAAATACATAATTTCTCAAAGCCAAAAGACATCACAAATTGTATATACAGTAAATATAAGAATTAATGATTCTATGTTTTATTGCTGAATAGTAATTTCAATAGATAAATTTCCATAAAAATATATATGTATGTGTTCGTGCACAATGTACAATTTTTATACAAGCACAAAGACATTTGATATGTATATTTATATATAGCAAACCTTGGGTTAATGTTAGTATGAAACATCATGCGTTTGTAACAGAAACTACCCACAAAGATCTAGGAAAGTTTCAAGGCATTACCTTCAGTAAAACAAAACCAAAGAAATTTTTTAATCATAACTATTTTCTCTATGCTATTGTGAGATTTGTGCTTTCCAAGTGTGAGATGACTGCTATTGAGAAATGCTTCAGTATCATAGAGCTTTATCCTATGCCTGCTTTTCTTTGGAGCAGGCACAGCAGAAGCTATCTAAGTGTCTCAACTGGAGTTTTATGAGAACAGAAGAGAATAAATTATTTAGAAGGAGCTAACTTTTTGAAGGTGCAAATGCAATCTATCAGGTATAAAAGTAGCACTGAGCTCAGTGTCCCTCTGGCTTCTTGGGTTTGGAAAACTCCAAATGCGCCCCAGGATATCCTGAAGTCGCCTACTTTATATAGTTACTGGTGCTTGGCTTCTTGTGCTCCTCACAACATGGATTTTATTTTGCACCCTTGCGGCAGGTTTGCTGCTTGCTGTTTTTTATCTCCATTGCCAGTTTCACCAGGTGCTCCAAAAGCAGTACCCAGCTGTGTGTGTTTGATGTGACTCTGGAGAAGTGAGATCTGCTCTCCAACCATAAGCTCCCCTCAAACTCAGGTTGTGGAGCCAGGCCAGCTCACAGATGTAGGTATGACCTTGATGCTTAGCTACAACTTCTCTAAAGAATCATCATATATAGCAAACTAAGAAGAATCAAACTGTTATAATTCCTCCAGTCCCCAACCCTCACCTGCTAATGTACTTGAGGGCGAACAGAGAAAACAGAGAAAACATATTCTTTTTTCTAGTTACGTTGCTAAAATGTATTTTTTCCACTGTTTAAAAATATACATTCATTTTCATTTGCACTTTTATCATTATTTACACAGTATTGCCTGCCTGGTTTTATTTTAATCTTATTTTTCATTTTAAAAACTTCTATTGCAAATCTTATCTCCTTTGGCCTGAAGGAGGGAAGAGCAAAGATTTATTCAACTGATTTCGTAAAAATTATCTTAGTCCCCCTCCTTCCAGCATAAAAAGCAGGTAATTTTATTTTCTTATGGTTTTGTTCAAGTTTCATTTTTAATGTTAACACTATATTTCATGACCAATATTCCTTCTTTATTTAGCTAGGATTTCTCTAACTTTTCCTTTTAACCATTCCTTTTACAATAAAATTGCTTGTATTTCAAGTTCTAAAATACCCATATATGTGTTTACAGGGTAGAGGTCCAGCAGATTCAATAGCTTTTTTTAGCAGAAACCAGCAATTAAATGAAGCATGGTGTAGCATTTTCAGAAATTCCATAAAAAAAATTTATCTCCTTATATTTCAAAAATATTTATTATTTAACATTAGTAGGGAATCTTCTGAATCAACCTCCAGTTTTGCCTGCCTGGATTTTAGCGTGATCTTTCTGAAGGCGTTTTAGAGGTCTTATCTATGATTTCACATGAAGAAACAGAAACATCATTCATTTTTCCATGTTCCTCCCTCTCCAAAGCAGAGGTTTTCACATCTGCCCAAGAAGATGGTTAACACATTTCAGGAAAGCCTGTTGTTTATGGTAGAGTTAAGTAGTAGTAAAGTTAGTCTGAAGCCCATATACCGGAATTCTTCTAAGTATAGCTACTTGTTTTGGACCTAATCAAATGGATCTCAAAAATAATGTATGAGAGCGTATTAAGAGTGGAATTCAGCTGTTTTGCACAAGAATATGACCTCTTCCAGGGATTTTCTAGGACAGAAGGGATCCCTATCCATTGTTTGGTTTTTCAGTGGAGTCAATTCAAGGGAGGCTGACTCAGTTAGGCGTCTCTTGGATCATGTACTGAAGGATTTTTGAGAATCAGAATTCATTTTTGTGTTTTTCTCATTCAACATAGTGGTAAAAGTGTAGTTTAATGTGTCTGTGGCTATTGAGACAAACCCTCTGCTTTAACAAATTTTGCAGAAAATAAGGGAAAGAAAGGTTAACTCAGTCCATTTCTTATTCATGTGGTCAGGAGGTGATCTATTTAATTAAAAAACAAAAAAGAATAATTTCCTCCAATTTTTTTCTGGCAATGAAATAAAAGACTAAAATTGCAAATACAGTAATTCCTACTACAAACATAAATTTTATCAGATTACAAGCATTTTAAGTGGACTATATGTGTTTAATACTTCTTCATACTGCTGATGTGGTGCTCATCAGCCATACCTAAACGTTAAATCTTGATTTTTTAAAAAAAAGTATTTTGTAAATTGTTAAATGGGACAAAGAAAATTCAATACCCACCTTTGTACATCTGAAAATGTACTTCAATACTTTATCCAGACCAAGGAAGTTATCCCCACCAAGAAACAGGGAGCCAATGCAACTGTAAAAATATGTCTCCATTTAAAACGCACATGAAAAACAACAAAAATTTAGTCTCCAATGAGCCTCTGACACTTAACGGGAGCTATATGGGATTTTTTCCCTCTCTAAAATCTACCTCAGTAAAGAGAATAAAGAATTGCTATATTAGCCAAATTCTAAAAACTGTGGAAGCCTTTAATATTTCAAATGCCTTGATGTATACGTTAGTGTGAACTTAACATATGACTTACCAATGACTATTCATGTTGAGGTTCTATATGCAAAACAGGATTAACTCCTTAAAGATTTTGGTTAACTGGCATCTTTCTGAATTGCCAGAAGAAATCATTGGTGCTGATGGCAGTATATGAACGAGGAAGAGAAATGACTAAAAATCAACAACTGTATTGACTTCTTGAAAATATGCTGTAGATATGCTCACTGCTTGGAGTTTCAGGATTCTCTGTCTTCCTATAAGAATGCTTACATTCTTCATCCACTGAACTCAGTTCAATTCAGTGTATGGTGTCTCTCCATTTTGAAGTGCGACTAAAGTGCAAAAAACACTCTTGGAAACTTGGAGGTCTGTTTCTTAGATAGCCAACATTTAGATCCCAACTTCATCTCTGAATGACAAACAATCTTCACAGATGTCTTGGTTTTATTTTTAATTGCTCCTTTTAATAACGTAGTAATTTCAGTGAAAATCTAACTGCAAAAGCAGATAAGTTTAATAGTAAAATTATTAAGTTTTGAAAGTAGAGTATCAACAAGATAAATGCATTTTCCACTGGTTCATTATTTTATATTTAATTTTCTGTTTTGCTCTCTCAGTATGTCCTATGATGAAAAATACTGGAAAGAGCATATTGTTATGCACTAAAACAATCTTATTGTTAAATAAAATGTGTATCTGCATTAATAGTTAAATTAAGAACTCTGAGTATTACTTTGGAAGTGTAATGTAGACTTCAAATTTTTAAGTATAAGATTTTTGCTAAAAACTGAAAGAATTTATAATTTGAAATGATACATTTTAAATTGAAGAAATTAAACCAAATCAATGTCCTTTTTAATATTAAAGAAAGAACAGAATGATTCTGAAGCTTGCAATAAAAAAATCTCACAGAAAAATCTTGTGGCTCCTTGTAAATGCTGGAGAGTGGTAGCTCAGCCAGACTCTTGCAGTATTACAGCATAATACAGCAGTAAAAGGCAAGGAAGGAAAAAGTGGATGGATACATGAATGTGCATAAGTTTTTTTCTCAAGGCTGAATGACTATTCTTTGTAATTAGGATGATGCAAAAAGCACTATGCTGTAAATGGAAGGGAGAGCTATATTTCACACAATAGTTCACTACTTGTATAAGAGTAGTTAGTTAACAGATTTTTCAAGAGGTGGACTATCAGCAAAATATCCTTGACAGTTAACTGCTCCTAAGAAAGTTGGCTGTAAATCATTTATTCAAAACAGTAACTGGAAATTTTGCTTGTCAGATTTTTAAAAGCAGAGAAGTGTTTCCTTGAACTTTTGCCTGACTTAGGATGCCAATATATTACTAGCACCTGGGAGAAGCCTGAGGCTCAAACAGTCAGAAATACATCAAGTTCCATTTTGTTTTAATAAGGGTCCACTTCCTGCATCAGACTTTGTTATGTTATTTAAATCAATTAGTTTATTCTACTATTAAAATGAAAAACCTGACAATCTGGCTTGTTATCAGAAGACACTTGAATTTAGGTTTATAGTAAAAATCGTTCTTATTATAAAAAGTACACCGAAATTTACTAGCTTTTCTAATGCTTATTGAGCCATCCTCATCTCTGCAAATACTGTGAGTAAAACAAAAAACTCCTGCTTTTGTTACGAATAACTGTATGAGTGAGTGTCACTGTGTGGAAAAAGTATGTATGTACTTATGATTTGTAATGGGCTCAATTATTATATATAGTTGCACAAGTGATCCTGGAGGAGAAATGCCTCTTTTTGGTGCAAAGGAGACAGGAATACTGATGTACCATCTCTCTGCTGTGCTGTATTCCTGACTTGAAGGAACAAAGAGGAAAGGCAGCTTGTTCTTGAGACCAACCCAGGCTGTGACCTTCTTGCTGTCCAGGTGTGATGGTGTCAGAATATGGCTTCAAAAAGTGCTTTAGACTAACACAAAAAGAGGAATAATACAGTACATCTGTGGCATGAATGCATAGAACTGTTCAGCTAACTGAATGTCACTGTATCTAAAAGCACAGAAGTTCACTAGAATATGGGGTTTTTTTATTTGCTTCCTTTGAGAACTTCAGGAAGGAACTGATGCAGCAGGAAATAAATGGAAAAATAAGATTTCATTACAGCGATACTTCTGACTTAAAGTTAATTAATTTTCCATTTAATTATCTTTGTAGCATCTGTTTTATAGGAATAATTTAGCACGTATCCTCAAATCTTCTGAGTTCAAATTTCAAGGCAAATTCTTGATCTCAGATATAATTTGAACTTTTTGGAATCCTTATACAAGTAAATGGCTCCTGCACGACGATTTGGCTTTTCAAAAATTGTGATAGTTACTCCCTCACTAGCTTTCAAATATACATTACAAGAAATTATATTGTGACTATAAAATTTACTGCTTTTTGCTTATTTTTCCAATGCTATTTCAATAACTGTTTACTAAAATAACCACTATTACCAACAATTCACAATGGTATTTTAGCCAATCAGCAGAATGAAAATACTTATGTTCAGACAATTGCAGCATCAGCAGTGGTCTGACTGGCCACTGACTCTCGTTTTTCCAATGACATTGAAGTTACAGGCTGCCACAGGGAAATGGCAGACCTCTCTTTCTTAAAATTTGCAATTATATATTTGAACTTTTGAGCCTGCCAAAATATAACACAACCACAGGGTTCCCTAAGTTTTCAGAATACGTAACAACTGTGTTTTCTTTTGTGGCAGGCTATAATTGAAAGATTGTAAAGACTTTTCCGTTACAGAACTTGTAAGAGAGTTTTGCGTCAGGTGAATGTCACAAGCCTTTGAAAGAAGGAAAAAATAAATCCTTTCATGTTATTGTAGGCAGCCGCAGGTTTCACTAGTGAAGTTGCTATTGGAAAGTAAACTTTCTGTACACTACTTCAGAATGCCAAAAGTTGAGTTACTTTTTGTGTTCACACAGATCCAGCTGCATTAAAGGATGTTAAGCATTTTACTACCGATAAGGATAATCAAAAAATATCATCTGGGACGCAAATATTCTCTTGCTCAGAGAAAAAAAAATACATGATCCAATGGCTAATACTGATGTTCAGAATTCAGATATCTTATTTTCTTCCTAGTTAGTACTTTGTGTTCTACTACTTAGTGCAGGAAGGAGTTTGATTTTCAAGCACCTAGGACTGCAGACCTTGGGGGGATGGAGAGACAGTCTAGCAGATAAGATATGACTTTATAGGCAACATGATCAGGTTCAAAGACATATATACTGCATGCAGAATCACCTACTGGAATAATATAATTCCTATGTACTGTTTCAGTTTTTTCTAAGACTTAGTTATGAAATTAAACGAGGAGAGGAGAGGAGAGGAGAGGAGAGGAGAGGAGAGGAGAGGAGAGGAGAGGAGAGGAGAGGAGAGGAGAGGAGAGGAGAGGAGAGGAGAGGAGAGGAGAGGAGAGGAGAGGAGAGGAGAGGAGAGGAGAGGAGAGGAGAGGAGAGGAGAGGAGAGGAGAGGAGAGGAGAGGAGAGGAGAGGAGAGGAGAGGAGAGGAGAGGAGAGGAGAGGAGAGGAGAGGAGAGGAGAGAGGAGAGGAGGCCTTGTTAAACCTCATGCCTTTGGACTCTACCCAGCTGTCCAGCCTGTTCAGATCCCTTTGTAGAGCCTCCCTACCCTCCAGCAGATCAACACTTGCACACAGCTTTGTGTCATCTGCAAAATTCCTAAGGGTGCACTCGATGCCTTCATCCAGGTCATTGATAAAGACATTGAACAGGGCTGGTCCCAGCACTGAGCCCTTGTTCACTGGCCTCCAGCTGCATTTAACACCATTTACCACCACTCTCTGGGCCCGGCCATCCAACCAGTTTTCCACCCAGGAGAGTGTGCGCCTGTCCAGGCCAGAGGCTGACAGTTTCTGAAGCAGAATGCTGTGAGAAACTGTGTCAAAGGCTTTACTGAAGTCCAGGAAGTTACAACCACAGCCTTTCCCTCATCCAGCAGCAGAGTCACTTTGTCATAGAAGGCGATCAGGTTACTTTGGCAAGACCTGCCTTTGGTAAACCTGTGTTGACTGGGCCTGATCACCCGGTTCTCTTGCATGTGCTTCATGATAGCACTCAAGATCACCTATTCCATGACTTTCCCTGGCACTGAGGTCAGACTGACAGGCCTGAAGTTCCCTGGATCCTCCCTGCGACCCTTCTTGTAGATGGGCACAACATCAACCTCCAGTCCAGTGGAACCTCCCCGGTCTTCCAGGACTGTTGGAAGATGATGGAAAGGGCTTTGGCCAGCACATCCGCCAGCTCCCTCAGTACTCTTGGGGGGATCCCATCCTGCCCCATAGACTTATGAGCAACTAAGTGGCCAAGCAAGTCTCCAATCACCTCCTCTTTTGACACAAAAAGAGTCAGGCATCTGTGGAAGTAAAATATTATAATCTTAACTTTAGTAAATAAAAAAAAAAAAAGAAGATCCTTGAACCAAACCCACATAGAGATATTTCACATGTCAAAATATTCAAACATGACACAGACTTCTGGGAAGTTTGTGAGGTTCTGAGATTTCCAGAGGGGCAACAATAAGAATTAAAGAAGATCTGGAATGCTTTTCTTGCAGGCCTAAATTATGTTCTCAGCCTTCAGCTCATCATCACACATTTTGAAACCTGTTAAACCATCCGGACCCCACAACATACCCTGTGGGAAAGGCAGCTGGAGGCAGTAGACAGCCATATTTGCCTTGGGGCAGGATCTGAGACTGCTACTTTCTCTGGAATGTAGCTTGAGGGTGTCTCCCTGCCCTCCAGAACTCCACCAGTGTTTCCTTCCTTCTACAGGTCTGGTTCTGAACAGCAGTTAGGCACAGTTGGAGTGAACTAAACCTGAAGCAGATCACATAACTATGAAAAGAGGTGACTTCAGGCAGACAAGGTAGGAGAGTTGGAGGGGATTTGACTTGAATGGCTGGATATGCCTGGACTAATTAAGAACTGTCTGATGTGGGTGTGTTCCCAGGCTATATCTGTGTAAGAGCAGATATGGGTGAGTTTTTCCCTTCCTCCTTTTCCTGTCCTTCTACTCTTCCCTACTGTTCTTCTCACCCCCCACCCCCCCAAAAAAAAACAACCCCAAAAAGAGACAGATGCATTTCATCTAGAAGGAACCTATATTCACTCTGGTTGAGCCCCACCATTCAATCTGGCCATGGGAAAGGTCTTCACATAAGCAGGGGATACCTCTTCTGACCCTTTGTCTTGGAAAACTTCTGTTGCTCACCACTGCAGTGAAGATCCAGACTACAGGAGTCTGTTGTTGAGTCTAGAAAGTTCTTTAAGCCTCCCTACAACCCATGACATGAGACATCAGCCGTTGAGCTGCAGCATTTAAGCTGACATAACAAACACCATTTTGCCACTAATAATAACATCCAGACAAGAATGTTTAGGTGTGTACTCTTTGGTGCAGCCTTAATGCTCCTCTGACGAGTTTTAGTATTTAACAGGAAATGAGGTTTTGGAGGTTTGAAATTATTCACTTCCATTCTTCGAAAAAGTGTTCATGAAGTCCAGCTATCACTTCCAGAAGGAAATCAAACCCTTTCTTGATAGTTTCCCTTCCAAATAAAAGGGGTTTTTGCTGTTGAGCTAGTTCATTCTTCAAGAACACCCATGTTAGACCTTGAGAAATGAGTGGGTATTTTCTGTGATTCTCAGACCTCTTCCACTCTTTCATTAATCTTGCCATTTTTATTTCTGTTGTAGAGCCCATGTTTCTTCCTAGATGGCAAATTATCATAGACTTTGTATAATAGATACAAGACATGCCAAATTACCAATATTTTTGTGTTTGGAAAGTTTATTTTTTCTAGAAATATTTGGATAAGACTCAGATTGGACAGTCCAATATAGAAGTTTGCCTGAGGGAAAAAAAACCCAAACCTGTAAGTGGTAATCAGCAAGAAATGAACAATCATTTCAAACTACAAATATGGTTGGGCAGCCAAGAATCTTGAGAAAAACTAAGCATGAAATTACAACAAAGAGAAAATTTTTTCTTCTTCCTCACTGGTTCTCTGTGTACCTGTTCTTTCTGCAGTGCTATTAAAAGGTCCCACCTCCACTCATAAACACGAACTAAGATGCAGGACAACTAAAGGTTATTCTTTTAAAATTTCTTTTAATTTAAGAAAGTAATAAAATAATTATATATAAATATATATATTGTAAGGCTGTCACAGTGAGGTCTCATGCATCAACAGCTTTTACACAACTGCATACTCTAGTATGCACTGAAACTCAGTAGCTGCCATGGTAACTGTCACATCAAATACATCTTTTCAGTGCAGACATTTAAAAATCAAGCATTTGTGCTGTCATTAATACTACTTGGACTGAGATTGTGACAATAGATTGGTTTTCCATTCTTTTTTATTCACTATTTGATACTGCGGAGAGGAGCTGTTATCTTTGCAGTATCATATCCTTTCAGTATTTTACAACAACAAAAATCTGTTTTGGAATCAAGATTGTTTCAGAGTTCACCGACAGTGAACTGTAGTTTAAGTTTGTGTGATAAAACTACAGACACAATGAACATGAGAAAACAAGTCGCTTTTAAAATCCTGTAGTGAAAATTAATATTATTGATACTCTGTGATATTTCGGAAAGACAGTGATACTTCTAGTTACATGTTTAAATAATATTGTCATATAGTTCATTTTGATAGCAAATAATATAAGTACAATAACTAGTTATTCACACTCCAGCTCAGGTAGGAAACTTTGCCAACATTCCCAGCACATTTAAGTGTCATTTTCCCAGTTTTCAAATAGTTAGTGTCATTTTCCCAGTGTTCAAATAGTTAACAGCATTGCTTTGTTAAATTTCCTTTTTAAAAATAAGCTGTTAATTTGCAACATGTACTATCTTTACATATTTTATGTTCAGTTTATTTTTATTTAATTCCCTTAGCTTTTGTTGGAACAAAAAAAACCCTACAAAGCTTTCTTTTCTCTAATAACTTGTCATGTGATTGTAATGAGGCACTTACTGCAAACTGAGAAAACAAATACACATCAAACCAAATTGAAGTGAACATTAAATAACTTTGCCCTTTTTCCCTGAGAAATCTTGTTTTCAACTGCTCTCACGTTTCCCTCATCACTTAATTCTAAATAAAATTTTAAAGGTAGTTAATTGTCTGTACTTGTGCTAATGAATAGCAGAGTTTGGAATAGTGCAGTTTACTAACTTACTGCCCCTTATAAGTGAATTCAAATAGACATTGCAAATATATGTTTGAAAAAAAGCTTTGCAATCATATTAATGAACTTAGCATGCCACTGAGAAAAATGATGTATTTCTATTTTAATAACTTCATAAAGTCCTCTGTGTGCCTAGCTAATCTCAAAATGTAATATTGCTTTATAATTACTCCTAAGTTTTGTTAGGTGATTTCTAAACTGTAAGATGACAGTTCTATATAGACATTTCAACTATAAATGCTATAAGAAAGTAAGCAAATGTAATGAAATGCCCATTATGAGTCCAGATACACTTTTCTTTGTATAGCACAAGTACCAGCTGAAGGCGTAGCAAAGAAGGACCTGAACATGTACTCAAGGTGTAGATGCAAGGCTAGCTGAGTCAGTTTAAAAGATTGTAGTGAGTGGGAGAAGTTGCTGGGTAAAACCTGGCCACATCCACCTTCATCGTTTGCTCTTCCACTTTCTGTGTTTGGCAGTGTGTTAGTGGCCATTTGGGTAGACCACCAGCTGTTTATGGTAATCAATTTCTCTTTCTTGGTCTTTCTTTTTGTTAAGTGCAATAATGGTATTGAACTTTGTACTACGTCCTCATATCTGCAGATGAAAATACAGAGCTAAGGTGTATGTTACTTTTTGGTTGAGTTGGGATGAGTGTTTCATAGCAGCCCAAAACTGTTTCGATAATACATGGTGTTAAAGCAAGAAATCATGGAATGTGTTATCAATGTGGGAAAGTGTGAAGGAACAAAGTAGAATGCTGAGTAGAAATTCTCATAGTAACAGATGTTTATTTTGGTATCAGTCAGAGTACTGTACAAAAGAGATGTGTGCTGTAAGTTATAGATGAGTCATTTCTGTAGCTGAGATGCTGTTTTATAACACAAGACATTTCATTTTCCCTTAATCTCCTCCCAAGTTTTCAGAATTTTCTTTTTTTTATTTGACACATGGAAAAAAATAAAGAAATAAAAGTTAAAAAAAGAAGAGGGGAGGAAAGAAAGGTAGTGGAGTTAGGAAGTTCATGAAAGAAGGAAGATCAGCTTGCTAGTTAAGGCATAGGTGCAGAAAAGAATGATCAATTGGCAGAACAGAGACAAATGAATAATGTCACTTGATGAGACAGGCAATGGAACGGAGAAAAGCAGCCAAGTAGCAGATACTCATCAGTGCGGCATTATCAATGTAACACTGACTCCTTGCCCAGGTCAAAGCACTGATATTGCTGGAGTAATGATGTCCAACAATCAATAGGCAGGAAAAAGAGCAGATCTGTACAATGACAATGCAATAAAACAAGAGCTGAAGACGTCTGTGAGATTTCATTGTAGCAGTGGGGTGGGTTTTGTACACTTCCCTAAAGCATTTTAAAAGTAGTGAATAGAATGACTTGATGCACACCGTATGTCTATTGTTACTGTCTGCTTTCACTGATGTAGAATTTACATTTGAGAAAAGTTGATGACTTAGTTTAATACACAGTATTAATGCTTCCAAATTCATGCTTTCCCTCTTTGGTAATGCAGCTATGTCCAATCAGTTCACATGTCCAGTTTATGATAACTCTGTGATTAAGATGAATGGCAGAAGAGATAAATGCATTCTACTCCCTGGTCTCTGGTTGGAATTCAACTCTGTGATGTTTACAAAGCATCAAACTAAGTAATTTCAAATACCAAACATGAGCTAGTAATGCCCTAGGACATATTGCTTGCTGTGACTTTCTTTGCATGGCAGTTTTGAGAAATTATTAATTTTTAAGGGGAAAGAGGAGACAGAAACGGCTGTATGTGTGCCCAATGACACATGCCTGTTTGTGTCTAATTCATTGGAAAAATTGCTCAAGAACTGTTCAGCCATGTTTCAATATGCTGCCAAGGTCAAAGGGACCTTTCCGAAAGTGCTGGTTGTGTGAGGCAAAAGTGCTTGAGGCAACTTAACATTTTTGTATATTTGCTTGTTTTATTTGGAGAGCAGATAATCGTATGGTTCTGGCAGGCTCATATCTGACTGTTACTAATGGTGTACCTTGGAAGGCTCAGAATAGAGATCTGGTTTGACCACTCATCTAGAAACCAGCACTCTAGTACAGAGCTACATAGTATGGATCAGCTGAGGGTGCTGAAAGTATATTCAGACACCACAGACTTGCAAATAAAATTCCATTTTTACAGTAGTGGTAATACAGAGAAAAGATATGTAAGGACATTAGTTTCTTATCTTGTTTGCAATATTTTGCGCATTCCCAGAAGGCATCTAGAAATTGTGGAAGAATCGTTTTCAATTAATGATATTTGGTCAATACACGATATTTGAAGGCATTTTGGTAGTTAAAGAGAACAATAGTACCATGTGGCAACTGCTGCTGGTGCCTCTAGAAAAAGTAATTAGGTAAGAAAATCTGTGTAGGTAAATACAGGTTTTGTGTGTGTATATGTGAAGATAACTGAGTCAGTTTAAAATGTTTTAGTGAGTGAGAAAAGTTGCTGGATAAAACCTGGCCACATTCACCTTAATTCTTTGCTCTTCCAGCCATTGTTTCTGCAGTGTGGTTTGGGTATGGTTTCTACCTCTTGCAGACAAAGAGAGATTCCAAAGAGAGGCTGAAAGAAGGTTAGAATTGAAAGAAATCCAGCATTTGGTGAAACTTTGAAGCTTAACAGGCTGAGTAGAGTTTCATCCTGCTCCCATGAGAGTGAATGTCAACAGAACTAGGCATAAAAAATACTTTGTTTTTCAGATTTGTCTTAATCATTAAGTTTGGAATAAGAAAGTCTCATATATAAGCAAGGCTGCTCTGGGTGTGGTTTGATTTCCAACCTGGTGGTTAAAAATCACCTCCAGCAAGCTTTGTTGCCTTGGCTTTTGGGAGTTGTAATGCCAGTACTTGGCTTAGCAGAAGTTTCCTTTGCCCATAACTCCTGGCTCCCTGAGGCTCAGACCTGGAATGGCTGATGTGCAGCCCCACCTCTGTCCTTGGCTGTTCTTGGAACTGGATGATATTCCTTTGGCAGGAAAATCCCTGAGGCAAAGCAGAGTGATGATACAAGTTCACCTCGTTTACTGGAATGTCACTTGTACCATCCAATGCTTTTTGCATTGTAATTATTTCCTGGGGGTAATTGCATGCTTTTTAGACTTTCTTTTGGCTCCCATGCTCAGTGCAAAAGCTGCCAGAGGGCATTGCTGAACTGTTCCCAGGGAGAACAGTAATGTCTACTACTCACTTTGACATTATTGTTATGCATAAATCCAAAACAAAAGAACATAAAAGGCTTAAATATCTTATTGCTAGCCCAATCTCTTTGGGGTACAGAGTTGGTCTTATGGTTGACAGTCCTTTCCTCTGTCATGTTAGCTCTAGAATGATCAGGTGCTCTGGTGTGAAACCTTGGGCTACTAACTGGTGCCATTCCACAAGTGAATGTATTCAGTATGTATCAAACTGGTAACCACCCCTCCAGGCATTGCTATGGGTCCTTCCTTACATTAGTTGGGAAAGTTATCCAAAAGGACAATTACATATTCTATGCCCTCAAAAAAAGTGAGGGCATGTCTGTTTGGTCCAGAGTAGGACTAGGGTTCAAGGGAGGAATTTTGAACCACAATTCTTAGATGGTGCTGCTCTCTGGTGCTTAACCTCAGTACCACCACTTCCCCCCAGTTCTATCTAGCTGTAAAATAAAGATTTTGTGAAACGTTGAATTATTTTTTTAATTATCTGTCCGGAGTGATGTCCTATGACAAAATAGCTTTGGTGTGCCCGAATAGTTCTCATCTTAAAAAAACCCCCAATTTTAAATACTTGACTAAAAGAAAGAGATGCAGGATAAATACAGGACACTCAAAACTCATCTACCTTGAAGGAGTAAAAAAACTGTCCATTTTTTAAGTAATGAAAGCGTCTTACACACTCCACAGAATCACATGAGCTCAACTAGTTAGAGCATCTAAGTTAAGATTTAACAATATTAATTGGTAGTAACTTGTCTATGTTACTTTTACATACTAAATTCAATAATTGTTTTTAGTTTCAAGAAATTACCAATTTGTTTATCTCAGTTCAATTTACACTAAATAACTCACCTGCTTACTGTTTAATAGGAACTGCCACAAATTACTTGGAGAATGATTCTTTTTCTGCTCTTAAAAACTTTAAAGTGTTAGAGTAATTTATTTGCCTTGCTAAAAGATTCCACATTTGAGGGTAATAGCTATATATTAAAGCCCAATAGAGTTAAATTCATAGAATCAGCCACAAGACCGGGAAGTTTCATAGTCAAACTTATGTCATAATCTTATGAGTAAGCGATGGAAGCTTCAACTTACTTAAGTGTTAGTAATAGAAACTTCCACACTGAGAAACCTCAGTACACTAGGTAGTATAGCTATAGTAATTCATCTTCCTTTTTTGCTCCTTGAGGGAAGCTGGTATAAATCTTCCCTAAAGTTTCAAAATGGAACTGAATGTTTTGTGTGAATGAATGCCTTTTCATTATATAGAACAGCCCTTAACCATGTAGGAGGAAACTCGGGTTTCTGTTCTGTTCAATCTGCAGTTTTACCCTTTTCAGGTTATACACTGGAAAGTGCTCTGAGTAGACATGTCAAGTGTATCTGAAGAGTTTGTTCATCTGTGCAATCTGTACAAGCTAACCTTGGAGTGAGCTCTGTTTATGAATTCTGAAAATAATTCAATAGGTAAGTTTCAGGGCACTTAACTTCTCACACTGTATTTGCATGGGATGAGAGTGGGAAGGGACTAGAAAGAAAGAACAAATAAAAAAATAATTTTGAAAGCTAGGGAACACCCTGAGATTTTAGAGTAGCATAGAGGGAAATATTGGGAGAGAAATTTTGCTCTGTGCTGAGTGAGGCAGCATCTCTGAATTTATGGAGAGCAAGAAATATATATACAGATGCATGGAAACCTATCAATAAGCCTTTACTATCTGCTTTCAGGATAGTGCTATCAAAAAAAGAGGGAGCAAGCCACTCCTCAGACAGGGAAAAACACTGAACTGAATGGGACTCAAAAACGTACCTGTGCATTTTCTTTAACTGAGGCCTGGGTTTTCTTCAAAATGGCTGAGAATCTTAGCTTTTGTTTTTATTTATGGTAGTCCCATAGCATACATTTCAGATCTCTTGGGCAAAACTTTTGCTATTTTTTTAGCTATAGACGGTAGTAAATAATAGACAAGATAGAAGAATTAGAACTGTGCAAGACTGACTGAAAACAGTGAAAGAGGAACTACAGGAAAATCCAGCCACCCGTCTGACATACTGCTGTTTTAGAACAGTCCGTTCACTGTATCCAGTATGGTATTATAATTTAAAGGCTGTCACATATGGAAGACGTTAGCAGTTTCCATTGCCTTGTTCCACTTGGTAGACGTACCCACTGAACCTATACGAGGTCCATTCCAAAGTAGGTGATTTGTGAAAAGTTTTCATGCTTCTGGTTCATATAAAAACTGCTATATAACCAAAGTTTGAGTTTCATGTTTGTTTTGTTTTTGTTTCTACAGCATGGGTAGGTATTTTTAGAGAAAATATGATTACAGCAGTACTCTTAAGAAGACCTAATGTTAGTAGGTGGTGATTGATTAAAGTCTGTTTTGTTATTAGTAATATCTGCATGACAAAATGAAATCTTATTTTTAATATAGAGTATTTACATGATCTTTATCACTTGTAAGTGTTACTGAAAACAATAAATTAAGCATAAGCTTGCAAAATAACACCTGGAGCAGAACTCCCTCTAGAAACTTGTTTAACCTTTTATTTTTCAGTGACAGATTGGAATTTATTATTTTGAAAGTCTTGGAGCACCTGGTCTGCGATTTTATCAGGGTTATAAGAAATGCCTCGGAGGCGAGAGTGGGGCAATGGTTAAAACAAGAACTGTGATTCTTTAAAAAGTGCCTTTTATCTTAAGAACAAATTTAGTTTGAAAACTCAGGGCACTCTGGACTGCAATTCATTCTGACAAATCAGTTCTTAAGGTGTTAGTTATATTGCAGTTAAATAAGGCTAACATCTCTGCTGGCTTTCTAAGTTTAACCTCTCACCCTGGGAAATCTGATTAAGAGATAAATGTAGATGGAAAAATACACCAAGTGTTTGTTACATTTCTCTCCCCTCTGGAACAGCTGTTGGTATAATATTTCCTAAGTTCAAAATGTGATGATGTGTAATTAACTGTATTTTTAAAATTGTGTGGATAATTCAAAGCAGTGCAATAGAGACTTATCAAAAATCTGCTTTTTAGGCAAATACATTATGAGATTTGCAACTTTTATGTTATCTCAGAATCAAATTGCACCACTTACTGATGTGACAGGATAGTTTAACTCCTTCCCTCCTTCTCTGTCACAAGCACATAATGAGGTAAATATTGAAGAGACTTCTTTTTTCCACCAAGCTTTTAAAATGTCTAAGAGCTGTTTTTTTTGTCAGATTTGCTGCCCCAACCATGATTGTCCTTGATTGTGCAAAGCACTGGTTCTGGTGTCTTCATCAATGAATTGTTTGCATGATCCTAGGACAGAGACCTAGAAAACCTGCCTGACTGGTAAATGAAACTGTTACTCTTTGACTGGCTCATTAGTCCTACTTTGACAAAACTAAGCTTGAGTGATTGTTACCATTTGAAACTTTTTTAATGTTAAGAGACGCCTGTCTTCAAAGGTGGACTAAAGCTGTTGTTAATGCAACTGGAGACACAGTATTTTTGTGCTAACTTAGATATTAGGCTGCCTGCTTAACATGTCTGAAATTAGGCTGGCATTGAAGTTCAAGAATGCAAATCAGCACCAAACCCAAGGTCAGCACAAAAAAGATCAGGTCACTCCACAAAGGAAAAAAGGGAAGAGTTGTATAATTTAGGAACATAATTCCATGTCTGAAAAAAAACCCAAACCCACAAAAAACCTAAAAAAAAAAAAAAGTGCACAATCTGGGTAGCAAAGGAAAGATGGATTTTTGCTCTAGTGCAAATCAACTAATTTTGTTTTCTTTCCCATCTGTCCTCCATGTGAGTCTGTCCACATGAAAAATCCTGCTTGGTGAAGCCCCACAGGGATGGCATCCATATCACAGCAAATGCTGGGACCATTCATCACTTTGGTGCCTGGGATAATTTTACAATAACCTTGGCAGGCATATTTCTACGAAAGATGATTTTCAGCTGTAGGCCTGAAACCAGATTAGATCTTGTTGTTTAATCACCAGCATGGTCGTATTCCCAATGCTGATAAGTGAAGTTTCTTTGTACTATATATTTCTTCATTTCAGTGTTTCACTTTGGATGCATAAAGGGGCTGCCTATAAACTCATCTGAGACACTCTGGAATTAATCTTGATCAAAAACACAAGGGGTAAAATTTATGTGATATAATTAGTCAAATTGTAATTGAGTTGAGAATAGAGTTTGTCAAATATTTAAAGTTTCTGCCCTTCACAAAAAAAGATAAAGGATGAAAAGTATGAGGTTGGGGTAATTCCAGGCAGAATATATGAGTAACAATGAAGCTTTCAAAAGAAAGTTCACATATGTCTGTATGACAGTGAGATTTATGATTATTCTGACTTGTTCACTTCAAAGTATCCTTAAGAATGGTTATTGTAAAATGAAACAAGGCAGAGCAAATTTCACAGTGGGAACAAAGAAAAATTATCACCAAAAATTATCCACAACTGCAAAGTGGAAAAATGTGTTAAAGTCTTTCATATTTGCTCCTGGTTTAAGACTAGTGGTGTACAGAGATTTCTGGAAGAGGAAACAAAAGGTTAAATGAGAAAGTTCTTCCTTTATGTTATTTGCCTGTATCTGATTTTGTAATAACATATTGCTACTAATGCCCTACAGTCCAGTGTTCCCTGAGACTGCTGAAAGCCTCTGATCAGGCTCTAATGAGAAATGGATCAAGGCCTGTGTCAGTGCACTAAAAGCTCATTTCATTTCTTTAAATCACAGACTTGAAAAATGTCTCTGTTGTTTTCGAAAGACACTGAAACACAAGTGTGAGAGATCCATGGACTAGAAACTTATGCATGTTCCAAAGAATTGTTTAGAATACCCCTCTATAAAGTTTTCACTACAGAATCTATATCCATTGAAAACATGCTGGAAACTCACTCCCTCTGTTTTGAAGCATTGAGGAAATCATGCCCTATTCTTGCTCCATATAGGTTGATTTACACCAGTGAAGACAAATGGTTCTCGGTAACTAATCATCAAATTCAAAGTGAAACTCTAGAGCTTTGAACCCACCTGACCTGAAGCAGAAATCAGTGTTCAGACCAACCCTTACAAAGCAAATTACTGAGTTTTGATGAAATACCAGCCATTGACCTGAGTGGTCAGGAAAAAAATTGTTTAATGAATATCAGCAGAACAAACGATTTATTTTTAAGTAATTAGATTAGTTGCTGCACCTTTTGTAGCCCTTCTTTCCCTTAATAAAATTACATATTGTAAAATGTTTTGTAAGAAACGTAGTAACAGACTAATACCCATTTACCTAGGCCACAGGAGCAAAATTTTGAAAATGAGTGTACACTCGTATTTGCTTACAGGATTATAGCAAGAATTATGAAGGAATACAATCCTTCTTGTGTACATTTATGGTAACAAAACGATTAAATTCTGTTCATGGATTCCATGAGAATTTTTTTTTTCAAAACTAAGCATGAAATCACATCATGAGGTCAAGTTTTACCAGACTGTAGGAAGTAGGCTGGTCAAATAGCATTGGTATTACTTTTCAGTGGAATTAGAAATTTGCTTACAGAGGAGCCTCTGTAGGTGTATCTGTGCAGATGTATGTAGGATTCATCATCTTGATAAGAGATAGGATCAATTCTTTCTTCTCTAGGTTGGATGTGTTATACAGCCAGGTCTTCAGTGGAAAGTCAGTGTGTGCCACTTTACCCATCTCACTGTTCCTCAGATGCTCACATTAATCCTATTACTCCTTCCTCTATTCCAGAAGACCCTCAACATCCTTGAAGTGATGTGAATGACAGTCTATTGTTTTCTTTCTTTCCTCTGCTCCTCAATTTCCATTGTTGTTTCCTTTTTTTTTGTCAGAGGATGTCTGGGGATTAACATTCAGGATGCCAGTGTAGTAATCTTTAGTGAGGTTAAGAGCTCATTTGGGTTTATAATTTTGGTTTGTTGTCCTCTTTTTTTTCCCCTTGCACTTGGAAGACTAGCACAGCACTTCACATAACCAAAAGTTCTGTGTGAAAACATTGCAGAAAAGAAAATTAATTAAAGCCATGCTGACTGAGTTTAAAATAGAATAGCTAAAAGGAGTCATCTCTGTGCAGCCATTTACAAAGGGACACAGTTTTCTGTTACACTCTATCTTTTACAGTAGCTTTGAAGAACTATAGAAAACCTTTGCTAATAAAACATGTACATGGTACATATACTGATGGAAGTAACTATAATCAATCTAGACATTTTGCTAAACTGCATGCTAGTAAAAAACCTGACATTTTAAGGTGGGAGTACAGCAAAGACAGAATCCCAGAATCCTCTTAGTGACCAAATGAAGTCACATGTAAGAATCTCCTGCGCTGCTTCACGTGATGATCTAACTCTAGGAGGAAGTTGTAAGGCTGGCTGTGATTTACAAATTGGTTTCCAAACTTTGAGCTGTTGTTTCCAGCTGAACTGCTACCATGCCTACTGTTTGGGGTAGCAGGTGTAATGAATTGTCATTCTAGCCTCTATGGAAGCCTGAGGAGTCACTGGAGTCACTACTTCTACATATTGCTGCTGTTTCTCCACATTGTTTTTGGACTAAGAGTTATACTGTGCCCTGGCACTTTACTCATAAAAGGGCATTTCCTAACAGATAGTTCTTTGAACCTTTTTGCCCCTCAGCACCATTGTATTAATGTATTGGCAACTTATCACTGTGGCCAGCCTCAGTGATCCAAAACCAGGAGGGTGGCATAAAGCTCACAAAATTATGTAAAAGTAACACTTATCTCCTCAGAGCTGGAGTGTGTACAGCCAGGAACAAGGAGAGAGATGGTGGTTCCTTCCAGCTCTGGCAACTCATCAATGTTACACAAAAGACTATGGGATACTGTGTAGATAAAAATGCCGTTCAGTCATCCCAAAACACTGTTTGTTTTCCCAAGAGAGGAAAAAGTGTGTAGAAAGTTGGGGAAACTGTTTCTATTGATATCAATGTTACAAGAAATTTGGGGCCCCTTTCCCTGAACCAAGATTTAGGAAAAGAAAATATTTGGAATTTGAAGCCAGATAAGCAATGAAATAAGATGCACATTTTTACTTGTGTTGATGATTAATTATACAAGTTGCTTATCAAAGGATGTGCTAGATTTTCCACCATCTTTCACTAACAATTGGACACGTTAGTGATTATCTCTTGTTCAGCCAGAGGTTATGGGCAGCGTTATGCAGAAGATCAGGTTAGAATATCAGAATAGACTGTGGTTGCTGTAAAGGTATGTGAAAATCTATGGTACAAATTTGCAACAGTCAGTGATTTGATCCAAGGCTGAAACTTCTAAATGTAGATTTCTGGTCCGTTCTAAATGGTGAAATGTCTAATGTGACAGAAGCTGAGTTCTGGTTACAGTTAGCTTGATACAACTTTGGTAGGTTCATTGGAACTGCAGGATCTGATACAGGGGCTTTTCAAGTCTGTCTGTTTTGACAGAAGCTTTATTGCCACTTAACCAAAAGCTTTTACCTTGAGAAGCATATTGTCACAAGTATTTATTGTGAGGAGTGGGCTTTTTTGTTTCCTCCAGGGAAAAGGAGAACTTTACAATATAAATGCACCTGACTGGTTTTACTATGCCTAGCACAGGAATCTGTTTTAAAAAGATATAAATTTGATTCAGTAGTCATAATGATTCAGTAATCAAAAATATCTGATTCCTAATAATGAAGACCAAAGTCACTGGCTAAGATCTTAATAAGCTATGAGAAGTGCTTTGTTTGAGAAGGAATTAGGGTACCTCACTCTCATTCTTTGAAGTTGCTATACACCATACTGAGCAGAATCCCACAACTTTACAGGTGGAGCCACATTGCAGCTAGTGACACAGACAGATGACATATTTATTAGCTTGTCAAAGCTTCCTCTGTTTACGGAAGACTCACCGAGCTAAACAAAACAGTCTGCTTCCCATTGGCTAATTGAGCTGGCCCCTGTTGAGAGTCTCAGCAAAGTGCTTGATGAGGCATAAAATGATGATTAATTAATTTACTGCTCAGTTGATCATCAAACTGAGAGGTTTATGATTCTCACAGCGGTCAACACTCTCTCTTCAATGTGCAACAGCATGAACAGCCTTCACTCTGGCCTGCTGCTGCCTTTGCTATGACCTGAGATATGGTGGCTTAACTCAGGGGAAATGGGGAAAAAATTAAGAGGAAAGTTTCAAAAGGGACATACTCAGCAGCTTTTTTCAGAGAGGCTTTTGAGTGCCAGAATACTTCTCACAAATGGGCTTTTCATATCTCAGCAATCGTACAAGCTACTTTCCTGGACATTATTTTGGTTCAGGGGATTACGTAAGAACATTCCTAAAAATAACAGTTTCTTCACTGATTATGTGCTAAAAGTCAGAATTAGAATGAAGTTACATAGAGATACGACTTCACAGCTGCTGTCATAGGTGTGTTAGGAAAGATCAAAAGACATTCCTAGATACGAATTTTAGTAATTTAAAACTTCTAAAATAATAATTTGAAGATTTAACAAGGAGCATTCTGTGTCTTGTGGGTACCACATTTAAAAACATTATTCAAAAAGTATGTTTTTGAATTTGTATGCATTGACAGCTTGTGCACAGTCACCAAGTGTTTTGCATACGTTTTTATGTGCAAACTTTTAAATATTTGCAGTTATGATAATATTCTAACTTTACACTGGAATTTTAATGCAGTGTCCAGTGTTTACTCCCAATGTGAAGACAGCTAAATTCTGCATAGTTACAGTAATTTAATTCCAGAACAATGCCAGATGAATTGTCAGAGAAGTATGTTTTATATCAACCCCTTGGTCCAATTTTTCACTTGAGCTATGTGATGGGACATATACACAAGGACACATGTATGATTATGTATGCACATTTAGAAGTCTCTTTTCTGTAAGTCTGTACCAGAAGTATTGGAAGACACCAGGAAAAATCTTCTAAATATTTGCATGCCTCAGCATCTGAGTAGGATTTAAATGGTCTGTTTGTATAATAGGAAGAAAGGGTCAGTTTGCAAATTAAGCTTTTCTGCAAGTATGTATAACCTGTTCTTAGATAGGGTGCTGGCCAGGAAGAACCCAGGCAGAAAATGAACATGTTTAATATAACTTAAATCCTTTTATTTGACTCAAAATAACAATGAGAACAATAAGCAAGTGCAAAAAGGAATTGAGTTAGTACAGTCAGTAGACCCCTTGTTTATGGGCTATGTTTCTTCTTTGATTCAGTCCTCAGGAAATTTATTCTAGTTTAGATAAATCATAGGACAAAGGCTCTTATTCTCAGTGAAGTAATGCACAGGAAACTGATTTTCCATATTTACACAGAATATGGTATTGTGCAGGAAAAGAGCTCAGAAAGAAACAGAGCAAAAGCTAAATAAATACTGATACAGTAATTCAATGACAAGCAAAAAAAGAAGGAATACAGTGTGGAAAATAAAATGAAATGTCAGTATGTTCCAAGAACTTGAAGCTTGGTGAAGAAATGGAAGAAGCCTTACTAAGCAATGTAAATCACTAGATTACATGGTTCTATTTAAGTAACACACTTTTTCATATATGATTAATCTATATTTGGAAAAAAGCATACTAAAAATAATGGCGTAGGTGAAAAATGGCTTTCAAAAGATTTAGGAGCAAAAATAGAAAAACATTTAGTATGAACATCTGTGACATGATGCGACAGAGTGCGTTAATGTTGGCTCAAGTGTACAAACTGAGAGTAGTCTTTAGGTGTTGGAGGACTTTTACCTCTAAAATTGAGCTCATGGACACTGAATAAAGTTGTATAAGGTTGTATAAAAAGGAGCTCTGAAATTAAAAGTCATGTTCCAGTCAATGAGATTGATCTGCTGTTACCTGATGTAAGTTTTATGATGATATTTTCAGATTTGTTAAAGTGCTGCTGAAGACGTCTTACAAGAGTGATAACAAAATTTAGTAACTTGTCCAGACAAGAATACAGGCAGCAGTAAAGGTAAACTTAATTCTGCCATGGTCAGATATCGATTGTTGGATAGCTGTGTTCCTTTTGGGCTCTACAGATTTTTCTGTAGTGGATGTTTTTGCATAAAAGCTTGTCTGTCCCTGATCTCTCTGATTTTTCCCCACTGTTCTATGAACTTTTGTGTTCTAGAATTAATCATTCTGTAGCCATGTCTGCTTTCTCTCCTACTTCTTTTTACAATCCCCTTCTGCGAATGTGCGTAAAGATACATAGTGCTTCATTTTTATAGCTTCATAAAACGTAATGGCAAAAAGACCATTAGCTAATCTGGTTGACTACCTTTGAATCAAGGGCTGCAGAATTTCACCTGGTTATCCTAGCACTGAGCTGAATAATGTGTGTTTGACTAAAGCGTATCTTCCAGATGGATATCTAGTTTTGATTTGAAGACATCAAAGGCCACTTCCCTGACAGTTTTGAAAACATCAAAGAGTACTGAGCTTGTGCAAGATAAAAGAAAAATGAGCTAATTGCCTGGATGCTAAAGGGAAATTTACAGCAAATATTTTGGTCCCATTCTGGCTTTTAAAAATCTGGCTTACTGGAAAGACTGTAAGCCATTATTACACCCATAAGTAAAACTGGCCAGGTCCAGACCTCACATGGTTGACAATCAAGTCTTGAGAAAAAATATATATATCAAAAATGAAAAATAAAGTAAGATCTACCATATTCTGTATTGGCAGTCTTTGTAAAGGACAGGCTGAAGCAGAAGAAAATTATCTGTGTGACTTTGAATGCAGAGTATATTGAACTCTCTTAGTTAATTTGTAAAATGGGGAAAAATGAAAACTAAATTGAGGAAAAGGAAAGGGAAGGGAAGGGGAAAGGGGAGGAGGAACATTGTTCCTTTAAAGACTGATTCCTCTTCCTTTCATGTTCTATCATAGCTAAATCAGGGTTTAAATGATCTCATTCTGAAACTTTTTTTCCCCTTAAATTTCCATCTTTTCCTTTTACAATATTTTAATATCGCCTGTTCTATCACTGTCTACGACTGTCTGAAATGAGGTCATAAAGAGGTGGGTGTTGGTCTCTTTGCCCAAGAGAGAGTTGATAGGACAAGAGGGAATGGTCTCAAGTTATGCCAAGGGATGTTCAGATTAGACATCAGGAAAAATTTCTTCACTGAAAATGTTTTCAGGCACTGGAACAGACTGCCCAGGGTAGTGGTTGAATCGCTGTCCTTGGAGATATTTTAAAATGGGTAGACGAAGTACTTAGGGATACGATTTAGTCATGGACAGGTACGATTTGGTTTGATGTTCTCAAGGGTCTTTTCCAACCTAATGATTCTAAGACTCTGCTTTCTTACTAGTATAAATAAATAATGTTAAGAACATATTTTCCGGTGGATTTAATTACTTAGTAGCATTGTAGGGCAGACATTCTACCATCTAGAAAGATTTATATTATAGCTCAATGTAGCCTTTGGGTTTGGGTGTTTTTTTTTTTTTTTGCCTTCTTTTTTTTTTTTTTTTATTGGAGAACACTCAGTATTGCGCTTGAATAATCGACAGAAGCCTTTTTGTGTTCTCAGGCTGAAGCTTCCCTCAGAACTAAGCATCTTCATTAGTAGTTTGAGCCATCACCTTTTAGTTGGCATGTGATCACTTGATATCTTGGAGACACTTGATAACAACAATTTTGAGAACATTGAATTACACCGTTGAAAGAATTCTCAAAAGGAAAGCAGATTCAAAGATAATTTTAAAAATGAAATGATATTTCACAGAATGAAAATACGTGGCAGTTCAAACAGGATGTAAAGGCTTTTCTAACAGCATGGTTGAGAAGAATTTAAAATACTTTTCATATACAATCATCACATACATTGACCCCAATGATCTCCTAATCACTGTAGCAATTACAAAAAAACTTAAGATGAATAAAGGTCTTACTTGAAGATATCTTCATGGAATGTGACTACTGCTCAGCACAGAAAGACTCAAGACACCTGATAGTTCCACATAACTGCCCAGGAAGAGTTCAAATGAATTACCAACCTCCTTTGGCTAATCTCATTCTTCTGACAATAGGCTCAGCCATGGACCCTGGACAGCTCCTGGAAGAACAAACTCTCTCCTGTCCCTTCCCAGGCTACTTTTCTACAATATAGCCATGTGGACATGGCAAAACCATGAAATTTTATCAGAGACCATTTATCCTCATCAAACATTGCATTTAGAGGCTGAAAAAATATCTTCCTTATTCACTGAACTAACTGCTTATTCTTTAAGAAAGGCAAATTCTTATTAACTGGTCTATTAAAGCAGGTACTGGAAGAAGTGGTAGAGAAGAAAAGACAGCTCTGTCTGGCTTGGGAAGCATTGTTATTAAATCCACAAAGATAGAGGATACATATTATAAGGAAGGAACAAGTAGAATGGACAGAATGAGACTAGAAGGGATTATTATTATTATTATTATTATTATTATTATTATTATTATTATTATTATTATTATTATTATTATTATTATTATTATTATTATTATTATTATTATTATTATTATTATTAACTGTTCTGCTGTAGACTTGCAAAAAAAAAAATTGCATAGAGGTAATCCTGCATAGCACTTACCAAACAAAAATTATTTGTCATGAAATGGTTGGACTAGAAGATCCGATGGGTCCCTTCCAACCTGGTTGTTCTATGATTCTATGATTCTATGAAATTCATGAATTGACCTAATGAATTTGGCACATTCCTTTCTATTCCTATAGTTGCATTAAATCTGTAAAAAAATCATTACATGAAATCAAAACATGAAAAGAATGATGTGAAGTCTAACAAAAGTGTAAAAAAAGTATTAAATGAAATAGATTTTAGGTCATCAGGCTGATATGTCTATTTGTTTAAAATATTTATTTCTGCATGGAGTTTCCCAATGTTCTTATTCACTTCTGGTAAGATTATGAGAATAGAGATGACATTTGAAGACTACTACAAAACTACTTAATCAATTTTTTCTTGATTTTTGTTAAACCTCATCAGCCCTTCAACGAGGACCCCACTTAGAAAGGCATAATGCAATACAAAATTTTGTTTCTGCAGCCATAAACCCCCAATATGTTCCAGGTAAAACATAAAAATATATCTTATAAAAGCCTTGAATGCAGAGCTAGTTTAATATGGAAATGTTTGTTTCCAATTGATGAGCACCTAGCCATTACACATAAAGACTTATCCTAAGAGATAAAATGCTTGACAGTTTTTAATTACATTGTCCTGACTTGCAGTTTCAAGTAATTTGTTTGTTTTTCTTGTAGTTCCATGACTACTTACCTATTTGGCCTCTATGCATCTTTTTGGGTTTTTTCTTTTTCCTTCTTTTTTTTTATGGTGGGACAACAGTCTAGCTTCCTAGATAGAGAATAACTTTTTTTTTTTTTATTTTTAACACACAAAGATACTGATGGCTTTGTTAGCGTTTGAATGCACTAAGATGCAGTTTAAAAACCTTTCACTTTGAAGATGTTAGTTCTTCATGCCTTAACTTGCTTAAATTTTGCAGTGAATTTTTGTTTTTCCTTTGTTTTACGCTTTCTCCATTTGTTTTAATCACAATCAAAGGTAAACCAACTGTAGTTTTGGTAAAGTCACAGTCTTTAGGAAGAATCTTGGGTAACATGTACCAAAACTAGACTTTTATATTTGCAATGCTGTAAATTACTATAAGTTTTAAAACAATTGTTATGAATTCAGTTACATGTTGGGTTCAATTGCTGTTTTTTTAAAAAAAAATAAAGCAGAGATACGGTAACTAACATTTAAAGATCAAAATTTTACATTTAAGCTGAGCACTTTTGGTGAAATATTTTATTCACCATAAATGCTTATAATCTGTCATTTGGCTTCTCTGTAATACATTGAAACAATAAAAAAGCCTCAATGATGCTGGTTAAAATAAATCAGGTACCAGAATTCTTCTCAGCTTCAAAATCATTTTGATCTGATTATACTTTGAGCAAACAATCACCATTATTTTCAGGAGAGTGAGTAGGGATTGAAAATTATAACTGTATGGAGCAATGTTTGGCTATGCTACTGATCAGATGCACTGATACTTTTGTAAAAGTAAGTCTTAAAAGGCCTATCAAAGCCAATGAAATAAGAAAACAAATAACAATGTAAATTGAAAAGAATAAGCGTAGTGTTTAATGAATACTTATTGACCAATAACCTGCAACTAATGTAAGTATAGATTTTTACTTTGGCTATTCATAGCTCTAAAAGGCAGTCATTTGAAGCTGTTCAGGCAATAGGTGAAGTGACGGTTAACAGAAATGCATTTCATTAAAAGCTAAATTAAATAAGACTAAATTGGAAGTAGATAAAAACCCCTGCATACTTTAATACACCCTTGGCTGTTCTTATTGTTTGGTCTTGATGGTTCTTTTGCGTGTAACACAGGAAGGTCAAAAACTGAGGGTTGTTTTTGCTATTGCCAGCATTTCTAGAAGAAATTGCAATGTTAGCTTGATACTTCTTACAAATGACCTGTAAGTTAGCGATGCCTTGTAATGAATTAGCAGCTGACCTTCTAAAGCCACTCAGTAATCAGGATTGTACATTACAAAGCGCACACTCTTTATGTGGGACTAAATTGGACAATCTATATTTACACCTGTTGCTATATCACCATAGGACACATTTTGTTTTAAAGGAGGTATATAGAACTCATGGATTCGTGTAATTTATACCAGCATATAAAGAAATCTTCAGTAGCTTAATTTCTGCCAAAATTAAAGGGAACTTAAAATCTCAAGATACAACCACAGGAAAGATTTGTTAAGCCCCAAAGTCCAAGCATGTATTTTCTAATATAATGTAAATTACTGATCACAACAACAAGACGTACTACACATGGCAGAGCTAGCATGACAGGTACATTGCTCTTTGTCCAGAGGGCAAGGGAGGATATCTGCAGGATTTGGGAGCTGAGTCCCATTTAACTGCCTCTGGGGCTGGTTGACCTCAAGCTCCAGGGAATAGCATAATCCAAAATCCATTGGATCAGGAACGAAATCTCAAGTGTTCTATTTCCAGATAAGTGTTTTGTCCATTAGGTTAGAGTAATTACTTTTTTTCCCTCCAGACGAATTAATGTTTACTTGTCTTTGCAAAAACAGCTTCTTCTAGCATGATGACAGAACATTTGCCACAGCAAACTCTATAAGTAAATAACAACTTTCACTTGAGAAATCTGTATTATGAGCTGAAAAGTGCTTGGGCAGGGACTGACAATAAAAACATGTCAATGAGCTGACTGTTATTGTCGTATATTACAGCAGGAGAGGACTACTGCTTCTACACCTGTAAAATCACATGTGAATGGGCTCTCTCATATACCTGAATGCATAAGAAGGATCTGAGCAGTGACTTCTGACTTATCAAAGAAAGGTGAGTCATCCTTTAGTTATTTTTAGTTTGATGTCCTGCATTGCAGGTTCTCTATTTGGTATCTAGTATAACTGACTTCTGGTGCAAGTGAAGGTGGAAAACTATTTCCACAAATAATGCTCCCACAAAGAAACCAAATTCTATTAAGGAGAGAAATAGTTTCCTGGCCTCACAGGTAAAACAGAAAAAGTCATTATAAATCTTCTCAGGGCTCAAGACTGATCTTGTACCATAAGCATTCTTCTTTTCACACATATTCAGTTGTAATTTGAGTATTCCAAACTCCTCCCTTGCCTTGGTGTGGCTAGTTTTTGCAGCTCCTCAGATAATGTGCTAGCACTTTGGATCTTGTTCTTAGGCACCTATTTCTCCATCTTTAATCAGTTCAGAAACTCGGGAACTGGATTTCACAAGCCTGCTGTGTATTCCTGGTGATATAAGGTATCTCTGGTGTCATGATATGTAGCCTCCTCCTCATTTTAGTTCAATGTGCCTCTTAGAGCAATTCCCAAGGTGGTGGAGCTCAGAATGGCTCCCCTTAGAGCCACAATCACTAGACACAACTAACTTCTAAAGCAGGAAGCTGGGAAAAATATAATAGCTTTTAATGAAATAGTGTTCTTTTTTGTGCAGGCTGTTTTCTTGGGGTATTTTCCTGTAGTGTAACCTTTGACAACAAAGGATCTTTCAGGAAAAAGAAAGAACAATTAGCTTTTAAAATTGAATATATGAAGATATGAACAACACAGGGAAATTAAAACTCAAGGTGAGCTTCAAGGCATTAGGGCATGGAGGTATGAGGAAGGGAAGCAGTGAATGATGGCAGTGATTGAAGAAGGGAAACCAGAGGGTATCATAGGGCACAGGCTTCCACACAAGCATCTCCATGAGGCTCCTCATAGCAGGTGTTAGCCTGCCCCTGCCCCCAGCAGCCATCCTCAGTAATATAAAGGCACTAGTGCTTTTCTATATCTTGCCCTTTAAATGCTCAAAAGGGTAAAAATCTGACTTCTCAACATCATTTCTATATGTGCAGATGACAGAAGTAAGTGAAAAGAGGATTTTCCTAGTATTTTAAACCAATTATGAGGCAAATATTAAAGAATGGTTTGTAAAGGTTTAGCAACATTTTAATGTTACCAGTGGAGTTATGCATAGCTGTGAATATATACCTCCTCTGTTTTGTCCATATGGTCACAAGAGAGTGAGTCCAACACCATCCTTGCTTGGCAAAAATTTCCATGAGAGATTTATTCACAGTAATTCACAAATTGTTTTACAATATAGTTACACAAAATGTAAGTTTAATATTCAGAAAAATAAAATGTGCAATTAAATATATTCAACATAAAATTTATTCAGATTCTTAAATTGTTGAAGGACTGTTTGGTTTCTAAAAGTACCTCTCATGCCTTTGTTGCTTAAAAACCACAATCGAAAATTGTTTTCCACCACAGACTGGTGTTGCCAAGCACCAGTGTACCATAAACCATAAAACTTTTTACTGTTAGAAGTATACCTCTCTGAGAAAAGTTTATGAGAATATTAAAAGCTTTGCAGTGTTCTCCAGAGACCTATAAAGACCACAATACAAAACTATGGCAATACATGACAAAGCAAATCTGTAGATCAGGAAGACTATTCATGGAGAATACTTAATAATCTTCCTTTGTCCTGTTTTACAAAGAGAGTTCTATCTCAAGTGCCTTCAAAGAACAAATCTAATGTGATGTAATGTGCAGTTAGGCACTTAGATGGCCCAAACCAAGCCATGCAGGACTTTGTAGGACAGCTCTTTCTTAAATTCCACCAGCAGATCAAGCAATAACTAGTACAGATTTCTGGACTATACTCACTGTTTGTAACTTCTTTTCAGAAAGAGAGAGCAGGAATTTAATCTTGCTGAATATTATTAATGTGCAACCTTAAACAAAAATGAGGTCAAAACAGGGGTATTGATCACAGCTTTCTCCAAAACAAGCTTTACTTATAGTCCTAGCTGAGGGAAGATTAATTTCTATACCAGCGAGTCTTCCGTTCCCCTGATGTCACAGTTTGACTTTTACCCTTCTGAAGGGCTAGGGACATTTAATTTTAAAGCAGATATGAAGTCTCTGTCTCATGTGTAAATATTTGTAGTGATTTTGGGGAATATTTTGACTTTCTGAAACTGTTTTAAAAGAATGTGTGAATGTACGAATATATTTAAAGTTTAAAGTGACAGAAGCAGAACAAGATGTATTATATTTTATGAACAATATCCATCTCTTGATACAAGCTAAGCTAACATCATGCATTCTGTATTGTGTATTCTGTGGGTGTGTTCTCTACGCTTATTACTTATTTCTTATGTCTTATTGTCAATCTGCTGGGGGGTAGGAAGGCTCTGCAAAGGGACCTGAACAGGTTGGACCGCTGGGCTGAGTCCAACGGTATGAGGTTTAACATAACCAAATGCTGAGTCCTGCACTTGGGGCACAACAACCCTGAGCAGTGCTACAGACTGGGAGAAGTCTGTCTAGAAAGCTCTGGAGGAGAGGGACCTGGGCCCAAGAATAGCTACATAATCTATTTAAAATTTGAAGGTTAAGACTAAAGACACATATTTTAATTCCACAA
This sequence comes from Coccyzus lansbergi, assembly GCA_033558105.1. Taxonomy (NCBI): domain Eukaryota; kingdom Metazoa; phylum Chordata; class Aves; order Cuculiformes; family Coccyzidae; genus Coccyzus; species Coccyzus lansbergi. Next base: position 587,967 of record JAUMJK010000016.1, read on the forward strand.
TAATGTCTAAAAAGGCTCTGAAATTGAAATATCTTAACCTACAACTGATTCTAAGAAATATATGCATTCAATATATATACTAAAAAATAAAGTTTGTAGTGATACACAGGCCTTAAAGCACTTTATTTACTGCACATGGATATAGTGTTCATTACCAAAGTGTAAAATGAAAAAATAAATTCATGCACACATAAAATAAGAATGAAGTAATCTAACTTAAATAGGTTCAGGGACAGTGTCTATTCAAGAGATAAATGTTTAAAATCTTAGAAGACAATTTTTCATATCTCAGTTTCTTTAGAATGATTTTGTGAAGCTCTTGCTACCGTTAATAAAGGTTTAAGGTTGTAATATGGATGAACTATGTATGTAACATACATAAATATGCATATTTAAGCATCCAAATTGCTCGGTAGATTTTCTCAAATAAAGAGCACTTGGCGGTGATAACAATTTAAAATACACAGAGAATATCATTACAAGAATATTTTTTCACAAAAGTAACTAGCAAACACGTTAAGCAAAAAATATTTACATATCTTGTTCATATATTTCCTGCCTCTGATCATGGTGGCATAGCACGTACATGCTAGCATATAAATAGAGATAGTAGCTCAGCTGAAGGGTACACACCCAGACAAATGTTTTATCATAATCATCTTGTACAAGGTATTTTAACACAACAAAATTTTCAAGTAATTTTTTAAATCCAGAATGTTTTTGAGACCTTCCATCTGTAGTAAAAATAAGAAAACCGGTGTGTTTCTTATCAACTTATTTGAAAGAAGAATCTTATTGAAAACTAAACTCATTTCAGTTACATGCTGAAGTGATTGTGCTAAAGGGTCTTACTGTACAAACAGAGCACACAAGCCAAAAACAATACAAGCCTTTAGCTGCTGGCTTTAGCCAGTCTCTTTCAGTGCAAATCATAATTGCTTTAGGACTTTCTGAATCCACTTTTGAATTCAAAGCTTCAGACAAATAATTGGATTTCCTGAAAACATGCTGAGCTATGTTGCTCTCCCTGTCTTGCTTTATGTCCTCAGGGCTCCAGTCTCTGCTCTATATCAAGCTGCACCTAGTAGGCTAATTGGAGGGATGGGTAGATCACTCTGCATTAACATGTCCATCTGTATTAAATAAAATCTCCTCAACAGTCTTTATCATCTTCAACGGAATTATCACTTCAGAGTTGAAGACACAGAAAATCAAGTAAAAATGGCTGTTTAATTCACAAATGGCTTGAGTGCCTTAGCCCTGTGGACCTATGATCCAAGCCAATCACACTTTAGCTGACTTATTTTTACAGTACTTTGACATTGTATACTCACTTCATGTGTCTCTGACTGCAGGGCAGCTCTAAATATGCTCTGGGCTATCTGCCTAGACATTTCTTGCTGTAGGAAAAGTGCAGTTGAAATACCATTTGAGTTTGATCTGCAAGGCTTGTAAATATGTAATATCAAAGATTAAGCTCTTCAGTTTCCCAGCATTGTGACAGGTGTACAAAAGATATCATATTAACAAATGAAGTATTTCTTTTGTATTGTTGTCATTTAACATTTGTAGTATGAGGCTGGTGACCTTTTTTCCCCTCATGTGTAGATAGCAATAATCAATCTAGAGTGGCTCCTGAGATAAAAAGATTGTTCTTTGCCTACAAAATCTCTGGGGTCAGGTTTGCACTAAGAGTTCTCCTGGCACAGCTATTTTTGTTCAGAATCTGAAAAATTCACACCTTCTTGCTGACCTCACTGTGTTGGAAAACACTAAAACCCAGCACTGTGAGGACACAGTAGCGCTCTAAGGGAGGTTTGTATGGCTTCACTTAAGACATTCAAGGAAATGGCACAACAACCCTGTCAAGAAATTATTTTCTTGTGTCTCAGCACCAATTTTCACCTCTGAGCATTGTACTTGCAACCTCCTTTGCTGCTGCTACCACCTGTACTTCTCTTATCTTTGTTGTCCCAAGCACAAAAGAAGATGGAGACAACTGCCTTCATAGTAAGCAATTATCTTTTGCAATCTATGTCAGTTAGCTTGATAGGGTTTGACTTACAGTTCTGGTTCTTTGTGGACTATTATTTTAAATTAGTTTTTTTAAAAATAGTTGCTGTGTTCTTGGATTCTATTATTTTGTAGTTACTGCTAGCAGAAGACATTGTGTATAGCTGGAGTACAAAGGTTGCAAATACTGCAAAGAATCATGCATTAATATCAGAAGCATACCTACCCGACCATCTTTTCCATTTTTGCTCTTCAGTCTGAATCTGCACAAATTTAAAACTGGATTTGTCTCCTAAAATTTGTACCTTTACATGATATATCAAATAACCTTACTGGAAAAGACCAGAGGATTAGTGCAGAATTCTGTCTTCTTGCAGTGGCCAGGAAGGGTGAAAGAGCTAGTGTCACCTGCCTCCCATGAGGCAGCAGGCATGAGCAAACCATCAGCTAATTCAAGAGTTAGTCTCTGCTGTAGGTCAATTCTTAATAAATTTATCAGTGTAGTCCCAGTAGTTTTGAACTCCGCAAATTACTTCTCTCCATGTTGAAAGTAGACCATATACACCTACCTTCTCTCTCAAGTTTCTTAGTCAGCTTTTGCCTGTGGAAAGACCTCCTTTATTCTGCTAAGGCTACTCAGTTTCCTCCACATCCCACCTAATTCAGGGCTTTCTCCTCCTAGAGCAGATCCTTAGAAACCTTGTTTTCTTTTTGCACTGTGAAGCACTCTCCCTTTTGATTGGCTACAGCTGCGATACTCATGGTCTACGAATCATGGGAGGTTTTTATTATTGAGATTAAGTTCTAACCCACCCATCCCCATCATTTGAAAATACGTAATAATTTTGACAAACCTTAATGGCTATTCCAGATGTCCATTTGTTGTGGGGTAACACACAAACTATGACATTACAATTGGTCACAAAAACATAGTCGCCGTCTGTGATGATGGGTTTTCTACTCAACTCTTGATGTATAAACCAGGAATTCAGTTATGTCTGACAGTGGAAAAGTTGGAATTAAATCCTAATATTAAATGGAATATAGAATTCTCAATCCATGAGAGTTGACAGGGTTTGTTTAATTTTTTTCAGAAACAAAATTTAGTCTGACGAAGAAACTCTCCATTAACAATGTAGCTGTAACTGTTATAGATCAGGCTCACACAGTTTCATGTGTAATTAATCCATTTATGTCCTGATAAGAGGCATTAAGACGAAGCTGTGAAAAGTTACGTCTGAGTCACTATGCAAGATGGTAGACCCACATGATGATGCAGGTAGGAATGTACCTCAGGATGGTTGTATTCCAAACTCCTGCTCAAAGCAGGGTCTGCTGTGAGGTCATACTGGGTTGTTCAGGGCTTTATCTGGTCCTGAAAACCATGAAGTGCTCGAGCATTAGGCTTGCACAGCCTTTACTTGACTCATCAACTCCTGTTTCAACTTATGCCTTTGACAGTTGTTCTTCCATCATGCATTTCTGAGAGGAATCTGTCTTTATAGAATCATAGAATGGTTTGGGCTGGAAAGGACCTTTAAAGGACATCTAGTCCAGCACTCTCCTACAGTGATCTTGACTCTGTGTGTGGCCAGACTGGATGGTGTGGAATTCTATTCTGAAAAGGGAAAAAGTAATAAGGTCCCTCTACACTTGCTTTCTCCTGGATCAAATTTTCCTCCCCATGGAATTTCTATTGAAAGAAAATACGTAAGTGCATGTGCCAAGTTCCATCTACAAACTAAGGTCTACTTGGTTGAGCAGGTGAAGTGTTCGAACATACAGAATGGGTTCTGTGGGTGACAGTCTGTGACTGTTTAAATTATAAGCAGTGGTAACTGTTTGATTGGCATAATTCTTTGTGGAAGTATTTGGTTTTACTCTGGAGTTTGTCTATGTTAAGACAAAATCTTATACCATAGGCATTACTCCCAGAATCTTGGATGATGTTTTTCATTTAAAAACTTATTTTTAAGCCTCATACTTTCATGTTAAGGATGGAAACACAAACATTTTCTTTAGACTGCAAGCATGGTTCTAAGGCGGCAGCAAGGAAGAAACCTGCAGACATCATGCCTGTGTTGGAACAAATCAAGCCTAAGTGACACTTATGGAGGAGGTTGCTTGGTTTAGGGAAGAGACTGGATTCTCCTCTTTGGTGTGATGTGGAAGCCCACAGGGCTCTGCCCTTCTGCTTTCTCATGACCTTGTGTAAATTAGCATTTAATGACCATTCTAGGCAAAAGGCAGTTAACTGCCTCATCAGGGGAAAGATAAATTTCTCATAGCTTTTCAGAAAAGAAGTAGTTGGCTTTGCATCAGAATAAACATGTTGCAGAGTCCAGATCCCTGCAGCCAGTTATTATTTAAGCAGTAAAATCCTTACAGCCTTTTGGCATCCAGCCTTATAGCTTTTGTGGGAAAGGAAGAAGTAGTATTACTTTCCTTCTTGCTATTTAATTTATATCACAGAAATGGAATGTCTTTCACAGTTGCTTGTATGCACTTTTGTAATTCAAAGATGTAAAGCCAAAAGGTCCCTGTGATTCCCAAATGTTCTGTAGCCAGGCCTCTCTTAAAACTCTTCCAAAACTTACTAGCATACTATTTAGGCCAGAATCCAATATTTGGATAGCTCTGCTTAAAGTCCTCTGCCAATCACCTGACAGAAAACATGACTGTGCTGTTGAAGGAAGGAGGAGCCACCTTTGTTTTCATAACAGGACAATATTTTATAAACTTTTCTTTAAAGTATTTATGAAGACTTTTTGTTAATCTAATGCCCTTTGGGTGCTGAGACTAGCCATAGGTATGACAGCCACAACTAACTTATAGTTTTCAACAAGATGATAGCAAGAGGAATGTTAGAAAATCCAGTTGCCTTGCAAGTGACAGTCCCTGTACCTGGAAAATAAATTGAGACCTGGTAATATTGTCTTTAATGAAGGGACTAGTAAAATCTCAATCTATTCTGTTCTTCCAAAGGTAAAGAAGGGAAGTAACTTTGAGACATGAATGCAGAAAATATTTTCAATTTTTTAACCAATGTGAAAAATGTGTAAAATATCCAAGTTATTATAAGTTGAAACTAGTTAGAAGTCCTTTTTTTTTTTCTCTCTCTATATATAGTAAAGGCAATTAATTTATTGAGGAGCCCTCCTCAATTTGTAGTAGTACTCAGTTACTTAAAATCCCTGAAACATGCTCCCAGAACACTGGTCATGATTCATTAATTGTGGTAGTAGATTCAACTGCGTAAAAGCTCACAATCTAATAAAAGGTGGTGGAAATTCAATGGATTTACTTCATGACCTTTCAGGTAAGAGACAGAGTAGTAGGTTTAAAGAAGTAGCTATGCAGTAGACAAAGCAATATCAAGAATGATAAAGAGAGGGATGTGGAGGACTAAGATGCAATTGATTCAATTGAAGGTACTGCACAGATAGGCAAAAGCAGTCAGAGTAAACCTTGTGGAGCACTTGCAGAGATGGCATCTCCCCAACAACAAGATGCTATCAGGGATGGCTTGAAGGGGTGCACAATAAAAAATGACAGTCCTGACATGCTAGGAGACTATTGTAGCATTGAGCATTGGAACGGGGCATCCTAAACAAGTGTAGAGGCTCCCTCTGTAGAAGTATGCACGACAAAGTTATGGTTAACCTGCTCTGTTGTTGGATCTTTGTTAGTCGCATTTCAAGTTGGAGGCAGAGAGACCTCAGAGAGACTCAGGGAACTCAGAGAGACCTCTCCCCATCAAGGTTTCTGTAGCTCTGTTATTCTGTGATTCAGACTATATTGATAGAAACAGAGGAATCGTAGGCAATAAAAAATGTTGTGACATCTTAATGTCTTCAGAATGATATTTTTATTTTCTAGGCTGTTAGATGAGTTTAGCAATGCTTTCCTTGTCACATTGCTGTTTCCCTGTTAGCACGGAGTGCAAGAAAACCTATTACAGACACCTCCACTCACCACTTGAGAGGTGGTTTAGACAGGAGAATTTATGATTTTCATGGACTACTTCTTCAGTAGAGCTCATAGATGAACTGCAAGATTTACTTTACTTAACATATATATATATTAAAGCTACTGTTTAAGTGGTCATCATTGCCACATTTATATACTCAGTTCACATCTCCTAGCAGTATCTTTTCCTTAGTATTCACTTTTAGCAATATTGAGTAGAAATAAGGTAAGTGTTCCAGTGGCAGAATTTCCCAAAAATCTGGTTATTTTTCAGGTGTAAATATATGTGTGTATACATATATAGATATATATATTTAAGCCTATAATATTTAATATAGTATCTTAAAATTAACCCAGTTTTTCTTTCAGTTTAAGAACACAGCCTCAGATCTCAGATACGTCAGTAAAAAAGTCACACATGATCATAACAAATATTTGAATAATATGCATTTTGTATTTATTTAGTTTTAAGTATATGAAAAATATTTTATCCCTGACTGTCTGCAAAAAAATTTCTTAGCTTACTTGTGATATAATTAGAAAAGTAGACACATCTATTTATGAACATGTGTTTTACACTTATCTTTGTTTTTCTTTACGGCTTTTTATGGCTTAGGTTGTGTCTAACTGAAGTTTTACTGTGGATATGAAGTGAATCTTGACATCACAGTGGCTTACCATGCTTTGGCACACACTTCAAAACACATGGACTAAATGTTGGATGAAATTAAACCAGAAGGTGCACTCCAGGAGTGTACCTCACAAGTTGCAACCACTAATACTCACTGAGTCATTCAGTAGTCATAGTGTGCGTCTAAAAGAATGACCCCCAAAATGTATGTAGGACGCAACATGTAGGTCATGTCTTCAGCACAGATTCTTTTGCTCTGCAGGTCTACACTCTTTGTTATTGTATGTAAGCCTTTGGTAAGTAGGACATATAAGGCTCTAACTGAGATGGAAACTAGAGAATAAGTGCATTTCCAATCTGATGTGTTTCTTTTGTATGCAGCTTGAAAAATAATGGTACTGAGATGTAAAACAATTTTTAACTTTTTGATTCATTAGACTATATAAAGTTTTACTCATCATTGCTATCTATGTAGAAAGTAGACTTATAATACATAATCAAAATACAATCTCTGAAAAAGGGAAGGTATATCTTTTCTTTCTGTATTAATGTTGAAATCTGGCTGGATAAAGACGGTGAATTTTCCCAGTTTAGATCTTTCACTGATCTGGTTTAACATAGTGTAACAAAAGTACTAGTGAGAATGCAGATAAATGTCTAGGAAGATATTGTCAGGAAAAGATTTGTAGCAGCTCTTCTCTTACACCCCAAAAGCCCTCAATGCATAACAGATAGTGTATACATGATTGCACTTGTAATTCTAATTTGATATAATTTTCTTAATCTGTGTACAGTAAATACAGTAATATGATAGTTCATGATAGACTAGAAATATTACGTACATGTCTAAATGAATCACTTCTAGATCTCATTATCATAAGAAATCTCTTGCAAGATGTTCTTGGTATTAGACTTTCATCGAGCCAGTTAATATTATTTAATTAGATGTTAGGTAAGTTAAAAAAGGTATCTTTAGAAAGAAAGGGATGATTGCGTTGGAAGTGGCTTACTAGCAAAAAATTTAAGACATCATGATAGAATATTTGTATTAAATATGGGATAATTTTGATTTATTTTGTCTGAAGAAATTGTATATATTGAAGTCCAGTTGCTAGAAAATGCACTGTATCTAAGTGAATGTATACGTAACACAAAAAAATCAGTATTTCAGTATTTTGCATTTATGATGGCGAAATCTCAGTTTAACCCATTGTGCTCTATACATATGGCATTCTTTGACCTAATGGAATGAAAAAAAACCATATTCACACCTAAGCCGGATTTTGTCAGCTGATGCTATTAACCTGCACAAAATTTCTTAATCTTGATCTTTCATCCACAGTGAAATGCTGAAATGCTTATGCAAAACATAACTAAATGAGTTAGGTAAGTATGTGAGTACTTCAACTCATCTTTTATTCATTTAAAAAACCCCAAAACTTCAATACCAAAAGACTCTCAAAAAGGAAGAGGAAGAAGTAATTTTTTTTTTCTACTCAAAGCACAATCTGTCTCTCTCTCCTATAGGAAAAGCAGTTCTGACTTATAGTGCTATTCTGGCAGAAAAAGACAAAGCTTTTCTCCAGGCCATATGATCACGAGGGCTAGAGTCTGAGATGAGGTGATGAAAGCAATAGTACCATCTCAGGTTTGACCCACAAACTGCATTGTAGATATCTGAGATATTTCTAATTACTGATGTTAGTAATAAGTTGGTATGCACTTTACCAGGATCCTGAGTCTTACTACCACTCAATAAATACAGTTCAGGATACGGGCACAGTACACAGATGCTTAAGGTCTCTGGCATGAGAGCTCTTTGAAATTTACAATTTACATTTCCAAATTCACTGTAAATCAAAGAGATAAAATTGGTTCAATAAGGACTATTTTCTGAGTCTGAATGTGTCTTGTAAAATGCTGAACTGGGGAAAGATGTACGTATATCAGTGTGCTCTTTAAGGTATTCTTATGGTGTTTCCTTCTAGATTTTTCCTAGGAATCAGGAGGCAGAAAACGTACTGACATTTTTCTGATCATTGTCTGCAAGCGGCACCAGGCTGAGCACCACACATAATATGAGCCTTTTATAACACAATCTGTTCTCTTCCTTCTCTGTACTATCAACAGAGGTCATTATATCATTGTAACAATGTTGGGATTTTAATCATCATAGCAAGATATTTAGAATTGTACTAGTAGACTCACAGGTAAATATAATTCAAGGTCCTAAAGGTTTTGCTTCAAGATTTCAGGCTTAGGTACCTCTGCATTCAGTTCAATTTTTCTTCATAACCATCAGGGTCAGAGGGTGATTCTTTTAATAAATTTAAATAGAAATTGTGGAGGGAAATATGACAGCCTTAAAAGTATTTTCAGACCACTGACCTTAAGGCAGGTGGGATAATTTTGAGCCCTGAAGTCGAAGGAGGTTTCCTGAAAGACTAACAATATAAAATCACTTATTTAAGGGACAAAAATGATGGCAAAATATAAGGAAGTTAGTTCCTTGAGAACACTTGAGGTGAATTGACTCATCACACTAGAACCAGAGAATAAGAAGAGAAGAACCTTTGAAGCTGGAGGGAGTTTCTTCAAGCACAGGTCTTCTTGAGTGCTTTTATTATGAAACAAAATATGTGAAAATGATAAACTATGCTGATGGCATGAAGTTTTGCCAACATGACAAAGGATTAAACTGGCACCCAGGAAGAAGCAAAATATGTTGAACTTGGAAGCAGTGGAAATAGAAAAAAAATAATATTAAAGAAATACTATGAAAAGCAAAGTACTGCTTTCAGAGTAGTAGTATAAAGAATTTCTATAACCTTGTAATTCACCAGTTGGAAATAACATAGAAGAAATATTGAGTATAACAGCTGATGACATTAAGAACTTGAAAACATGATATGCACTTGCAAAAGGTGCCCTGTAGCTCATCTTGAGAAGTTTCTGCCACCCCTATTTCTTCACATAAAAGCAAATAAAAGAGTCCAGATACACTCTCCTCATGAACTCTGTGTGTATTTCTGGATGACCACGTTTAGCAGGAAATATATTGACAATAAAATACATATAGCAATGGTGAGGGAAATATTGGACCTACAACACAACAGAAATCAAGATAAGCTCGATGCTTTTTAGCCTAGAAAAATGAATGCAGAGATGAATTATGATCGTTTTGCATAAATATGTCAAGGGATCAAGATAAAAGGAAGGAGAAATATCAGGTACTAAAGGACAATTTTCACATAGAATCAAAGAGGAAAGAAACTGTCCATGAACAAATATGTCTACAAATGAGAGAGAAGTTTTGCACCAGAGTCTTTAGAAAGAATCACACTGTAGCAGAATCGTGTAGCTAGTACTTTTAAGATAAATCTTGATCAATTTACAGGGAGTATTATGTGTTATTGTTTCAGTAATTGCAGGAGAGAGAACTAGAGTCTGTTTTCTTGCTTCAGTTGTAGAAAATGTAATAATAAATACATTATATTGACCAGTTCACGACATCCTACATTTATTTTTAATGTTGTTCTTCAATGTATTAAAATAATAATAATTAAGGGAACCTAATTACACTTTTCTCACAGGATATCTGCTAGATGCCATGTTCCTTTTCAATAAAAATAAAATTTTATGTATTATTGCTTATATGGAGTCAAGAGTCCTATTACTGGAAGCTAATAGCTGAAATTAATTGATTTCATAATTTTAGAAGTCATTGTATAAGGGATCATTGCATCTGCTACCGATATTTTGATGGACTTGGTCCAGGAGAAGAAGCAACATAAGATGCTTTACATGATCACAAATAGTGAATAAAGAACACTGTGTTTCAGAAACAAGGTCGGATATGCACTCAAGCCCAGATGGGTCATTGATCTGTGTTGCTTAAAAGATGGTGGTTTCAGAGACTCAAGAAGGCTCTTTAGATTTCTTTACATGTTTCTGAATACCATTCTCATTGTCACACCAGAAAATGATTCAACATGTACCAGTTAAGAACATGCAAGTGTGGAGGACTAGAGAGGCATGACTATCTATTGTGAATAAGCAGACCATAACTCACAGTATCATCTTCTTAAATTCCTATTCATGGGACAGAGTAGCAATAACACCAATACTTCAGATTTCCTACCTTTTCCTCTTGAAATGGTGTCCTGTCTTTTCTTTTACCTCAAGTAATTTTCATTTTTCCATTATTTTCATAGGAAGGCTGATTAAATGCAACAGAAGTCCTCCACGTTTTAAGAAAATCTTTTCCCCATGAAATTTTATTTGCAGTTTTTGGCAGAGGTAGATACTGAAAATTTTCTCACTTGTGCACTGCAGGAAAATATTGTCAGCTTGGCACAATCACACAACATACTGAGACTAATGCTGCTACCAAAAGAGCATCCACAGCAGTGTGCTGTACTGGGAACATCAGAAGCTGTTTAGAGCACTGTGGCAGAGAAAAAGAAGAAAACCAGGCCATCTTCTTTCATTGCGACCTCTAGATCTAGCATTTAGCCTTGGAGGTTTGCTCACCGTATACTGTCCTATGATTTGTAAAGTACTACATGACCAGGAACTCTCCTAGTGGAACAAAAGATGATTTGGATTATTCTGTTTGCAAAACCCAGAAAGCCTCCCTGTATCACTGCAAGAACTGGACCTGGAAGAGACCCAAGAAGGAACAGTCTCCAGAAAATGCATTTAGCAGGACTTTCCCATATTTTGAGTTTCCACAATGGAGGCATTCATTGGTACACTTTGAAATTTTCTTGGAAAATCCATGTTTTGAAGCTTAAGGAGTTCCCGAGGTGATTTGGTGTGTGCCAATCTGTCTATTTATCTCTCCTCTGTCTCCCTACATTTTGAATTCTTCTACTGATTTCAACCAAATATGACAGACTTCCTCTAAGCTTTATGAGATCAGAAGACATACACTGTTAAATATGCAGACAGCAAGAAAAAGTAATGCATTAATTCTCACTTTTCCAAAGACACAGGAGAGAGACTTTACGAATGCCCCAAAAGCTTCAACAGAAGCTAACAATCTTGCAGATGCTAAAGTCAATCAACAAAACTCAATTGTAAGCAGACATTGTTCATAAGTCTTGGATTGCTCCAAACAAACTTACTCAGACTGGAGAACATACTTTCACATGGGTTAGACAAAAGGAGGATATTCCATTCACAATCATTGCAGAGCAGGATAGGGACAGAAGAAATAGCTTTATCTCTAAAGTACAGTGGGGCTGTCCCACTGCACATGGTCTAGGGATGGAAGATCGAGAGTGAAAGACAATTGCATAATGAGATATCTGTAGAAGACGCTGTTAACGCACAGTTACAACTCAATTTTTTAAAAAATTTTGGAAATGAGTTCATTTAAAAAGCATTAACCTGTGCTGATACTGATAGGCTGTAGAGATGTGTTTCAATTATTTTAAAGAAAATATCAGAGTTAGCGTATCCCCAGCAAGAGTTACTTAGATTCAAAAGTCATGTGACACTTGATGTCTCTGTTGTACACTGTTGCATGTGGTTTGAGAAGGTTTTAGTTCTTTGCTAAAATGGGCTTTAGTAGGAGCAGCTTATAAATACAGCATGTGAACAGCAGTGACTAAACTGATGAGCAAGAATGCAAGAGGAAAAGAGGAAGAAAACAACTCTCCCTCCAAGTACTACTCTATCCAGATCAGGAACAGCAACAGAAACAGTAACTATGAGCTGAAAAGAATGACTTAGGTACTGCGGTTGCTGCTGTTGGCTTTGGACATTGCTGTGGTGCCTGGCAGTCTTTTTCAAGTACAGGTCCTCTTTCTGCTGAGCAAGTAAAACTCCCAAGGTTCTAAGTAGATTTAAATTTAAACTTGAAGCATAAAAATCTTCCTTGATGTCATACATCGCTTCAGCAGCAAAATGAGAGTTTTCCTTGCCACTTTTCATAGAATCATAGAATCACAGAACAACCAGGTTGGAAGGGACTCATCGGATCTTTTTGAGAGCAATGCCTGGTATGCCAGTGTGATTTTTGTCTCACCATTTTTTCCTTGAATTCATTCAACTTTAAAATATTTTTCCTTTTCTAATTTCTCCTGCACTTCTATATTTTTAGGACTTGACAAAAACTTCAAGCCGCTGTTGAAATAAATTTCTGCCAATATATGACACCTATATTTTTTGTGAAACTACCCTTAAAAATGGAAGGTATCACGCTGTCTGAAGTGACTAAAATCAATGCTATATTACTCTGAATTTTATTCCTTCAGTGTCTTTTTCTGATTTTTCAGTGTCTGAAATTAATTCAGTGGCCAGCCTGACTTTTAGAAGCAGTGTGGTGGATTATTGAAGCATAACATCCGAGAGTAAGAACTGCCTTATGCTACAACACAATCTCTCTGGTTTATGTAAGTTTTTGAACTAATTGGGAAATTTAATTTTGATCTTGCAGTCCTTCTCACTCACACTGCACTTGGCTGCTGCCCACCAGTGGTGCATTGTGGGGAATACATGAAAAAGAGAGAGCAAAATCTTATAGCTATTTATATTACATTAATAAAAGTAATATATGCCAAGATTGAGATATAGTTAGTTACTGTTCTGTGTCAGAGAGAAAAAAAATAAGGTGAATGTTATAAAATTATATACATAAAGGAGTCCTTACTACATTTCTCTATGCTAGTTGTTGATTTTCTTTCAGCTAAAGTAACTTAATTTAACATTATTTAGTATTTACCGTTGACCGCAAAAAGCTTATTTGCAACTTTTTGTTTTCCTTAGTGTTCACCCTAGCAGTGATATACATATTTCAGTGGATTACTGAGCTACTATATTGCTTGTCTAGAAAGACTGAACACTTTGCTTGCGTCTTAAATATTGGAAGTCATCATGCCTTTATATTTAGGCAATGTTTTAATACTGAAGAGACTAATAAACTTCTTAAACCTTACTAAACAACTGATTTAGTAGCTCTGTATATAATTGTTCTAATCAACCACTGACTAAATAAACATTAAGCAATGAAAAGGTACATAATCTTTTTACTATACAAGTTTATTAAGTCACATAGATATAAAATCAATTTTTATTTATACAGAGAAAGAAATACAAAATTCTCTGCTATTCTTACACATTTTGCAGTCCTGAGATATCTACAGAAAATCTGTATACCTACTGTTTTGAAGATTAGGGCTAAAGGTCTGACTTTTACTGTACTGCAATATAAATAATAATTTCCATCATTTCTTCTATCAAAGGACTAGAGACAGAAAGAAATTAATTCATTTACATGAAATCAAAAGTATTTTGCAGTTTGTAGTGGCTTTCAAGAATTTGGTTCTATTCAACTGCTGTGGTTATACCAAGGACTTTCTAGCATATCACTAACATCTATCATGCCTTCTTTGTTAATTCTGTGACATATAGTGTGTAACATTTTCTTTTGATCAGATTGTTAATTTGTTCAGTTTGCTTTGGAAAGATATCTGTGCTCGGATACTTGTCATCTCAAGTGTTGTTTAAAGGAAATGGACTTTGCATTGAGGATGAAAGATGGTAGCATTTATGCTGGTCCATACTTCTATGGAAGGTGTTCTGTTGACTACAAAAATGTTATATGTATGTTCATAAGTATTTTTTAAAACTACCAATAGAGCTATGGTAACATGCAACTCAGCATGGACAAAGTTACAGACTGAACTGCGGAAAAGCAGCTAAAAGTATGTGAAAAATGTTAGTTCTCAAAGTGATTTTTATCTGTATTTCACTTAGATTCAACTTGAATTAGCTGTTCTTCATCCATTTCTTGCTTTTTCTCCCAATTATAGGACAACCTAGGCACTGAAGGGGAAGGCAAAGTTTGCATCATGTAAATGTTATCTCCCTTGAGACCCATGTTGTCTGAGCATTTCTTACTGCTTCAAGTAGATACCAAATAGATGTGGAGAAAGAATATGGAACTGATAAATGAAGGACTGAGTCATGGAGGAGTGTTTTTCCATTACTGTTTTGGGTACATACTACCAGGAAGGATGTAAATCCTTCTAGTTCATTCAGCTCATCCCCAGCATCTCTGCAAGGAAAGCCCCCATTATCTCCTGCTGGGGAAGCCAATCACTCCAGGTTAGGAGAGTAAGTGTCTTGTACCCATGCACTCACAGGAGGCAATCATCCAACAAAACTCTAAAGCTGCTTCTGCTCAATGAGATGATCTAAATCTACATAGTCTCAAATATATAGTCTCTGCACTACCTAAGTGACCTTGTTGAATATTTTTTCTTAACTCCTCTATATATTTAGTCAGGAATGGAAGGTTTGATGATAAACAGTGACTGCACCTTTCATATATTCCTTTCAACATGTGTGAAGTAGAAACCTTTTGATCTCTGAATTAAGCGCTGGCTATTTTGGATGTGCATGTCTATGGTTGTTCAGAACTATGTTTCATGAGCCAGAGAGAGCAGAAGTTGGGTTCACAGTGTAAAGTCAATTACAGATGTCACTCAAGGCAAGGCTTTTAAACTTTGGAAATATTAGTACATTATTACTTGACTGGTACAGGTGAAAGAGATTCACATTATTTGAGGAGGCATCTTAAATGTGTGGAGCATCTGTGAATAAGTTTGACTCGGGATGACTCTTCGTAGCATTTAGTGCTAGGTTCTTTGGCAGCTGGTTAGCATGCCAACACTGACAGTGTGGATTAGCATAGCCACAGCAGGTTAATTGGAGGCCTTTGGCTTCTTACAGAGCTTCAGATTAGGGATGAATAATTCCTGAAATTTCCACTGTGCCAGACTTCATTTTTTTATTACTCATGTGGACACTTGCTTTTCATCTCGTCAGTGATACTGTAAGCTTTTTTTTAAAAAATTGTGGTATGGTTTACTATGATAAAATTTTTAACTTTTACATTGTGGTTTGTTATCTGCCAACATCATGGTATAATTTATAAATTTTACCTGTTTGATAGTCATAATTTGTTATAGTGCTCTTTCTGGATAATTTCAGTAATCAATATATATGTCTTGCCTGTATGAGAAAATAATCTATGCATATGTATATGCATGTCACCAGGCTCCAGTGCACATTCTTTTTTCATTTATTATGTCATAACACATTTCTTTCTGTTACCTATTTCTTTTAAAATGCCCACATTTTTAACAGTATTCATGTTATTTAATTTACAGTTTTCTCTATAGCATTTGGAAGCTTATGATGATTTGGATGCTCCTTTGCCACTTCTACATATCTATTTTCTTTCTGTATGTTTTTTCTTTCCATTTCTGTTTTCATGTTTCTTTGTTCTTCTACAATATCAGTTCATTGACTGGAACTTGCAATCTGTTATGTTTTCATTTCAATATAGATATCCGGTTTCTGACATAATTCTAATAATTAACCTGTCAGCATTTTTTTTTTGTTTTATCTTTATATATAGCTCATGTATACCCCCTTTTAGGAATTATCTTCCCAGAGTGAGAGATAAGATTTGCTGTCCATGTTCTATTTCACCAGATTTTTCTCCTCAAACTTTTTGCTATAGTCTCAAATCTCAAATTCATTTGTGCATCCGTGTCCAATTTATATTTAATACATGTTTCATTTCAGTTTAATGTAGTATTCTAGTCAAAGGACATGGTTTCTCTTGATCAGTTCCCATAAACAAGTCCTTTCCATTAATGATGTTTCATCTCTTTTTTAAAGTAGATGAAATCCTCTCTGCTGAAAAACTTAGTTCTGGACAATTTACTTTCTGTGGGGAACATTAGTGGTGTCATGCCCTTTGTTAAAAATATGAACTTTTCACTGCTGTTGGAATGCTTTTTAAAAATAATTTATTCCTTACAAGTACAGTGGCCATGTCCAAATGCTGCTGTTTATGTGCTGTGTTTTCAAAAAGTAATTCTGCTTGCATTTTGAAAATTTGTTGCAACAAACTGTCTCTGCATGCAGCATGAAGGCCCACTCCATGCTTTCTTTACTTTCACCATTCTTTCATGAAAACTTGCCACCTGGTCTTTAGGCTTCGCTGTTTTCACCTGTTCTTCCAGTTCTTCCAAATATTGATTGAACTACCTTTGTGGACCACTTTTCATTTTTGGCTCTTGGAAATCTTCTAAAGTCTCATCTCAAATTAAGGATTTAATGAAAATAATCAATTCACAGTTGTGTACTTACCTCAGTAGCTGTGTATATGTATATCCTTCAAAAGGTTCTTTGTGTTCTTACTCTTTTTCTGTAAAACACATTGCTGGGAGTTAATTACTTCTGTCTTCACTGCGATTGTCGAGTTACTATTCTGTTTTTATGTTACCTGAAACTAAAACTCAACAGGATGAACAGAAGGTATAATTAACATGTACATATAATCTTTTTCTTTATGGTTTCTCTTGCTTTCTTGAAGAAATCACATACTTACATCCTAGTTGTTTACACATGGGATTTTTCAACAGCCTCTGTATTCTTCATACACTCCCCACTTTTCCCTGATTTCTCAGTTATATTGGTGTCAAATTCGTGAACAAATAGATCTGTCAGATACTGGCATAAGCCATAAGATGTTTGTATTTAGAAGCAAGGGAGATGAGGAGTGTGAACTACCTCCTTCAACAGTGGTGAGTTGTTAAATCAAAAGATATAGGAACCTTAGAAAATTACACTTGAAGAAGCCTGTGTAGGACAACTATCACAATGCTCTCTCATGACTGCAGAGTGAGGTGAGGAACAAATGGACAGTTCACGAGGTCACTCTGTTCCCAGCATTGACTGAATCACAGTTGAAGATACAGAGAAGGGATGACATACTGTTACTGATCACAGTTTGTGTTCTACTAACAGTAAACCTGCTCCCCTCACTTCAGAGAGAAAAGCCACATGAGACTCAAGGAGTTTGAGGCTGTTTCAAGGTGAATGATGCTGATTTAATTTCTCTTTGCCAAAAAGGCAGTGCCAGAGATGTTTGTTGGAGTGACCAAGGCACTGGGAGATAGCTGTGAAGGTGAAATTTGCATCTGGTCTCAGATGTGTATGAATCTCTGATTAGGCCAGTTTGTCACTATATCCTTCATCAACAGCAAGAATAGCCACACATTTCCTTCCTCTTTATTAAACTAATGCATAAATGCTTAGAAAACAATATCCTACAGCAGAATGGAGAAACTTAAAGCCACTTCTGAGAAGCAATGGGACAACCATTTGTGGGAGACTGAAAAAGCAAGCACCTGATAACAACATCAAATGCTTTGATTTTCTGGTGGATTGTCTCAGTTTTTGGCCAGTGAATTCCTCAAGAGTTAGACTACTCCCTGATACATGCATGATAATTAAGTCTGCTTTAGAAAGTCTGTTCATAGTAGGTGTTATTCTTACACGTATCAGGAGGTAACTACGGCAGAATCAGATCAAGGGCAGTCTATCAGCCGCTTGCTAGATTTATGGAAGGTAACTCAGCAAACAAGTTCTCAGAAACCCAAGGACAATACAGGAGAGAGTTTTTTTACTGGACAAATATTATTTTAACTATTTTAATGCAAAGTACCAGCAAATAGAGATCCATAAGTATTGTCAAAAATTGGTCGTGATTAAAAATGATGAATCTCTATGAGCTACAAGAAGGGCCATATCAGCTCTTTAAAACCCAAACTTGCGATTGCAGTGCTGCATACGATTGAATCTGATATTCCAATTACGTGGCATATAATAACTGATCAAAAGCAAGATCATTATACCTGAAGCAATGCCAAGGTAAAGTTTAACTGATGTTGACTTCGGAACACCTTGGCAGAAATTTGTTAGTGTTGACCTTTACCTACCCAACAGATGCTTTTCATATCTGCTTTTCTCATGACACTTGGAGGACCAGTTGTGGATGTTTGACCTCCATCTATATTGCTCACCCTGTGAGAAGTTATAATAAACTGAATTCTTGTGGTTTAGAACAGGGGTGGCCTGTCAGTGACTTGTGGGCTGCACAGTGCCTGCCAGAATTATTCTGTGAGGCCATGGCTTGATCTCTCCTGCTTTCTTTCCTGACAACAAGTCCCCTGTCAAGCCTCTGCACTACAAACATGTTTCCCTAGGTCTTGCAGCTCAGGGATGAGTAGCTGTACCTCCAGATGCATGATTTGATTCACTCACACAGTTCCTTGTCTCAGGACAAAAAGATGGGTCAATTCTGGACATGGGATAGATGTCTGGCCAATCTAAGTAAAAAGTGGTAGATAGATAGTTCTCAAGATTTTTCTTAAGCTATATGGGGTCTTCTCCACTTAAAAATCTTGACTTCCTGATTGAAATCTCTATTCTACTCATGATCACTTTCTCTCTTTGCTCTTTATGTTTATTTTCAAATAAATGCAAAGATAAGCACACATATTAGAATAAAACAGATTCAATTCTCTTTTGAGTACAGCAGGTGACTAGTTACATTTTGTTGCCTCTCAGACAAAACTCCTCCTACTTTTGCATCATCAGTAAACTTGCTGAGGGTATGCTCCGACCCCTCATCCAGGTCATTGACGAATATGTTGAATGAGACTGGGCCCAGTACTGACTCCTAGAGAACACCACTGGCCACAGGCTTACTCTATGCCTCTGATCACAACCCTCTGAGCTCTGCTATTCAGCGTATTCTCAGTATACCTCACTGTCCTCTCATTTAACCCATGCTTCCCAAGCTTACCTATGAGGACGGTACAAGAGACAGTGTCAAAAGACTTGCTGAAGATGGAGTAGACAACATTCACTGTTTTTCCTCCATCTACCCCGTCAGTTATGCCATCATCAAAGGCTATCGGACTGGTCAAGCATGATTTCCTTTTTGTGAACACGTGTTGACCACTCCTAATAGCATTCTTTTCCTCCAGATTCTTGGAGATGACATCCAGAGTGAACTGTTCTATGACCTTTCCAAGGATGGAGATAAGACTGACTGGCCTGTAGTTTCCTGAGTCGTCCTTTTCCTGTTTGAAGATTGGAATGACATTGACTTTTCTCCAATCCTTAAGCACCTCTCCTGATGTCCATGATCTTTCAAAGATGATGGAGAGTGGCTCAGTAATAACATCTCTCTCACCAATCATGGTTGAATTCCATCAGAGCCCATGGATATGTGGGTGCTCAGTTTAAGTTATCTCTAATCAGATCCTCCTTAACCAAGGGACAGTCTTCCTTTCTCCAGACTTTCTTTCTTTCCTTCAGGCTCTGGGATTCCTGAGTGCCAGCCTTAACAGGAAAGACTGAAGCAAAGAAGGCATTCAGTAATTTTGCCTTTTCTCTATTCTCTGCTACCAGGGCACCCACCTCACTCAACAGTAGGCTCATATTGTCCCCAGTCTTTCTTTTACCACTGATGTACTTGAACCATCACTTTTTGTTGTCCTCGATGTCCCTTGCCAGATTTAATTCCAAGTGGGTCTTAGCTTTCCCTGTTGTATCCCTGCATACTCTGAGAGTGCTCCTATATACCTCCCAAATGGCCAGTCCTTTCTTCTGTATTCTATAAACTGAGTTTGTCTAGAATCTCCTTGCTCATCCATGCAGGTCTCCTGTCTCCTTTGCTTGATTTCCTATTCCTGGGGATGCACGTATCTCAAGCTTGGAGGAAGAAGTGCTTGAATATTGACCAACTCTCTTGAACCCATCTAACTTCTAGAACCCTAACCCATGGGATTCCTTCAAGTAGGTCTTGGAGAGGCTAAAGTTAGCTCTTCTGAAGTTCAGAGATATAAGCTTGCTTACTGCCCTGCTTTATCCATGCAGGATCCTGGACTCCACTATCCTGTGGTCAGTGCAGCCAAGGCTTCCTCCAACATTCACTTCACCAACCAGACCCCATGGGGCCTCATAAGAGCTGAGTAGAGGGGGTGAATTCCTTCCCTTGACCTTCTGGCCATGCTTCTTTTGATGCAGCCCAGGATATGGTTGGCTTTCTGGGCTGCAAGCGCACATTGCAGACTCATGTTGAGCTACTCATCCATCAGCACCCCAAAGACTTTCTCCTTAGGGCTACTCTCAATCCATTCTCCACCCAGTCTGAATTACTGCAAAGGATTGCCCTGGTTCAGGTGCATGACCTTGCACTTAGCCTTGATGAATTTCATCAGGTTATCACAGGCCCACTTCTCAAGCCTGTCAAGGTCCCTCTGGCTGGCATCCCTTTCCACCAGCATGTCAAGCATTTCACACAGCTTGGTGTTGTTGGCAAACTTGCTCCTTATTTTCCATGTACCTTAGTAGAGTTTCCAGGAGGATCTGCTCACAATCTTGCTGAGCACAGAGGTGAAACTGTCAGGCCTGTCATTACCTGGATCTTCTTTTTTTTTCCTTTATGAAAAATGAGGACTATGTTTCCTTTTTCTTGCATCAGTTGGAACTTCACTGGACTACCACAACTTCCCAAACATGATGGATAATGACTTAGCAACTTCTTCTGCTGATTCCCTCAGGACCCACAGATGCATTTCATTAGATCCCATGGAGTTTTACACCTTCAGATCCCTTAGATGATCTGCAGTGGGCAGTTCTTCATTCTCTGAGTCCCTCTCTTTACATTCTTTTAAAGTTTTCATACCAAAGAAAAGGTGCATCTAAAGAGGTGAATAATTAAAAATATTTTTCTAATTTGTTTGGAAGAGTTCAGCTGACCTTAAACCCCGCTGAAGTATAAATTCCATCCTAATGTGAATTATTCTTTCAATTCTTCATCCCAGATAAATTGAAACAAACAAGAAAAATAAAAATCCACAGCTCTCTAACTGAGGTCTTCGGTTTAATTTTTCACAGTGTTTAAAATGCTTAATTTTGGTCATAATTTCTGAGCACACCCTTTACAATAATGGAAATCTTATGCATGAATATATTAGTGTGATAATGTTCATATCCACACAGCTGGTGCTACATTCAGATTAGAGGAAAACAACTACAAGTTGTATGTCCTCTCTTATCTCCATTCATGCAGTTTAGGCTGCTTTTGAAAATTTGATGCCAGTTGATTAAACAACCCAGATCTCTCCAACCAAGTTTTGCTCTCTTTGATATATTTATTGTCATCTTTCTTGGTTGCTCCATCCTTTTGCCTGATTCATGGACTGAAAATCCCTCTTGTGTTAGATAGTTCTCTTGAGACTCTGGATCTGAAACACTTAACATGATTACTACTGCCACTATTAGAGAGCATTGTTTGTGAACAAAATATTTTGTCAGCCACTCCCTTATTTCTGAATTTCTCATCCTTAATGGAAAATAATTCCTGAGAGCTGCAAGGACATGTTATTAAAATTCAGATAATGAATAGCACCACCCTCACCTTCAAATATACTTCTGCCTTCCTTTTGAATTTTAAAGTGCAATTAACAGAATTTACATAACACATTTTTAAAGAGCGCACATTACTTTTAAGTAATCCAAACAGTCCTCTCTAATACATTTTATCTACTTATTGAGAAAAATACAATTCTTTCAGAGCAGAAAGAGACATTTCCTCCGTCTAGTGCAGACTTTTTAATTGTCATTGTCAGTAACTTAGCAATAAAATTCCTTCTACAGTTTTTGCATACGCATTTAGTAAGTTGATCCTGCAAGAAACAGAGATAGTTAAACCCTGTTTTCATAGATTTGTGTCCCGTGTTACCTATCATGATTCCCTGAGCTGTCTCTAATCCCCTCCCACAGAAAACTTAACTGAAACCCCAGGTGTCTCTTCCTGATGAGAACCACCAGCTGTAAAAGACGCAGCATATGCCTTGGCTGGTGACAGACTGTGAGTGTTCTGGCTGCCCAGCCTGTATGTGCAACTTGGCCACCAGCTGACCAAAGAGGAGCCAGTAACGCTGGGCTCAGAGTTTAGCCTTTACTTCAGCAGGACCTTTCCTTGGGATTTTCCTCCATATATAGTAACAGATTTTCATTAAACTTGTCCAAACACAGTATTTTTGAGATATCTATCTATTTCTCAGTGAGAATCAATCAAACCTACCCTTTATCTTATGAAACCAACTTGAGAAATTCCATGTTTTTATTCTTCACTCCTTTTTTTTCTGCTTTTGAGAAGTTTCTGGATTTTCAGACACCTTATGTTTGTGTGTTGCTGTTTAATAGAGCCCTTCCAGAAAAAAAGTCTTTGTCGGGCTGATGTTGCTTTTCTTGCTTTGTCTTCAAAACTCTTACATGTCCTAACGATGTTTCATTTAGCATCAGAATGACATAAGAAATCAAAAATGCAGTGTCATGAAGACAAGCAACACTTAGGAAAATGTACTGAATTTCAGCCTTCATTCATCCTACATGCCCATCAGTAGAGGAGCTCTCGTTGCATCTGTTTCCAGATGACAGCTTTCTGAACCACCCTTCTGAAACGGTCCCGATATAAAAAATGCAGAAGCAACATTCAGGCAACGCAGCCACCATAGTGGAACTGCACATAAAGACCCCCAGCAGAGATTCTTGATTTTTTTTGTCACAGCAGCCCCTCAAAGGCCATGTCCAGCTGAAGCATACATAGCACTGGTGTAACTTGCCTTCAACTTGGTCTGAATAAGCTGTCCTGTTAGGAGCTGAAGTTCTACATCTTATCCTTTTCACTAGATCAAAAATAGAACACAGATCTCATTGGCAATATCTTCTTGTGTGTGCTTGATTTTACCTCTTTCCTTACACTACAGAGTTCCCAAACTGATGTCTGCAGAGTAGATCTGCCTTCTGAATGCAGTATATGGAGCATGATAAGTGAGGTGGATCAACATGTGGGGAGATTTGGATTCTTCTTTGGTATCTGTTTCCATCTGTCAGAACTGAAAAATAGAAATTAATGTGAATGAGTTCACATTTAACTGTAATCTTCACTGTAAGGGCTGTCAGAGATGACTTTGGCACAGTCTGCCTGGGCAAATATCCAAAACTTCTCCTTGTATATATCCTGACTTAAAGAAGCCTCTGGGCACAAGCACCCTAAATGTTTTTGCTTAGAAATGCGATCCAAAACATTAACCATTGGTTTGATCGTGAATGTTGTAAATGCTTTCCTTTCTTCCCTTTTGAACGGGGTTTCCTAATGCTTTAGCTGTCTGACTGTATCAAGG
Organism: Coccyzus lansbergi; assembly: GCA_033558105.1. Classification (NCBI taxonomy): domain Eukaryota; kingdom Metazoa; phylum Chordata; class Aves; order Cuculiformes; family Coccyzidae; genus Coccyzus; species Coccyzus lansbergi. Next base: position 611,652 of record JAUMJK010000016.1, read on the forward strand.
AAAGCTTACTTGATGTGCACTGAAAAATACTTAGGAGTCTTGCTTTTTCTTCATTTCCTTCTTTAACTCCTGCGCAAGAGAAGATCAGTTCTGAGGCAAAAGACAGATGAAAAGATATCTTGAAGTGACCTTCAACTTAAATGAAAGCAAAATCCCTTGTCTTCAGACTTATACTTTAAACACTTTATTCTGTTGCAGTTTCAAGGAGGAAAAAACTCAGCAAGAAAAAAAAATATATGATTTAATGGAAAAAATCATCTTAAATTACAGTTTTACCTCACCTCTCCCTTCTGCAGCTGGTGAATGACTAATTGGGTGATGTTACAGGTTTCTAGAATAACAGGGCCAAACAAGACTGAAAAGTTTGTTACATTTCATCTCTCATGTATTCTGAGTGATTTGGTAGGATTTCTTATTTGTTTTAAATATAGACCTTGTAAATTGGTACATTGCTTTTGTCATGCAAATATTGCCTTAGAGGAAGACATTGACACTTTACTATTAACAGGACAGACAGAAAGATATATAGTTAAGTTGAAGTATTCTTATGGTAACTGGGGGAGGTGCCTGCAATTTAATATGTGTATCTACATAACCAGTGCTTGTTGAAATTGGAGCTCACTTTCTATGTTCTGGAAGAAATGACAACTAATTTTTACATAAACATCAATATTTTCATGTTAGGTATCTATTCTTGGCAAGTCTAAACAGAGTAAAATCATGAATGAAAACAAAATCACAGAAAGGTACTAAACCTCTCTAGTTTTCAGGTTCTGGTTACCTTTTTTTTTATTTGGGAATGCTTCAATTAATAGTATTTACATTAATGTTAATGCTATTTCAGTTATTTAGAAGTTCTAGTTACTACAGAAAATCAGGGAAAAAGCATCAAGTTATAGCTTCTTAACACTTAAAGTACTCAAACTTTTCATCTATATTGGAAATATACTGGGTGTTTATCCTGGAGAAGAGGAGGCTGAGGGGAGACCTCATTGCTGTTTATAACTACCTGAAAGGAGGTTGTAGAGAGGAGGGAGCTGGCCTCTTCTCCCAAGGGACAGGGGACAGGACAAGAGGGAATGGCCTCAAGCTCTACCAGGGGAGATTTAGACTGGACATTAGGAAAAATTTTTCAACAAATAATTGGGCGCTGGCAGAGGCTGCCCAGGGAGGTTGTTGATTCACCTCCCCTGGAGGTGTTTTAGGGATGGGTGGACGAGGTTCTGAGGGACATGGGTTAGTGTTTGATAGGAGTGGTTGGACTCGATGATCCAGTGGGTCTCTTCCAACCTGACGATTCTATGATTCTATGAAAATATTTGCCCATCTACTGTTTGGGAAAGGAGAAAACTGATAGTGACTTTGCAAATTGACATCTAGGTCTTTAGAGGTTCTAACTTGGTATGGATCACTTGTCTTTGCAAAAACTTCAATGATTTACGTAATTTGAGGAAGCATTCCTCAATGTGTAGCGCCAAGTGCTTACTGTCTGTTATTGTAGAAGTGACAACAAACCTCACAGATAACATCCCAACCCTATAATGTTGCTTCCTTTTTCCACACTGGTAATGTAGTGCTGTTTTAAGGGTGGATAACTTGGGCTGCAGATATCCTCAGGCAATGAAGGGCTACTGTCACAAACCCTTTATCACCCCACCTGATCACCAGATAAATGAGTATGACCGAGAAAAAGGAGGCAAGTGAACAAATTCTGAGTTCTATTAGCCAGAAGGGACCTTAGATAAAGGTCAGACAGTGCAGCTGCACTCATCCTAACTCTTGCTCCAAATTAGTTCAGAAACTAACTCACGTACAGATGTGTGCTTCCATTTATACCTGCTGAGTAATCACTCTGTCTTCCTAAACACAGCTCAAGGCAACAACTCAACAGGAGAATTTGCTCTAACCTTAATACATACAAAAGACTACTTCCTTATCATGGAGAAGAAATTGTTTCTTTTTCTAGGAAGTGGTTTAAAAATTTGCAAATGTTAACTTCTAGCTTTAGTAAACAGATCAGAAAAAGTAATCCCTAATTTTGAACCACTGATTCATATTTTCATTTAATTTCATGACATTAAGAAATGCTTATTTTGTTTCAGCTCTCAGAAGAAAAACAATTTTTCATTTTTTGTCTACTGTCTCATTTTTCCTTCTTGCAATTTCCCCCAATGTTTTGGAGCAGAAAACTCAATAATAATCAAATGATTACATTATTTATCAGTATGTACCAGTACTTCCCCTTCTTCCCTATTAACACAACCAGGATGAACTGAAGGATAATACTACATAATCTTAACTCTCTCTGCAGTCAAGGTCCTTACCTTGGTTATGTTCACTCATTTTGCCATCATCTTCTCTCAACATTGTTTTCCTGTACATAGCACTAAAAAACTCTAGCCACTAAAATCTGAATAAATGTTTTCCACAAACCATAAAGAAGTAATATTCATACAGAAGCTAATGTACTGATACATCACTGAAACAGATTTTTTAACAAAGAGTTGCATGAGATAAGATGAAGGTTTAATGTGAATTAAGTTGGTTTAACCATAATCTCAATACAATCCAAGCTAAAATGTTTATCAGGCCAATGGAATTGTTAGAATCACTTTTCTTTCCCTCCTAGGAATAATGCAAAATCAATATATGAGATTAATGCGTGATTAGCAGTCTTACATTATGTATTCAAAGAGAAAGATTTTCACATGAGTTTCCCTGCACGTCTTGATGAAAGTGGGCTGTAGAGCTAGAACGTGTTCAGGAATATTTAATGAAGTATGGTTCAAATACCAGTGTCATTTAAAATTAGGAAGACTGAAGTGATCTAATGTAACTTCCCCTTACACTCATTTCAGCTACACTCCAACTGAAACAGAGGTCCCTCCTTTGTAGGAGAGTAGGAAGGTTAGAGTTAACTCTTAGTATGACATACATTGAGAGTATCATGCCACGTCAGTGGAAGAAATGTAGCTGGATTAATCCAGAGTATTTAAGATATAGCCTTATATAATCAAAATAACAATATAGTACTTTTATTACCTGAATTTTGTTTCTTCAAGACCTGTTTCAACAAAAAGGAGTGTGTGTATGTGTGTATGAGCACATACATATATGTATAAAAAAGTCTTCAATTCTGATTTATTTTTTCAAATATAGAATGGTTACTTCTACTTGTCATTCACTATTTTGCACATCCCGAAGCCACTAAAACAACTGTGACCCTTGGCTGAAAGCAACAAAATAACATGTCCATCTATAAAACACTGTTTTGCTTGAGGCAATACATCTTGAGCAAGTGTATAGCAAATCTCAATGCATTTTAATATTAAAAATTTAAGCCTGGAGAATGGTCTTATCCGGTTCCCAGGCCCCCTTTTCAGTCCTTTGGGAGACATCTTTGCTAATGTATTGAAAATAAATAATCAGGAGGGAAATATGTATATATATAATAATATGCATTACTAAATGGATAAAATATCTCCAAATACAGCCACGTCATATTTGATACATATGCCTGACAACAAGCAACCTGTCACTGAAATGGAATCATGTATATTTAATCCTGTTAGAGTTAGCCAAATCCAGCCTGACCAGTGCATCTTTCACTAAACTGCAAAATTAATAAGGAGGGGTGACTCTGTGGTCAACGTTTCCTTCTCTTGGCTCTTCTCCAGAGCTAGGATGCCATTCTCAAGGCACTGAGTCTCCTTCTTCTGCCCATACCTCTTTACTTTTCTTAAAGTACATTTGCAAGTGGTGGTATGTAGCTCAGCCAGCAACTAAGCATTCCTGTGTTTGAAATTACAGAGAAATTGGTTTGTTTTCTGTCCTCACGTACAGCGGTTGTGAATTGGAGGTTTTCTGTGGTTTTACCTGTTGCAGCAGCAGGAGTGTGCAACAGCAGTAGTTGTACCAGTACAACAATCTCCGGTTTCTAGAAGTCCATAAGAACATTATTATGCACTAGAGGTTTCCAAGTCTCGGCTACTGCAAGCTATCAATCTTTTTTGACCTCCCTCTGTCCATGCTCTAAGCAGTTGAGAGCTCGGCTTTTGTTCCCAAGACTTGCTAAAGCTGTATAAATATGATAATGACATGCTGACCTAACCACATCTACATGTCTTCTGGCCTGTTAGGAGATAATTTCATTTGCCAGAAAAAATAAAACCCACAAGTACACATAGCTGTGTGCAGCATCTGGAATTACTGTTACACGTAACTGGCAAATGATCATATCTCTTCTGTCGTCTTTTCCTGTCCCATTCTCATTTCAGGTTTTTCCTCTGTTCTAGGTGACAGTTTGAGCTGTTAGATATTGTTGTTATGAGAAACTGTTCAGCTTCTCCATGTATTCATCTCCTTTATTTGTTCTCGATTACCTTACTATATACATAATCTCCTATTAAAATCACTTATCACTTCTTAAGACTCTTCACTTTAATAGCTCATTTATTTTTTTTTTAATTAGTGTTATAGATTTTCATTTTGATAAACTAATATAAGAATCACCACATTTCTGTAACTGTCTTTGAATGGATGGATGTCACCTCCTTCTATACCTTGCTCTTTTAATTCAAGGGATAATGAACCCAAAGTCAGCATATTGGAGTTCATCCTACAGGACCTTTGACACTTGACCTGTCCACATCATGTTGCCCTCCTTCCTAAAACAGACTTTTAATATGTGTGTGTGAGGAGCTGACATATTCCATTTGTCATACTTTGTCTGAAGGGGAGTCAGAAAGATGAACTTTTCTCCTTCCTTCCTTCCTTCCTTCCTTCCTTCCTTCCTTCCTTCCTTCCTTCCTTCCTTCCTTCCTTCCTTCCTTCCTTCCTTCCTTCCTTCCTTCCTTCCTTCCTTCCTTCCTTCCTTCCTTCCTTCCTTCCTTCCTTCCTTCCTTCCTTCCTTCCTTCCTTCCTTCCTTCCTTCCTTCCTTCCTTCCTTCCTTCCTTCCTTCCTTCCTTCCTTCCTTCCTTCCTTCCTTCCTTCCTTCCTTCTCCTTCCTTCCTTTCTCTCTTTCTCTCTTTCTCTCTTTCTCTCTTTCTCTCTTTCTCTCTTTCTCTCTTTCTCTCTTTCTCTCTTTCTCTCTTTCTCTCTTTCTCTCTTTCTTTCTCTCTCTTTCTTTCTCTCTTTCTCTCTTTCTTTCTTTCTCTCTCTCTCTTTCTTTCTTTCTCTCTCTCTCTTTCTTTCTCTCTCTGTCTTTCTCTCTTTTTCTCTTTCTCTCTCTCTTTCTCTCTTTTTCTCTTTCTCTCTCTCTTTCTCTCTTTCTCTCTCTCTCTCTTTCTCTCTCTCTTTCTCTCTTTCTCTCTTTCTCTCTTTCTCTCTCTCTTTCTCTCTCTCTCTTTCTCTCTCTCTTTCTCTCTTTCTCTCTCTCTCTCTCTTTCTCTCTCTCTTTCTCTCTTTCTCTCTTTCTCTCTCTCTTGTCTCTCTCTCTCTTTTCTCTCTCTTTCTCTCTTTCTCTCTCTTTCTTTCTCTCTTTCTTTCTCTCTTTCTCTCTTTCTCTCTCTCTTTCTCTCTCTTTCTCTCTCTTTCTCTCGCTCTCTCTCTCTCTTTCTCTCTCTTTATTTCTTTCTCTCTTTATTTCTTTCTCTCTTTCTCTCCCTCTTTCTCTCTCTCTCTTTCTCTCTCTCTCTCTTTTTCTCTTTCTCTCTTTCTTTCCTTCTTTCTTTCTTTCTTTCTTTCTCTTTTTTTTTTTTTTTTTTTAAAAAGTTAACTGTTAAACATGGCATTGAACATATTTTGGACCAAATCCTGTTGACTTTATTCTCATTTGTATCTTCATTCATTTCTGACAGGTCCTTTCATGTTATTTGATGAACAGTGTTTGAACTCTGTCAGTCACTACCTGTATTAGGTTAAGAATAGAAACAAATAATTATATTGCCATAAAGGTGTCTCTGCAGGGTTTCTTTAAGAAACAGATTTCCTGATTAAAGCAACTCCTGGCTTCTTTCATTTTTGAAAGGCTTTAAGCAATTTGAAATGTTGCTTTGATTTAGTCATGATAAGCAAGTACAAGCAGAAACGCTGCAGTACAGGGCTGCTTTTTATACTGAGGCTTTTTACAAAGGTTTATATTACTAAGCCTAAATGAGCTTCTTAGAAAAGGAAGAATGCCTCTTGCTTGTCACAGCAACAATCTTTTCTGCCTGCAGTAGGCAGGACATTGACCTCTACCTGAACAGCCTGAGGTAAGAGGAGTAGCCACTGGAAATTATTTATAACCTGACCAGCTCATTTAGTTTCATCCTCTGAGGCCCTCAGAGTCGAAGTGACACAGCAATAATGGCCAACGAACTTTTGATCCAATTAATTGTTAATGAGAGGTTTGATTAGCAAATAAAGGGCCTATTAGGTTAGCTGATTGTCTTTCTTTCACAATACCAGAGGTCAACATTTTTTTTTTTTTTACTGAAAGAAAAGTACACTGTGTACTCTGGTTAAATTAATCACATGCTCACAGGTGTTGAGTAAAGTTGATTCAGGAAAACAGGCAGCTTAGACATCTGTCTGCAAACCTGAGAATGCAATAAGTATTCCTCACTTTGTTTATGATTAGGGTTTTGGTTTATTTATTTGTTAATTCAACTGCCTCACCTCTCTGTGCCTACAAAATATTGCAATAACCCAGTCTCTCCTTGTCCAGCTTTCCTTTAGGCTTCCTTCACAGTTGTCTTTTATTTTAATTATGCTGACAGAATTCTCAGTCATTTTCAAATTAATTAATTTTTCATATGTATTTAAAATCTCCCAGTGTACATACAAACAGCATTCCAGTGCATTCCTGAAAATTTCACTCTGATTTATGGTGCACTACTGTAAAATTGTAATGACTACAGAGAAATGTAAGATTAAGAACTAAACTGAACTGCAAATGGCATATATGGAAATTAAGATTATTTTCATTTTAGTGCAGCCGTGCTGGATTCATACCAGTATAAATCTGTAAATAATCTGATATTAACAAATTGATCCATGTAGAGCAGCTTTTGTTATCTGAACACTTAATCTTCTTTCATATTACGAATAATACTTGAAAATAGAATATTGCTCACTGTCTGTTCCCTCCAGTCTCCATAAAATACAGAGAGCCATGATTAGAAGAGTATTAAGTTTGTTGTCAAGCTTTAAGGTATTAAAAATCTGGAGATGTAGAATAGGTAGGGTATGATGTAGTTTTTAATAACATGATCACATTCTGTATTCCTGTGATTCAACTAATGGGATTGATGGACTTCATCCAAGGCAGCAGCTCCTCGGTTTTTCTTTTCACCCTACTTACTCAGCAAAGGCTCATGACATATTTCCTAAATGTTGTCTAAACCTTGTTCACATGAGAAAAATGGTTATTTTCTGATGATGCACTCTACTCATCATATAATACAGAACTATGTAGCAAAGTATCAAAAATCAGTGTAAAATAACATGGAGTAGCTATTTCTCTTGGGGTTTGTCTGGTGTGTAAGCCAGATCTCCGAGGCTGCTTTAACCACAAAACTCTCTGTAATCTTCCTTAATCCACCGAGTACGCTGTATCGCACAAAGTGGGGTTCAGGTAAGGTTTGCATGGATTGTACTTCTGCTTGGCTTTTCCATTTCACATACTTTATGCATAATTCCTAGATCTTTGGAATGGAGTAAGGCTTAGATCTTATGTTTCTCATTAGTTAACTGGAAACTTTTAGACCACTGCGCAAATCTCTATAGTATCTCATATGACCTCTGACAGCAGTAGCAAGGTTTTGTCATTTACATAGGGATGTTCATAGAGGTAAATTAGGCCCATAGTCTGCTGAGGGCTTTCACTGTTTCAGAACTGAGGTTGTGGAATCCCTGACTCTTGACCAGCTTCTGATGGGGATCTTACTCCTTCTCTACCCCAGTCAGCCAGAACTCTTCTGTCTCTTAACTTTCTCAGACTTTAGTAAATTTGCACTTTACTTCACTGTCCTTCAGTGCAGTCCTAATTCTTCTTTTGGTATTTTGCTTTCACTCACCCCTTTTCTCTCTTTGATCAGGCTCCTAGTGCCTTTCCCTATTTCCAGTCACCTTCAGCTACAGATAGAAAACATTGTTTTTCTGAAGTTTTCCCCTTCTCACATGTAAAAGCACATATGTGCGTGTGAAGCTGCACACATGTACCCAATGGTTCAGATTCTTTAAAGCCATAAATAACTGAAAACAGCCCTTTATAATGAAAAGCAGTGCAGCTATGGATAATGCTGTTGACATGATATATAATAGACATCATTTCTCATTGACGTGAGCTTCCATCTTTATGCATTTTTCATAATATGCCCCTTTGCACATACCTTCACTGAGTATTAAGGGCAAGCCAATAGGTACAAACAGCATAGTGGCCTTGCAGTATGGATGGTAATTCAAAAGAAAATTGCAGAACCTAATTTTGTTTGCATTGAAGCTAGTCTTCAAATTTCCACCTGCTTTGACAGAGCTGTGAAATGCACTGTAAAAACTTGTTACCACATATAAAGATAAATAATGAAGACATATATATTAAATGTTATATAATTACAGAAATCCATTAGTTGTTGTGCAAAACCAAGGGAAGAGGTAACTGAGAATACCTGGTCAGGTCTGAAAGATGCATTTCAATACAAGGTGTCAGTTGAAATGGAGAATCCATAAAGTGGAGAGACAAATTCTCTTCAAAACAGTAAACTCTGAATAATTGTAGATTGTCATCACGTGAGATCATAGAATCATAGAATCACCAGGTTGGAAGAGACCACCAGATCATCGAGTCCAACCATTCCTATCAAACACTAAACCATGTCCCTCAGCACCTCATCCACCCCTGCTTTAAACATCTTCAGTGAAGGCGAATCAACCACCTCCCTGGGCAGCCTGTTCCAATGCCCAATGACCTTCTGTGTGAAAAACTTCCTCCTAATGTCTAGCCTAAATCTCCCCTGGCGGAGCTTGAGGCCATTCCCTCTTGTCCTGTCCCCTGCCACTTGGGAGAAGAGGCCAGCTCCCTCCTCTCTACAACCTCCTTTCAGGTAGTTGTAGAGATGGGAGATGGCAAGTAGACCTTATGAGGTAATCAATGTGAAAAAAAGGGAGCATAGCAGGCAAAGACAGCACAGTTGTGCTGTGTGTGGACCATCTTCAACTCTAACTGTACAAGAGCTATGTTAAGGAATATTTGTTGTTTTGTATGGGTAAAACCAGAAGCCTGAGGGACACTATGTGACTGTGGTGCTTCAAGGGTGCTCTGGAATCCAAACTCCTTCTGCAGTGACATCACTGACACAGCCTTTGCTGATGGCCTTCTGATGAAATCTCTGTCACAGATTTCCCACATTTATCTTTGTGCTTTATATCTCATTTAATTTCACTTAACATTGAGTCTCATTTGGGCACAATCCTCCTCCAGCCCCCTTTTTTCCCCCTCACTGTTCTTTAAAGTACTATATACACATCTGGTATTTTGCAAGATTAATTTGTAACAAGAATAGAAATAATTCAGAAAAGAGAAGGGAATCACTGTTATGAAATGACTTTTGCTAAGTACAAACAGGAATTGAATGACATAAAAATGTATGTCTGTGGTAGTAAAAAAAGCATAGCTAACTCTCTATCTTTTGATTGACATAATTCCTGGAATCTGCTTGTGGTTGTATACTGTAAGGTTATGAAACATTTGCACTTTTATCCAAAGAATGATTTTATTCTTTTCGAAATCAAAGCAAACAGTATTTTTAACTTTCTGTCTCAGGCTTCATGAAAGTGTTGACTGCAAGGAAAAGGATCATTAAATTTCATAATAATTTCATAAGGGAGCATAACAGCTTCATTGCATGAAGTATATTGTAATTTTTAAACCATTAAAACTTAGCAAAAACCCCACAGAATTAATGTGATATATTCTATTTAAATTATTGTTTTGTTATTAGAATTTGATTTGGCTTTTTACTAGCCATCCTATCAAAGTAATATATCTCACAATTAAAATGTCTAATTTGTTTCCTTGTGTTCCTGATGTTATTGAAATTGGCCTGTGCTCCTTCAGCATAGATGCCAATTCTCTAATAGACTGCAAAGTAACAAAATATTTTGTCCAATTTTATTTTTCAGTTTTCATTAGAGTAATACAGGAAAACACTTAACCTAACATCAGAGAACAATCCCATTACTAAACAAATTCAGTGGGTTAATGCAAAAGTGACTTAAAGAAATTACTTTTTGGACTATAAATAGGAAAAAAAGTTTTATTTATATGAAGAATAGAAAGTGATAATGAGTAATTTATGCTTGTACCAGTTCCGGTAAGTTCCAATCCACTGGAGAGTTTCAGCCTACTGAGAGGATGGAATGAGAGGGTTTATGAGGGAAATGAAAGATATACTGAGTTATTTATGAGAAGAAGAGTGGATGGAAGGGCCAGTACACTTTTCACCTAGGTATTATGGTGTACAGGGTGCAGAATGTTTTCCTTAGTCTTTCCAAAGCCACAGATGAGCAGATTCATAGACAATTGGAGATTTGATTACACAGATTAAAGCGTGAAAATGATATCGTTTGGCTGTTATCACATATGGCTAAACACGAGCTATAGACTCCAGGTTGATACACTGCAGTGAATTTAGCCCCTCAGTAGCCTCTTGGCACCTTCATAAAAGGTGGTTATTTGCACCTCCTGTGGATGAAACATACCTCTTATCAATTTAATATGATAAAACACTCTTGACTAATTACCATCTGAGGTTGCTGGAAAGTTGTGAACTATGTGGAGAAGTGGTTGTTAACAAAACCTAATCCCCATACTGTGCTAAGCAGAGAAGTATCCTTGAAGGAAGTGTCAGACAGATCCTAAGCTTAGATGTGCAGGAACACCTCCTTGAAAAAAATCTCTCTGCATGGACTGGGAAGATAGTGTACAAAGAATAACCCCACTAGGCTACTGCACATCCTTGTGAATGGCCTCCAAAACTCACTGCAAAAACTGCAACCTAACTAATAAAACAATTCTTCCCAATGCTTTCAAAGCTTATTCTTCATATTCACAGAAAATGTTTCAGATATTAAAACTTCTTGATGAAGATTATCCAACATCTTGGTTCTTATTTCTGTGGACGTCTTGCTAGACCTAGAAACCTGTGAAATATAAAGATGTAACAAGCCTGAGAAATGAATAAACCTCTTTCCATCCTGTTTTTTATCTTTTATTGCTGCCACATGAAATTTTGCATCACAAAAAATCCTTTTCCTCTCCAATTTATGAAATCTGCACTTGATACTCCTCTCCTGCCATGAGAAGATATCCATATTCATATTTATTTTGGTCTAAATTAGCTACTTTCTTATTGACCCTAAATAGTTACCATCTCAGCTGGAAATATATTAGAGTTCTAGTTGCCAAACAAATATTCAGCAAAAGATGAATAAAAGCATATGGGGAGGAAAAACCCACAAAGTTTTCACTGCCAATATAATAGAAGGCATTCTGGCGGACAGCCATCTGCACCCGCTGAACAGAGGGATCTTGGGATGACATTGATCGATTTAACAGTAGGAAGGTATTAATGATATTCAGCACTGATGGCTGAGCCACTTCACACTCATTTGCATTTCCATTCATCATCTCAGCATTTATCATTATGAGGCGAATGCCAGAACTAATTAAAGTCTGGGCTAACAGGGTGACATGGGAGTCCAGTCGCTACTTATACTGAGGAAACATGGGAAACTTTCCAGCAGGAAGTACACCAACCTTACACTAAATCCAATTAACTTAATTCCTAACTAAACCATTTGAGGGTCCTTCATTTGAACACACTAAAAAGCGGTGACTGAAGTTACACTGTGTTAGTTTTTTGATTTTTTTTTTTTCTTGTGTTCTAGTAGCTTCTAGTTTCATGACTCAGTAATATTGTCTTATGTGGACATTTTGGAGTTTTCCATAATGTGATCACACTCTTCTTCAGCCATATTCTCCAAATTTTGTCATAGCAAACAGAGATACAATTTGAAACTCTGCAGTAAAAGTTGAATATTAAATATAAATTCTAACATAATTTGCTCCTGAAGTGGCCTGAAAAGTACGGCAAATACTCTAGTATAAAAAATTCAATCAAAAGCTGTAATACACTGAAATCTATGTTTTTATGGAAGAAGACTAGTAAACTACTACTTCAATGGGCATAAACATTATTTGAATTTGTTTTCTAGCACAGAAATATGATTATTTTCCTTCTCTGCAGTCCAAGGCTTGCTTGGCATGCTCTCACAACTTATCCCACTATCTGTTGAGACAACCTCTGTGAGAAAAGTGGACAGGAGTCAATCCTGGGTACATCTTGGCAAGTCTGTTGGTTTCAAAAATCTTCTTGCTGAGAACTGGAATAGCCATGGGGGTATTTGCTGTCAAATCCCGCTTAGGTTAGGGATCTAGCACCTCAAGACTCCTTTGAAATTTCCAGACAGAAATTAAAAACATGATAGGAGGAAGCTGTAGTAGTACAGAAAACTATAGAAAAAAATTGTACGTAAATTATTACTTTCACATTTTCAAATTTTTGCAAGGTGTAAGTACAAAAAAGATCTTTTCAAAAGCAGATTTTAAGAAACACTATCCTTACCCATGGTTCTAAATGCATTTTATATTTTAAAGCAGTAAATTGTTTTTATTTCTACAAACATAAAGGAACGTATGATCTAGGTTCTTGGTAACATGGTATCGTTTCCTTGACCAAGGAAATTCTCTCCCATAGTAAAATAAATACACCCCACTAAATGAAATAACTATTTCCCATATCCATAATGAAATCTCTGCAGTTTTCTATCTACCACATGGTTAGGAGAAAATATGGCTTTTATGCTTTTCTACAAAAGCCTTAATGGTTTTTAAAAAGATGCAACACTTTAACCTGTCTGGCAATGCCCCCCCATGCATATCCACAGATATGAGAAAAGACAGTGTTTGTGTGGGAAATGTTGGCTCTCACCTGTATTGGTTGGAAACAGTCACAGTACTCACGGACTAAAATAAAATCTTCGTAAGCCCCTTTTAAATTTAGTGAGAGAAACGGTGAACTTGTAGTCTTTGTGTGAAGCTCCTTCTAAGAGGACATTCAGCCTTTGCTCGATTCAGGTTTTTAGTGATTTCATTGTGCAGCTCCAACTGGAATGTGTATAAGTTAGATAGGCATGGATGAACCAGTCAGATTCAATACCAGGCATTGATGAAAAATATAGGCATTTTATAAAGGCAGAATGAAGAGATGCAGCAGGTAATTTTAATTTTCCTCTCACGCTGGCCAATTTTAATCTAATCCTCCTTTGTGGTAACAGCTTTATCCTCTTCCTGATATATATTTCTAACCCATTCACATGGCCAGGCAGTGTGTAGGCAGTAAAAAAGATCAATGAACAAGGAAGGGTTAGATTATATTGATTTAATGTTGATTAGTTTACACTGGATTGTCTGCTGCAAAAGATGTCAGAGCTTTTGTAGTTCATTAGCTCCCATCAATTGAACACTGGTTTAAATTAGTACAAGACTCTTCCTTTCTGTAATGTAATTTCAACTTGCATTTCATGCTTAGCTTTCCTATCTGTACTTCCACGTGATAATCATTACAACATTTTTATCCATGATAGAAAAGAAAAAGAAAGAGACTAAAAACATCAGAATGCTTGTTAGGTGAGTTGTTACTTATTTCACCTAGGGAAGTTAGAATCATAGAATAGTTGGAAGGGGTCTTAAAGATCATCCAGTTCCAACACCCTGCAGTGAGCAGTGACACCTCCCACTAGATCAGGCTGCCCAAGGCCCCATCCAACCTTGCCTTGAACACCTGCGGGGATGGGCAGCCACAACTTCCCTGAGCAACCTGTGCCAGTGCCTCACCACTCTCATAGTGAAGAAATTCCTCCTTCTGTCTAGTCTAAATCTGCTCCTCTACAGTTTGTACCCATTGTCCTTCATCCTATCACTACAACCCTTTGTAAAAAGTCCCTCCTCAGCTTTCTTGTAGCCCCCTTCAGATACTGGAAGGCTGCTATAAGATCTCCTCGGAGTCTTCTCTTCTCCAGGCTGAACAAGCCCAACTCTCTCACCTTGTCCTCGTATGGCAGATGCTCCAGCTCTCTGATCATCTTTGTAGTCCTCCTCTGGACCAGTTCATAACAAGTTATCCCACTTGTTATGATCAGCATGATCTCTGATATCAGATTAGAATTAAAAAAACCACACAATTTTACTTGGTGATACACTTACTGTCACAAAATGAGTTGTAGCTTTCAGAATTTATGATTGCAGATCTGAACAACTCAAGATTTCATAAAAATGCTTGCTTGTTATTAAATAAAAGTTAGAAATTTGGTTCAAAACATCTCCATTAATAACATTTAATTGTCTTTGAGAGCACAGATTTAAAGTGATGAAACAGCTAAAGTGGGAAGAGACTTTGGAAGATCATCTGGTGCAACCTCCTTGCTGCTCCTTGCTCAGGCAGAATGAAGTTGGTTGCCTAGGACCATGTCCAGGTAGCTTCTGAATATCCCTAAGGATGGAAACTCCAGAACATCCCTGGGCAACCTGTGCCAGTCGTCAGCCCACTGTACTGTAAAACTGCTTTTGCTTGTGTTAAGGAACAAACAGGACAGGAGGACAGAACAAGGACTGTGTTTTATATTCAATTCTGTCAAGCAGCAGTATCTTTGCTACATGTTGACCAGTCTTCCAGCTGTGCTCTTTGCAGGTCCATTCCACTACCAGTACCAAAGACTGTAAAACATGTTATATAAGGATAGAAATTACTGCCAGAAGTTCAAAATGGGTGTTGCACAGAACTGACTACAACATGATTGACCCAAATAAAGAGTTGGCAGAGGAACAACCACTTAAAAGGGGGACTGTAAGAGGTGAAATATGGCGAAGATTAAAGTTTGCACTTGAAAGTAGAACTGTTCACAAAAGATTTCAAACTTTATATATTTGAGGTATAATAACTTGAATGTTATTAAGTTTCCATTTTCAGGAAATAAATTTTAGACTGTTCAGAACATCTTTGTCAAAATATTATTGGTATCTTTTGATTTGTATTTTTATTGACTGTTTTAGTTTTAACACAGCTTAGTTTCACTGTGACACAGCCCTCTGACATTTTATTTCTTCTGAAATTTCAAAATCCCCACAAACAAGGATAAAAGAGAGACTCCTTTGTTACTAGATCTCTGGTGATTCTGAGAATTATCCTCAAAGCTAATTTTGAGAATTTCTTAATCTACATTATGTCAAACATTTATTTGTATTTTAGAAAACTTTAATGTTACTGGGAACTGAGATGGCATATAGATGGTACGTGGCATATAGAATTGCACTTTCCATCAATTGGTTCTACACAACATATGTCATCATACACTCTCTCCTTGGAAGTTCCTTTTGGCCGATTCTAGGAAGAAAAGCAGTGCAGAAATGGTTTGTAATTACAAACAACTTGTTTCTCATGTAGAAAAGATTAAGAAAAAAACAGAAAAATCTGGAGTAATAATAACATGACTGTTAATTTTTTCCCTCCAATAATTTGATCTAGTCAAGACACATGATCTCTTTCAAAGTAATCTGACTAAAAAAAATTCTTATCCTACGCACCTGCACTCATCAGTATAATTCTTCTTCTACTCTTCCCCTCTGTTCTTCTAACTGTTAAACTCATGTGCTCACTCATGATAAAACTGCATGTGTATACTATGTAAGGTAGAAATTCTTTCTTACTTAGTGAGATGCATCAGTAAGATGATGCAGTATGAATTCTATGCATCCTGAGGATGATATATAATATTTACAGATAAAACTGATTCTTATTCTGATGCTGGTTTTGTACAAAGTATCAGAGAAAAACAATAAATTGGATGTTTAAAATAAACTTGAAAAGAAAATAAAAAAATTCCTAAATCAGGATGTCAGGGATATTTGTCTCACAAGGTCGTTACAACATTTGAAATTAGAATTAAACTTTGAAGCAAGTAGGATTTTTATTTTCTTTTAACAGAAAGGGCTACTGTTCATGTTATTTTAATACAAACTTCACTTGGCAGTAAAGATGTAATTCTTCGTAACTGATGTTTCTAGTAAACCACCTGCCTTCAAATGTCCAGTAAGCATAAAACTGGTGGACAGTCTGATACTAACTATATCTGTGGTTGGTGTTCATGGTTATGGTCCACTTGAAAGAATTTATGTATGGAAACACAACCTGTAGAAATACATCACTTAATCTCAAAATAAGCATACACTGCCTTGTCTTGTAGAAAAACATAATGATCACGTTAGTGGCTTTATTATGAGTTATAATTATATGAGCAAATATTTAAAACTCCAAGTCCTGGGTTGCTTTTTATTAGTTCTGTAATTGTTAAACGCCGCTGTAGGAAACAGAGGTATAGATAAATACATTATTATAGAAAGTACAACACAACTTTTCTGAAAAATATCAGATGGCATTACCATACTAGTTTGACTTACATCTATTTTACTTCTTAACCAATGAAATATAATAAAATGTTATGCTATTAAAGGAGGCTTTTATACGACACAGTCTAAATACATGTTATTGTGTCTTTTCTAAAACTGAACTCATAGGACAAAAGGACTGAAAAAAAGTTTGAGAATTGTAAGGGTTTATTTAGACTACTCATGAAACTAGTCAAACATAGCAGCACGCCCGAACTTGTTTCTTCTTTAAGCCACAGAGATTATTCATGAAGTGAATTTTTTGTAGGTGTTTTCATGATCTGGCCATTTAAAAGGTTTCCATGGAGAAGCAATCAGAACTATTCTGTATGACGATATTTATTATTCATGGTCCTACTCTAGCAGAAAAAAGGCTAATAAAACAATCTTAGAGAAAGAAACACTGCAGAAAGGATTCTGTGGCTCTCTTGTAATGGTTAAGGACTTTGGAATCATTTCTGAAAGACTTGCTCATTGTATTCATGGTTATGTATTTATAGGAACACATAATAAAGATTATTTTTTATCATATTTTCATGATCTTGTATAGAGAATAAACCGTATAGCATAAATATGAAAAATAAGACTTCTGGAAAAGGGAAATATAGTCCAACTTCAGCAAAGGTAAGCAAATAACCATTAATGTTGTAAAACTGTACTACCTAGATTGGCTGATAAGTGGCCTGTCTTCTCAAACTATAAAGCTGAAAATAATTCTGGAAGATGCTGCATACAAGTGCTTGTAGTGTAGAAAGCTGAGAAAATAATAAAAAAAGTACAAAGTCGCTGCCTTGCAGTGGGGGTGGGGGAAAGAAATAAAGAAACAACTTTAAACAACTTGTTTTCCCTGGTTCCTTTTTGTGATAAGGGAATAGTTTCGTGAACATTGTCAGCCTTATGCCATATGTTCCAGGAAACCAGGGACCCTTGAAGAAGCGGCTTTTGAATTATTGATCAATGATTAGCAAATGCAATCGAAATTGTAGACTTGATGTTGTGCAGGGATTCATAATTTATGAGTGGACAAAATAGTAGGTAGCAGAGGTAGTGGTAGGTGATTTCAGCCCCCATATTGATTACTTAAAACAACAGGAGGTAAGTGTAGTGTGACAGACAGAACAAAAACTGACAGCTCACTGCCTGTCCATCACTACAGACTGAGCACTGGGGAATAAAGCTTACTGTAGAAGCAAATACATTTCTATTGTGTGTCTTTGATCATTATGGTGTTCCACTAGACCAAAGGACACATTGGTTTATAATTTATGTATTCTATTACTGCAAAGGACTGATAGTATCCTGTTAGATACGATACTATCTAAATATCTAGATAGTTTGTACCTGTAACAGCTTGAGAAGCAATTTTGTGAAACATTTGCATAGCTGATCAGCAAAGCTGAAAACCTGGGAATAGAAAGGAGACAAGGTATAACTGGCACCAGCCTAAAAGTCAGCTCTGTTTTCTGTCTTTTGCTGCTGTTGCCAGCTCTTTTTTGGCTACTGGAATACTTCCTTGCTGATCAGCACTTGAGAGCCCTAACTGAGAAACGTCTCCGTCCAGCAAAGAAAAATGCTGCTTCCACCTGTAATTTTATAGACTGGTGAAAGAGGAGTAAGCTGGGACGGCTGGACATCCGGGTCTGTCTCCAGGTCACAGCTGAGTATCTAAGTAAGAAATTTCTGTGCATATCAACGGAGGTAGATTTCATGGTCCTTGAACCCCAGAGAGCAATATGAGACGGCACTAAGTGATATGGTGATTTCAGTGATGCTGGATGGGGTTCTGGCACTTTTTGCTAGCAAGTAATAGCATATTTGGTTGGAATTGTGCTGTTGTATATTCAGTGCAAAGGCACCTGTCCTGCTGGTGGTCTTTCACTGCATCACAACCAGTATCTGAACCAGTATTTTCTCTTTTCTACCTCACTAAAATTTAGCATTATCCCCTGAAACTATGCAATAACCTTATTGAATAAAAATTGTATATTTAAAAAAAAAGAGAACAACAAAGACTGACACAAATACATGGCCTTGTGACTTTGAGGCAAACTGTGTTGTGAGTTAAATTTGGAATATACAATGTCCTTAACAACAGAAAAGTGATTTCAACAAGAAGGCAAGCAGCGGAACAGCAGAAGTTTCCAGATAGAAACTGGAGAAAAATGATGTCTGTGAAGAACGTGAATATGGACCCAAGATAAAGATGTCTGTACATCAACAGGAGCACGTGTAGGAAACAGGATGTGAGTGAAGTAAAAAACTGGCTGATATTTCAAGAAGGCTGAGTGGTGGCTGCTGCTGAAGATCGGTAGCTGAAGAAAACTTTCACCAAGACTTGGTCTTAAGATTTGCAGTAACTTGGTTACATTTAAAATTTATTTTGTTTATTTGGTCTACATAAAGATTTTGAGAAAAATGAGCCCTATTTCTCAACTGGAGCAAATTAAGATAAGGCACAAGGGTTTATGTAAATAGATAATTTGTCTGATTAATTGCCTTCAAATACCATGACAGTATAATATTTTTATTGTAAGTAGCACCACATAGTGCAATTTCTTCATCCACACCATTGTTGGAGTAGTGACCATTAAAGATAGGCTCTGTACAAAAGAAATCATTGTTAGCAATTACTATTGCCTTTAATGACAACAATGTTTTCAGCTAGAGGGGGAGCTAGACAAGATGGAAAGAATGAGTTGATAACTTAAGCAACAAGGGTGACCCTGCAAAGGCTTCAGGGGAGAAAAGGTGTAATTTTCTGCTTGCTCCTGGAGAGAAGTGCTAGCAGTAAAGTTACATTCCCTGAACGTCACAACTCTACATTTTTTAGAGCAGCTAGTAATACAATAACCTCCTGCTTCACTGCATCTAGTAGATCATTGTAATATCCACTTCACTTTGATGATGCACAGCTGGTGACTCTGCTAATGTCTTTTGGAAGATGAAGATTTCACTGGTTTTGTCAGTCTTCATCACACATCTTCCAAGGAAAAGCTATCATAATTAGAGGAGCCTGGGACTAGAGAGTTAGAAGAGTACAAATTTATAAGGAATGCATTTTTTAGAGGAATTATTTTTTTAATGAATATGGAACCGATTTGATAAAAATAACATGATTTTTTAAGATAGTTGAGGTTTATTTCTTAAATTTGCTTTATGTTGTTATGCCAGTCTTACACCATATGATTTAAGGGTGCGAGTGAACATGAAAAGTAAAACACAATATTAAAATAAATATATCTGAAAATCTACTACAGTGGATTATTCTAGCACAAATAACAATTTTGCATCTAAAATATACTTATTTCAAGTGTAAACCTATATTTTGCATAGAATGGCCTTGGTTTTACTGGAAAAAGTGTCTACATTTGAGTTAAAGATGCATGAAATGTTGCTTTTTCTTTATTTATAAAGAAAAGCAAATAGGAAATTTTGTCCTTCATAAGTCATGACACAATCTGTTTAATGCCTTCATAGCTTTATGTTTGATGAGTGGTGCATTCATCTCAAATTCATGTAATTTAAATCCTGTAGAGGAACAGACTATCATATATTTGTACTTCTTTTTGTTCCATGCATAGTAGCAATCGGTGTGATTCTGCACCAGGATTTCTGTATCTTCATGCAGGTAATTATCTTCCCTGTAAGTTATATTGCATGAGTCTGACGGTTGATTCAATATAGTTATTATTTATAGAGTGAAAGTGTTTTCTTTTTTGGGGGGTGTTGGATGGGTTTTTGCTTTGTTTTGTTTTGTTTTTTCCACAGGAAACTGAGGGCAAACAAAACAAAGTACACGGATAATCTGAGATGATTTATCATTATTTCTGATAAACACTGGATACTTGGACCTGTGTGAAATTACTTCTGCTTTTCCACTCTTGGCTTGTTATAGACTGCCCACCAGAGTGTAGGTACTCAGTGATGTCAAGACCAGTGACGTCAAGATCAGAGGCAACCTGGGCTGCAGTGATTGTGTATTGAAGGAGTTCAAACTCCTGAGGGATATGGGACAGATGAGGAGTATAGTTAGAACCCCAAATTTCAGTAAAGTAAACTTCCAGCTCTTCAAGGAGTTACTCATTAAGAACCACCTGGGATACTGTCCTCAGGATGATGGAGCAGATCAGAGCTGACAAATAATTAAGGATGCTTTCCACAAAGTGCAAAAGTTATTGGTCCCCAAATGTAGGAAATCAGGTAGGGAATGGAAGAGACCAGTGTGATTGAGTCAAGACCTGCTTGTCAAACTGAAGACCAAGAGGAAACTACACAAGAAGTGCAAGCAGGGACAGGTAACCTTGGAAGACTATAGGGACGCTGCCCACTTGTGTAGGGATGGGGTCTGGAAGGCCAAGGAACAGCTGGAGCTGAACTAAGAAGACTAACAGGGAGGGCTTGTACAAGTATGTCAATCAGAAGAAAAAGGTTAAAGAAAGCATACCTTTACTGCTGAATAAAAATGGTGACCTCAATAGACAAGGAGAAGACTGAGGTTCTCAACAAGATTTTTACCTCAGTCCTCACAGGCAACTACTTTCCTTACCCATCCTAGGTCAATGGACAACAAGAAGAGGATCAAGGGGGAGTATAGTCCCTCCCACTGTAGAAGAAGATTGGGTTCATGACCATCTGAGGAACCTGAATATATATAAGCCTATGCAACCTGCTGACATGTATCCCAGAGTTCCGTGGGAATTGGCAGATGTGGTTGCCAATACGCTCTCCATGATATTTGAAAAGTCATGGCAGTCAGGAGAAGGCCCTGGTGACCGGAAGAAGGGTAATATTATGCCCATTTTTAAAAAGGGTACAAAAGATGACCCTGGTAACTACTGACCTGCCAGCCTCACCTCTGTGCCTGGGTAGATAATGGAACAGATCCTCCTAAAAGTTAGGTTAAAGCACTTGGAGTACAGGGAGGTGATTAGTGGCAGCCAGCAGGGCTTCACCAAGTGCAAGTCCTGCCTGACCAACCTAGTGGCTTTCTATGATGTAGGGACCACATCTTTGGACATGGGAAAAGCAATGGATGTAATCTATCTGGACTTCTGCAAAGCCTTTGACACAGTCCTCCAAGACATCCTTCTCTGTAAACTGGAGAGATATGGATTTGATGGGTGAACTCTTCAGTGGATAAAGATTTGGTTAGATGGTTGCATTCAGAGAGTAGTGGTCAATGGCTTGATGTCCAAATGGAGATCTCTGAAAAGTGGTGTCCCTCAGGGATCATACTGGGACCAGTGCTGTTTAATATCTTCGTTGATGATATAGACAGTGAAATTGAGTGCACTCTCAGCAAGTTTGCAGATGACACCAAGCTGAGTGGTGCAGTTACCACAACAGACGGATGAGATGTCACCCAGAGGGACCTGGACAGGCTGGATAAGTGGACCTGCGAGAACCTTCTGAGGTTCAACAAGGCCAAGTACAAGGTCCTTCACCTGGGTTGGGGCAATCTACAGTTTCAATATGAGAGGTGGGGCGATGTGATTGAGACCTGCAAAGAAGGACTTGGGAGTGCTGACTGATGAGAAGCTTGACATGAGATGACAATGTGCTCTTGCAGCCCAGAAGGCCAATTGTATCCTGGGCTGCAATAAGCGAAGCATAACCAGCAGGTTTAGGGAGGTGATTCTCCCTTAGTACTCTGCTCTTGTGAAAGCCTACCTGGACTACTGCATCCAGTTCTGGAAGCCTCAGCATAAGAAGGATATGGAACTCTTGGAATGGGTCCAGAGAAGGTGCACAAAGATAATCGAAGGGCTGGAACGCATCTACTATGAGGACAGGATGAGAGAATTGGGGTTGTTCAGCCTGGAGAAGAAAAGGCTCTGAGGAGGCCTTCCAGTACCTGAAGGGGATGTAGAAGAAAGCTGGGGAGGGACCTTTTACAAAGGCATGTAGTGACAGACTGAGGGGCAATAACTTTAAATTGAATAAGGGAAGATTTTGATTAGACATTAGGAAGAAATTGTTGACAATGAGGGTAGTGAAGCACTGGAACAGGTCGCCCAGAGAAGCTGTAGATGCCTTCACCTTGGAAGCATTCAAGGCCAGGTTGGATGGGGCCTTCAGCAACCTTGTTTAGTGGCAGGTATCCCCACTCATGGCAGAGGGGTTGGAACTAGGTGATCTTTAAGGTCCCTTCCAACTCAAACCATTCTATGTCCCTCTGATATTCAAAGAGTACTACCTGGTTTCTTGCCTGTCATAAGTTTCCACCCTATTTTACACTGAGTCTGCAAGAGAGATACTTCAGGTATCTGCCCAATTACCCCAAAATTGTGTATGGGGAAAAGTCTGAAAGAATGGGAGTAGGTGTTTTACATTTTACTAGTCATCAAAGCGAAAAATACAGTCAAGTAGAAGTTTGATGTCCTTTTGGTGAGGCAGTGCAGTGATTTTTTTTTTCATGGGTCTTATAACAGTAAATGAATGAAGAACAAAAATTCAACAGCAACTAAATGTAATAGCAATATATTTTCAAAATTAATAGACAGGTAAAGCTCAATTAACATCTTAATACTGCAATACTACTAGTCTTGAGTGAATAATGTACAAGAAATATTTTTTTTAACAAAATCAGGCTTTAAAAAAAAATTTTCCCTCTTCTTTGTGGAGTGCCTATTAAGTGATCAGTTCCCTTGGATGCTTAGATGCTATTTAAAATTATTAATGAAACTTATAAATTAAGGGGTAAAGGTAGGTAATTCTTCATGCCTGCTTAAAATTCCATATTCATTATCTGGAAGTGATGAGGGGCTGTGTTTGGTTAAATGATATTTTTACACATCACACAGTAGTCTCATAGATGAGCCACATAGGACTATTTCTGCTTCCTGTGATTTACTGAATGAAAAGCACAACTAACAGAAATGTTAGTCTGAGTGGGTTTGAACCTCATGTAGTTTGTCTATGAGAATAAATAATTTTCACCTTCACTTTTTGCAAATAATTGCATATGTGTGTGCCAATCTAAAACCAAAGAGAAAGCAGCATAGGAACTGGATGACCAAATTCCTTTCCCCAGTACTTGTGCACAGAATTACTACTTTGCTTAGTTTGCACTGGGAGAAGGGACTGGGAGAGAATCAAAAGTCATATAGGTAGTGGAAGGAGAGGTGAAAGTAGAGAGGCAAATATAACTTTTTCTGCCAAAAGGGCATCTCATCCTGGATTCAGTGACTTCATAGTTTCCACAATGCAACAGAAAACAGATTGGCTGATGATGTACATAAATGGCTTTGCAATGGTTTTGCTAAAGGGAGAATATAATCAGTATTCTGATGTTATCTAAAACTTCTTTTGAAGAATGTGCTTAATGTTTCTCAGTATATAAATATGAAATCCTGTGTTTCTATAAGTGTACTTTCTTCCAAAGAATGAAGAAAATGTATCTATGTAGAAACCAAGTCAGTAAGTGTTAGAGTTGCTCAGAAAACAAATCTATAGGGGAAGTACTCATGAAAGCTTTACTTAATTTAATATTGTACTTCTTTATTTATATAAATGTTCTGAAATAAGTTAAATGAAAGTACTGATTTTGAAATTGCTTATTATTTTGGACAAAAACTGTAATCAACCTGTACAGCAGTCTTGGCTGCATTCACAAGAGAAGACTGATAGTCAATGCAGAACAGAATAACCCCTGGAAAAAGAAGCATTAGTTGGGAATAAGAATCCCTTTATTTAGGGGACGATTTGCAAGGTAATTAACATTACAGAAATTATATTTTTATTGAGTTAAGGTTCCCAGTGGCCTTAAAATGGTTTAAATCTTTGAGAGATAGGACACTAGTCTAGGTGATACGCCTAGTTCCCACAACATAGCGTAACCGTGTTTTTTAAGTATCCTGAGAATAGCTAGGCTTTCACACTCCTTTGTTTTGACCATTCAGCATCCTTTCTGGCCAATACCTTTTATTTCCCAGCCTAGAAGTGAACCTTTTCTTTCAAAGACCTTTGTTGAGTTGCTCACTTATATATTGGAGTGCAGGCAGTTTAGCCCCTAATAACACATGAGCCAGAAACAAATGAAGATCTCGCTAAATATCAACCCCATTGCTCCAAACCCTCACAGTCTGAGAGTGAGGCCTAAATGACCTTCCTAGATCATGGATCTGAGCAGTCTTTATTTCTTCTCATTAAGATGGCTAAATCTTTTAATTCTATTCTGCACTGTACATCTATTCTGCACTGTACAAACTACAAGCAAGAGTCTAAACCCAAACATCTGGGAAACATCTCATTACCATTGTGTTTGTTTCCAGAGAGGGGATTTGTATAAAACACCACTCTTTCCTGTGCAGAAAGAAATATACATTTATGTTTTTCTTAATCATAGAATCATAGAATCACCAGGTTGGAAGAGACCCATCAGATCATCGAATCCAAAATCATCGCAATAAGAGTAATTGTAAAATTTTAATAAAAAGGCGAAAGGTAGAGAAAGAAAAGAGGAAGAAATAGTGAGACATAGTTTTTCAAAGACAGTTATGCACGATTCATAAACTGTGCTTTAAAGAAAAAAAAAGAAAAAAAATAGTGAATTGTTAGCATCACCAAAAATCTTGCATGGCAAACTTTCCTGGATAATATTGTTAACAATACTGATCTCTCTTTTCCATTGGGGATGAAAACAGGCATGACCTACCCTGGGGTAATTTTAACCAAAGAACATCACTTGAGAATTTGCCTAATAATCTCAGCCTCGAGTCCTTCAGCCAGTGCCAGTCACCTTGTAATGAGTATTCGCTTCACAATAATCTCCCTTTTCCCAAAAAATGGTATAAATGGAATTACAACACAATTGCCTCTTTTTATCTGATGAATGTGAAGCAGCAATATTGTGTTAGTGGGCCTTTTTGGAAGATATATTGGACTTTAATAAAATTTGATCAATGCATTTAAGTCAAATTGAATTATATGTAAGTGGATAGGGTTGACATATGTTTCAATATCAGCGAGTGATACATTATTCTCCAGTGAGCATAAAATTTAATGAAATATAAATACCCATTAATCCTCATGTTTCAACCAATCAGTCACCGTTGCTCCTGCCTGCTGTTAGCAGAAGCAGGCCCAGAAAGTCATCTGTTTTATCTAAGCAGGAGCTCCAAACTGGAAAGACATCAGAAAGCTTGGAGAAGTGAATAGAATAGACATAGAATAGGGAAAAATGTGCCAGCACTTTTGTTTTATCATGCTTTCAAAAAATGAAGCAATATAGTGTTCAGTTCTCTATTTTAACTGTAATCTAAAGAAAAAATACTGATCATTACCTTTGAAACTGGGATTCTGTGAGGAAACATTCAAAAGGGTTAGGGTTTTTTGTTCTTGTTGTTGTTGTTTAATAAAAGCCTGCCACATTCTTTCATTCTGTTTTTGATAGGTAACTTGTTGTGGCATATTTAGCAAGTTTTACAAGGCTAATGCACAAGAAAAAGAAATGTAACAGACCAAGACCAGCTTCCCTTGGAATTATTTCTAGTACTAGCAATCTGATCGAGCTGAACTTTGAAAACTGTGCTACAGAAAGCATGAGATGATAAACTATAGTTTAATTTCTAAACAACAAACAGTTATGACACTAAAGTTGCATATTTTATAGAACATTTTCATTTATACAGCTGTAGTTATACATGGTTTATAACTGCAGAGTTAAGATTTAAAGAGAGTAGTCCTTAACTGTACCAACTCAGAATTTAAAAAAATAAAGAAAAATCACATATACTCAAGCCTGGATTTTCAGCTGTCAGCTAGTGGTAAGCAAGCACCAATTCCTGAAATCCTTTAAATTTTACCTCACTATGGTTTTTTCAGAAAAATAAAAAAAAACTGAAACAAATATATATGCATAATTTTGAAGCAAGTAAAATAATCTTTCCTCAGAATATTAATCTATTTGAATTAACAAAATTACATATACAATTAATTTCAGAATGAACAATTTAATTTCAGGGCTATACTTCTATCCGTAAACCCAGTCACAAAGCCAGCCAGTGAGCCCTTTGACACCACATTTGGGGTCTCTTATCTGCTTGGACAGAATTTGTCCAAATATGAAGTGCATGGACTCTCTTACAATGAATAACATTCTCTGAAATGTGTCATCCTTGTTTTTACTATCTACCTGATAGCAATTTAGTTTTTACTACTGCATTATACATATCTGAAATATATCTGAACAGAACCTGCCTTATACAGAGACATATGGTGTGTCATTCCTTTATATTACTTTTCAATCAATGTAATGTTGTTTTAAACTACCTACTATTCAGAGATTTCTGTCATTCAGAGACTGGCATGCCTAGGTCATTTCCCATTCCTTCTGCTTCTGGACTGGAAAAAGTCTGTCATTTGCTCAATGCTGCATACAAATGTTCTTACCACAGGGAATCCTCAAAAGGAGTTTGGAGTTATGATGTTCTGTTAGAAAACCATAGATCATTCAGAAGCTTGAAGAAGCTGTTTGTCTTCTTGCTATAATGTGTTGCCTGCATATGATCTATGGTAAGGGATGCAAAAAATCATAGAACCAGAGCATTATAGAATAATCAGGTTGGAAGAGACTCACTGGATCATCGAGTCCAAGGCAACACTAAAAAGATTCAAAGATTCAAATAACTAACACTTTAGAATTTCTAGTTTATCCTCTCATCTGAGGTAAATGTACCACACAATGAAGAAGTAAGAGTATATTTCATAGCACAGAGAGGGGGAATATGTTGCATATTTTGCTGGTAAGGTTTGACGTGTCATCATGATAGCAGATAATTTTGAGAGACAGGTTGGGGGTGTTCAGGTTTTGTTACTTGAATGACTGATATTTTCAGTGACCCAGTTGTTTCAGAACTTACTTACAAGACATAAACTGAGGTACAAGAAATATATGACATCAGTTTGTATAAGACTGCATGAGTTAATACTCCGGAAAATAAGACAAAAGACTGTTTCTCTACTGCAGAGACTCAAAAGGAGTGATATAACCGTATATCTTGTCATGTTCAGAGACTTTTCTCTTCAGCTTTTTTCATCCTACTGGATCCAGATATCAAATGCCATGCTGGGGGTATATTAAGATAGTTGTATAGACAAACAAAAAAATATTGAAGTTGACATTTTTCAAGTAAATTCAAAATATAGTTAATATAGCTATTGAATAGCTGAGGGCAAGTCACCTCTTTTGGAAGTCTCACCTTTTCCAATACTGATGGCTATTAGCTGAGACCCACAGATGGTAAGTTTTTTCCCATCTTCATTAATGGTTTTGCATGGCCTTGAGCATTGGGTGCTCAGTTCAGTGTAGCACAACTTTAAACACAGCTGTGATACAAAGAAGCCACCTGGCCATATTTGTCATTGTCCTCATTTTCCCTTGCCCATGAAACTGCACCTGACTGTAAGGCAGCTGAGTTGTGAAGGTCTTGAACACCTACTTTCTCATAAGCTTGTCTCTTTCAGACTTCTGCAATTTTACCTTTTGACACTTGTATTAATTTTCTCTATTTTTTTCCAAGCAGGTTATGACTTATATTTGATTATGACTTCGATGAACTATTCTCAGACCAATCTAGGCAATTTTGGGGCACCTCTGCAATGATTCTATGATTTTGGTAGACTCTTGATGTGTACATTTTTATTGCAGTTTGTGTAATTAATAAATAAAGACCTTGGGGTTGGTGTTCGGAGGAAGATTTGGAGTCTTATTGTTATTCCTTTTAAACATTCAACATCAATGAGGTACAAGATTTGGAAAGATAACCTGAGTATAATTGTCACAGAGAGAATACTCTGTATAATACAAAACACATTGCTAGAATGAATACTGGCATTTGATTAATGTTATTCCTTTCATTTCTGTGCCAGAGATCACAAGAACCACATACAAAGTGTTTGCCACTGACTGTATTGTAATTGTTAATGCATACTTTCTGATATGACAGTGAAACGGTTCAACATATCTATAAAATTCTCTGTTTTACAGGTTTCATTTTAGTTCTCAGTCTGTTTTATATAAAAGTTATGCTGTCATTTGTGCAGTGTGAAATATGTATGAACAGAAGTTAGTTTAATAACAATTCTTTCTAGTAAAAAGGCACAAGGACAAGGACTAGAAAGCTGTCTTAAGATGTGGTCTGCTTAACTGCAAAGCATGTTATAGTTAAAACCAGTGCAACTTTAACTCAGAAGCAGACAAAGTTCTCTGATGAGGTATTAAAGACTATTATATAGTCAGTTCCCTTTTTGAAAAGTTCTTTTGCTTACTGCAAAAAAGGACTTGAAATGCCACTTTATTTTGCTCTAGAAAGGGCAAAACACAGTAAGAGAAACTATTTGGAGGCATGTAAATATAAGAATAATGTTAATGAACAACAACGCTTTCTAGGCAAGGCAATGGTCAACAAAGACATTTGAAAAATGTGTCTTTAACATACTGAGGAAATACAATAAAGAAAATTTAAATTACTGCGCTAGACCAGATCAATCACTCCTGAAGACAATAAGTACTTTTCTACTCTTGTGAAGCCAGAGAAAGAGAACAGAGCCAGAGAAAGAAAATATATGCAAACCAGAATAATTGTAGGAATAATCTTGTTAATTATAGACACATTCTGGAAGTAAAATTAAGAAACCTTTAAAGACAAGGAGGGAGGTGGAAGATTACTCTGTTAAACTTAGACTCCTTTGAGCTGGAATTGGATTCAGACAGTGTTTTCATTTAACATTTTTTTATCCATGAGCTAACTGTTCTCTTGCTATATGCTAGAAGATGTAGTTCATCTTTCACAATGTGTTTTTTTATTTGCTTGAAATATATCCAAATGGTAGAACTCATCATGACAAATTATTACATTATGGTAGATGTGTGGTATAGCTTACTCCACCACTGTCCATAATAGTTTCTCAGGGTAAGAACAGCCAAGCTTTTGTAAGCAGTTCCCACACAGTTGTCTGACTTACTGGCCCAGTGGATTTTCTCTTCATAGTTCCAAACTGTAGGCTGTAGTCTAATTTAAATTGCAAGATAAATAGACATCGCTGGAAAAACTGTCAGCTGCAATAAGACACAAATTGAAGGTCAAGCAGAAACTCATTGCAAGCTCTGAACATGTACGTGCTTGTCTATGCAGTGCGACAAACCTCTGAGAGTGACTTGAGTTTTGGGCAGATGGTTACAACATGACAACTTACTGTCATGACAAAAATACAGAAAACATATTTCTTATGATCTGCTCACAGCTATAATCACTGTTTTTTTAATGAAAACATGAGCACGAACGCTTTTACCAACAACTTGTTCTATCTATTGTTCTTAGATCTTGGGGGACTGTGCCTCTTGGGTGAGACAACAGCCCTGCCTGCATTAGTGTCGCCTAGTGACACTGGAGAATAACACTGGAGAGTCACTTCTCTGGAGTGAGTTCACAGAAGAGCAACACAATTAGTGAAGGGGTTGGAGAACAGGTCCTGTGGGAAGTGGCTGAGGGAACTGGGGTTGTTTAGCCTTGAGAAGAGGAGGCGGAGGGGTGACTTTATTGCTCTCTACAACTACCGGAGAGGAGGTTGTAGTGAGGAGGGTGCTGGCCTCTTCTCACAAGTGACAAGGGACACTACAAAAGGGAATGGCCTCAAGCTCCACCAGGGGAGGTTCAGAATAGATATCAGAAAGAATTTTTTCACAGAAAGGATCATCAGGTGATGGCAGAGGATGCCCAGGGAAGTGGTTGAGTCACCATCCCTGGAGGTGTTTAAAAGATGGGTAGACAAGGTGTTCAGGGTCATGGTTTAGTGGCAGATAGGAATGGTTGGACTTGATGATCCAAGAGGTCTTTTACAACCTGGTGAATCTATGATCCTGTGACCTCACCTTTTGGCTCAATTTCCTGTGGAGCAATCCCACTCCTGTTGCTCACTGACAAGTTCATCTAGGCACTGGCTACCAAATAGATTTCATTGGAAATTTCTTTCAAAACAGTGGGAAACTCTCTGTGGGAACAGACTTGCTCTGTCAAAAATCATTTCCTCAAGCTGAGGTGAATCTTGGGGAGGGTTTGGATGTTAAAATCTGAAAAATGATTCCTACCACTGGATTGATCCACCCTGAGACCATGTTCCTTTATGTGGTGGGTGTCATTATTCTCAGTGACAGAAGATATGGTAGGCATTCATCAATACAGGTGAAAGAGAGAATCCTATTTACTAGAGGCAGTGTTGATTTGTTTAAAACAAGTATGAATTATCATGTACAGAGTAAGCCTAAGCCCAGAATGATGAACACTGGTTTGCTTGCTATGAAAGAAGATGAATTTCACAGCTCTAGACTCATTCAAGGAAAGTGGTGCTCGAAGATTTGGATATGGATGAAATGTTGGCTCTTTGTTGGGATGGGGATAAGATCATGTGTTTCTTCTTCTTTTTTTTTTTTCCACAAAAATGCAAATGTTGTGAACTCAATTTTTTGAACTGAGTTATTTTGTAATCCCGAAAACTTCAGTGGAATGTAAAAGCTTTCTTGCCCAACTTTAAGTCCTAAATTACCTTAGCCTTGAAATAATGGGTGTGGCAACACATAATTAGTCTTAAAAGTCAGTACCTGTATGTTACATAGATAGATACTAATTATATATACAAAATCATAAAGCTGTACTTTCTTGTACAATAGAAATAATTCAGACTGGACTAACTGAATGGAGACTGAGGGTGTGTTTTCTGTCATACAATCTGATAGGAAGCATCTAACAAGGAACCTGATTCACCAAGAACAAGAAATAATTTTTTTCCAGCATGAGATATGAAGAGTGAGGTCACCATTGTGTTTAGGATACAAGATTTTTTTCTCAGACACCCGATACTGAGAACTTCTGTACTTACTCTGGTTTATTATAAAAAAGACCTAGACTATTGCTATAGGCTGCACAAATATATCCTTCTTCAATCCCCAGTCCCGTTTTACCATCTTTCCTTAGATCTCCAAGCTAGTATCTTGCTGAGTTTTCTCAGAAATTGACAAGGGCAGTTCTGGCTGGCATAGTCCCTTTAAAAGGGAAACAAAAGTTAGTTTAAGTTGATATTTAGCATTGAAGTTAAAGCAAAAATAGTCAAAGTGATGTGAAAATGAAAAGAAAATAATAGAATGAAAAGTAAACTGTTTTTTTAAAACCAAGTGTTTAAGTGCAGTTCTCTGTCTCACACACACATGTTATTTCTTTCTGTATTGTCTATGCCCCCAAAAATGTTATTGCTGTAAATATTTACAGTGACTGGCTTCCGCCACATATTTGTGACTGCCAGGGCAATAAATTTTAAGCGAAGAAATGTACTGATGGATTGGAAAGAAAAGGAACTTTGATTTATACTGTCAAATGGTTTAGTATTATGGCTTGGCAGCATTACTACATTGATAAATTTAAGAAAAATCCAGCTTTGTAATAAGAATTAGTTAGATTAATATAACCTACAATATACACCTTTGTTAGTTCATACATTATTATTGAGAATGGATATTCTCAATAATCAAAATATCAAAGCTGGTGAAGGGGCTGGAGAACAAAAATTACGAGGAGCGACTGAGAGAGCTGGGGGTGTTTAGCCTGGAGAAGAGGAGGCTGAGGGGAGACCTCATTGCTCTCTACAACTACCTGAAGGGAGGTTGTGGAGAGGAGGGAGCTGGGTTCTTCTCCCAAGGAACAGGGGACAGGACAATAGGGAATAGTCTCAACCTCCATCAGGGGAGATTCAGGCTCAACATAAGGAAAAAATTCTTGACAGAAAGGGTCGTTAGGCAATGCAACAGGCTGCCAGGGAGGTGGTTCACTTGCCTTCCCTGGAGGTGTTTAAGGTGTGGGTGGATGAGGTGCTGAGGGGCATGGTTTAGAGATGGGTGGGAATGGTTGGACTCGATGATCCGGTGGGTCTCTTCCAAGCTGGTGATTCTATGATTCTATGGTAAATAAAAGAAATTCCCATAGAAATACTATTTTAAGAAACCAAAGTCATCAATAAACAGTAGCATATTATTTATTTGTTATATTACATTAAAAGCAATATTAAGAGAACTGGAAATTTGTTGCAGTACTGTAGGAGAGAAAAGGCATAAACAAAAGGGAAATGCCTCCTCAGTTCAAGTGCTGGAAAATGGTCTGCTTAAGGACCTTGCTCTGAGCAGATACTGCAAAGTGCTTAAAGTTACCCTTCTTTGTTCTGTATTTCTACCTTGAATTAGTCACTGT
Organism: Coccyzus lansbergi; assembly: GCA_033558105.1. Taxonomy (NCBI): domain Eukaryota; kingdom Metazoa; phylum Chordata; class Aves; order Cuculiformes; family Coccyzidae; genus Coccyzus; species Coccyzus lansbergi. The sequence goes on from JAUMJK010000016.1 coordinate 644,374, forward strand.
CAAATGCTTTATATTATTAAAATGTCTATTGTAAAAATACAGTTGAATAGGTTTGATTTTTTCATACTACCACTGATTTCAAAAAGTATGATCTAGTGAGAAAATGAGTGACATATAACCTATAAATATGTCTCAGGAATGTGTGATTTCAGGTAGGTTTGTTGTAATTTTAACAGGTGTAAAAATTTTGGTTGATAAAAGATAACCAGTTATATGGAATGCATGTGGAACTAGGAATAATTTTTCAATTAGTACCACACGACATTTTGAAACAAATTAACATGATAAAACTCCACCACAACACACACGGTGGAACAAAAGATTACAAAAATTACTTATCAGCAGGGAAGTCAAAGCGGGATTTTTCAATTGGGGCTTCGCAGGGATTAATTCTCATATATATTTTATTTTAGCAACTGCAACTAAATATGAAACAAAGTAAACCTTACACATGACATGAACTGGCAGATCATAGATTATAGGCAGTCATTCAAAGAGATCCAGTTTGCAGGATGACAAATGGCGATGTTTGGCTCACTGATCCACTCATGCAGACAAAACCAGGGTCAGATGTATATGATGTTATAAAAAAATTGGTTGCCAGAACACAGGTTTTCGTCCAGAAAAGAGATTAAAAATGGTTTAGGGTCCACAACAGAAAACAACCCATTGTGAACAACATCAATGTGTCGCTGTATCAAAAGAGGTTGAGGTGATATTTAGACAGAGAAGTAGAGTAGGAAAATAGGAAATAATGACTCATCTGTGCAAGGTACTCTGGATACTGATAGTGATACCAGAATATATAGACAGAATGTACATTTCTATAGGAGGCAGAAGGGTTAGAGACCTCTGAAAATAATAAAAAACAACCAATCAACCAAACAAACACACGTTATTTTCCTTGTGGAATCAATAATTTGCAAGCTTTAAGGATATCACATTTTATTTGAAACAAACTGAGATATTTCTTATCAATTTAATTTTCCTTAAAATACTCTTTTGGATGCCTGGAACTATTAAAACTGTTCATTCACAGACTTCATATCAGCATCAAAACTGTATCTTGAGAGCTATGGTTTAAATATGTGATAATTCTTGGAACAGCAATTCATTAGTGGAGAAACATGGTTCCATTCTTATTCTCACAAAATGATGGATATTGGTAAGATACCAAATTCCTTCATATTTAGGTATGTACCAAGATATATATTTAGTATATATGGACCTTGGCATATATGCCAATATATATGGACCTTTGCAAGTTACTTACAAATCACCCATGTTTTGCAAATGAATTTGAGAATTAGAGAGTTTCCACATTTTTCTAAAGTTTGTTTGTTTATCCCTGAGGCAGAAGATTTTTGCAGAAGAGTTTCATACTGTTGCTCTGACTGTTTTGGCTCATTTTGGTTTCTCTCTGGAATCTCTGAAGTAGTTCAATATTCTGCATTTTTCACTTAGTTTTTATTGGCTGATCTGGTATCCCATTATGTGCTGATACTGCAAAATGTGAGAGTGTGTCCCCTCACGAAGTTCTAGAGAGAAACTTAGTTTTTATAACATGTAATTTAGCCTTCCACGTGGTGACTTTTGACTTTTGATGACCCTTTAAATTATAAGACCAGTTAGAGCTTATTCTTTCCTGAGTTAATCTCTTTGTTCATAGACCTTCAGTTGGAGACTGAAATTCGTATTCCACCTTCACACTAGTTTAACAAATTAATGAAGGGGATTTTAATTCTTCGATCTCCGGTGCTACGGCAGTTATGTGCTGTGCATCATGTTATAATCCTGGCTGCATGGGCCATTAGATTAAGACTGCATGAGTCCTGCTACTATAAAACTAGTTCTAGAAAGATTAGGGAAAGATAATATTACTTGTCCACATGTGCAAAAAATAAATGATGACTTACATTGAAGTCACAAAGCATTGCTCATGAACACATTCTTTTTATTTAAATTATAAAATAGTTGGAATAAATTCTAGTACTCTCATCCTGTTTTAAAAATTAATTTGATTTATGACTATGGATAGTTTTCTCTGTTACAATCTTTTTGAATGAATTGTTTAGTACCAGCTTATACAGATTCTACACTATTTTTTTTCCACTTGGACAAACTGCAAAAATAACTCTAGTGTGAAGTTCTTTTTTCACACCTCAGAGCTAAACAAATCCTTTGTTGTATTTCCTAACATGTTTGAAATTATAGAGAAGACACAAAATGAGAACAGCAGTAGGTTTTTCCTATTACATATTGTACAGTTTTCTTCAAATTTATTGATGGAAGATGTCCGACATAATGAATGGCTGTTCTTAATTGCTGTCAGTACCCTCCTGCATTGTGCTGTCAGTGGAAACATTTGAAACATATCATCCTAGTGTTTTGCACCTGACCTGTTCCTTGAATAGTGAAAGAAATCCTTACAGATAAAAGTATTAGCTCAGTTGGGATGCTCTGTACCTCAGTAACAAATATGAATATCCATTTGGGGTTTGGACTAAACCTGGAACACAGGAAATCTCACTAGATGTTTTTCAGGGGGGAAAAGAAAAAAACAACCCCAAAATGTGGATAAATGTTGTTGAAAGAAAGCAAGCTGATGCTTGCTTGCTGATGCAGTATTACCTTGCTGAGTTTTAAAGAACAGATAATTTATTTCTGAAGAGGATATTAGGACCAGAGCCTGTAGTTCTATGTTCTTCATGTAAGTGAGAATTTTGGTATATTGTGTTAAGGATTCTAGACTTTGCAACTCCCAATATGCCAACTCTTGTAGAATTATGCCTACTGGTAAGTCTGATGAGAGCTGAGGCATCCCATGCAAAACAGAAGAACTTCAAAGGGAGAAGAATGTTTAAACATCCTTTGCTACCCATGTATTTTGATGCTAACTCTTGCAATATAATGCCTTGAAGTGAGTAAATGGCTTCAGAAAAGTGATAATTGGAGTTTTGATCTTCTGCTTCTCAGATGCATTCATTAGACCGTGAATGAAGTGCAGAGAACTCCTGTTCCAAATTTCTTTAATAGCGTACTTGACCCAAGAATGTTTTATTGAGAATTCAGACTTGATTTGTCTTGCTGGGTACAATACAAGTCACAAATTCTGGTTGTGAAGCCAAGATTCAGGCCTTTTAATGAATTTGGGGCATTCGTACTAACACATAACTGAGAATATAAATGTAAATAATTCTAGAGATGGTAGCATCTCCACAAAGTTTTGAAGATATGAATTTTGGATTAGGGTGACAATATGGGATCAATGTGAGACCTGCACATCAATCCCACTGAAACTGTTTTTCTGAAGTTGCATATCCCTGATTATGTACATTCTGTGTCCTGACAGAAGGAAAGTCAAGTCTTTACTGAAAAGAAAGTGCTCCCATTTGACATTTATACATGTCAAAAGACTTCATTTAAGCTACATTAAACTGAAATGTTTGAATAAAACCACTTCTGTCCTTGAATCAAATGACACTGACAACTTTTTTACACTTTACTGGCTCTGAAGCAACAGCTAACACACTCTGTGCCTACATGTGTGACTGTGAACTACCGTCATCTTAAAAGCTAACTAGATGATTTGCATTTAGTTTTGAAGATGATCATAGAATCACCAGGTTGGAAAAGACCCACCAGATCATCAAGTCCAACCATAAAGCCACAATAAAAATAATAATTCTAGTTTTGTTTTGATTTTCTTTGTCCTAGTATGCAATTTTCTGTGGAATTGCAATAGATATAGTCTATATTAATAATGCTATCCGTAAGCTCCCATATGCTTTCTTTATATGCATGATTTATATAGGACTTAATCCTTCCTCACTTAATGAAGTTGAGTAATAACTTTACAAATAGTCCCATTGTAATAGAGCATTGTCTGTTACCACCCTTTTTAAACTGAGTAATGACTACACCTACTATGTAATTAAAATGTTATATTATATTGTATTTTAACATTTATCTTTTTATATCATCATTAATTGTTTTAATGAAACATTCAAATTAATTTTTTTATCTTCTGCGTGTTTCTTTTGGCAAGGATCAGGCTGGTAATTTTTATTTGGTGTGTGTTTACAAACTTCAGGCTAAATTTTGCAATCCTTTGTTCATGACTGTGAGCACTTATTTAAGTAGATTCATCAGTGGTAATTTTCCTGTGACAAAGTGCCTTGATCACCCGCTTATCCATTGTTCCTTCAAGCACATTGGTGCTATGCACTAACACCCACAATTTTCTCATTTAAATTCCTCCTTAAAAGCTACTGCTTTTGTAATGACTACAAATCACTTTAGTCTTGCCCTGGTTACTCAAGTGGCAAGTTGATTTTTGACTTTCCGCTAAGCTCTATTTGTTTGGTTGCTTCATTTGCCAACTTGTCCAACTTAGTTGACAGGGAGAGCCCGGAGCTGCTATACAGAGTGGATGAGGCATACCTAGGGCTTTCCCTAGTTTGAAGAGAGGGTACACATTGACTTGCCCACTTTTAATTTGGCCAAACTGAAGTGAATTTCTGAGAATAGCCTTGACCTAACAAGCGATGCCCATGCAATGTGTACAGGTTTCAAACTAAGCCAGAATGTACTCAGTGAATTGTATGTTGGCATTTTCTTATATCAGTAGAACAATGCTTTTAAGTTTTCTATTGAGAGAGCTGAGATTTCCAAACAAGTATCTGAGGTCAGGTACTTGCTATACAAAATGCAATACAAACAACCGAAATTTGACAAGTTAAAAGCAGTAGAGGAACACTGCACAATGGACAATGGCATGCTGCTCCAAACTGTAGGATTCACCAACAAAAGAAAACAACTACCAGGAAAAGAACAGGATTTTCATAAACATTTCAAGGTAGTAATGCAATGTGAAACAAGTCATATGCTAGCTCACTTCTAATTCTATTGCAAAAAATGTGCACAATGTTATTTTTTACAAGTGTCTGCAGAAACTTTGTCAAATGGCTTATATCGGAAATGGTGTGACCAGCAGGTCCAGGGAGGTTATTCTCCCTCTGGACTCAGCACTGGTGAGACTGCTCCTTGAATCCTGTGTTCAGTTCTGGGCCCCTCATCACAAGAAGGATGTTGAGGCTCTGGAGTGAGTCCAGAGAAGAGCAACGAGGCTGGTGAAGGGGCTGGAGAACAGGCCTTATGAGGAGAGACCGAGAGAGCTGGGGGTGTTTATCCTGGAGAAGAGGAGGCTGAGAGGAGACCTCATTGCTCTCTCCAACTACCTGAAAGGAGGTTGTAGAGAGGAGGGATCTGGCCTCTTCTCCCAAGTGACAAGGGACAGGACAAGAGGGAATGGTCTCAAACTCCACCAGGGGAGATTTAGGCTAGACATTAGGAAAAAAGTTTTCACAGAAAGGGTGATTGGGTACTGGCAGAGGCTGCCCAGGGAGTTGGTTGATTCACCTTCCCTGGAAGTGTTTAAGGCATGGGTAGACAAGGTGCTGAGGGGCATGGGTTAGCATTTGATAGGAACGGTTGACCTCGATGATCTGGTGGGTCTCTTCCAGCCTGGTTATTCTATGATTCTATGATTGGGCACATGCATCTTTCACAGTATTGCAAGAAAGGGAGCAAAACAAAATCCAGGAAGCGAGGTAATTTAAGCATCTGATTACTCCTACTATGGAGTAAATGCACAGTACTTAATGACATTTCAGAAATTTGTGAATTCTCTGTGCTCAATGAAAAGCGAGAAAGTGAGAAAAAAAAAGTGAGAAAATATGAAAAATACAAAACAAAGGTTTGTTGTCTGATTCAGAATACAATAATATACAATAATATAACAATATCTCCGCAGTTGAAGTTATCTGGAGAGTTTAGTGTGATGTATCCATAGCTATCTGTAAATAAAAGAGAACTCTCAAAGGATTTGCCAACATGATGGTATTTTTTTAACCTTTTTTTTTTTTTTTTTTTTAAATACTTGGCTTGAGAGTACAGAGTAAACCCTCCAAGTGTTTACTTTTATTCCAAAAACATATCTTAGATGTGTAGATGAGTAATGTGCCTATTTTGTGAAGTGGAGTTGGCTCTATTATTATGGTCTTTATTGCTACCTACTTGGAATTTGAATTATGTAAGTAAAATGACCAGTTTCTCTGTAATCCTTATTAACAATGTTGCAGATTAATTAGATCTACAATGACCTGATTAGCTTACGAGACCTTTAACATAAAAGGTTTGTTCATTTTTCTTGAGACAGGGAGTATGTTATTTACAATTCTGTTAATACAGCACAAATCAAGTTTCTGATTAAGTCTTAAATTAGTGGCAATTTTTGAAGGAAATAAATACATTTACCTGTGTCATGGACGATTCAGTTTGATTGATTAGGACTAAAATACTACATGCTGTAAGAAATTTTTTTCTCCATTTGTCTCAGCAGCACTGGATTTCAACTGTATGTTTCATTCCACCGGTCAAGAAAGTCTGTTATGCCATTTCAGAGACAAACTGGCACATGAAACACATATAGTGTCAGGTAGGTCATCATGGGAAATGCAGATTAACTCATGTATCTTGCATTAATAATGATATTTTGGTTATGGTTGAGATGAAAATTTATCTACAGCATAAAGAATAGAGTTTTTTTCAGTTTTAAATACAATAATTAGTTATATAGTGAGAGTGTAGACTTCATTGGGGCTTATGTAGTTCCATAACTGTTCCAGGGTGAAAATAGCAGGTGAAGTATTTTGTAGTCAATATGGCAATGTTAATAATGTATAGTTTTATAGGTGTTTCTGGAACTCAGAATAAACTCTGTAAAGCAGAGTGATAGCTACTCTCTTAGTGAAAAAAAATAACATGAGATGATCTTGTTTTAAAAACTACTTATATGGCTTTCTTTTGCTCAGTCAGCACTGTTTTTATCTTCTCTAAAATACCTCTGGAGTTAAAAATCTGGTGACACTTTCATTTAGATCTTCTCCTTACAGTAACTTCTTGGCAAGCAGTGAACCACAGTGAGAAACACTGAAATATGTGGCCTCAAGCTCCACCAGGAGAGATTTAGGCTGGAGATTAGGAGGAAGTTCTTCACACAGAGAGTCATTGGGCATTGGAATAGGCTGCCCAGGGAGGTGGTTGAGTCACTTTCCCTGGAGGTGTTTAAGGCACGGGTGGATGAGGTCTTGAGGAACTTGGTTTAGTGTTTGATAGGAATGGTTGGACTAGAAGATCCGATGGGTCCCTTCCAACCTGGTTGTTCTATGATTCTATGATTCCATGTGCAGTTCCCTTTCCTGATTCCTCTCATATGCTGCCATTTGCTTTAGGTGTAATAGTTAAGTTAATTTTGGCAGGACAAGTTGGATGAGAAACTTAAAGTTGTTAACATGACTACATTGTACTAAAGAGTTAAATGAGTTACAAGGACTTCAGAGTTCTAGAACTAAGCTAGCTAATTTTCATTACAAATACTCACTTAAACATTTCTTGGGTCTTCACTAAATGGATAAAAAGGAAAAAAACGTAAATTCTATAAAGTGCTAACAAAATAAAATTAGAGTCCTTCATTTCCTTATCAGTCTTTATTCTCATTCCTATATGCTGCAGAGAATTTTATAAAGGTTTTTTTTCTAATAGCTTTTTAGATTGTTCTAAAAAATGATAACTTTTGGAGGACAGGAGCTAGTGTGAAGAAGAAATTATTAGCTGAGATGGCTTAGAAAGGCTTATTTCCTTTTCCTTTAAGACACAACAAGAAAATTCATGCAAAAGATGAGTGAAAATGACAGCAACATTTTAAAATTCTTACCCTGTTATTTTCTCACACCTTTTACCATGAGAAAAGAAGAACATAGGCTCTTAGTAGCCATTCCAAGATCTAGCAGGCTTTATGAGATGTCTCTTTTTGCTTTTTTTTTTCCTCACTGAAAAGAAAGTAGAAATCACTACACTAAAATGCTTTTCTTAAGACAGACAAAAAAAAAATCTTCTGGAAAAGTATCAAAGAGAAGAAGGAAATCAAGAAAGACAAAAAATTCAGGATAGAAGGAAGGAGAGGAACATCACTTTTATTTTACTACAGGTTTAACCTCTGGACACATCAGAGGATTTTTTTTTTCTAAGTCCCTCTCTCTTGGTCTGTGTTGCTTAGCTTCTGGTTCTTGTGAACTCCTTCCATGCCCTTTGTCAGCTCCAAAAGCCTGAAAGTCCACCTTTTCTTTCATCTTCAAGTATACATTCTGCAGTGTTGGGGCTTGTTTTGACCTCTCATTTTATAGCGCATCACCCTTATTTTGCCATTTTCAAGCCAGGCTGAAGACCACACAGTCTGGAAAGGGTGAATGGTTTTGCCCACTTTGCTCCATCCTTCATAGAATCATAGAATCATCAGGTTGGAAAAGACCCACTGGATCACTGAGCCCAATCATTCTTATCAGACAATAAACCATGGCCCTCAGTGCCCTGTCAACCTGTGCCTTAAACACCTCTAGGGAAGGTGACTCAGCTACCTCCCTGGGCAGCCTGTTCCAATGCCCAATCACCCTTTCTGTGAAAATTTTTTTCCTAATGTCCAGCCTAAATCTCCCCTGACCATTACCTCTTGTCCTGTCCTCTGTCACTTGGAAGAAGATGCCAGCTCCCTCCTCTCCACAACTTCCTTTCAGGCAGCTATAGGGAGCAATAAGGTCCTTGTATGTAAGGAACTGACCTGAATATTTGTTCTCTGGGATAATCTGACAACACAGTGGTCTTCTAACAGCTGTCAAGGGTAGATTTCTGTACTGATCATCTGCTGGCTGTCCTATCAATCAGTCTTCCATGCCCTGCTATATATTTTGTCCTGTAAGCCCCACTATTATGCTGCAGTACTTGATCACTTCACCATTTCTCATGCATGGGCTAGGACTCTGGTACTTACTGCCAGATCTTCCCTCTTTCCTAGGGTCTTAGCCCAGGCAGCTTTGGTTCCACTGCAGCATGGAGCTAAACACATAGTTGTTCACCCTTGTGTCACTGCAGCAGCTAACCAAACTTTCTAGTGTGGATATTTCTGTAAGATGTGGATATTTCTGTAAGAACTGGGTCTGCATGCAATGCTTTGAAAACTTTACTATGGCTTTTTATTAAAACTACAGGCTTTTATTACTACCATAAACACATATGGAAGTAAGGAATGGAAGTTTTCACAACTTGTAAGAACTGAACTTTTGGCAAGGACAAATCTGTTTTCTCTGTGGACTAACAATATTCATTTGTTCCAATATTTGCAGGATCCAGTTCTAAGTAATCTATCAGGATAAAAGAAAAGTTTCCCACCAGATTTAACATTGGCCAAGATTTAAAAAGAAAAACAGAAGATGAAAAAAAAAGAATTCTAGTCTTAGCCTAGTCTTAGCCCTAATATTGACTCTCACTACAAAAACTACTTTTTCTTAATTTTATAAGTGGAAGCTATAACAAAGTTACAGGAATGATGGGACATGAAAAATGACAGTACTTTTAATTTCCATTTCAGTTCTATAATGCACAGTCAAAGAATTTAATTGCAAACAGTTTTCTTTCTTTTTCTAATAACATTTGCGTGTTCAAACAACTGACATGTGTAAAGAGGCTGACATACATGAAAGGTATAGTGAGGCCAATAGATTAATCCTATAGACACATATTTATCCTTGTTTTCCACTCCCCATAATAAATTTAGCTTCTTTTTCACTGTGTTCTCTGTTGTATCCTGAAAACTTTTTCTTAGTCTGCACTGTTATAGGAATTATTTTTGGTCCAGATCAATGCCACTGCTTAAAACACCCACAAATGAATGATGAAAAAATAACCCATTTATCCTTAATATTTTCAATGTGGCTGTCTCAGACAAAACACCCCAATCTGCAGTGTAACAATGATATTTACATCAAGTAAGTTTGAAACCTATCTAAATTCCTTCTGTTAACCTTATATAGAAAAATGCTCAGGTAATTTTATTTATTTATTTATTAATCAAGTAAATTAGTTGAGAAAACTACTTTTAAAGAGCCAGATTGAAGAGTTTTTTTTTTTTTTTTTTTTTTATTAACAAATTCTGGGTTAAAATCTATTTATGTGCTCTGCAAAACATCATTTAGGAAGATTTGTGACATATCTTATGAGCCTTTCAAAATTCATCAGATAATGTTTTGGGATTTCAAGCACCTAAAAATTGTGATAATCCCCTGTTGAGGCTCAATAATTAGCCATATTTCTTTTGCTGCTTTAGGAAAGATTTTTTTTACCCATGTTACTTCAACTTGAAGTAAAATTCATAAATTAACATATGGTTTAGTATTTGACAGGAATGGTTGGACTCAATGATCTGGTGGGTCTCTTCCAACCTGGTTATTCTATGATTCTGTGATACTTTTCGCTGCTTTGTTTGGGTTCTCAGAGTGTTGGACTCATGAAAATTCACCTGATTTTTTTTTTTTTTTCAGTAGCACAACCTTGGCTAATACCATGTCTCAAATCAGAGTAAAACTTGGTATTATTAATAAAAACATACTGGGAATGTTTCTAAGGAAGTAGATGTACAACATACATTTCAATCTTGCAAAATGCTGGATTCCTTCCTTTTTGGTGCCTGTCAAAGCTTCCCTGCACTACATTAGGAGTGATGCCCCACTCTAGTTAATGCTAAAGTCAGCACAGACTTCACTCCATTTTATCTTTACAAGCTCAGTTCCCCTTCTGAAATACTCTTGCCCACACGCAGCTCATCACTACCTCATCAGCCAAGGACAAAACCTTACTTTCATGTCATTATACAAGTGATAGCAAAAAATAGGTTTTCCTTTTTCGATTACAGATGCCAGAAGGCATTGCTTATGTAAACTCAGCCTTCAGAAGACTTCCAGCACTTGAGTGGTTTGGCCTGTGCCCCTAATGCTAAGTAGCTGGATTACTAGGACAAGGGAAATTCTCACCCAGGCTTTAGCCTCTAGCACTGCATGAGTCAAGCAGCTCAATCTGAAAATGCCCCTAGTTGTGCTTTGCAGTAGGAAAGAATAACTACATTTTACCTGCTTTTATGGACACCTGTCAGGCATCCTGCAGCCCTGGGAGCTGCTATCCTGAGCCAGCTAAGAGTGTGGGAGAGTCAAAGGAGAAGGAAGATCAAGTTAAAAAGATGCAATAATTATGCACAAGAGGTTGAATTTACGTTACATGAGAACTCTTTGTTGATTGGCTATCTATCTAATGTGTTTGTTTAACAAAATAGGACATATTTAATCACATGTGAATGAAATTTATTGGAAAACGGAAGTACTGTCTTCTAAAATTCTCAGTTTTCTGACTATTCTGGATTAGAAGGAAAATAAAACTTCTTAAAAGCTACAATCGTCTGTGAAAACAACTCAGCTGAACTCCACATGGAGGCCTGAGAGGAGCTGCTAAGGATGTAAGAGTGACACTACCACCTGCTCCTTTAGCCACATGAGCCTTTCCCACAGGAGATGGGTCCAGGGGAGACAGGATTGTCTCTTCCAGGCCTGGGTAGAGGTTTTTCCCTGCTGACAGGGTTGCTTACTGGGTATTTCTAGGCATGTTCTTCTGGCAGATTTTATCAGGCAGTCCACTGACTGCAAAGGATGCCACGTGTAGAAACCCAGCAATTTGCAACAGCACTGTGGGATAGTCTTGAGGTTCTCTCAGCCCTACCTTCTCCAGGCTTCAGCCTTTTCTTTTCGGCTTTGAATCTGCACTTGAATAGCTGGCTTGATGAAATCTGACACAGTAAGTTTGATAAGTTTAGAAATAGATGGATGCGCTCTGAGCTCAACTGCATAGTGATATCATGCTGATCTACTCTAGCATTTACTTCTACCTCTAAAGCGTGATAGCAGGCAAAATAAGAACAGACTTGATGGACTCTTTGTGCATATTGTAAGGTAAATAAGGAATCTTAGTACATGAGGAAAATCCCGTCTGGCATACTGAAGAAGTTTTCATTTTGGGGGAAGAAAAAAGTTGTCCAAAGAGTAAATGAAACCTCAACTAATACTAGCGGTAGCTAAATACATACAAACATATTAAAAATATAAACCCAGGAACCTCTAAAAAGCCATTTTCTGTGTTATTTTACTGATTCCCTCAGACATTATATTTTGAAATTAATTAAAGAGTGAAAAATAACAGCAGTAGAGTCACTTTGTCTCTTTTGTTTGTGTGTGGGTACACGGAAAATTAGGTTAAAAATCACCTAGCTGAGAAGTGAGTTCAGATTTTCTAACCTTCAGCATTGCAGAATTACTAGACCTTGACTGTTACCAGAAATCTGAAATTACCGCCTTGCAGGTATGCACGTTTGGTTAACACTTTAAATTAAGTGCCTCAAATAGGGATTTAATTTAGTTTTAAGAGGAGAGCTATTCTATGCTAATTAAACACCAAATCATTCCTAAAAAGGTATTTACCAAGATTTAACAGCTATGTAATAGAAATAGAACATCTATGCAGTTGCTCAGCTTACATAAACAGGATTTTAATAATCAATGGAAATTCAATTAACATAAAAAAAGATCCTATGGAAGCTCAGTAATTATATATATAAATCAGCATTTAAGGCCCTCCACTGCTACCAGCAGTTTAATATTTTATTATATTTTACATATTCAGATTGCATATTATAATTTTCCTCTCTCTTCCTTTTCTTCCCAGTTACAGAATTTCTCATTCCCTCTTATTTGCATGGTTTTCCTTTTTTTATCTGATGTCTTGACAGATTGGTGAACAATATTATTCTAAAACTGCTCTGGGGTTTTTATGTTTCTTTTTTACTACTTCATTTATATACATTTAAATAACTATTTAACTTGAATCTATTTTTCCTGTTTACAAAGCAGATTATGTAATGGCTGCAGTATTATGCATAACTCCAAAGGGCAGGTTCTAATTCCATGTATCCATCAGTATCTCAAGACCTGAATGATGAGACCACTGTCTGTGCATCTATTTAACAATATATCACAGATCAGAATCTACCAGATGCAGATCAAGGTATTATAAACATCAGCTGTGGACACCAAGAGAGGATTTTTTTCATGTTCTGTTCCAAGATTAAATACATGTATGCCGTGAAAGACTGAAAAGTGTCAAAATCTGGGTTTTAATTTTGTTTTAAAATAGAAAGTAAAAATGAGAAAATCTTCATATTAGAAATGCAGCAGTGCTTGAGCATTTTTGAATTATTAGGTGCAGCTTAACATGAATATGAGGTACAATTAGGATTGTTAGTGAAATAAAATAAACATCACCAAATTTTTTATAAGCTTAGTTTCTTTAGGTGTTTAATAATGTACGGCAACATATTAATTCAGTGAACTTGGTTGGAAAATGTTGATTCTGTTTTATGGGGAATTCCTGACACCTGGACTTCTGTTTTCCTTCTAAACCTAATCAAAATTCTGTAAATTTCAAATCTGGGATTTTTTATTTAATGTAACTCCTGCAAATTGCAGGCATTAGAACTGTCCCAGTAGGTTAATCACTCTTAACTTTAATAAGGTAAACAGTGACTGAAGTGTTAGAGAAGCTCAACTGTCAGTTATAGGACCCTCTGTAAAATATACCTGAGAGTTGACTTGGGGATGGTGGGAAGAAAAAGCATGTCATGGGTCTGTGCCTTGCTTTAGTATTACTATCACTGGTAGGACATCCCTCGTCCTGCTGCCAAACCTGCCACATACCTTCATCAATTGGAATATCTTTTTAGACTATTTGTTGTTCCTCATTTCCACCATCCCCTTGGCTTCCTCTTTCCTCCTTTCCATCACTATATAGATGGCACTTACTGTCACACATGGTCCATGCCTGTGTCCTGTAGGATGATAAAGAATGCCCACCTGTGCTGTCACCAACACTCTTTGGTCCAGGAACTCCTGGGGAAGACAACATGGGCAACATAGTGATTCCTGTATGCTGAGGGATTACTGGGTTGTGAACTTTATCCTCCTCAGCTGCTGCCATGCAGAGAACCCTCCAAATATTTTAGGAAACCCTCAAACCAGGGTTGGTGTGAGAAGTATCATTTGAGATGTCCTTTCTAGTAACTAGCATAGAGTGAGGTTTCTATCTTTTGCTGATGCTTACAGAAAGGAGTGATCATCTCCAGGTAAGTATCTGTAAGTATTGTATGAGAAACAGTGTGACCAGCAGGTCCAGGGAGGTTATTGTCCCTCTGGACTCAGCACTGGTGAGACTGCTCCTTGAATCCTGTGTTCAGTTCTGGGCCCCTCACCACAAGTAGGATGTTGAGTCCCTGGAGAGAGTCCAGGGAAGAGCAACGAAGCTGGTGAAGGGGCTGGAGAACAGGCCTTATGAGGAGAGGCCGAGAGAGCTGGGGTTGTTTAGCCTGGAGAAGAGGAGGCTGAGAGGAGACCTCATTGCTCTCTACAGCTACCTGAATGGAGGTTGTGGAGAGTAGGGAGCTGGCCTCTTCTCCCAAGTGACAGGGTACGGGACAAGAGGGAATGTTCTCAAGCTCCACCAGGGGAGATTTAGGCTAGAGATTAGGAGGAAGTTTTTCACTGAAAGGGTGATTGGGCATTGGAACAGGTTACCCAGGGAGGTGTTTGATTCACCTTCCCTGGAGGTGTTTAAGGCACGGGTGGATGAGGTGCTAAGGGGCATGCCTTAGTGTTGGAATGGTTGGAGTCAACGATCTGGTGGTCTCTTCCAGCCTGGTTATTCTATGATTCTATGATTCTATGATCTAACAAGCTCTGAGAGATGATCAAGGTCCCATCATGCAATGTTTCTGTGAAAGGAGTTGAAGGAGATCCAGATTCAGAATTCATTTTTCTCATGGGGTCTTGAACAATCATAAGAAGTATTCTAAGTTTGTCTCTCACTACAACCTACAATAAGGGAATAGAGAAGCTACTAGTGCTTCTTATAACTATCATTCTGTGTTGACTGAGACTTTATAATTTCTTTTAAGAGTTTTGAAGAAGAAAACAAAAAATATATTTTGCACATTTTCAGTAATGCTCACACCACGAAGGACTACCTTTGTGATTTGCATAGAGAATAGTTTTCATCGTTACAGAAGACTACAGGAAAGAACCATGTTCTACTCTGTACAGCTGGCTTTTAAGCACTGTCTGATGTTTAAATAAAAATAATTGTTACAATGTGAGAGTCAAAAGAGTGAGTGGGAAGACTAATTAATTGGTGCTGGTAAAGAGACTTTTATGTTATATGCTGAGTGGAAGTCTTTGTTGAATGAGTGAACAACTTTAGTGAAATGTCATGTCTTTGTAAACTACTCATCCAGTTCAAGAAGGGAATCCTTACAATGGTAGATCATTTTCAAGGAGTTCATAGTCTATTAAAATAGCTGGAAAAGTAAACCAAAATACAATATCAACTAGAACAGTGAGAATTGAAATGTGAGTTCGTTTGTTGACAATGTAGCATCTGCTTTGATGTAGATTAAGATTTCATGAAACATTTCTCTGTAGAAATGAAGTTGTGTAACATTCTCAGCACTTCAAAAAAAAAAAATCAATACACAACAAGCAGGCAGTGCATAATGTAGTGGGGACCCACGCAATATACACCAATCCAACAAAATAAGGAAATGAGCCTGTATTTAACTGTACATAACTGCCAACTGTCCATCTGAGAAGAACTCAATCAATGACTGTGCCCCAATAGTTCACTCAGCCCTACAATGCCAAAACCAGTTTCTTTCAAAACTTTGTATAAAAGGGAAAAATTACTGCTTCTGTTTTGGTTTTAATGCTAGAAGACAGAATGAAACTAGAGTGAAAAATATCATTTTGGAAAGCATAACTCCCTCCTCTCTTGCAGCATTAATTTCTAGAATCATGTCTGACTTACATGATTTTTAAAGCTTTCAAATATCTTCTCCACTTCTGGTTTGTCTCTGGAGATGGAATTTGAAGAATCAAATCCCACAAGAAAGACTCTATTTGAAGCACTTCCAAACCAATACAGAAAAAAACCCAGAGCTTTGGAAAGTTCAGGATAGCTTTCCATAAACATGAAAATATTTTTACCCTGTTTACTCACAATATACTATGACTGATTCGAGATTGTCTTCAACGGTAGTATCTTAGGGAAATACCAGCATTAGACTGTGTGCAATATATTCGGTGTCGTGCATGAGGAAACAAGAATAAGCCCACAGAGGAACATTTCCATCTCAAGCGATCTGTGACCTCAGTCTGTGGTCAATTAAAACAAATATATATCTTTTGAATTTATTATTCGTAAGATTCATCTTATGTGTTTCTGGTTTATATTAAAATAGTTTGGCCCTAAGCTTATTTAGGATTTGATAGAAAATTCAAAAAATCAAATAACTACAATAGTTAGCATGGAAAACATATCTAGATTTAGGAAAAACACCCATTTTGTTGCTCATTAGAGTTTTGGAATTGGAATTGGTTTTTTTTCTTATAGATGTGAAAGCTGTATTATACTAGTGTTGCAAAGCATGTCTCTATTAGCTGTATATGAGCATTTTGGTGATCTTTAAATGAAAATAATTCTGGAACCAACCTATACAAGTAGTTGTGAATGAGAATTTACTGTAAATGAAGCAGCTGTCATGTCCTTCAGTACCTATGTTTTAAGTTGTGTAAGCACTCCTTTTCTGATAATATTTTGCCCTGCTAGTGTCTGTCTTCTAACCACTTCTTTCTATTTATTTCAGGTTTTTTTTTTAGGAAATAGCTGGGAAAGAGTATCAATTTCATCCTTTGTTCAACTTCTGTAATTGCAACTTTCCCTTGACTGGTGGGGTATTCTGGTTCAATTCAATGGGATATTTTGAAATGCGCTAAACACTTTTTTTTCACTCTTTTGTATAGCGTCTGAAAGGGATGAGAGTGGGAAGACAGTCCAGTGTGTGGGTTAGTTTTGCTATTTATTGTTATGTGGAGGCTGCTTAAGGCTTTCCAAAGTGAAGACAGAAATATGTGGATAATTTTTTTCTCCTGAGTGCATGAAAGAAAAATGGTAAATCCAACAGCATTAAACTCTGCAGTTTAGTGTTTACAGAATAAACTGTGAGTTGGGAGACTTTGCTTCAAGTCATTCTCCTGGTGCCTTCTTTATAGACCTTATTTTACACTCTTTTCAATATAAAATTCGCCAGAGCACACTGTAGTACATGTAAAAAAAGAAAAAGATGAAGTTGAGTGCTTAGCTGAGAGGAAAGGTTCTAGGGTTTGGCTCACTAATGAATTAAGGTGTCTCCCTGAAGCATTGAGTGAGATGAAGTGCTATCATTAATATATTCTTATTGCCAGTAAGAGATTTTGTTCCAGAATTATAGTTAATAAGCTCCCTTTGAGTATTTCCAGTTGCTGAATTCCTTTGTATTCAACCCCCTTATTTACCTTGTGAAATAGACTCCTTTTTGTGTGTGAATCTTGAGGATGTCTATGAAAGTGAACAATGCTTTCTTCAAGAACAGCACAGGAATTGCTACTTTCTTTTGATGACCTACATTTCTCCAAAATATCTGTGATCTCAACATGATTAAGAGTCACTGACATTTTTTTAGCACTCCTCCCCCCCACCCCAAAATACTCTACGGAGTTATTTCATCATATTCTAGCATCAAGAGTAAAATAATGATCTGACAGCTAATTTTGCTGATAAAGTTATTATATCTGTAATTATTATGACATGTTCAAACAAGATGTCACTAAAATGAACATTTAAATATACTCTTCCTTTCACATGAGTACTGCCAAATGAAATTGTATTGAATCACATGGTTTCAGTCTTGGCAAAATTATACAAGGGCAATCTAATGCATAACTTTTTATATCATGTGTTAATTTTTTTAAATGACAGTTAAATTATTAAACTTGAATGTTAACAGCAGAGGTTCTTTCTTCTGAGAAAATTACGTTGCCATTAATCTCGCTTCTTGCTGATGTTTTACCTACAGTGCTATCAGGTTTCTAAAATCCAAAGCTGAGTATGAAGTTTTAATTTCAACTTTGCAAATCTTAGAGCAATAAAAATTCAGGATGGTATTCCAAACTTCATCATAATTATTTCACATAACAATGAGATTTTAACAATGCAATTTATTTCACGGTTCAGTGACATCTGTACCAGTGTAGAATAGGGTTGTATATGCTTAAGGGTAGCCAGTACAAACTTTTCACAGTTTTGTCTGATCTTAAGATATTTGCAGCTCTGAGGATATAGAACGCTTTGCTTTGTTTTGTTTTCAAATGTAGTTCTCTGTAAAAGAAAACATTCTCTATCTGCCTAAATTTTCACAGTAATTGTAATTTTTATCTAAGTAAGTGTTGATTTAGTGAGGAGGTGAAAATATAAGACAATCCTTTTAATTTAAATTTACAAAAATAATGTGGCCTAACAAAGGCATATGATATACCTCATAAACATGCTGTTTATGAGTAATAATGCTCTGTATAAATATTTACTTCTACAAGATGCTTTTCACTATGACTGTGTTTTATAGGCCATGCAGAAATTAGCTCAACCAACAGTGAAATGTCATCATCTCTGGAGTAAAATGTGGTAGTTGTTTAACAATGTGCATAAATGATACAAAACAGTATACTGTGAATTAGAAGTATTTAAATACTTTATTCAGTTGCAACTGTAGAGGGTATTTAACTTGGCATAACATATTTACTCAGTTTGGACTTTGTCCAGGATGCTGCAGTTAACAGTTTTAGCTCTTATGAAATGTACCAGGGGATATCTAATTACCTACTTGGTCAGCATCTTAGATTTATGTATCGTGCACAGATAATACCTCCAGCAGCATCTTAGAATGGCATTGATTCAGTACAGAGTTAGAACAGAGAATACCACCTACTGAGTGACCAACACCACTTCCTACAACAGCTGGGTTTTCCTTGGAGGTCTTCCATCCCAATTACACAGCAGGCCCAATCTTGCTTAGTTTATGAGATCTGACAAGATCAAAGCCCAAGGTGGTATAGCTACAGACTTATACTGTCTTGTGTACTTGGCTTGCTAGCAAATTTATGTCAAATACATGTATCAAATGATTTCTAGTCAGACATAATGTTGTATGCATGTGAATGTATGAAGGAAAGAGAAAAAAAAAAGATTATGCCTAAACTGAAAAAAAAAAAAAAAATTTGTTCAATAGTCACAAAACTTCCTTTTGTCTTGTTTACCCTAAGAGGCTGTTCAGCTTTATTCTCTCCTTTTAGCAGTGAGGAAATTGTGCGAGAGTCATGTCTATTAAATGTTAGTAAAATTACTAGTATAATACACAAGTGAAGTTTCTTTTGACTGGTATCCTTCCCTACTCACTTTAAAATAACTGTTCAAAGCAACTGTTCAAGACAGTCAGAAATACAAGCTGCATAGGCAGACTTAATGTACGTCCTTTGCTACAAATACTGATTTTATTAAACTAATACTGATTTTATTGATCAAACACTGCTTTTATTGAACTAATACTGATTTTATTAGTCTTCGAATTCACTACCAAATGAACAGAAGGAAACATTACTCATTTTCCTTCATAACATACATCAGTCCTTCCAGGATATTTTTCCAGTACCTTCCAGGGTATTTTAGTTTAAAGGGACAGGTGTGGTTTAGGACCTTGTAACAAGTACACTCATGATTTACTGCATGCACAGATGGTAAACATGCCTGATCCCCATTGCCTAGTGGTATTCACTGGTACACTGACCAGTCCTCCACACTAGTACATTGCATTAGTCACTAGTAATAAAATGTGTGAAGCTTGGTGTCAAAGCATCCTGAAATCTTACTCCTTCTGGGAGCTGCAGTCAGGAGCTGAAAAAAGAGCTCTACAGTACCCAAATTTTATCTGTTAACACTGTTGTGGTTTGAGTTGAATCAAATTCAGTTTTGTGATTAACTCAGTTATTGCAAGTAACTTTATTCTCTGAAAACTGCATGTTTTTGAGACGGTGTTCTTCTCTAAAGTGATAACACAGGGCATTGCTATGCAAAAAGGCCAATGTCTGTACTTAACCAATGTCACTATCAAGCTAGTGGAAAAGGGACCACACCTGCAAGGAGGACAGATGACCCTAAACTGACCAACAGAGTATTCCATCTCATATACATCATACTCAGTACAAACTTGAGAGATTATGAGGATCTTGCTCTCTTCTGCGATGATTGATGTCCAGCGAGAGCTTCAGTTGTCTGGTTGCTACTGATCTTAGACCTGTGTGTTCCTGAATCCAGTTCCTGAGTCCAGTGTCCTTCTAGCCATGGACCGACTCTCTCATGTCTTCTTGGCAGCATTTGTGATGACGTGTAGTCATTGAGGGATGGGACAGGGGTATGAACTTATATTTTGTATATATTTTATTACATTACTCTTGCTATTGCTATTGCCATTGCTATTACTATTGCTATTGCTATTACTATTAATTATTTTTATTATTATTATTTCATTAAAACTGTAGTTTTAGTTTCCAACCCACAAGCCTTTTCCTTTTCGTTTCCCTCTCCCCTTTCCCTGCAGCTGGGTGAAGGTTTTTAGAAACTCAATTGCACAGTTTTAACTGCTGAAATTTGTCTGGGTGGGACTAAGCCATGACAAACACACCTAAAGGAAAAGTACGACCTAATGTCAGGCAGAGATTTTTAAGTCACCCTTCTCATAAGGAAAGTTCTGAGGTAAGAGATAAGGAAGAGTTTATTTACTAAAGACGTGGTTATGGGACTCCTCTCAGATTTAAGCCCTTGTCTCCACATCCTCTCTTGGCCTCTAAGGAATCCAGCGATCCATTATTTATCAGAACATTATTTGCAGTGCTAGCGAATTATTCACCACCCCCTGACACCATCCCAATGTTTCTGCTAATGGCCTTAGTGGAACCATCTTCTGTCCAAATGGTAAACAGAATGAACTAACAATCCCACTTATAACCCCACATTAATCATGTATCAATTAATAAGCCACTTTCATAAAATATTGCCCTGTGCCCGGGTAGGTCAACCTTGGTTTTCCGTGTGTAGCTTCAGCATGTCAAACTCTTCTCTTAACAAGAATATATATTGGCCCATGTACTCTGTGTAAGAGTACCTGTGAGAGCAATGAATTGAGTGTCTGCACATGATGGTAACCTGTCTCTTCAGGTGAAGAGTAGTTTTTTGCTAAATTATCTCCCATGTGGCTGTGGTGTTTACCACAACTGACTGAAGTAAACTGCTAGATATAGCAACAAGGATTATCTTAGAGGGCTATTAGGTAAAGAGGTTTAATATCCAAGGCTGGGTTTTCCTAATGATAATGAAATCAACCTCACATATCAGCCACAATCAATGCTATTTACAGCTCTTGGTTTTTTTTTTTCTTTTAATTTTCCAATCTCCTTTTCCGTGTACTTGAATCTTCTGTAAAAGTCAAAGTAAAAATTATTTCCCTCTGATATCTCCCAGTCTGTCCTCATCAAAGAAAGCAATCAGCTAACAAAATGACTTGGTAATACACTTATCACTTCATGTTGACTCCCATACTTATATATCAATACAAGTTTTCACTCTCCCCTGTAGGGTTTGCAGATGACAGCTTCAGAACCCTGATTTATATAATTTTTATCTCGGTAATTACCTGCCTACTCCCAGAGTCTGCTTATGCTTCTAAATTGTTTACAAGTGACTATAATGAACTAGTGATGAAGTTTCTCTGTTCACTGCTCATTCCTTATGGCAATGAAGACTGACTGAGGAGCACTGCTTTGGTATTTCTTTTCAACCTTGAACAGCATACTAATAGGCAGGTGGATTGACAGGTGGACTGATATTGGCAGGGGTAGAGGAAGGGAAAGATTACTTGACAGAGCCTGTCTTTATGGCTTATGCACAGTGATCTCCAAAATAAGGTATGTGTAAACAACAATTCCTTTAGTTTAAGTCTCATTATCCCTTAACCTGTGCTCAGTACTTGAAGCTGACAAAATACGTATAATGTGAAGAATTTCAGTTTTCATTCCTAATGGAGAAAGTATCCATCCACTTCCAAATTGTATAGTGTTGTTATTAACAACCCTCCTTGTGTTTCAGGGGATTTAAAAATGCATACCTGTTATTATAACAGTTGTTTGGTTTTAGATCCAAACAGCTGTGTTTAGAATGGTATATTTACTTTAATTGTGCATCAGTAAGTTACTGTCATTTTTGTTGCCATTATGTGGCAGATAAGCATTTGTTTGTGTTATGGGATATGTGGGTAATGTTTCAGATTAGCATTACATACCTAGTTTAGAAAGCTCCTCTTCAAGTGGTGGGGTTTTCTAGTTTATAAGTGAAGATGTCTCTTCTCAAAACTCATGTATCAGAATATTCCCAAGCACTGGAAAATTATTCTTTAGCTCAGATTTCTGCTTCTCTCTAATTCTGTGTGCATACTCTAAAAAATAAGCATCTCTTTTTTCTGCTTCAGAAAGCTGCAATGTGAGAGCAAGTGGTGATCGAGGTCTGAATGCTCAACAGCATAGGCCATAAAGTATCTTTGTTGGCACTTGTGAACTGAACTGGGACATCACAGCTGGATCTGAGCATTAATTCCTCAATAATTGATGATTAATCTATTAAAGTTTAATGGAGAGTTGATAAGTAATGGTCTGGCTGCCATGTCACTTGATTGTAAGTATAGCAAGTTGCCTGGAAATACATTTTTTCTTTTGTCCATCAGAACCAACCATAGAGGGAGGAGAAAGAAGGAACGACAAAATAACATGGAGGGAAAAAATATGCCTGTGAGAAAAGTTTGAGTCAAGGAATTTCTCTTCATCTTGGCAAGCACAAAGCATTGGTGGTAGTCTTAGCAAATTGCTCACACAGGTAGACTTGTCAGGTGCACGTGTTAGGTCTGTACTTATTTCATTGCAATTCTGTGTGACATAAATTAGTCTGAGTTCATAGGAACACTCCACAGATTTATGGAGAATATCAGTCTGAGCATAATAAACCCTTTATATGAGCACATTTTCAAAGCAGTAGATGAGGTTTTAGACAGAAAATGTCAACAACAATCCAGTAACAAAACCAAACAACTTGCAATAAAGTAAGATTGGTTCTATATTTCTTTGAGAGGCTGTCAGAGATGGAGGACCGCACATATCACTGTGAAGTGGCAATGTCTCAGCAAGATATCCAAGAGCTGTACTTGGTCATCAAAGCATAATTGTAGGGAAATCTAAAGAACATGCAGCATGAGCACTACTTTTTGCACAATGGTTAATCTTGTCTTTGCAGATATCGCAGTGGCCTTACATGAGCAGGCACTATGCTGTGTTGTGGCCTTGAGGATCATTACAGTCAACAGAACTAAGCTTGCACATGGCTGAAATTCACCAGTGTGGATGGGACTAGTATCTTCCATCACTTTTGATTTTGCCCCCTATCAATAACATATTAGGAAATGGGAACTATGAATGGCAAAGTACCAACAAATGTTTGTTGTTTTTGAGTATTTGTCTGATTGACTGTTATAAAATTATTTACAATGTATTGATCTCTCTGTGGCGGTTTAGATGGATAAAAGAAATTAAAATTAAATTGTTCCATTCTGCTCATCTAATGTTGCTCTGTATTATGCAGTAAGGTGCCAAGTAGGGCAGGATGCCTGTTGTCCAAAATAACTGGGGAAATGTGCACTATGCTTAAAAGCTTACAAGCTTTTAAAGTGTATAACTTAACAATTCATATTTGGGGTAATGTGTCATTTGAATGTGTTCTAGTCAAAGAACAGTACCAGCTATATTCTGGATCCTACTGCAAAGTTGATTGAACCCAAATAAGTTGTTTCACTTAACTGTAATTGATTTTCCTCTTTTGTAAAATAATGACAACCCTGATGCATTATAAATCATGATTCTATGATTCTAAGTTTAATTTGCTAGTGCCTGCAGCAAAACTTAAGCTATAAAGGTCATGAAGTGTTAGAAGAGCATTCCCAACAGTGATAGAATGACCTGGACTTATTGGATTGTTAGAGCTGTTCACCTTGCTATTTCCCAATATATTTAAAAACACACAGTGATAAGTTTTAGAAGAAGAAAACAGAGAAGAAAACAATTGCATTATCCTTCTTTTCAAATCTAAGAATGGTCCATCTGTGTTCTCGGATGCTTGGATATAAAAGTCAATATAGACCATATAGTCTTTTGCTTACTGAAACAACTTTATGACCTGTATAACAACTATATATAGAATTAATGTGTGATACTGCCACAAATATTTAAAATGAACACCTTGAAATTAAAAATATTATTAATGATGTTTTACTTCACTTGCTCTAAATGCTGAGAGTGCAATAGGGAAGTCTGAATGACAAGCAAAAACAGCTGAAATATGACAGATTAGGTTATGATGAAAGCATGAGCCTAAGTAAACATCATAAGAACAGAAAAAAGGAATGTGATTTAGAAGATTATGTTTTAATAAAAACAAATATTTTTAAGGATGATTGTAATTCAGAAAGGAAGAAAAGATTATTCATGTATATTTATATCCAAATACATAGGAGAAGAAATTTTATGGTAAATTTATTTCAAAGTCTGTGTGACATGGTTGCAATTTCTTTATGGAAAGAGATATGTGTCCAACTCACTGTTGCTGCTGTAACTGATAGAAATCACATGCCAAGGTCTGGTTTGTAGGTGTCTGAAGCAGTAGAGGATTTCTTTTTCTATTAATCATATACCTCAACACACCTCATGGTAAAAAGAGCAAATGATGTTTGACTCTTGTACATGTAAAAGTATAAGAACTATAAATGAAGTAACTAATAATGTTAAAGTAATGCTTCAAAGAACTACTGCGTCACTTAAACAAAACAGAGCTGTAGAATTAAACCTTGCCATGGCAATAAATGCAAATGTATGTACATTTACCCTGGATTTAGGTATATCAGAGCATTTGACCTGTAAAAAGAAAAACAAAACACAAAACTTGCTCTGTGGTAGTAACTGTAAGCTAGTGAAAGCATTCCAGGATTTCTTGAATGGCACACAGTTGAATGTAGTAAGACGACTAAACAAAGTCTGAACATTTTGTGAGCCCTTCTTCCAGTATATGTTAGGAAACATAATATGTGTATTGCCAGACACACAGTTAGCTGTTTCTGTTAGCCTTCATCACTCAGAAAGTGCTGACAATGGTTCAGTAATATCCTCTATGGGCTTACAAGTAACATTCAGTCTCAGGAGAACCAATGGTCTATCCAGGAGACTGAGTCCTAGCCATACTTATGCTTACATGGGAGTTTAACACAGTTGTATGAAGCCTGTATAAAGATTTCCCTTCAAATGTCTTTCTCCTGCTGGCTTAAGTAGCAATAGAGGCTTCATCCAAATATTGCAGAGTTGAAGGAGTTTGTTTTCTGCTTGCAGAAATGTTGCACCAAGTGTTTGTTATTTGAGTGGAACAATAACAGATGCACAAAATGTACTAACTTATTTAAGACAGAGAGGAGGTGAAGGACATTCACAGAAGGAAAGCTCACTGATTCATTAATATAACTTACTTTTTTTGTAGGTTTTACCTCATATCTATTAAGTAAACACCCAAACCAGTAGATTACGTTGTATAGGCAGAAGTTGGTATGCTACAAGGCATCAAACACATCTTATTTCTACCTGAACAATGATCAACTTTAATTATTTAATGATTGTATTTTATGAAGTCTAGTTTGTATGCAATGATTCCAGTCTTCCTCTTAAGAACAAAACAGTAGTTGCATAACATTAATCATATTTTAAAAGTATATGAATTCATAATTAGGAAGTATTTTAAAGGAACTTATTACAGAAGGAGAAAGTAAGCCTGTAACAGACTAGCTGCATAGCAGATTGACAAAAGTCTGTAATAAAAATCGGTCAAAGGCCAACCAGACTCTGATGCCACTCCTGGAAAAGTAAAATCTATAAACTGGCATCTGGGTTCTTCATCTGCCAAGCTTGTCCCTTGAGTGGTTAAATTGTCTGGCTCCTGTGCATGAACTGACAGGAAAAACAAACCAGAGGGGCCTGTGTTTGACATCACCAGTAACATAGTAATGTCAGATGCATCTTCAATGGAGTATGAAGATTTCTCAACTCCAAGTGATCACCTGTGAGAATAAAAAAAAAAATTTTGGACACAACGTATGTTTGATTTTTGACTTCCCATAGTCTAAAGTTGTACTTGTAATGAAATAGTTGAGCCTTTAAATGGTTTTCACTAATTCTTTTTTTAAGAGTTGTTATTGCTGTATTTTGGGTGTCAAAGGCAATGGAAAACTGTATGGTTCTTCATACAATTCTGTGTTTCCTCAGAACTGTAATTTGAATGCCTGAAATATCCATATTCAAATTTCAGTGGGGTCATCAAACTTTCAGCCTTCTCAAGTACTGAAGGTAGATAAAATTTCTGAGACCTACTGTCACAGAAGGTTTAGACAAGAAAAAGACATATCTAATTTCTTTGGAATGGGGATTGAATTTCTTGTAGCATCATATATAAGTAGTGACATGCTCTTAAAACTGGTTGAAAGTTCCCGATGCCATGGTACAGTCAAGGAGCTGGACTTGCCTGTGGGAAACATGCTTGTTAAAAACATCATTTCAAAAGCAAGACATTAATTTTTCATCAGATAGTTTTAATAGCTTTTGTCATACAAGTTAAAACTTTGAGGTTGAAAAATTTGCCTTTTGATCCCTCACATCACAGAGGGAAGGAGAAAGCTTTCTTCTAACATGGTTAAAGCAGTAGTGTAAGCAGTTACAATCTGCAGATCTTACAGCTGGAGAGGATTTGTTTGTGTCTTCTCTACAGATAGAAGATTTTTTCAGAGCCTCACATCTCTGACTGTAGAGCACCATCTGATAATTTTAGCCTATATAAGCAGCTATTACTTTTGTTTGTTTTTTATTTTTTCTGTTAGTGTTTCCCTGTGTAAGTTTCTATACTTGCTAGTAGTCCTCTGAGCTACTTCCTCATCTGTTCTTATTAGGCTCCAAGGGTGAGGTTCTTGCCCTGTGAGTATTTGAATTTCATCCTTTTCACTAATTTCCTATTGAGAAGACCTGGGGTAAAAGTAAGTTGTCTAAAGTCTTTCCAAGACCATAACAATTAGAGTAACAAAAAGCATAGCATCATAGAATGGTTTGGATTGGAAGGGACCACGAAGATCATCTAGTCCAACTTCCCTGCAGTGAGCAGGGAGGGACATCTTCAACCAGATCAGGTTGCTCAGAGCCCCATCTAACCTGACCTTGAATATTCCCAGGTGTGGGGCGTCTACCACTTCTCTGGGCAACTTGTTCCAGTGTTTCAACACCCTCAGCAAAAAAAAAAAAAAAAAAAAAAAAAAAATCATCTTCCTAATATCCAATCTAAACTTCTCTTTTAGTTTGAAATCATTACCCTTTTCCTATTGCTACAAGCCCTGCTAAAAAGTTTTTCCCCATATTTCTTATAAACCCCCTTTTCGGTATCAAAAAGCCACAATAAGCTCACCTTGGAGTCTTGTCTTCTCCAAGCAGAACACCAACTCTCTCAATCTGACGTTATAGCAGAGTTGCTCCTTGAGGATCTGGAAGGTCCTGACTTTACTCCTCACTCAGTACCTCAGGCCCACGAACTCCACTAATGCGTGTTCAGTACATTCCAGACAGCCTCCAGCATTGAGGTACTTGGTTACTTCACTCGCATTGGTGATCAGCAGGTCAAGTGTTGCATCTCCCCTTGTAGGGATGACTATTACCTGGCTTAAAAAGTTATCTTCAATGCATTCCAAAGTCTCCTGAATTGCCTACAGCTCACTGTGCTTCTCATCCAACAGATGTCTGTGTGGTTGAAGTCCCCCAGCAGGACAAGAGCCTGCAAGTACAATTCATCCTGAAGCTGGAGTAAAAAACCTTCATCAATCACCTCCTCTTGATCAGGCAGCCCGTAGCAGACAGTAGATATGTTATTTCATTTGCTTGCCACATTTTACATTTTTCTTTGACTGGATATTTAAGGTCTGTATTCTGGTGTCTGCATCAAGCAATATATTTTATTGCATTCATCTTTGCTGCAAATATTTTGTGAATCTATATGCAATAAGAGTCTTCTTCAGAGTCCTGTGATTTTCAGCAGAGGGAGGGGAAGTATGAGAGTCAATTACGTGTTGAGAGTCCTTCAGAAGACTTAAGATGGACATAAATTAAGAGTGAGAGTTACATGCTGCCCAGGGAGGTGGTTGATTCACCTTCCCTGGAGGTGTTTAAGACACGGGTGGATGAGGTCTTGAGGGACTTGGTTTAGTGTTTGATAGGAATGGTTGGACTAGAAGATCCGATGGGTCCCTTCCAACCTGGTTGTTCTATGATTCTATGCTTTCCCTCACTTCAAGGAAAAACAGTGACATTTAGATATTTGAAAATAGTAAATAAAGTAAGTAAATGAAAATGAAATTGATGAACATATGAGTAAATAATTTCATCAGAATTCCTGTTTTCCCCTTGGAAAAAAAAAAAAAAGCTGGTTAAAGGAAGTAGCATAATTATTTGCTTCTGGGAAGAAATTTGCAGTGTCACTTAACATATTGTGCAGTAAAGGCTTTTGTAGGATGTATAACACCAACTAGAACATGCTCTCATTTTTTTCAGTTCAAATTTACTTTTTAAAATTTTAACCAAAAAAAAAGCAGATTGAGAGAGATAAAAGTTGTATAAAAGGTATCTAAGAATTACTGTTGATGCAATTTCAGTACTTTGTTGCACCATATTTATTTCATGCTGAATATACAGTATTGTTTGCGTAACCACTCTGTAGGCATTCACATAAGTTGTCCTAACAGAATGCATTAAACTATCTTTAAAATGTGATTCTTCAAAGTGGAATATTAGAAAGGAGGAGTGATACGAATGGAGTTATGTTTTGGCAGGATGTGTTTCAGCATGTCTAAGATATGCAATCTGTTATCATTAACCATGAACTCTCCAAGGTAAGGACCTGTTCTCAATGCTTTGTGAAGGCCCAAGTGCATTTATGAAACCATATAAATGCATCAGGATAAAATGGAGTTGGTTGGGTTTGGGTTTGTTTTATTTTTCCCTTCACTTTTCATCTTGAATTGATTAGTTTAAACTATTTTCTTGCTAAAGAGTTTGAATTGCTTTCCTCACTTCTCAGAAAAAAAGGGTAAATTAACATATTGAAATTGCAGAGGGGTTTGTCTGTGTGGTTGCAGAGACAACTGTTCTTCCCTGTAAGATTTATTTGTCCTCCTGCTTACCTTATTTAAGAGTTCCAGTACTAGCATTTATATACTAAGGTATTAAAATTAAGGGCTCTACTAATCTGCTCTGTGAAATACCTAATTTGTTTAGCTTCAGTGCACAGAAGCACAGGAGAGTTAACACAGGACTCTCATATTAAGTCTTACATCTTGTGACAACACAAAGCACCTCATGGATGTTAATACACTGTGGGGCTTTAAACCTCATACATTTTGCAAATATGACCTTAAAACAAAATTCTCGTTCATGTAGGTTTAAAAGCCCAATTTCTTTGAAATTTGTAAGTTAAAAATGCCTGGAATTTTACTTCATAAGTTAATGAAAATCACTTGCCCCAAAGTTCTTAGAAGTCACTTTTTTTTCTGTAAAAATTTAAATTACTTTCTATGTTAATGTTCACTTTTAATTTGTTTCATTAAAAAGGTAAGATGCTAGAATTCTCGTACTTTGCACAGAAAAAGCTTCCTCTCAGTTTCAGGTTAAATAATTTTGTCCTGAAGTCTTGGTTTCTATCAAGCTAGTTTTCTCATAAAGTGTGAAATTAGGCACACAATGAATAGATAAAGAGTCTAAGTGAGCAAATCAATAGCTATCTTGGATACCTTGAGTGTCTAGATAAAATAATAAGGGGTTAAAAATGTCAAAGACTCTTTTAATCCAAAAAATTATAAAGGTAAAGAAAAGTGATGTTTAATTTTCAGATGGTTTAGAATGCAATTTAGGTAAAAAGCAAAAAAAACAGTGTTTCACACAATAGCTTATTTTATATAAGTAATATTCAGACCACAAAATATTACTTTGAATTTTTTCCAGGAAGCTTCTCAGCTATACATTAAAAATGTGCAGCAGTTGCACCACCCAATTATCCTATGGTTTCTCTCTCCATGGAAGGTAGAAGAATTTATTGTCTTAGATCTGGAAACTGCCAAGTAGACCTTCCTTTGGGAATCATCTTCATTACTGTCATTCTTAGAAGCTCAAGTCATGGGCCAATACTCCCTGGTGCTAGTTACTGTACAAATGAACTATGTATAACTGGTTTTTTTTTTTTTTTTTTTTTTTAATTTGATGCCAGCCAAGACCAAATTAATGAAAATAAAAACTGTAGCTGTATCTGCTGTAGACCAATAGTTAGTCTACTATCATCTTTAGTCTGTCACAGGAATTGCTGCATGAAATTAGTGATACAGTGAATTGAGTAGTGTAGAAGTTCTAATTTCTAGACAACAGGGCAAAGTGGTAATTTCTGCTTCTTAGCCTTGATATATACTTCCTTGAATATTATTTTTTCAATTAATTCTGCTTTTTCAGATTTTTTTGAGTGACAGTGACTTCCAGGGACTATCCTAGCAGCATTAGGGAGGAACCACGTAAGTTTCTGAAGCCACTATCCTACCCTGCTCCCTGGTGGAGGGAGTAGAGAAGGTGTCCCCAAGAAGTGAGCTTTAGCTAGTCAGATCATTCATGATGGTTTCTGGCTCATACATTTTTTGATGAAGCAGAGATGACATCTGATGTCATCTTTAGAATACAGTTTAAGTTCACTTGAAAGAAAGCTATGCAGTACAATTTGAGAAAGGCTCTGTGTTCTCCTGAGTTCATAATGATGAAAAGAAATCAGAACAAAAGCATAAAAAGATTGAATTATAGTAGGTAATTCAAGCAAAATGCTTACTATGCTAATCCAGTCTGCCACTCCTACTCAGTCTGAATGACAGTTTATTTAATAAGTAGTGTTATTGAAGTGGGTTAGTTAGCCATTGAGTAAGTCCTATTCTGTAGGAGGAAGGGTTTCAGAATCCAACAGGTGATGAATACCATGTAATGTTTAATCCTTACAACTCACTAACAACTGAGTCTTTGGCTACGTCCAAAGATGCTCAAATATATTTTGGAAGGAATATGTATTTTCTACCAACTTGGTGGTCTTTTTCCCCCTTCCCTATAAAACAGCTACATAGCCTGCAGAAGATATTTACTTAGAAAATTGCACATTATGATCACTTGGCTTCCTTTCTGCTTTTTCATTTTAGCAGACATGAAAAGCTACTGACAAAAGGTAGATTTAACACATTCTTCAAATGATCTGTAAGCACAGAATACATGAAATTGCCATGCCTAAGCATGGATACAGATTAATGCACATGTATCATTTTCAGATATAGGTATACATCAAAAGCAGAGAATCTGCCCAATAATTTCCTGCCTATAAATTCTTCGGGGCACATAGACGCTTAGTAGGTTCTCATAGATAGATAAGAGAAAACACATTTATTGTGAACTAAGTGCTTGCCCTCTTATCTAGTGTTATCTCTGAGATGCTTGTGCTATTTTGTCTTCTCACCACTGATCAATTTGTTTAGTGCAGAAGCACATCTCCCGTAATGATAATTGAGAAAATAAAGTAATTATGATGAATTCCATGCAGAGATGTGTTCTGAAAACTATGTCAGAATCAGGAATATCCTGTTCCATGGCAGGGGACAGAAAACAGCTTTCCAAGTCATTAATAAGCTAAATGCCATTATGTATCCTCTAAGAAATAGCT
Source organism: Coccyzus lansbergi (assembly GCA_033558105.1). Classification (NCBI taxonomy): domain Eukaryota; kingdom Metazoa; phylum Chordata; class Aves; order Cuculiformes; family Coccyzidae; genus Coccyzus; species Coccyzus lansbergi. Next base: position 676,177 of record JAUMJK010000016.1, read on the forward strand.
GTACCAACATGCTAAAGAAAAAGGCAGTTTTAGTGGCTGAGGGATACTTTTAAAATTTGCATAGAAAAGTAGATTTTATTTCCAAATGAACATTGAAAGCATTTAATGCAGAGGATGACAACTTTGAATAATAGAACCTCCTCTTAGGGAAATTTATCAAAAAACCACTGTGAAAAGTTATAACAAAAGTACATACCTTCAATACACTCTACTGAGTGAATTTGTAAGTGCTTTTGAATCATTTATGCTTACACGCAGGAAACTGATAAATTTTGAACAAATTTAATTGAAATCACCCCCGGAGTAAGTCTGAAGGAAGGATTAAATTTAATGGTCTCACAGAGTGTTGTACTATGGCACTAGACTGCTAGCTCTGAAATCTATATTTTTTCCCCATAAAAGATTCTAAACCTCAGTCAGTACATAATAGTGAGTTTAATCACATCTCAGAAATGAAAATCACTTTACTTTGCAGTGTAATGAGACTTAAGGAAGATGTTCAGCCAGACAAATCATAAAGTTTAATTTCACTTTAATGGTGTGATTCAAAGATACGGGATTTTTGCCTATACGACTTTATGTGGGTCGCTGTTTTGTATCTCAAGTAATATAGAATCATAGAATAACCAGGTTGGAAGAGACCCATCGGATCCTCTAGTCCAACCATTCCTATCAAACACTAAGCCATGTCCCTCAAGACCTCATCCACCCGTGCCTTAAATAACTCCAGGGAAGGTGAATCAACCACCTCACTGGGCAGCCTGTTCCAGTGCCCAATGACTCTTTCTGTGTAAATTTTTTTCCTTATGTCCAGCCTAAACCTCCCCTGGCTGAGCTTGAGACCATCCCTTCTTGTCCTGTCCCCTGTCACTTTGGAGAAGAGGCCAGCACCCTCCTCTCCACAACCTCCTTTTTATCTAGAAAATGTGAACTGAGGTGAACTATATAGGCAATTTTTGGCTTTTCATTGAACCCATCTTAATTTTAATGGAATTTCATGGTTATACCTGGGTGGAGATAAGTTTTCAAATGTTTTTAATACTTATCATGGTAGTCTTCAACTTCTAAATATGCACCAGTCTCATTCCATATCCCCATTGTGTAGTTTTTTAGTTCTGGCAGGAGCTTTTGATGCCTTATGGTGGTGTAGTGCAGTAGAATATTGCAGCCTCACTTGCATTGGAACATGGCAGTCTCTGGCCCTGTATGAACATTTTGCTCTTAGGGTGAAATATTTTTTTTTCTTTTATTGATATTAGGTATTTCTTGACAGAAAGTGTCATTAGGCACTGGAATGGGCTGCCCAGGGCGGTGATTGACTCGCCTTCCCTGGAGGTGTTTAAGATGCAGGTGGATGAGGTACTGAGGGGCATGGTTTAGAGATTGGTGGGAATGGTTGGACTCAATGATCCAGTGGGTCTCTTCCAACCTGGTGATTCTATGATTCGATTATTCTAAACAGGTTCCTGTGTGATTCTCCTTTAAAGTCATTTTTTTCACAGCTAACAACCAGCTGTATTTCTGTCTGTGGCTGCTAATGTGCAACTCTGCAATCTTGTTCACCAAGGCACTATGGAGGCACAGAAGAGGCTGATGTCCGTGGCAAGTGTGCTTTTACTAGTTAGAGTTCTGTATTTAATGCAACAGCTAACTAATGTGCTAAATACGACTGTAGTTGTGGGGAAAACCCAAAAATACAATTTCTGCTCTCTAATCTAACTATAACTCAACTTCTCTTGTGTGAAATGAAAATAGCAATCCCAGTTCTTTTACAGCAGTATTATGAATATAAATTAATTAATCTATGCCAAATTAAGATAAATTAATTTATGTAGTGAGGAATGCCATGGAAAATGCTCATGAGGAAAGTAATAATTCTATATTCAAGAAGGGCCTGAGTTAAAGCTGTGTGAAGAATTGATTTTTCACATCATTGGTTGACCTGAAAAATTGTGGAAAAAATCAATTTTGGACCAATCTGAAATGATTTTCTCTCATTTTTCTCATGGGACCATAAAGATAGGAAATAGTAAATATCTTTTTTTGGCTCAAGCAAAACGTTTAAATTGTCCAGAAGTAAAATATTTCATTGTCATCTTAATTATTCATATATTTTTTAAAGATTACAGGTAGACATTGTTAAAGAAATCATCCCCTCAAGCTTAATTATTGGATGGTTTATTTTTAAAATAAAGTAGCAATTGTTAGGGCTTTTTACTTGCTTTTTTGCTTCTTTGGTTGATTTTAAGACCTCCTTTTCCTCTACACAATTGTAGAGGAAAAGGATATGCATAGACAGGAGCCAGAATCATAACCAAAGTTGAATGAGGGTTGGTGAGCATGCAGAACATGCACTGGCTTAAGCATGAAAATCACCTTTTTTTTTTTTTCAGAAACACCACCACCATTACTTCAACCTCTTCTGCTTTAGCCTTCATCATTTTGAATATTCATGCTTTACCTTTTCACAGTCTATTTCAGTGTCTAAATGTTGCTCAGGTAGTTGCATGTTCTCCTTCTGAACTATGACTGATCAGTGCATCTGTCACTTCAGTATGAATATTTCAAAAGCCATTAGTGATGGGTGTCGATGCTCTGATAAGTTCCCGGTGCATGACAGGAAAGTGATTTTATACATTATAAAATCACAGTGAAACTCTTAATTGCTGGCACACAGCAAATGTACTCTCCAAGCACACAGACAGTCTTGAGCACTACTCTGTGAGGTTGCTGGTCAACCAGTAACTCTGTTTGGGAGAATTTGGTGTACTGCACACTTCTAAATGATTCATGTACTTCCTGCATCTTCCTTTTATCACGTTCATTTAGCAGTATGGACAAGCAAATGAACTCAGGGCAACTTCAGTCCAGAGAAGTTCATCCCTGGTCTCTCACTGTTAGACGACTCAAGTTTCAATTAAATACTGCAGGTATAACGAGAAGTGTAGGGGACAAAACAAAACACTGAATAACTGCTATTAAATAAGCTGTGTGACTTTGTAAGAAATACTATCAGAATTCATACCTGGGAGATGAAATGAAGCAGCACAGGGAAGAGGGTGCAAGGACTAAGAAAATACATCTAAGAAAAAAGCCTCTTTGTCCTACTGTGGCTTTTTCTGTGGTTGGTTAATAGAACATCTTTGACTCTTGTTAGCTCCTTTTCAATTTATGTGCCAGCATCACAGACTCTCAGCTTCTCTACTCTTTTATGCAAGAGAGGGTTTTTTTTAATATTTGGAAAAATAGTTGCCTCAGCGTGAAATTCTCAAATTGGAGAAAAGGAGACACATTTTCAGGACTTCTATAACAACATTATTCATAGAATCATAGAATCAGCAGGTTGGAAGAGACCCACTGGATCATCGAGTCCAATCATCCCTGTCAATCACTAACCAACATCCCTCAGCTGGTGCACAACGGGGACCCCCAGTTCACCAAGCAAGGAACCCCATTCCAAAGGGCTTCTGTCCCACCACTGACCCATCACCCACCCCAGAATAACTCCTCCCAGCTCGAGGGCACACAGAGGGGTCAAGAGGTGAGATTGGAGTAGCCACCAACCCTCCCAATCATCCCTACCTGCCTACCTGGCTGGGGGGCCACCAGGCCCCCCAGCCTTTCTTCCCCACCTCCACCACCACGCTCCCGTGGGATGCAGGGTGTGCCATGGGGACTCACCAGTGATGCCAGGGCAGCGGTGATGCCAGGAGATGCATCCCTCACCACAGCCCGGCCAGGCACAGCTAGAGGCTGTTGGTCCCCCCCAGGAAGAAAAAGGGATCCCTTGGAGAGGGCAAAGCAGCAACACCTGGGGAGGGAGGAGTCTCCAAGAGAGCCCAGGTGCCCTGCAGCTTAGAATCAGAGAACCACAGAATCACCAGGCCGGAAGAGACCCACCGGACATACCATATATAAAATTCATAAACATAAGGTGTTCTTAGAAGCATGTTCATGTGTTAATTTTTTTTTACTTCAATACATGTCTTTTTTCTTGAGATTTATCTCTTGCTTGGTAGTGTTCTTTACCTCTTTGGTCATACTTTTCTGGCATTTACAGATGTGGATTAGGTTTAACTTACCCAGTGGAGATGAAAAGCTGTGAATAAGGCTAAGTTAAGCACTTCAACACTCTGGATTCTTGATACACAAGATTCCTCACAACAAGAAACCACATTCGCTTTGAGCAGTAGAATCTGTGCAGGTGCTCTTTGATAGTTAAATCTATCAAGTTACCACACATGTTGTTTTCTTGATCGGGGCTACACAATGTCCACTCTCTACCTTCACCAGCTCCCTTACTCCCACAATGTTGTTTGCAACTGCATGTCCACAGAAAGATAACTCAAATTGAAATTTCACAATTCTAAATGTTTAAATTTTAAACAGAACATAAGCTTCATGGTGTTTTCTAAATCAGATTCGTACTATTTGCTGCAGTTCTAGGATGTGTATAAATAAAAATGCTCCTATATGTAATAATATGGAAAAAATAATGGGAAAATATGTTTTCACTCAAATGGAATCTGGTAGTATAGAGAAGAATTGCACGGATTATGCTTGTATCAGTACTGATTTGACTTTACTGTTCTCTTGAACTGAAGAGGCCGAAAATCACCTGGACTGGCTTTTTTTAGGACAAAAAAACTAAAGCATAGAAGTTAAGTAAGTCATCTGCATTGACATTCACTAAAATGACTGGTTCTGGGGATTTTCTGCAAATCAGTCAACTATACTAATGAAAATGAATAATTAGCAATGTTTTACATCTAATGAAGGAGTTTGAACTTATAAATAGGCTAAGGGAGAGTCTTTTCTAATGACAAGGCAAAACCATTAAAAAATCCTGAGAAACCTCCAACAGACCATGTGAATACAAAGGAGAAAACAATTGTCCTAAACTTAGAACTGCAAAAGCATCCAGTTGATGAACAGAAGGAACTGTGATTACCAGGGAGAATACAAAGAAAACAGAGACAGGTATTTTAGTGACGAAATGCAACAAAGCATCCCAACTTTGCAGACCGATGCAATTATTTAATTTCAAAGACTGCAAATAAGTTTACAGTATAATACGATTTACCACTAGCTCCACACTCAAGCCACTAAAAATCATATGCCAGACATGCTCCTTTCAAAACCAGCTAGTTGGGATTTTATGGCTTGCTGAATTGATTCAGAAAACCACACTGTTTAAAGTTCCTTTATTCCTAAAGCCATTTAACTTTTATGCAATGCTTTTCTACAAAGTCAATCCAGTATTTCATGTGAGTTCCTACACAGAACACTAATTGCCTATGAGCTAGCATTTACACAAATAATTATAATAAAAAAATTAGGTGGTGGTTCACTGAAGGTTATAATGGGATGAGTTGAAAGAACCTCAGAATTGTCTTTAATTGGGTTCGGGAATAACCATCTTAGCAGACTCACTTCTTAGTTGACTCACAGGCTTAAGAGTCGGAAAAACTGACTTGCACTGGCAGGCTGAACTTGACTGGTGATAGAAATAATTTTGACCTTTTGTTTTGATTACCTTACACTTTCTTTCCTTTGCTAACACTTTCAGGTAACCAATCATAATCAGATGGAGAAACAGACTTAGCACTTACCCTGGCACATGACTTCTAAACTGTTCAGGAAAAAAAAATCTATTTCTTAGATCTTTCAGTATTGACATTGTATGGGTTCCTACATTTTTAAAAGCATACAATCTCTTATTCACATCTCATATTTATTCATACTTATCCTTTTATTCACACTTAGTCTGTATTATACTGACTTGTTATCCTTTTTAGCTTCTTCTCCATTAAAGTTTGAAGAGCTTGGTTCTGATGGCCTTCATATACATAACACGAAGCTTTAATTAACTTCATAACTTATGAAACCACAATTCTACTAATTTCCATACACAACAACAATAAAATATAAATCACATCTTGGAGCATGAAGCATTTTATGTGTATCTTTTGAAAATAAACACCTGTAGGACTTTTACCTTAGTCTTGTAACAAGATAGAATTTATACACTTTAAATTTTTTTCCCATTTCATGGGAAAAATCCAGATAGAAGGTGACAAGTTAAATAATCCCTGCATGATCTTGTATCCTTCCATGCTTCCTCTGTATCCAACAGAGTTCTAGAATTTTTGGGAAAAAAAAACCCCAACACAATAACTTCATTCATCAACATCTATTAAACTTTTTTATTGAGCCTCACAGTCTGTTTTCTTTGACAAGCTAATTTCAGCATGAAAAAGACCTTAAGGCCACATCAAATAAATAAACAAATAAAGAGTACTGTAATTTTCTTGACGTTTTTCAAGTTGAGCCTCACTTAAGAGAAGCTTTATGATTTTTTGCTGAAAAAGGCATCTGTCATGAAATGTGATGGCTGAAGGATCTCTTGAAACAGGAAAGGAAGTGTCTCAGGTCTACAGAGAAGTGATTTCTTTCAGGGAGAAGGCTGTAGGATGAGTGTTACTCTTCTAAATTTGTATTCTCCCTGTTAAAATTCATCCTTAACTTCTCTTCCTCCCACAACACTTCAGAAGACTGTAGTTTAAACATCTAGATCACTAAAAAATTATTTTGAAAACAGATAGACCAAGTGGTACACTGGTATTCAAGCCTAAATGAAGTGAAATAATTTTTTATTACAAGTTTTTTGGACATATTATATACAACTGTGTAAAACATTTTTTAAGTTATTCTAGTAATATATAAGCATATTTTCTGTGGTATCATGGCCTTCTACATTTTCTTCTCATGGTTCCAAACTTAATAGCAAAAAGCTATTGTTTTTCTTCCTTCTAATGGAATCTTTTAGAGTTTGCTTATCCCCTTCTCCCTCTCCTTGGTGTTATAATCGTATGTGTGTACACTTGCCACATAATGCAGTTGCCCACTTGTACAGTCCTCCCCATTCAATCAAACCAAAGCTAATCCCTGTTTTAAGCCTATTTTCTCCCTCTTTGAATCTGCACCATGTCAATTCCCAGTGTCTACAGTGTAGTTAGAAGGAAGTACCTCAAATTTATATGGAAAATAAGGAGGCGACTGGTGACAGTCAATATGGCTTCACTAAGGGTAAATCATGCCTGATGAGTTCTGGTGATGGGCTTACAGAACTGGTGGCTAAGGGAAGAGTAACTGATACCATCTACCTGGATTTGTGCAAAGCATTCCACACTGTCTTGAATGACATTCTTGTGTCTACGCTGGAATGACATGGATTTGACAGCTGGACAAATGGTGGGTAAGGAATTGGTTAGATGATTGCACTCAAATAGTGTGGTCAACAGCTCAATGTCCAAGTGGAGATGGGTGATGAATGACATTCCTCAAGAGCTGGTATAGGGCCTTATGTTGCAGGCGCGGACAGTAGGACTGAGAACACCCCCAGCAAGTTTGCCAATGACACCTAATGGTGCGGCACAGCCGACATGTTGAAGGGAAGAGTTTGAGTGGTGGATTTGTGCTAAACTCATGAAGGTGAACAAGGCAAATTGCAAGGTCCTGCACCTGAGGCAGGACAATCTCAAGACCTATTACTGTCAGGGCAGAGAATGGATTGGGAGCAGCCCTAGAGAGAGGGACTTGGGGTGCTGGTGGATGAAAAGCTCAACATGAGTTGGAAATGTGTGTTTGTAGTCCAGAAAGCCAACCATATCCTGGGCTGCATCCAAAGAAGGGTGATCAGCATGTCAAGGGAGGTGATTCTGCCCCTCTACTCTGCTCTCATGAGACCTCATCTGAAGTATTACATTCAATTCTGTAGTCATCAGCACAGGAAAGAAATGGATATGTTAGAGTGAGACCAGAGGAGGGTCACGAAGGTGATCAGATGGCTGGAGCACCTCTCATATGAGGACAGGCTGAGACAACTGGACTTGTTTAGCCTAGAGAAGAGAGGGCTCTGTGGAGATCTTATAGCAGCCTTCCGGTACTTAAAGAGAGACTGCAGGAAAGATGGAGAGTGACTCTTTATTCGGGATTCTAGTCTTAGCATGAGATCCAATGGTTTTAAGCTGAAAGAGAGGAGATTTAGATTAGATATTAGGAAGGAATTTTTCACCATGAAGGTTGTGAGGCAGAGGACCATGTTGCCCAGAGAAACCGTAGAAGCCTGGATGTGTCCAAGGTCAGGCTGGAAGGGGCTTTGAGCATCCTAATTTAGTGGAAGGTGTCTATGATTATGGCAAAGGAGTTGGAACCAGATGATCTTTAAGGTCCCTTCCAACTCAAACCATTCTATGATTCTATGATCTTTTATAGGAAAAGACTTACACTAGATTACACACTTGCTAAAAAATGAAAGCCTTCAGTCTCTAGAAACTAAATTACTCCAAAATCACAGTAGCAATTTTCCCTCCACCCATGCCCTTGCACAATTATCAGCCATATCCAACATTAAAGGGTGGGTGGGGTTACAACAGATTATTGCAAAATTCCCATGAAAAATAATTCCTATGAAACTACCCAGTCTTGAAGCAGCAGATGAAAAGTATTCAGTCTGGATAGGTCCTTCAGGTTTCTTTCTTTCTTTGTGTGTTTTTTTTGTTTTGGTTTGGGGTTTTTTTGTGCCTTCCCCCCTCCCAGAATTGCCTTTTGTGGTCTTGGTTTTGGGTTTCTGTTTAAAACCAAAGAACTTCACTTTTTCAGCTTCATTTTTACATTACAGTAACAGCTATTGTAATAAACACGGTTGCCCTCTAACTGAAGGATTAGTGAGCCCAGTAGAAAAAATGCAGCTAGTACAAAACCACAATAAATTCCAAATGTATTACATTTTCCCTTCTCCGTTCCAAATACAAAACATTCAACTGCATCAGATTCTTTGAGTTTTGATAACAGGGCTTGGTTTCTAAATGTAATGTGCCCCAGGTTACTTTGTAAGTTTTCTTGGCCTGTGATCAGGAGCACACCTGACAGATGCAGACTACCTCTCCTGTCACCTTCATGTAATCCTTCATGTTTTGTATCAAAGAATTCCTCCAGCAGTTGAAAGCAAATTTATCCTCAAAGGTATTTATGACAAATACAATAATTCCTTTTAATGCAGGGACTGTTTAATCCACCAGCCTATTAAGTACAATATACCTCCAGCAAACAGCCATTACTTCCCATTACCATATTACACTTAAAAAATACAATTAATCCTTTAATAGAAATCTAAAATACATAGTTTCCTCTATGCAGCACCTCTGCTGATAATAATCTGGAGAAACCGGTATCCAAAAGTTAATTAAGAGCAAAGTGTTCTTACATACTAGGCTTCCTGTTCAGACACACAATGGCTTGATGTTATTGGTGCTTTCCCTGATTAAAAGGATTTACAACACATAGTTTTAGGAAAGAAGCTCTATAATTGCTGCTAATTGCCTTCATTTTTTGACAGTTGGATATATTTCACATGGATCAAGTTTAACTGTGCTAGATATTTTCCAAGCATATATATTAAACTTTTCATTTTATTAATAAAGAGACGAACTACGAGTTTCTTTTCTTCTGCACCGATTATTCCCCAAACTATTTTGGTAAAGTGTTTTTCCACAGTCAATGATAATTATACTTAAATAAAGAATGAAAATAGCTTTTTGATTAAATTTGCAGAATTACAGGAAATTAGAAAATATGATCTCACTTGCATCAGAAATTTGCTGTGTCATTGAGCAAGCCATGGAAGATCACAGCTGCTTTTCTCCCTGTCTTCACTGGAGAGCATTTGCTTTTTAGAAAAACATCTTTTTCTGTCTGCCTAAATAGAGCTAATCAAGAATAATGATGGAAATTTTGTTAGAAAATGAGTATTGTAAATAATACCAAAATAGAATCAATCATACAAATTATCTAATTACAAATTTTAAGTAGGATATTTTATTTTCTTGAGGTAAACTCAGACAACATGTTCTGCCTTCTTGAAGTAGATAATACCATTTTGTTCCAGTCCAGTTACCATTTTCAGCTGAACTACCTGATGGTGTTTTCACTTGGTTTTTTTGTCTGCGCTAAAGAAAATATAACAATTTATACTGAAGAATTTGCATGTGGAGTGTCCTAAAATATAAACTTACGCTGTGAAAAAACTACTTTTTAACTATCACTCTCCTTGATTTGAAGGAGGAATATAAACTGAGGTTTTTCTCATACAAGTACAGTATGTTACTCAGCAAATAAATGTCTGCTGGTTATTAAGTTCTCTTCTGTTGAAGCTGGTTTTACCATGAACATAATGGACACATGGTGTCAGGAGCTGGTGGGTTTGTATATGTCAACCTCTGGGAACAAATTCATCATATGAGTCTCAAAGGCTTTACTTGCTCAGTGGAGCTCAAGAATAAGGATCTCTGTGGAATCTTGACATTAGTAGTTAGATTTCAAAATCCCATAGCCTGAAGAAGTTTTGCTGGTTACGATAGATGTCTGTAGGATATTATTATAAAGCAGTGCACTACAATAGGAATCATAGAATCATAGACTCATAGAATCACCAGGTTGGAAGAGACCCACCAGTTCATTGAGTTCAATCATTCCCACCAATCTCTGAACCATACCCCTCAGTACCTCATCCACCCTCACCTTAAACACCTCCAGGGAAGGCGAGTCAACCACCTCCCTAAGTAGCCTGTTCAGTGCCTAATGAAACTTTCTGTGAATTTTTTTTCCTTATGTCCAGCCTGAATCTCCCCTGGTAGAGCTTGAGGCCATTCCCTCTGCCCTGTCCCCTGTCACTTGGGAGAAGAGGACAGCACCCTCCTCTCCACAACCTCCCTTCAGGTAGCTGTAGAGAGCAATGAGTTCTTCTGTCAGCCTCCTCTTCTCCAGGCTAAACAACCCCAGCTCTCTCAGACGTTCCTCATAAGGCTGTTCTCCAGCCCCTTCACTAGGTTTGTTGCTCTTCTCTGGACTCACTCCAGAGCCTCAACATCCTTCTTGTGGTGAAGGGCCCAGGACTGAACACAGGATTCAAGGAGTGGTCTCACCAGTGCCAAGCATAGAGGGAGAATAACCTCCCTGGACCTGCTGGTCACACCATTTCTGATACAAGCCAACATATTACATATATTGTGAAAGAATTAGTGCCAAGAACCCAGGGTCCATGTTCTATATAGATTTTGGTACGGGAGGGTTATTTCAAATTGGTTATAGTCTGCCTCCTGGACTGGACGTCTACTGGATGTTAGGTGCGTTCTTGGATTGACTATTCCAAATTAGTTTCATTTAAAACAAGCATAGTTTTTGAGCTCTGAAGCCTCTCTATGCAGTATAGGGTGGTAGTAGGAACATTGACTCTATAATATATTTTTGACCCTAGCTAAAGAAATGAGAAATCACACTTAATTTCAATGTAAAGAGTTTTTTCATTGTTATTGTTTTCCTACCAAAATTCTAGAATGCCTTCAGGGTACTTACTCTTAGTTGTTTGTTATGCAAGAATAAATGGTAAAATATGCACAATGTTATTGATTAATGTTCATAACAATCTTGAAAATTCAAGGTAGATGACGCAATAGAAAGATTATTTCTGCCATCTATGGTTCATAACATCACAGTACTTATCTGGCTTCATTTTTGTTATTTTTGAGCCTGAGAAATCAGTCACATTCAAACATATTACTTTCTTTAGGAATAAGCCATTTGTTACAAGGACGGTCTGTTAGCAGTAAAATTCCTAAACTCAGAAAGATTTTTAATGCTTAAAAGCCAGGTCTGTATAAAACATGTATAGTTGGTTGATTTGGCTTTTATATTTAAAGAAGCTGCCCTGAAAACCTTCAGTATTTGGCATGATCCTCCACCGTTTGCCAGTTTTCAAGACACATTTATTAAAACATGTTTTCACGTGTTGTGTCAATGCTTTTCATTTTTTAATTTGCTTACTACATCTTTGCAGAGACACATCTTGTGGAACTAATCTTAATTCAATTTCTAAAATGACCAAGAAGTAAAACTTACAGTTTCAAACTGAGATAAGTAACTGTGACTAAGTATAGATTTTAACACCTGATTAGTAGGTATGTCCACTAGTTTCACAGAATATAAAAGGATATAAGTACAAAACAGTGAGTTATAGATTCTAGCTGAACTGAATCTTATTTAAGTAACAATTGGCGCAAACATGCTTTGTAGCCTTTTATTTTTTTAATCCTCTGCATTAAAAACTCCTCATGTTTAACAAATTTGTTTCCACCTATGTAATGTAATAAACTTACTTCACTTTTGATTTTATAGAAGGAACACGCAGGTACTAATTCATATCTGATTTAAACGAACAAGTTCATGCTGGTTGAGGTATTCAGTTAGATTTCAGTCTTTCCAACTGAGTTATTTGAGTTAGAATGCTTTTCTTAAAGATGTTGATGGGAGAGGTTTTCCCTTCAGCAAGTTCACATATAAATTAGACATATGCACGTCTGATGGAAAAATAATAAAAATATAAAGAATTAACCTTATAAATGATCTTGGAAGTAAAAATATCAGGCAATTATTTTTAGGTATGAATCTTCACTATCCAGTAGAAACTGACAAACAAAATACCTACACTCTACATTAGTCTGCAGTGGATCAAAAATGCTAATGGAAGAAATGTACATTTCAACCACTTCTTCACATTTATAACCAGTAAAATGCCAATATTTGTAAATGTTGTAGTTAAAATCACTAATCCTCCAGCCATTACTAGAAAAATATTGTATGTAATGCATATTTTTTATATTTTTGTACCATATTTTCAATTTTATTTAAATTTTTAACTGAGTTAAGTTCTTGTCATTTGACTCTTACATGAAATTTACCTTCAGTGTAAAAATAAAAGGCAGGAATAAGATTAGACTCGGGCACTGTCATGCCCTATGGTACCATTAGCACTGGCTTAACCTTGAGAGAAATTGTTTATAGATTTCTTAATGTGACACCCCCTTTTAATTGAAGGGGTTACGTATTCCTTTCCATACTGCAGTATTAAGTGTGATTTGTACTTTCACCTTTATAATCATTAGTGCAGGATACACAAGTGATTTTCTCTCTTTTTTTTCTGACAGAAGGGAAAATATAGACAATGAAAAGAGAAAGAACATAATTTCTTTATCCTTGGTTGTGAAGAAATAGGGCTAAAAACTATATGTAATATTAAAAGTGCGGTTCCATGATCATATTTGGCCTCAGATTCTCTTAAAAGTATAATAAAATGAGTCACAGAGGTATCTGCATTTGCCATTTACCAGTGGATAGTCAAGTAGAGTTTTAAATACAGCTTGTATTTTCTACTAATTTTTAAGTTTATGACTATTTCTTCGAAACTGTGCCAGATAAGTCTGTTGGTGAGGAGGGAGATAAGTTATTTATACATTCCTCAGTCAAAACTGAGAGTTCCCCCCTCATAAATCTTTAGAAGAGTTTAGAATTAATCCAGAATAAGAAGAAATAGGGAAAGCATTTCATGACAGGAAGCTTGCTCTATAGAACCCAAGTTCTTCAGTGACATTCCAGGACAGTAAGGGTTACATGCTCATAAAGATTAGCCATTTTGATCGTATTTATCTTGGTATGTGCGAGTTGTGGGCTTTCAGGAATTCATGAGCAGATACTGAAAGAAATTAATAAAACAGAAATCCTTCCTTGGTCTTCACCTCTTCAGAAAGAACAACTTCACTCTTGTACCATCTACATATTTCTTAATATCAACCATTCCCCTTATTTCTCTTTGGACTCACTCCTCTTTATCCAAAATCTCTTTAAGATTTTGTGCATGTTTTATCGAGAAAAAAAATTCTTTTTGCATCTCACTAAAACTTTTTTCTCATTTCATCATAAAACTAATGGCTCAATTTGAGTTTTTCAGTCTTAGATCCTTGGCACTTCACTTTGGCAGTAAACCTTTCTCCTCTTCTTTCTTTATCTTGTTTGTTGCAGACCCGTATCCAGACTCAGCAGCCTGACAACTAATGACTGACCTGAATACTTCTGGATCTATGAAGGTTTGCTGATGAAAGGATAATGAATGGATAAATTTTGACAAAGCTGCTACTCAAAGCACTGCTTAAACTGTTAAATATAACTGAATAGAAGGTAAGTGGTCCAGGTAATAGAAGAGATGGATTGGAGATGAGTAGTTGTTGGGAAATCTAGACTGTGCCTTGGTCTTTAGAATCACTTCACACATTCCTCTGGGTCTTGCTGTCAAAACACATAGCTGCTCCAATTGCATACCTTCAACAAACATCTGAAGAATCGAGTGCTTCCTCCTAGGCATTGAAGACTACATGAATCAATCAGAGTATGAATTTCTGGTTTGGAAGCAATCTAGCTATCAAGATCAATGCTAGATTACAGTTATTTAATACAGATTCTGGTCTTTCAATTGAAAATTTCTAGATAGGAATTTATGTTTTCACTGTCTTTTTTAGAAAATCAATGCATACGTCCTTGCCTAACACTACTATATTGCAAGATGAGGAGGAAGAAAATTCTACATGATGCACAACTAATTCATGTATATGCTTAGCAAGATAAAAAAAAGAAAACAGGGACAACTGGGAGAGAACTAGGAAAAGATGAAAAAGAATAAATACTTTGAAGAAGGGCTGATATTTATATCTCTTAAGGGCTTTTGAGAAGTAGGATGAGGAAGATGAGAATACCACCGTACTGAACGGAGAAGGGAGTCAAAGACTACTGGAATAAGGGAATGCTCTGAGTTTTCAGAGGTAGTCTTGTTTGGTAAGGAGATAGAAGAAGAAATGAGAAAATCTCTGGGTTGTGGAGCATATTTCAAAGCACCTCACAACAAAGAGAAGGAAATAAACAGTGGATGTTCAGGGAAAGTCAGATTGGTATCATTGGATAGACACTGAAGAGGGAAAGAGCAGCATTACTTAGACAAAGACAGTTTTCTTCTTTAAATAGGAATAAGTCTGGCAAAGACAATACTGCTGTTAATCCAGGTTCTTTCTGTTACAGACTTGTTGAGTTTGTTGTTCTAAGTAGAGTTTTGCATTTGTCATAACTGGTCTACATGTGACTTCTTTTTCCTCCAGTTTAACAAGACTATTTCAAATTCTAATCCCGTCCTCCAGTGTCTTTGCTTCTGTCCCAGCTTGGTGTCATCTGTAGATTTAATAGGCTTACTCTCTGTGCTTCATCCAACACTATAATGAAAATATTGAATCATATTAAATTAAAGACAGGCTCCTGAAGAGCCCAATTTGATATATCTCTCCACTTTGACAGTGATGAGCCATTGATAATTATTCTCTGTGCGGTTTTCCAACCAGTCATGTTCACCAAACAGCTGTATCATCTAGATTATATTTCCATGGCATACTTATGAAAATGTTATGTGCAGCAATGTCAAAAGCCTTACTAAAGTCATCATGTGTGTCATACTTCCCCTCATCACAATTCCTGTTAACTTTACATACAAAGAAATTAGATTGATTTGACATGATCCGTTCTTAACAAATCTGTCTAGGCTGCTTCTCATCTTATTTTAATATTTGTTTTAATATTTCTTCTTGCAGTGTTCCAGAAACTTGAGTATTACAGCACCTATGTTTGTTTAATTTTGACAAGTTTGCTGACAAAGTTTATGTTAAAATGGCTGAGAATAAGGGCTGGCATTCTCTAGTGCTACTCGAACAGAAATAAGACCTTTATCCAGAAGAGATTTCTCGTGCATATGCCTCTGTACTTGTAAATCCATCGATGCTGATTTTTGCTGAGTTACAGTTAAATTTCTTCATAGTGTCTAGTACAGGGCTATGTTATGGACTTGTGTTGGAAACAGTATTCATGAAATGGGGATGTTTTCATTATTGCTGAGTTGGGTTTGCACAGAGTTAAGGCCTTTTCTGTTCCTCACAGTGCTACACCAGTGGGTGGACTAGGAGTGCACAAGAAGGTGGGAAGGTATAACAGTTAGGACATATGACTCTAATTGTCCAAAGGATGTACCACATCATAAGACATCAAACTCAGTAATATAAAGCTGGGGGAAGAAGAAGGAAGAGGGGATATTCAGTTTGTCTTCCCAAGGAGCTGTTATATGTGATGCAGCCCTGCATTCCTGGAGATGGATGAATACCTGCCTGCCAATGGGTATTAGTGAATGAATTTCTTCTTTTGCTTTGCTTGCATGCATAGCTTTTGCTTTACCTATGAAACTGTATTTATCTCAGCCCATGATTTTCTCACTTTTACTCTTCTGATTCTCTCCCTGGAGGGGAGAAAGAGAGCAGCTGAGTGGTACTTAGTTGCCAGCCAGAGTCAAACCACAATATCATCCAATCCTCTCTCATTATTTTCATATTTCCAACCGTCCGGTTTCTTCTCTATTATGTCCTGGTGAAAGTTCAAGGTTATCAGAATGAAAGCATATTTGTCTGTCTACCTTTTAAAAGTTCCTCCATACTTTAAATGATTTTCACACCCTTTATTTTCACAGATGGGGCCATTATCAAAACAACACCAAGAAAAGCTATGTTCTTTCTTGCTTTCTTAAGTTGTTTTCTCCCTGTCTCTTGTTTCTCTCTTTCTTTCTCTGTTTCTCTCTTTTTCCCTCCAGAAAACAGATGCTTGGGATAGGTTTTTTGTTTGTCTTATGTGAGGACAGGCTGGTTTCTAGGACAGAAGCAATACTACCACAAGAGCAAAATTTGTAATTGGCACACTTCTTTCCTTTCACCTCATGTTACCTCAGAATCAATTATCTGTACTTGGTTTTCAGCATCTTGACAAGTGGTCCGATTAAAAGCAAAAGAGTAGTAGCCTCTCTGGAGCCCTTCAAAAACATAAATTTACCAGTACTAAGCATTAGTTATCTAGAGAAAAGAGATCACATACACAGCTATGAAACTTGTTGAGACTATGTTTTGTTATGAGACTATGTTTTAGCTTTGTTTTTATTCATGCTCCTAAAAGGTCTGATTCCTAGCAAGGTCAACTACAGTTCTGAAAACAGTCTATTAGAAATGAGATAAAGTCTATTTCCTGTCAAAAAAAAAAAGAAAAAAAATCACCTTTTAATCTTGCTTGATTTACTTTAGAAAGCAAAACCTTGAATTCTGTAAAAATACAGTTGAAATTAATATTGATATCAACACATATAACACATTCTACTATATAAAGAACAGAAAGAGTTGCAGCATGTGCTTCAAGTACTTAGTTGGTATTTTACCAACTAAGACTATTAAGGATGGAAGCATGAAATTGGTTTTCTTACTATTAGTACAGACTGCACAATTCAGTGTATACAATATGGTGAACAATGATCAAGTTAAACAAGAGAAATAAATCACCTCCCAACATTTTAGCAGCTGCATCTGAGACTCGGTGATGTTTTAGTAGCAATAGTTTAACTTGCAGTTGGGATAGTTAAGTTTATCCATTTGGACAATCAGGTAGGTATATGGCAGAAAGGTAAGTGATCCCACTACAGTTGTGTCATGGTTTATCCTGTGACTATTTGAAAATAATCCTTTATACTGTGAGCAGCTCATACCAAAACCGGCCTAGTATATATTTATCTTTTCCTTGTGAAGTGGATTGGAGAATATAAGAAAATTTATTTCTTACATGTAAAGCATAACATACAAAAAAACTTACAGACTGTAAGACATACTTTTCCTCCTAAAAATATAAAATTTGTCCATAAGAATTTCACAGTTCACTTTGGAGACAGATAAATTTAATTTGCATATCGATAGGCATACTGCCATTGTATACATCATAATAACATCATAATATTATGAAAACTTAGTGTTATGTTGGTAATTTTACTATTAATTGTTAAAAAGTTGTTTTGGTTTTAGATCTACTATGCTGTTTAAAATCCATTCATGTTTCTACGTGTTGATATTCTAATTACTAGAAGTTGCACATTGAGAGACTTACCTTGTACAAAGGCAATAAATTACATTGCCTTATTAGTGTAGTTTGAACTGTTAACAGAGATGCCAGAATATTTCTTTCCTCACTATTTCAAATTCAGTTATAAATAATTTAAAGAAGCAGATACATGTCTTGTTCTCTTCTCATTCCATGTCTTTTCCCAAAATGTGGAAAATACCCATTATGGTTACAGCTGTATTCCAAATCTCCCTGTATTCAGCCAACAAATAAGCAAATAAATTTTAAAAATCCAACACCTTTCTCTCCCTGAAAACCAACAGCCCATAAGAAAGAAACTAACACTTACAACCTTCAAGAAATAAAAAAATCCCAGCACTATGGTCAATTAACAATAAGAATAATTTTAAAAGCTATTGTTACAGGTATATTGCAGTTTCTTATATGACAGTATGCACTCACTGTTTCTTCTGTTTTGGAAATTCTGATGACATTGGTGTCACTTTCTGAAAATAAAGATCATGGCCATCTCTATGTTAAGAACAATTATTTATTACTAAACTCACATTAGATGTAAAGTTTCTCATGAAGATGTAAATATTTTTTATATATTTTGGTTCATGGCCATGTAGAACTTAATCTGGAAGCTGTAGTCAGTGTGAATGTTATCTATAGTTTTCATGGATGAGAACGTTATTAAAGCCCATCAATCTCAATCACAATTGACTAACTCTGCTGGAACTCCTGGCTCTTCTCAGTCATCAGCTATAACTGCATTGGCTCCCAGAAAGGAGCCAATAAGAGACACATCTAAACAGAGCAACTACTGAGACCATAACACTATGCATATGCTTCCATTTAGTTTTAACTTTAAGAGTGGCATTTCAACATAAAATAATTTCACTACAAATTGCTAGTGGCTTTGCCCTCACCTGCACTCATTCTTTGCCCTTTTCTAAAGAAAAACTCAGTTGCTATACTCACTCCTTGTGCTGAGCCCAGAGACTGACAAAAATGCTCAGCATAAGCAGAGATGCATTAGTGCCTAAGCATTGACACTGTTTATGAATATCACATAATAACATTTTTTAATTATTTATTTACTTAAAAGCAGGAAAAACACTTAAAAAGTCTGAAAGGGAGGTTATATAGGTTGGATTGTTGTTGTTGTTGTGTTTTTTTAGCAGGTGAAATCTGTGAGTATTTAGGAAAGCATTTGAATTGAAAATTCTTATGGCGAATTGCTTTCATGGTTTACCATCGATTTCAATTTAAAATTAGTTTCTCCCAGGACACATTAAACCTTACTCCGGCAACAGAGCCAAAGTCACATCAAACTGCCTCAGCAGAGCCCAAATGGTTCTTCAAAGAAGAACAAGAAGGACTTCCTAGTTGACATCACAATCTTCATGGGATCTTGTGAACACATGATCTCATTCCTCAAAGCATAATCTTGATCTCATCATAAAACTCAATGTACCTGCAGAAAGTGTCTGTCCCAAATTCATGCAGAATATTCTATGACCTTTGCATGACTTTAGGAAAAGCCATAGGCACACTATGTGGATACATGTAAGACCATGTTGGAGATCCCTTAGGACCTCATGTTTTCGTTTAGGATGCCCCTAGGAATGAAGTGAAACTATTTGTCTGCAGATATATCAGATTCATCTAATGGCTCATAAATCTTCATCTCCTTTTATTTTAGTCATAATGGTGGGAAATCTGCATATCTTTCAAACAGTGAGGAGAATGTATTACAGTACTTGTGTGCGTCATTAAGGGAGAAATAAGAGCTATTTTTTAAGACCTTGCTGCAGAAGACAATGATTCCTGGTGATTTAAAATCTAAATACCTTGAAACCAGTTGTGAGTTCTTCTATAAAAGACCATGAATCTAATTCTTTTGCTACAATATGCTCATCCAGGAATTGAAACAAGCACTACAAAACAGTGAGGATTTATGCAATTTATGATCAAGAATTTTCCAGTAAAAGTAAACAGAAGATGTCTACATGTATGCAGACCTTTATATGCATGTCTAGAATTGTTAAAGTGTATTAAGCATTTGCTACATATTGGTGAGGATGTATTTTTTCACCAGCATATATAAAAATAATTAAATTATTTTAGTTCTTTATTACTTTATTACTTTTACTTGTGAAAGGAAGAAAATGAACAAAATTTAAAGCATATTTTATCTCTGCCAGGTGTTTGGTGGGTGGTTTTTTGTTTTATTATATACTAGAGGTTTTCAAAACATCCATGCATTACACCAGTACATTACAGTCTAATAAGAAAGAAAAAAGAAAAAAATTAATAGACTTCTCAGAAGTACTAGAAACAAATGTTATTGATTTACTCTAGTAACTGAAGCTTATTTTAGCTGAAAACAAACAGCACAGGAAATCTACAATATGTATGTATTTCATATGAGAACAAATGAATAACTATCCTGGTTTCCAAATAGTTCAATGATCTATGATTAATCATTGAGGTTACAAAGTAAAAAACTACAGTGTCCACATACATAAAACTCAAGTTTCTTCTTGAACCCTAGATTCAATTAACTGGCTTTATGAGAGAAAATGTGGAGTTGTTAATAATCTTTTCATGTGCAAAAACTGAAAAACTTTTCCTTTCATTTATTTTCAAAATAGATTGATTTTGCAGTGCATATACTTAATTAAAACTTCAATATAAGATCTACACAGTACTTTTGTTGTGGGTTTTCATCAATATTTCAGTTCACAGAAGAGAAACCTATTTCAGTTGCAGCATGACAGACATTAAAATATTTGCACAAATGGTAACATTTTAGGGAGTAAGAAAAAACAAATTTAATGTCATATTAGACTCTGATGCACTGAGAAGGTAGAAGGGTAGGAAGAAAAATCATCAAAAATATCAGCAGGTTTTTTAATCTGCCTTTTGAAATACAACCATTTACAGAGTTCTCTGAATTGCAAGTTTGTTCATCTCTGTATGAGATGAAAATTTAAAAGACTTCTTTGGGAAGAAAAAGGGAAAAAAAAATATAAAGGATGTATTTAATGTTTAGCTAGAAGCAGAGAACTTTAATGGGAGACAATTACTCAAACTACCCAAGTTCCTCATCTTCAAGTAGGAGTTCCTTGAGTGTACAGTAATATTTTCATCTGAACCAACAAAGTGTACCCCAAATGCAAACTTTCTCAGTTTCCCTCAACTGGCATGTGTTGATTCAGATTTCATATCTGTCTCAGACTGTCCAATCTGGTTTGTTTTCAGATGAAACAAAATAGGAAAATTTACCATGAACAGTCCAAATGCACTCCAGCTGCTGATGGGGGTCCAGTCCATGGCAATAAACTAGAGCTAGTCTGTAAAGAGACGTCTCAGAACACGCATTGTGGGGATATTCATGAGCTTCATGAACTCTACAGACCTGATCCTGTTGAGGTGTGCTACTCCAAGATGTAGTAGAAAGTCTCCTTCTCTCTGACACTATCTCCAGCTACAGGCCTAGGTAGTAGAGTGATGCTCATATCCAACTCTTTCCACTCCTCTTCTCTGGGAGCTTTTATTTTTCATCTCCTTAGTTCCTGTGTTAAAAATCAGCTCCTCCGTGGGACATTCTCTCTGCTCAGTTTCTCATCTCAGTAAAACTGCTTGACAGATGTTTGTTGCACTTATGATTTTTACTTTAAAAGCCTACATAATCTTCGCATTAATATCAGTCACAGAAAATACAAGCATAAAGAACTAATTAATAACCATGACTTTGTAAATAAGAAAAAGTCCTGCACTCACTGTAGTTTTAGCCGTTCCTCATATATTGCCCCCTTCCTCTGGGAAAAGTGAAATGGAAGAGAGATAGAAAAAAAGACATTATGCAGGCAGGAAAGATACTTTCAGTCTTTGTGTATGTGTAGATCATTTTCGTACCAAAAAAATAAAAGAAAATATTTTAAAGAAGGGAAGTGGTTAAAATACCTTCTTTCTTCTAAATTTACCTAGGAGTAAAGAGTAGGAAAGACATATCAATGCTTTGATGAGCTGAAAAAAAAAATAATAATAAAGTGCACCATTTCAAAATAATTAGCTTTTGTGTATTTTACTATTTTTTCCCTGTTTTTTTTAGGCTAAATATATGGGTAAAGAAAAGTGTTCTCTTTACAAGTTCAATAAATTCTTTATTCATTGAACAAAATGAAACTGAAAGAAACAAATACTGTTTGGGGGGTTTATCCACTTGTTTTTTCTTTCTTTTTCCTGCCTAGAAAAATAATATACGCTTTCAGGTAATCCAAATTAATTGGCTCTCTTTGGTGACTGGTTTCAGTAGTTCAATTATCAGTGATTGAGGTTTTCAGTGCATAATGCACAAAACATAGCAGGATTCAAGTTACCAGTTAACCTTTTCTCAGATGGATTTTGGTACTTGTAAATTTTTCTATAAGAAAGCAGAAGGAAACACTGTACCATTCCATGCTCCAGCTGTTGAAAACTCTTGAGAGCTTGAAAAATCAACAAGTTTTCACAAATCCAAATGCAGAGCTTGTAAATGCTTCTGCAGACTGTGGTGAAAGTCAAAGACCTTTGTTTGGCCTTGAATTGAAGCCAAAGCCACAAGCTCTTCATACACTTCAAATTCTGTTATTCTAGAAAGGAGGGGAAAAAAAGGGCATTTGAGCTGTAAATGTGCAATCAATAGTTTTGTCTGTCACTTGGGAGAACTAGAGTGATATTTCTGCTGCGTCCTTGAACTGGAATGCTATGTCATCAGGTGCATCTGTTACTCTTCATTGGATAGTCATTTGGCTTAAGCTCAAATTGGCAAACTTCTGAACTGATTCAGGACAACTTTTAAGTCTTGTAGCACCCATGTACGGTTTTAAAAATCACCGTAAGTGAGGAAAAAGGCTTCACGCTTTTGTCACCTTCATGTTTTGAATAAACTTTATGTCTTACCTGTTTGTTTTTTTTTTCTTGGTAATAGACCTTTCCAAGGACTTCATTTTGTTTTGAAAACCAGAGAGAAATATACATTTCTAATAGTGGTGTTCCTTGAGAAAGCTCTGTGATTTTACTTCATGTTGATGTTTCACAATATTTACCTCAAGTATGTGATACAACCTGTTGGAATAAAAGAATTATCCAGTCAGCCCCTGAAAAATGAGACATACCTGAGTCCCACCATTCTTAATGTAAAAATACAAAGTAGAAAAGATGGGACTTTATGAGTTCTGTTGAATCAGTAGCTAAGAACCAATAAGAAAAACACAGAGGAGATTAAAACCAGCAACAAATGAAAAGAAGTTTCCTACCCTTTGTAATATGGTTGACTTAGTGAGATGAATGAATGAACTAATAAATATATCTTGATCTTTTCTCTATATTCTGACCTCAGTTTTCCATGTGCGAATGTAAAGAAGACAAAACACCTAGTTCTTCTTTCTTTTCAGAGAGGTTCTGCAAAGGGATCTGAACAGACTGGACCGCTGGGCTGAGTCCAACGGCATGAGGTTTAACATGGCCAAATGCCGGGTCCTGCACTTGGGGCACAACAACCCTATGCAGAGCTACAGACTGGGAGAAGTCTGTCTAGAAAGCTGCCTGGAGGAGAGGGACCTGGGGGTGTTGGTCGACAGCCGACTGAACATGAGCCAGCAGTGTGCCCAGGTGGCCAAAAAGGCCAATGGCATCCTGGCTTGTATCAGAGATGGTGTGACCATCAGGTCCAGAGAGACTATTCTCCCTTTGTACTTGGCACTGGTGAGACCACACCTCAAATCCTGTGTTCAGTTCTGGGCCCCTCACCACAAGAAGTATGTTGAGGCTCTGGAGCGAGTCCAGAATAGACTAACAAGGCTGGTGAAGGGCTGGAGAACAGGCCTTATGAAGAGCGGCTGAGAGAGCTGGGGGTGTTTAGGCTGGAGAAGAGGAGGCTGAGAGGAGACCTCATTGTTCTCTACAACTACCTGAAGGGAGGCTGTAGAGAGAAGGGAGCTGGCCTCTTCTCCCAAGTGACAAGGGACAGGACAAAAGGGAGTGGTCTCAAGCTCCACCAGGGGAGATTTAGGCTGGACATCAGGAGGAAGTTTTTCACACAAAGGGTGATTTGGCATTGGAATAGGCTGCCCAGGGAGGTGGTTGATTCACCTTCCCTGGAAGCGTTTAAGGGACATATTTGTCCTATGACTCTAGATGCAAATCGTTGTGGCTTTAGCACAGATTTAAACAATAAGAGTATAGAAATGACTATAAAGATTTTTGATAACTGATAACAAAGCAATTAATGTAATGTGCATTTCTTTCTTTGTTATTATATATTCCTTTAGAAATTCTATATATCCATGTTATCTTTTTTCTTCTAACTGCCTTTTCAAATAATTTTATTACTTTTGGTGAACCATACTTTAACCTTTCTGTAACCCCAGCAAGTGGGGTTTGAATATCCCAGTCTGTGCTGTCTTCAAGACAGTAATCCTACCTGTCTCTTCGTGAGGAGGTGATCTGGTACTAGGATCAGTGACAACTCGGTGACCTAGGTCACTGATTTCTCCTGAAATAAAACTATGGCTTCCAATAAAGGAAATCTATCCCCCTCTTTTTGTTTAGTCGTTCCATGGGTAATAAAAATTGCACAACGATTAAAAGCAATGCTTGTATCTGCTGTGCTTTGCATGGGTACCTCTTCATGAATTAGTAATACAGGTATTCAATAAAACCCTCATCTGCTTTCAGCTGACAATTGTTTAACTTTTCTTTACACAGAGGCTCATGTTCTTTTTGCAGTATGACAAAGCTTAATGGAGGTGTTGTGAAATGCTTTCATTGAAGATATTCTTTAATTATAGATGTCCTGCATGACAAGTTCTTCTTTAGCATATGTTTCTTCACTCTAAGAACATGAGTTTAAGTTAGTGATCAAAGTGTAGTTGAGACAAAGTCAGTATATTAATAAATCAACATCGCTCTCCATGAACTTTCCCCTTCCCCTGAAATTTAGCCCCTGCTCACCTGAATCAATCAGCATATTTAGAGGTGCCATTCACACCAGGTACAGCCTGTTGAATCGGCACAGAAATCAAAACTAAGTTCAAATCACTTTCTGAACGCTTATTACATGCTACAAGAGCAGCTTATCTACTCTTTCCATGTTTGTGACTCTTCCCTTTTCTGCAATACAAAACATTGAGTTTCATGGAGAAAAAGTGAGCCCTATATAATTGATAACTTTGAAATTTTAAAATTTCTGTTTAAGCATTTTGCAATGCATCTGTATCTATTTGGTAAGTTGCAATCCATTTTTCTTCCAGAGATACAGAAAGTGTTTTCAAAACAGCTCAAACCTGAATATTTTATCTATACTTTTCACAAAATTATATCTAAATGAATTTAAAGTCAATATAGCTGCTTTTTGCTGTATTAAGAAAGTTAATTCATCAGTATAGACACAGTGAAAAATATTTCATCTATGTTCATTCCAAGCAAAAAATGTTTATTAGTTTACCATGTTAGAGTCAACTAGGCAAAGTGTGACTTAAATGGATTGCACAGGTCTCTGTTTATGCCCCACGCTGGTATAACACAGGTGAATTATCTGAAGATGAGGGAATGCTTTCTTAATGAGAATTCATGTAACTGGACTGAGAAAATAGTTCTGAAAGATTATTAAACTGCCTCTGCCGGTTTGTATCAACAAAACATCAATTCTAAAGTGAAAGGAAGAATCTTCTCTTAAATGTGCATATGACTAATTCATGGATTAGTTCACATTAGAATGACTGTGTAGGGAATTATTGGAAATAATTGAATATGCAAAATACATGCTTCATCATTTTATCACATAACATGGCTGAGGTTACGTGTGGTTAGAAAATGATCTGGGTTCGGGAATTGGTTTGGGTTTTGTTTCCGTTACTTTGCAGCTTGTAGTGCTGACAGTAAGCTTTGCAGAATGTCATAAAAGGTCAGTAGAGGAGTTAGTCCCTAGCTGTAACTGTATCCTGAATATGATGTAGAGGTTACAGAAACATGTAAATACAATTTTTAATAATAGTATAATTTTATTACCTCTCTGGTTCTTAGTAGTCTTGCACTTCATAGAATCATAGAATCATAGAACAACCAGGTTGGAAGGGACCCATCAGACCTTCTAGTCCAACCATTCCTATCAAAACTTATCACATTAGAAGTTACACATGACGCATTAACTAAATATACTAGATTGAAAGTTCTTGTATGGTTCAAAACCCAGAGATACATCATTCAATTCCATGAGTCTGCAGTCCTCATTTCAGTCCAATTAAAGACCTAATTTTTGAAGCCTCAACAGACTTCAGGAGAGATATACAGATTTCAAAAAGCTGATTCTGAGGACTAAGATGTTAAAAGACAAGACATCTTAAATAAATATTTGATATATTTTAATGTACAGCTACTTTAACTTTAGCAGGATGTTCTGTATCTTGTCATTAAGAGACCTTTTGAAAGATGACTTTACAGTCCAGTTGAAGTTCAAGTAACTGAACATTCTTTAATAATGTTCAAAAAATAAAACAAAATAAAATAGAAAACTCAGAAAGAAAAATCAAGCTTAAAGGATAAAAAGCCTGTCATAAAATTCAAATCAGATAAGCTGTGATGTTTGCTTGCAATATTTTTTATTTACACATCAGTTTTCTTCATGCTGGAGCTGGAACACTTTAGAAAAGCAGATGTAGTATCCTCAGGAACAACTGTATGTGCTCAAAGACAACTGTTCAGTTTTGGGTGGGAATATGGGTAAAATGAAGTAAGTCCAAAGGGCAGTTTCTTTTACAAGACCCTAAACAGACTTTAGCACTCATGAGGAATTTTTGGTTTTTTGGTATTTGTTTTTCAAACTCAGGTTATTCCCCCTTTCTAAGTAAAACACAGTTTATGAACATAAGGTTTGTTTCTGGGTTTTAAGAACTTCATTACATCTTTGCCTATTCCTTCCCTTTTATGCATACCTTATATCTAGAACCTTTAGACTTTGTTCCTCCTCATCAGCAACTTTAGGAAAGAAGTATGTCTTCTTTACTATTTATTTTAAACTCTTGTAAGAAGAGGTGAAGATGTAAACAAGGACAGAATTGTCATTATAATGACAAAAGATAGACAGTCACAAGTCAATGGCTCATGAGAAAGGCTCAGGGGAGAGAAAGACAACCAAGTTCTGTTAATTTTCTTTGTTAACCCTCAAGATAGTTTAAGTTTAGTGTAATCAGTTAGAGAAAGAATACACTAGGTTTATCTAATTCAGAGAAAAGGTCAGTAGGGGGGTTATCAAGTGGGTTGTAGACGATATAGTTTATCAGACCTCTGGAACTGTTATTTCCCATTGATTAAAATCTCATAACTTTTCAACAGATAGTTATTTTCTTTTATCCTGTACTGACAACAGTCCTCTGTTTGATCATGGACCCTGGTGGAATCCACCTGTTTAGCAGATAAAGTTTAAGTGTTTGATCTAATCAGGTTTTCTAGACCCTGTCTGTAATAAGTGAGAAAGCAAGATATATATATTCAGAGGTGAAATCGTACCAAACCTAGATGGAATGTCTAAAAATTGTACTTGTAGATGCCTGTTGGTTGAAATGACAACATTGAAGGCCATTTCTAAGTTTCATAAAACTACAGTTAGCCTGATGAACACCTGCACTGATTATATGCATGAATCATCACGTAATGCTACAAAAAGATTAAACATCCTTTGATTGTTTTGAAGAGAAAATGTCCTGTGTTTACTTTTTAGATGTGGTGCTTCTCTCCTGTTCTTCTTTGTCCCAAATAAAAAGACAGGAGACTGCTAACGTCTTGTATTTTCTATGAAATATATATTCCATATATGAAATTTTATGTTGTGTTTTGCATTTGAAGAAACAAGATTAATTAAAGTAATTAAAGTTAAGTTTCAGTGACATACTTCAATGAATTACGGTTAGTCAACATAATGCTAACCTTTCTCTGAGCAGACAGTTTCTAAGGCAAATCCAGCTGAGTAATTTTTATTCTTTTTGTAGATTAGCAAAGTTCTTGTAGTTTGAATATCTTAAGTACATATTTTGTTGTTGGAATGGATTTGAGCTGTAACTTTTATAATGACTAATTGCAAAAGTTATCCTTTTCACTCCTGATGTGAATTTAGACTGATTGCTTCTTTTTTCACTTTTGTGTATTATTTATTTAAAAAAAAAAAAACCAAAAAAAAACCAACCTCCACGTCTCTTCTCAGTTTTGCATGAATGCAGACCCACTTGACACTGGAGAGAGATATTTTGGCTCTAAGGAAGTGAAAATGATTTCATGTCTTTGTGTATTAATTCCAGAACTAAAATCTTTGTAATTCTTTCAATGTGTTGCAGCAGGAAGTCAGATCTTTCTCTATCCTGTGCATTTCTAGTGTCTTGTTGTAAACAGCAGCATTCTGATGTGTCTTGACAGTCTTCTGCACAAAGTCCAAACATCTGAAAGAATAAGTACTTAATATTGTGCTTATGTCTTTTTTGTTTCTGCTTTTCCTATTTCTCATGTCTGACAGTTATATTAATACTAATGTGTTAACTTCAAAGGAAAAAATGCTATTTTAATAATATTTAATATGGCTAATTAGCTTGCTTAGCACCACAAAATTAGGAAATTTGGTGAGTGATTTGTTTGTATGTGTTGATTACAAATTTAAATATTTTTCCTTGCAGGTCAAATACTTTATTAAAGCTACTCTACATTTTTCCAAGTTTCATTTTATTTTGTTTGATGAGCAGTTATTACTTCTCAAGCACTTGCAAAATGATGCCATTAAATACATGATGAAAATATTGTATCTGCTTTGATGTGATATTTGATTCCCCAGCTGAAGAAACACCTTCTAAATATGTTAAACCATATGTACTTAATGCAAGGGGAAAATGTAAATACGAACAAGAAAGAAGGATTGTTTGTCTAAAACAGAATAAAACCATGCTTACTTATTTTACACATAAAAGCATTAGCACAGATTAGTATTTAAGTAGTTTGGATCCAATTTATAGGGAACTGTGCAAGAAAGCTTTAATAGCTTAATGACACATCTTTTCCATGAACAACCTTTTTTCCTTGGCAACTATTTCCTGTACATGCATGACAAACTCCGGTGTATGTATTCACAATAAATCGCTTATACACACAAAACCCTAAAGATTCCTGAAAATTAGGTCAGTGTGAACAAACAAATGCCAAGTGTTACAGAGAGTGAATCCTCTCACACATTTCTTTGAAGAAGAATGTCTTAATATGGGAGAAGCTGCAAATGTCTTCAGTTCCATCTTTGTTTACAATCCAGTTTACAATTCCAGTTTTAAAAACGTGGATAATAGATCTTTTGTTTTTCAGAGAAGACTCGGATAAAGACAGTGATATTTTAAATCTAAAAATAGAGGTCTCCTATGGACGGTTTTTTTCTTTTTACACTCTCTTGCAATCTCTATTTCTTTCCCCTTCCCTTCCTTCACAACTGTTAAAAGTCTCAGAGAGAACGTTTTATGTATTTTTATTTTTATTTTTCCTTGATAAAATCAATACTTTTCAGAAAGTTGATCCCTCTTGACTTTTGATTTTCCTTGTAACTTATTCTGCCTTTATGTGTTTTCCTTTAGCAGAGAGAAGAGTACCTTTCCCCTTATGTTCAGTGCGGAGAAGTAGCAGTAGTCCACTAACACCACTGATCGTCTGAAGACACTGTAAGAACAAGTTGCTGTCTCACGGAGTTTTCAGTGACTCTTACCCTAAAAAGACTGAAAAGGCTTTTGAAATCTGAAAGCAATCTTTTATATGAAGAAGAAAGACAACAGGGACATTTTAAAAACTGAGAAAACTCAGCAGAAAGTAAAAGATTTGCAAAGAAATCTTACTCTGCCCCCTGTGTCCTTGCAGGGCAAGTTCTTGCTTCCAGGTCTGCTTTCACTCAATTTAGTGGCTTTCTGAGCTGCATAATTTCTTCTTTTCTTTGGAAACCTCTTTTTCTGTCATTCTTGGGGATGTGTTTCTTCTATTTTCCTCTCAGAGGTTTCTCAGCCTTTTCTTGTGTTACACGCTCTAAGCTTCTCATGACTCTCTCAGCCCTTTCCTCCTCTGGGAGGGTAAGTTGCTCCAAGAATGAAAAGGATCAATCCCTGCCATCAAATGCTATCTGACCTAGTTGTTTCCCCTTTTTAAGGAGGAGTAACACACAAACCAAGAATAAATTCATCAAACAGATGCTCTGCCTCATGCATAACTTATAATAATATGAAGTATGTTAATTATTAGAGAAGGAATAACTCTAAAATACAGTATACAATACATAGTGATCACCTTCCATGTAATCTACCTTGCCATTTGTGTCTTGAGCACTAACAGAGAAATAAGATTTCAGCAACAGCTTGAATAAAAATGGTAAGTGGTTTAGAAGAAAAGAAGAGATCTTGTAAATAAGGCTTCTTTGTTCTTGAGTCCATGAATATTCTTCACTGTTTCAACTGGTTAAAACATTGCTAATGAATTACTTGCATTATACTGGAATTAATTTTTCAGTTTGTGTTCTACCTTAGAGACAAGGAAACTTTTTGCTACTATTTTGTTTCAACAAATTGCAGCTTACGGGAGAAAATACTGCAGTTGCTGATTGTGATGGGTTATCTAAATCAAGTGACATTGTTTGTGCTCCTGGACAGACAAAATATAGACCCTAACAAGCAGAAAATCTTGAATACTGAAAAGTGAACTTTGTACATTTCTGTTCAGCACATGAGTGTGACTACTGTGAAGGGGTCCAGAGGTAGAAGTGCCCTGTCTTTGTGTTTGAAGTAAGTATATCAGCAAAAACAAAGTTCTGTTTCTCTCCAGATAGGTTTTATTACAGTATTATCATGTTGTCTGAAGTCTGCTTACATATTGAATTGCTCTTTCCTCCAGTCTTGCGTCTGTATAGTAGCTTCTGTGCTTTCCCGGATTCAAACAAGTTCAGAATCTTCTGTCATACTCTCCCAGATTTATCTCTGCTGCCTGTTTATTCCTGACCTGTTCCTTAGAACTTTCCACCTCCAGCTGTGTGGCAGACCCTGTACCAGACTGTGTCTCTCCACCTATAGGTTCCTTCCCCATGGGAAACTGCCTTTCCCTCCAGAGGTCCTCTGCTGCCACAGAGCACAGTGACCGGTGCTAAGAAGTCATCTTACTGCCAGGGCACAGCATATTTAGCGAAATATGTATGATCGATGATATTTACAGAGTAAACAAAAGCCAAACAGTTCTACCTTTCATTAGACATGCATTTATGTAAGAAATATTACTAATTGTAGCTGTAAAATCTCAGGGTGGAGGATATTCCCCTGTACTTCTACTTATTCTTTTCTGAAGTACAGGCCAGACTTTTCTCTCTTCAGGAAATTTTGGAAAGGATTCAGAATTAAGTCTCTAGATTTGTCTGTGTATAACCACACAAAATGGATATTGCTTGTTCCCAGGCATAACATGCACAGACCATACTAAGAATTGTAATCAAAGGGCTATAGGGATGCCATAGTTAATATAGGGCATTTTGAACAATGTGAGATAAATTATGGATATGTTTTCAACAAAAACTATCAAGCTACATGTGTTCTTCATACACTGCAATGTTAAATATTTTTAAAGGGCAGAGTTTCAGTGTAAAAACCTGTGGAAGAAATTGCAGGTATCATACAAAGGACAAGTTCTAAAAGGATGGGGATCTGCTGAAATGCAGTTCTGTAAAATTCAGAAGACCAGAATAAAATCTAAAAATCTGACACAGAAGATGGTGCGTGATGGGACTCTCATATTACAGTTCCTTAAAGAACTCAGCTCTTGGTATGCATGATGTTCATTTGGTTCTATATATTAACTGAGTGGTAACTACAGTCCTTTATAACGTAGATAGCAGTGGTATAACAAGAGAAGTCACATCTGAACATTCAGTATATGTCTGTTGTTTCCCATTATCTCTATACTCTTTTCAGATTAACTGCTTTCTTTGCTCTCATTGTTTGTTCCTTGACCAACCGCACTATCAAAACACTAATTGCTTGCGTGTCCTACTCAGATTGCTCTTCACAAGGGTAGCAGGGTAGATGTGTTGATGTTGTGACACAACATGCTCCTACTGAGTAAAGACACACATACACAGGTTTTTGTGGTGACTGAATCATCTGCAGAAGTGTGGTAGTGATCCATGGTGTGTAACTTGAATGCTAGTGCACGTTGAAGTTTGTGATACTGCTTTATCAGTATCGTTTTGCACATCAGCCTCCGATATGTTACATATCAACAGTGATATATCTTCATGCAGTTAATCATAACTAGCCGAAGAGAAGGGGAGAGTCATTCTTCTAAACAGTCAAGTGACTTTACCCCTATCTGTCCTTCACTAGCCTGTCTATGGATTCTTTTCAGTGTGTTAAAATGGATGGAATCACAGGTTTCTCTCCCTGGTTTTAGTTGGAGCTGCTGTCAGTGATCATGGTGTTACTTATAAAAGTAGTATCTAAATGGAACAATTTATAACTGTTATAATGTTTGTTAAAATGTTAGAATTCCTTATAATTTAAGTAATGCAGATAGTTTTGAAAACGAACGAAAACAGCATCTGGCAGAAAGAGATCTGAAAACTATAAGAAGATTTTTAGCAAATTCACTGATTTTTTTCCTTTTTCATCTCTTGAATATCCATTAGATGTGCTGATTTGCCAGGATGATTGTCTGGCTGGTCTCACTTTTTATCCTGTACCTGAAGGTTAGCGTCACATATCTAAATCAATTCAGAATAAGGAATGTTTCAGACAGAAAATACAGTACAGGAATTTGTTGTTGGATGCTTGGAAGGATTATCAGCTGCCAGACAAAATCATCTGAGTCTACATATAAAGTAGGCATAGTGCCAACTCATCCCAAAGTGAAAATCAAGCTCCGGCCTATCCTTTTACTCTATCTCCTCCAATGATTAAAGAGTACAACCGAGCACTGCAAGCAATACTAAATGATAGATTATGATAGAGATGATCTAGCTGAAATAATTTGTTCATTATGTATTAATAACAAGTAAAATCCTTAATCATTCTAACCGACAATGCTCCAGTTTGCGTCATGGAAGAATTCTAAAGTATATGAATGAGATTCCAAGGAAATTAGACTGGGAAGCATATTACATGAACTCGCCTAGTATTTTCCAGCTGGTAAAAGGCATCTATTCCATTAAATTTAACTAAAACTGGCTCCAAGCAAGAGCTTAAAATGCATGGAGTGTGGATTTTTGATCCTGACTCCAGCTGTTTACTTGAAAGGTCTGTTCTTTTTGCACGACAGGACTACCTAATAGAGGTATTTCAGGTTCATTTTCATTAGAATATATTTAATTTATGTTGAAAATTCAAAATTTTGAGGATAACATTGCACATCAAGTGTTCTACTATGTCTTCCACAGCATTGTGTCAGGCCCTCTGGTCTGTAATTATTTGAGCTATTTCTGCCCCTTTAGAACACAGAAACAACATTGATTCTGCTTCTGTTCAACATTAAACCACACTAGAGAGTGACAACATGGTCACACTAAACCAGGAAAGAGTATTTGTCAGTCAACCCTATTAAGATCTTGTCTACATAACTTCCCACTGCTATTGCAGCTGGGTCTCTGAATCCTCAGTCTGGACCAAGCACATGACATTCAGCTAAGTTAAAAAAAATAGAAATATTCTGGACTAGCTAGAATTCTGCCTTTCATTTGGCTAGA
Source organism: Coccyzus lansbergi (assembly GCA_033558105.1). Taxonomy (NCBI): domain Eukaryota; kingdom Metazoa; phylum Chordata; class Aves; order Cuculiformes; family Coccyzidae; genus Coccyzus; species Coccyzus lansbergi. The sequence continues at coordinate 709,799 of JAUMJK010000016.1, forward strand.
AACCAAAAAGCAACTAGGAAACATGGGACAATTTGAAACTATGTGTTTATCAAGGGTACAGTATGGGTGACTCAGAATGACCTAGAAGCATTAGTCCTAAGAAGGCACATAAAAAGGGTTCCAAATAGAAAGGAGATGGGGAAATAAGATACAACTCTGTGTGAAGCTAGGATTCACTAGTTTCACAAGCTCACCAAATAGCTTTTATTTTAAAAGAATCAATTATTTTCAACTCCTCAGGTTTCTAGTACAGGTGTACAGAACTCTTCAAAATTCCTTTTGCATTCCAATAACTTCGAATTTAAGCCTTATCTCTGAGTTTTCCTGCTACTTCTGGTACTAGTTCAAAACAGTTCACCTCAAATAATCTGTCATCCTTAGCCTTGACCCCTTTTATTGAACTAATGCCTCTTTCATGAGTGCTTCAGGATTTCAAGTGCTTTACCCCATTGCTCTACAAAAATTGTGCAGTTTGTGTTTCTTGAGTAGCGGTGTCTAGCTTTCCCATCATCATTCTCTTTTGGTTTGGTTTGGTTTTTTCCCCTTAAATTAATCTCTGGATGTTTTCTAAAGATAATTTGCTGAGAATCAAGAAGTTCATTGTGTTGCCTCAGCTTTGTGGAATGTATTTGAATTTATAGAATTTAATCCACAGCTTCCCGATCCTTCGTTAGATCTATCTGGCTCTAGTGTTTCCAGTTTGTGCAACTAGAAGTCAAGTTTCATAGTTGATCTTGTCTGTACATTCAGTTGCTAAACTTAGTCATGAAGTGATGTAGGAAATAATGTAAATTACTTGAGTAGCTGGTTTCTAATAAACTTTGGTACATCAAAGCAGTGCAGAAAAGAATGACATTTGACCATATACTCTTCTTAAGGAGTTACATAATTTTTTAGCTGCTGTCCAGCTTCCTGGTAGGAGCAATGGAATGGCAGAAGGGTTTGTCAGGGAACAAGAAGGCAGAGTAATTGGAAGGAAATCTACTGTACTGACTTACAGTAATATTTTATTCTCTCATTAGAACTGGTACAGCTTGTAATAATCCCCCGAACACCCAGTCTATTCTTTGGATGAATAATAACTTAGGGAATTGAAAATGGGAGCTTTCTCTGCTCCATCCAAGAAAAGTTACGTCATGTGCCTAAGACGATGTAGATTCTGGACACATAAAATATATATATCTGTGGAGTACACATACAGAGAATGTAGTAAGTGACATTTTAGAAGTTCTAGAACTTCTTAAGGGTATCTTTAACATTCAGGCATTGGGTTACATTAAACACTGGGACAATGCATCCTGACAGTATTTCGGCTGCACCATTGACGTATTTTAGCGCTTGTTTTTGCTGTCTGGTCTAATCTTATTTGATACTTTCAACGACACTTTAAGGACTCCTTTGTAAAAGTTTCAAATCTTGCATCTGGGTAACTTACTGAAAATATAACCTGACAGCGGAGTGGGATCTGTCTTAGCTTCTTTTCGTAAAGGGATCAATAGCACTTTACACCTAATCTTTATTTCAGCTTTTAGGCTTTTAATGCACCATTTGCTCCCTTTTGACACATGGGCAGAAAAAAAAGTGCTACAAAACAACAATATAATTTTTCCTTCAATATAATTGACAGGAAACTTTTTCTTTAGCTCTGTGGAAAGAAAAATCTAAGAGTTAGGGTCACAGAAAACATTTATTTTGTTTTTTTCAGAAGACTGGGCAAAGGAAATGACTTTTCAATCAATATAAAGCTAGTCAATCAGAGAAAAAGACAAAACCCGAAAAACAGTACAGAGGAAATTGAAGGGCCTTTTGCACTCTATGCACAAGGGTGAAGAAAGCATTTTCCCTAGACTATGCATGAGCAACTGCTCTGCTAGTTGGTTTCCCCTATCTGAATCAGCAGGAGCCAACATGGGGAGAAAGGGAGACAAAAGATGCTGTGGGTCATTGAGTTAACCAGGCTTGTCATCATTAAAGACTTCTGTTTAGGGTCTCCTTCTGTTCCTGCATGCCACCCTGACCACAGTAGAAGGGATGCTTGACATTTGAACTACAAAAGGAAGTCATGGTCTGGGAATTTTTGTCAAATAAAGGAGTCACAGTGAATATTTTATTCAAACATGTTCTAGCTTTCCACTAGGCCTGTTAGGGAGGGATTTTTTTTTTGAATTTTATGAATGTATATGAGGATAGGAATGTGTATAATTATTCACATTACAAACATACCTAGATAGGCCTCTCAGTTACTTAGCAAACTGTAGCAGTTTGCAACCCAAAGAAACATTTAAACTCGTGACTGGAAAAGTCAGAAGTTTCCTCATAATTAGGAGCAAACTTGAAGACAAGAAGAAACCAGTACCATTTCTGCAGGAGGCAGCAAGCTGTGCATACTACCAGGTGGAGCTAAAACTAACCCCTGAACTATGTGATTTTTAATTAATTTCATTCAGGTTCTAGTTTATTATTTTCAAATACAAGAAAGTCAAAGCATTAAATCAAAAAAGAAATAACAGATCTCAGTAGCTATGTGAGAAAATGAATGGTGCTAGAGACAAAAAAGAATATCATCGCAAAACAATGAAACTAGAACTTTATGAATTTTTACAGGATTATTATTTGACTCATATTGTAATAGGGATATAATACATTGAAATTTATAGGTCTCAGTTCTTACCTTTCACATAATTCCCTGTGATAAAGATAGTTTTCGACCATAATTCCTGGAGGTCTCCAGTAGTCAAACTTGGAATGCTTAATGACATAGGACTGGAATTAGAAGATTTTGGATGAAGTGGATTGATTTTACGTATGACCAACTTCTCACAAATTTTGGGACTAATCTGGCAGTTCTTAAGTATCAGCTTCATCTCTGTTTTGCAGATATCAGTCAGTTTTCACCTTTATTCTTCAAATATTGAGGAGATGGGCTAAACCACCAGTTCAGCTCAGGGCAGCTATACCTTTCCCTAAGCTATATATTTATGTCAGTGTACCCATTCAGATGGACTGTGCTTCTGGATCATTCCACCACAGCTTCCACTTTCGCACTACCCAGCCTGCAGGTGTTGCGTCAGATATGTACCCAGACCATATAGGATTGGCAGTGATACAAGTCAACAAGGAACTGGACACCTGTCCTATATCTGCTTTAATGACAGTTTCTCATGCCATATGGCACCATCCATCAATGCACAGAGTGCAGCAAGATAGCTTTTAAGAAGGTTTCTGCATATCAAGGCTTCTTCCTCCATGGAGAAGGAATTTGTTTCTTTCTCTGTTCACAGACTAATAGGAAGGTGAATTGTGAGCCACCAGGTAAGAGTTACCACCGAAATCGACCCCAGCTGGTGATTCTCACAATGAGTGATGAATCAAGCCTTCACGTTTCAGTTAGAGTTTTTAGAATTAATGTTGGCTGCTTAAAGCAACTTTGCTAACAGGGAAAGGAAACACTGGATATCACAAATTATGTAGGGTTTTTTTCAGTTGTGTTAGTTAACTGGGAAACTTAGAAAAGTTCAGGAAAATGTTATGCAGATACTGATTAACCCTCTATCTATAGTCCATTATGTCCACAATTAATTTACTGAGAAGAAAAGACTAAAAAAACCCTCAGAGAATTTACTCATTTTTATATAATCTATGAAGTAGAATAAAAGAATGCCAGAAAAGATATAAGTTAACATGAACTAATATAGATGTTAAAATAGGAATGGAGAATATCACCTTAGAAAGGGTAAAATTAAGAATATTTAAACCAATATTTCAGCATAAATCTTTACCATTAGGCAAACTTCATAGCATAATGCAAAAGCAGATGGAAATTGCAATTTGAAATACATTACTAAGGAAGAGGTGAGAAGTTAAAGAGTACAGTTAATAAATATAAATAAACTAACCAAGGAGGCTGGAGTTCAGTTTATGAATCCTAATTTAAGATGATGCTTTTGAAGATGTCTAATGGGGACAGTGTAGTGATAGCCATTTCTTTGAAGCGGATCATCTCAGCCTATCAAAACCACTTGAAGCTCTTAATATCAGATGCCTAAACTGACAAGTCAATGACTGTTGTCCAGCCTTACAGTAAACCTAAGCTACTGGGGGCTCAGATCCTTCAAAACTCTAATCCAAGACTGCTGGCACACAAGAAATACTGTGGGAATATCATGAATGATCTACAACACTCGCACCTCCTCATTCTTCCCAAGGACTGAGACTACCATGAGAGGAAGGATGTGGATCAGAAAATAAATGCTCTTCCTGAATCCAGGAAACTCACAACTGTCATAATCTGCAGAGAGCAGTGATTTCCAGCCTGGAAAATAAAGGTGAGTGAGGGTCACATTGTGCATAGATTCTGTGTTCATATTTCAGTTCTTCCCCAAAAAAGAAAGGCTTGAAGGTACAGATATTAGATCAGTCATCAGGTACTCTCGTTCTCTATCTAGATTACCAACAGAAGTCTTGCTGTCAGTTACAAAAATGAGAAGTTAATTATACAAGCCTGCAAAGCACCATTAAAATTCCTGTATATTGGGAACTGGTATTTGTATGCATTAGCCCTATTGTTGTGAATGATTAGTGACCTTCAGGCTGCTCTTGAGGCAGCATTTCTTCACAGTTCCTCATTGCCTCATCCTTTGCTATGAGGTTTGGTGAAAAGGAGAGTCTTGCCTTACCTCAGAGCACTACAGCTGCTGGGAAGGACCTCATCCATGCTGAACTGGAAAGACCATTCCAACCATAAAGTACTTGTGCATTATTTCTGCACATTAACATATATTTTTTCCATTGCCATTTTCTACCCACGATAGCAGAAACTGTATCATCAGTGTGAAAGTGTTTTTAAAGGGCCTTGGTCCAGCCAAACAGAATTTTCCAGGACAAGAAGTACAGAAAATAGATTGACCAGTAATCTTCAACAAGCTATTTTTTTGAACTACAAACAATCAAAATCAATGTAATAAATTATCCTTATGTAGAACATAGATTAAAAGGAGTACCAAATTCTCAGTGGCCAAAAACATTCTTTCCACTATGAAGTCATACAAGATACTGAATGTTCTCGTCTATTATAACTGATCTCATATCTTACTTCCTTAAGTATTTTTGTGTTTGAAAATTGTAATTTATTAATAGTTACACTACTGTAAGATTTTGTGCATCATCTTACATGTTTCATAATGACAGATTTTGAAAAATGAAAGAAGCTGGTTAGACAGTAGGACTTCCCAGTACTCAAGTTATTGTGAGTCAGCATACTAATTAGAATTTAAATAATAAATGAAAATTGAACTCACTGTCTTGAAAATCAGAAGAAGTTTAGCCATTCAATAAGTGGGAGCATGATCAACCCAAAAACTAGAGCAAAATTTAGTCACACCACTGCCATCCTAAGTCTGTGAACCAACTGGGAATTGTAGTAGTTGATTTTCAAATGGATGTAGGAGCATCAATGAACTTAAATAGACTATACATGTCCATGCTAGAGAAAATAATCTGTTTCCTGATTAGCACTCTTCAATGGAGAAATTTGGCTACACGTTTCAGTGGCAGCTGTTTACCTCAGCAGGGAATGACAGAGAATGTTGGAGAGAAGAGCATTAGAAGAAGAGGCAACCACAGAATAAGGAGATATGTCTTAGTTTCCACTGGACCGAGCAGATAGTCATTGTGGTGTTAAACAATCTGCATATCTTTTTACTTTCCTACACTGTTTCCTATCTGCTGGGTTTCTAGGAGCAGATTTCTGAATAGAGTAGTTGCACACGTGTTCCAGTTATCCTGCTGAAGGCAAGGTAATGTAGTTGGTTTCTCATGTGCTTTGATGGGGCACAGGTTTAAGTAGTTTAATTGACATTATTAAATGTAAAATTAACAAGTCTTTTTTAAAAGATTGGTCATAGCATTTGAAAGTATGCATTTCCATGGCAGTAGATCCCCTGGGTCAATTATTTTTAGAAGCAAGACAAGTTAGCATACAAAAACCCAGCACTTTTACACAAATGGTGTAGTGTTAATTAATTTTGGTGTAAATGTATTAGTGTACATACGCCTCTGTGCAGTTCTTCCTTTTCAAAATCCCATAGAAAATTCTTTTGCAGCGTATTTTAGTGTTTCACTTTTACTTGACTTATTTTATGTCAATCCTGAAATATCCAGGCTGAACTGTGGGACGGTAATGAGATGTACATATATTATAGAGTGCCACTGATATAGAAAGATTTTTGGTTGGGTTGTTTTTTGGAGGTTTTTTGTTTGGTTGGGTTTTGTTATTGTTTTCTTTTTCCCCCCCTAGGCCTACTGAATTTTATAAAATGTTTACTGAGAGATGCCCAGTGCTCTCACTTCAAATAAAGCAATCGGTTCTAAACGGCATTGACTCAGGGGGTAGCCCTCAGCAATAAGCACTAGTCTATTTAGACTGTTCTCTATTCTGTTTAGGCATTTCTTCATTTTAGACTACATGGGGTAAGGGCAGGAGCAAGCACAATGATGTGGCCTCGATGTTAAGGCTCAGAGCATACCCTGTGACATGGCCCCAGGCTCTTTTCTATTAAGCTGACCTTATGTCTCAAAGCCTTATGACCTGTGACACCACTCAATTGTTATTTAATCAATTCAGTCAAAATTAAAAAGGTGTATTTTTATTTGCCTTAACACCTTTTCTTTCTGGTATTTGTTTTGGTGACCTTTGAGTATTGAATTTCAGCTGTCGATAACACACCGCATGCCAGATTGCTTTTTCTAATAAATAATGAAGCAACTTCTGAGGATTATTTGGATTGATGTGGGCTAGAAATAGTCTGCAAATATAGCCCAAAAAGAGCAACGCAGCTGCATATTCCAAGAAACATCACACAGGAAATGCAGCAAGAGGGTTGTAGACTGACTAAAACCAGTACTCTTCAAATCTTCATATGGTTACCTGTATAGTATCTTCATCTTGATATTGTATTAAAAATAAAAGGGTCTTTTTACTTTTTAAAATACAAAGATGGGAGAGGTCACATGGAGAACAAATAGTATTAATTTAATATTTTGGCTCACTTTGTGAAAAGGCTAAAACACGTGCTGCCTCTACTCAGTTTACGCAAATATTTGGGGAAAGAACCATAATTTACTTTATTTTTATACTTCAGTATATTACATTTAAAAGATATTTAATTTTTACAGTTTTACAATAGATCTTGGTTTGGAGAAGTATTTATGGATTTAGTTATACACATGTGCTAGACATCGTACAAATACGTGATGATTTCTTACTTTGGAAATATACAGTCTTACAAGTGAAATAAAATGAGTCATGATTCTTAGAAATTTAGCAGCAATGACCACAAAACAGATGAAAATCCAAAGAAGATCTGCATGTTGCTGCATCTCATTGACTTTCTCCATATACACATAAGTATGGCTCAAGACCAAGTCAGACATCAGTGGTTAATTTTGAATTTTCATCTGGTGATACTTTCTCTTTTTAGGCATTTCTGTACCATTTTACCCTCTTGCCTCAAGTTACAATGTGGAATTAAATTCATGCATTAGCTCCAATTAACTATGATTTAAGTGACAGATAATCTTCATTTCATTGATCTGCTAACCGTGACTCTGAATTTAAAACCTTTCTGTCCTGCAGCTTACCACATACAGAAACACCTATTTCTTGCCTATACTACAGAACATGAGGCTTTGCAAGAGCAACAGCAATATTGTTTGACAGAGAAACGTTGATTCTGATGTACCTGAATGGTTTTGCTTTCCTTATTCAGAGAAAACTTCAATTTTTATCATGGGTTCAGCAAGGAGTATGTTCCAGAGCTCCTCGTTTCTGAGCCTCGACTGTATTGCAGTGCGCATGGTAAGTAATAGCTGTATGTCCTGGGATTTGGCAAGAGCAAGTTTTAATCTCTTTGAGCATCCCCAGGAGTTACAAATAGGAGTGGGAAGAGAGAGGATTGCACCCCTGTTGCCCTTTCCCCTTCACAGTCTGTGCTCCACAGGGTAGTACAAGTATGTATAAATTAGTGACATTTATTTATAAAATGCCTGAGACGTGCAGCACTTTAATGTATTAAAAAATTACATTAAGGTAAACTCAGCTTCATACATCACTGAACATTATTAATTGGGTGTGAGGATGTGTGAAGGGGGTGGGATAATTAAGACTGACTGTCTTTTGAATACCTGCAGTGTAAGCAGAGGAAGTAACACAGACTGAGCTCCTACAAATGTTTCTTGGTAAAAAGGAAAGAATTGAAGCAATAGAACAAGTAATGTGATCTTCTATGTTTAGCTCCGGAGGTGTCTGTGTATCTTTTACTCAGAGAAAGACCAGAGCCTGAGGATTAACCAGGTCAAGGACTTTTCTGTAGTCTATGTAGAAAACAAAATGCTTAGAGGCATAACATGGCACAAAAATGATCAAAAATATTTGTTAGTATAACATAGCTTAAATATTAGGTTAGGGAATTTGTAGTAAGTGAAGTAAAATGTGGATATGACCCATTCTTTGCACTACAAATGATTGACATGCATACTCTTCAGGGCAAATCTTCCTGGCCTGAACATTCAGTCTATACGACTCTGGGTTATGAAAAATGACGTGGAATGATAGCGGCTTTTGACCTAAAAATATTCATTCTATTCTGTGCTCTTGACAGGAGGTTGTCATATTTGTATGCCTGATAGCTTAAAATTTGAAAGCAATGCACTTTTTTTTGACACACATTTGAGTCATGCACTTCTGTTCAACTTGACTTCAGTGCCTACGTTTCCTTTCACTGCTGTGCTGCAGATGATACAAAGCTGCAGTCCCACCAGGCAACCCGTCCCGTTTCTGTTGTCTCCTGCCAGCACAGTTTCATAAAGGTCCAGATTAATATTCTCAGAGAAAGCTATCTGAGGCATTTTTGAAAGACCTCACATTTTGGAAATCAAGCATCAATGAACAGAACAGCTACAAAGGAACACAAGAATTCACCTTTGTATCCCTAACATTATACAGATGGAAGATATTCAGATATCAGACCTCAAAACTATCATGCAAATAAGAAGACCAGTAGAACTGGTAAAGCTGGAGAAGCTGAAGATTGTCAAAGGAGATATATCATATGAGTAAAAGACTGACTGAATAGAGTGGTGACTAGAGTATAGAAAAAGGGGCCTATCAGTTTGGAGTAGAGCAGTAGTTTCTCTTGGTCCAGTTCAATAAAGCAATGGTTGCATTTTAACTAGGGATCTTACTAGTGCACAGAAGTTTTGATAATATCAGTGCCAGAATGCATCATCATTACAGAGGAGGATCAAGATATCACAATGAAAGAATCAGATAGCCTTGAGATTGACAGGAATAGATGATGAAATTCAAAAGCACAAAGTACAAGGTCAGTCACTCAGGGACTAATAACACAAATACTCTGCTATAAGCTGAGAGCTCATCTGTCAGAAATCACCAAGAGGAGAGTGACCTAAACTCTCCAGTTGATCACAGTATGACCGTGAACAGCCAGTATGGTGTAGCTGTGAAAAAAAGACAAATGTGTTTCTGAGGTACACAAAGGAGGTATTTCCAGAAAGGCTAAGAAAGTGTTTGCAGTATGATGCAACACCATCATAAAACATAATCATGATGACCATGTACATAATGAAAGAAAGATGAACTGTTACTGGAGACAACACAGAGAAGCACTAATAAGATGATTTGGTACATTAATATCAAAAAGACACCAAAGTAATATGGCATGTTTAGCCTAACAATCCAGAACCTAAAGGCAATTTGATTGTTGTCTATAAATACATAGAGATAAACACAAGGAAGAGAGAGGAATTATTTAAGCAGAATGCCAGCTTTGGCATGAAATGAAATAGGTAAGTACATTTATACTGGAAATTAGAGAGAAAAGGATGTTATCTAGCACAACAATCATCCCCTGGAAGAGTTTCCCAAGCATGGCAAGGGTGTGGAGGATGAGGAACAAAAAACTAATTGCTTTTAAGGTGGAGTTTGATAAGTGTAAAAAGATTATGAGATATGATTCCTTGCAAGAGCATGGAATTGGACCTAGTCCCAACATTCCCTCCCAGCCCTAGATTCCAAAAGTATCCCACAAATCCTCAAATCTATAAACAGGAGGTTTATACCAGTAAGAAAGGCAGATTCACAGAGTTGTATAGACTTTTAGGAACAATGGGACAGTTATGAAAATCTTATTTGCAATAAAATATGCTGTATTAGTATGTGGCTGAATAAGGGCATCAGAGGTATTTCATGGCAAGAAACCTCAAATATCATCTTGCCTTAAAATGTTCCCTTGATAAAAAACCCTGTATGTCTTACCGCTAGCTATTCAGTTACTTAATTGCTACCACTGTTTAAAAAATCTTGTAAAGGTCTAATTCAAATGCTTCAGATTTCCAGGGACTTGTATTTACACATTGTTGGAATGAATACTCTCTTTTAAAGTTTCTGTATATTTGTATTCACAATTGTGTTTGTTTATTTTAGGACTAATTGCACTAAAATGTCCTGCTTATTTCTCAGGTTAATGGGATGGAAACCCCAAGACTTTCTCCAAACATGGTGTTCAGTATTCTTTTAATGATTAATGCTTAATTGCTTCTGGGATTTGATGCAACAAGTGTGCAAGGATAGCATTACCCACATATAAGACTTGATTATATTGGACATTGGTAATCATTACTTAGCTTTTCTTTCAGTTACGGGATTGTTGACATGCAAGGCAACAGTAGTGATAAACTTGTCAGAGTATGAGGTGCAGCTAAAATCCTGTGGATACAGCAACTGCCAATTGCTGAGGCTTGTTGAGTGCTATTCCATAGAAACTTGTTTATTACTAAAACTTTCAGATGAGTGGAAAAATAAACAGAGTTTGTTTGTTGGAGACGAACATTAAGAAAAAAAAAATCCTACCAAATGCCAGAAGGAAAACTAGTGTTGTCATAGGTATGAAACCATAATAGTGACCGTGAATGTAGATGACTGCAAATAAATAAAATAATGCTTTATTCTTATCTTTCATCGATATTGTCCTCAGGGAAGAAGAAGTATTGTGATTTCAGTGTCTGCAGTTACTTCATTTCTCAATGTGTTCCTGTGGTCTACTGGTTACTTGCGATGTGAACCTCAATGGAGACCAGAATGTCCATCTCAGGAGCTTCATGCCCCATTCTCAGGGCATGATCATTCAGCACTACAGATGCACTTAATGCAATCAGTAGCTGTTCTTCAAAAAACATTTGTTTTAGTTACACTTATAAATTTCAAAGGTGCTTGCCTTGACAAAGACTACCTTAGCCCATAGCAGCAAGAGATAGATGACCATACCTTATAAGAACATGCAGCAGGCTGAGTTCTTACACTGGCTTTTGCAAAGCCCTATGTATGATATTTTTCATCAGAATTACCTTACTTCTGTGTGTAAAATTTCCTGAAAAGTTAGATGGCAGTGGCCCAGAGCTACTCTGCATAACTGTTTCCTAGGTCTTAGCTAAGCTTTTCTTCACTCAAATGCCTGGGAACAAAACCTGAAAATCTCAAAGAAAACAGGTTTTACATAATTTTATTGCCTTCAAGAAATTTGTGTTCCTAAATGACTAAAGAAGGTGCTTTTTTCACTATGAAGAAAATACTGAAGGTACTAATATTGCCTATTAAGTTCCAGAAGAGGATAAACAACCTGTTTTTAATGATCAGGAATTTAGAGCAAACACTGTCTTTCTAGAAATTAAGAAGTACAAACGTAGAAATTGGCTTGTGTTAGAAAGAAATTTGTTACTGCCCTGACTAGATTAACCATGGTAATTGGCACTGGTTTTTTTAACATATTGTGCAGTGCTTTGCAGGCGGTAGTAATAAATAATGTGCACTTAGCTGCACTATTGGTCATTCGCAATCCTATCACAGCAACCTCCCCCCATTCAGGGAAGATAAATGTGATTTAAATTAATAGCCAGTCCTAAATAACTCCTCAGCTGGTAAACGATGCATTTATCAGGCCCAGACAGGCAGTGTCCTTTGATTCATGGTCCCCCCCTTACAATGTGAAGGGTGCGTACAAAAATTGTTATTACTTTTTAATAAAGTGTAGCAGTCAGTCTTCAGTCATTTATCAGAAATGGAGGCATTCTGACAAACAGAAATATATTAGCACTGGATGAATGAGAGGGATAAAGGACACATTTCTCAACAAAAATAATCACTGACTAAATAATCTCATAAAAGTCAGCTTCTAAGTACCTTGAAATAAATGTATCCAGTTGAAAGATACAGACTCCATGTGATGTTAAACTAAAGCCTAAACCAACCATTAAAATATTCACCTGCATACAGATGGGAAAAATATATTTTCATTATCATTCTGTGTGATAGCAATTCAAATTCAAATAGCAGTCAGTTAAGTAGCAAATTTTCCAGTATATTTTTCCTCTTGGTGTCTTAGGACCTAGCACAACTGTTTCCTAATTTATAATTTTTAAACTAACTGTGATAACAAATAAAGAGATGAAGAAAACTGTTAAGTGAACGAAGCAACCTATAAATAAATGTAATTTGCTTACATATTTTTTATTTTCTTTCAGTATTTAAAATTTTAGTGTTCTTGCAGTTTAGGCACCAGCTCAGGATGTGGCATTTCAAGGCCTTCCTTAGCAGAAAAAATACCTGGGGAGAATTAAAGGACGTCATTCTTTGCAGCTGAGCACCCATAGTTGGCATGCATAAAATAAGGGACCAATGTCTAACTTGCCATTCATCCTTATTCACTGCACTTGTGAAGACTTCACCTCATAGGTCACTCAGATAATGGTGGGAAGGCCAGATCTTGCACTAAGAATTATAGAATCAAAGAATGGTTTGGGTTGGAAGCGACCTTAAAGATCATCCAGTTCCAAGCTCTCTGGGCAGGGATCAGCCTTGATCAGTCTGATCAAGGGCCCATCCAACCTGTCCTTGAACACCTCCAGCGATGGGGCAGGCACAGCTTCCCTGCGCAACCTTCTTCAGTGTCTCATTATACTCATCACGAAGAATTTTTTAGAAGTAATTGGTCTTTCATCCCCTCCCTACTCATAGCCCTGTTCGGGATGTTTTGGACCCAGGATCGACACCTCAGGCAGGGTGGACAGGAAAGGCCTCTGGCTGCCTCTGCTTCTCTTTTGCACCATGTGGATGGTGGGGATGTGGGCTGGGATAGAGGGCTGGTACTGGGGCCTGAGAGGCTGGGAGAGAAAGAGATGGTCAATGAGGGAGTGGTTGCAATGAGGTGAGAGGAAGGAGGCAGAGGGGAGGAAGGAGATAAGAGTGACCAGACAAGAAGCAGTTGGAGGTGGATGCGGAGGACTTGCAAAGAATCAGCCTTGAAAGTCTCCTTCCCATGGTCACCCTATTGTGATTTGGTCAAGCCGAGTGAGGAGTGCGTCAAGCTGCAGTGCTGTACTTTAGCTTTCTTGTCATAGTTCTCTTATCACTGTTGCTTGATTCCAGCCTTTTCTTTGTATCTTGGAGCCGCGTGGCTACAGAGAAGTCCATGTAACAGTCTTCAGAAGTAGCAGACTTCCTAGCAGCTAGTGTAAGCAAAGTTTCGTTAAACCTTGTTGAGTCAGGAGCTCTTCCAGTGTACCAGATAAGACACTTTTTCCCCCTTCCCTTGCTTAACTTTTAACATTATTCTAGCTGTTATCACACTTTAGAAAAGTGTTGTATGTGAAGCCTTCAGGTAGTACCCTTCAAAAAAGGAGGCCTGATCTTTAGCATATCTGTTCACAGCACAGTGAAAGAAAGATACTGTTTGTACTTGGTCATAAATACAGAAGAGTTCCCCCCTTCCTCATGCTCTGCGCCGTTGTTACAGGGCAGGAATTGCATCTGCTGGGTGGAGACAGTATTGGGAATGAGACACCAAAGATGCATTTCACTTCTATGGAAAAATCATGCCATGTGCCGACATCATCATCATCAGGCAGGTTGTTGTGCCCATATGAAGTGCTGCTTTTCAGAGGTTTTGTGTAATATTCAACATTTCATTCGATGTTTAGAGCACCCAAAACTGAGCTGTTCTGTGACCATATGATCCCTTTGGAAAGAATCCCTTCATTGGAGTCATAAGGCCACAAGAAGAGACATAGGCTGTACAAACAAGTTTAAAAAAAAAAATTTAAAAATTGAACAATGAGGCATTCATATGTTATGAATGATACCATATTACCCTCTTACTGTAGGGAAATAGTTACACAGATTTTTATACTGCATTGTTTGAGTCTTGTCCAACAATCTGTGTCTGGGCCAAATGCCATGGATTTGAATTAAAAAAAGAAATAGTTCAGTATTAGTATAACTGTGAGTATTATCTGAGAATAGAGGCTATGTTTCTGCACTTATTAAGCTAATATTTAAGAAATAAAAATGTTTATAAATATTAGAAAGTAGTCTTAGGAAGTGGTAATTAAAACTTGGGTATAAATGGGGATTAAAGTCTTCTGGTGGAAAGAGTTTCTCATAACACAACCTTACTGGCTGCAGCTGATATAAGTATGTGAGGATATAACTCAGTCTTTGTGCTGAAAAATAAATTGAAATAATAGACAGAGCATAAAAATAAGTCTTGGTAAGGAAATTCTGGACACCAGAATGTATTAAGCTTCACAATAGTATCCCATGAAAAATGCTAGAAGTCACCTGAGAAATTTAAAAAAAAGTGGGAAAAATACCCAAAAATGAATGGAAGGGAAAAAATTCAACATTGTAAATCAACAGAATGACAGGTTATATATTAAGGAGGATGTTAATAATTAGTTTTTTAAATGTCAGTTTTTTGAAAGCTGATCTTCCAAAATACTAACATACTACTGATTACACTTAGTAGTCTAGTAATTAATGATTTGGAATTCTGTTGTGCACTTCTTTTTGTGTCCTCCCCTCCCAAACTTACAAGCAAGCAAGAATGCAAGATTTAGGTTACAGTTGCTGAATACTTGAACAATTTTTCTCTTTCTCTTCTTCTAGCTTTCATGCTGATATTATGTGCTTAGTTTTTCCCAGAAAACATGATTTAATCAAGTGGAAGGTGGCATTTAAGAAAAAGTCTAGATAATGAAATTGATCGTGATGAAACAGCCTCTACAAAGTTCAAAATCCACAGATGGCCTAAACCTGATATTAGTTGTTGTCTTTTCATTTTAAATGCATTTGTCTTCTGTCACTGTTTCTTCTATGGACAAGAAGATTTTATTTAGAATTCACTGAAAGTGAGAAGGCAATACTATCTTTCTGTTTCATAGTATTTTGCCTGTATTAGTGACAATAATGCAAACTTTATAAGTACCAAATACCACGTTCAGCATGGTGTAACTGAATAAAAGCCCACGCTGAATATATCAGCCTGTTTTGTTTTTCTCCTGGAATTAGTAGAGCTAATCTGCTCTTACTGTATAGGCATTAGCTTGACTGAGTAATTTAACAATGAGGAATTTCTTTTCTGATTTTCATTAACTCTTTGTAAGCTAGTTATATGATGATCTGCTTGCTTGAAACTCTTCTAAAAAAATTGCAGGCACTGAGGGCTAACACCTATTTCATAAATAGTGCATAAAGGAGTTTGAAATATGGAAATATTGAATTATTTTTCTTTTCTTCTGCTCTTCAGAAAATTTCACTCTTCTTATTTTTATTTGAGGTACATTCTTTTTAAACAAAACTTTATGCATTTAAAATGTCATAGCACTGCTAAAGTGTTACTCTAAACTTTGTCCAGTTTCCTTGACGAATGTTAAAATTCTTCCCTTTCTGATCTCAGTGAGTATCTTCAGCCATATGTATCATTTTCTGCTCTTCCTTTCATAAGCATTATCACCTTATAGCACACTATGCTCAAAATAAACAGCAAACATTTTGAATAAAAAATGTGTCCTTGTATATTAAAACAAAACCAGCAGCAGCATCTCGCTTTCTTATGGTGGAATAAATTAGCCCTTTAATTTAGTTTCATGGAAAAAATACAACCTAGAAGCAATTCTCTTGTGTATAGACCAACATTAAGCCTCATACACAGGTAACAGTCAATCCATTAACCTTTGCTTTGAGCTTAACCTGTGTGTCCCTCGCATCACAGTTGTTCCTCCTTTTAATGCCTTTTCCTTAATAGTTGCTCACCCACAACTGAAAAGGGCAGAGCAGCTTCTCATGACATTGACTGTGCCACTGCAATAATAAGCTTCTCTTTTTTTTCCCACCTCCTGCTTCACTATGGTGTCAGCAACCATTTTTTGGTGGGGAAGGTAATCTAAAAAGAGCTGTAGAGGCAGAGGTCATGTTAAACTGTAACGCAAATGTTATTCCTCGATTATCTAGCTGGGGTAAATGTCAACTGCTTCGGGCTAAAGCAATTGGAAAAGCAGAGTCTGTGAATCTAACAAAGGGGGAGAGAGAGGGAGAGACAAGGAGGGTGAGCTGGGGGAGGGGGATTTTAAACTGGGCCTAGCTTGATTGTTGGTATGTTAAACCAGCATGTCTCCGTATTTCTTTTCTCCAATGGACAGTGATGTCATATCAGCTGCATGGGGTTTGAGTAGAGCTTTCTTCACCCATTCTTTTGTAATAAGTGGATCGGTAACAAACTGTTGTGTGCTGAGGCAGTGGTTTCAATGGTATTTAAACACATGAGGGATCAGTGCTTGTCCCACTTACTGATGAAATAAGTGATGTGAGAATAAAGATACAGTGAATCCTGTAGAACAACAGGACATCTTGAAATTATTTAAAATATTTTGAACTGCAAAGAAGTACGGTAGGATACAGCATTGGTTATGGTTATTGTTATATTTAATAAAACTTAAATCCCAGGTGAACAATGTTCTTGATATGACTAACAAGCGGGCATGTTTCTTAATATTCTTGTATAAGAACATATTTGTGATCCATCAATTAATACATAATGAGCATCCCAGATTCTTTTGTCAGTTTTTTCTCATTGTCTATCATTATTAATTACAGCACAGATTCCTACAACTGATTACAAAACAGACGCTTAAATAAAAATATTGTATGTTAATGGAAAATGCATACTGGAATGATAAATATCATGAGTCAGAAATCATGACATAACTTCTAGATGTGCATGAAAAAACCTACCTGATTATTCTTTATTCCCTGATATGCTTTTTATTCTCTGGATGTGATGATTTCAATGCTTCAGTAAATGAGGGGATTACAATGTGTAGACTGAACTGGAGCAATCAATATTGTGGCATTACTGACTGGTTTTGGCAAGTTTGAAGTGTTTCTGCATATCAGGATGCCAAAACCACTAGAATAATTGGTCATAACCTAATTCAGTAGCAAATCAAATAGATGGATTTAAAATTTCACTGGAAATTTGCTTTTTTAATAGCCAACTAAACACAGCAATTCATGAACTGGTCAAACAAAGTTTTTAAAGTGCACCCATTTTCCTTTTGTGTCCCAGCGTCCCAAGTTCCAACAGCAGTTGGATAGAGAGGCAGGCTCACAGGTAGATGGGTTCCCTAAACATTACCAGTGTCCTTATTTTGGTCTGAAAACAAAGTTCCAAACACCTGAAACTGCCCTCCAGCAATGTAAGAATTAATACCATAGCTCATCTTCATTTGTGTCATGAGTTTGTGGAGCACTGATCAAATCAGGTCCATGCTTAGCAGCATAGTTGTGATCACAAAACCTTCAAGACAATTCTGCTTCTCTCACAAAGAGCCATTCAAGGAAAGGGATTATTTCTTTTTGCATGGCACCTGTTAGACTGCCTTCATCCTCCCTACATAAGAAAGTTATTGATAAACTAGAGTAAGGTTAGAAGAGGTCCTCCAAGATGCCTGGTGTTCTGGAACACTTGACTGTGGAAAAAGACTGAGGGAACAGGGCTTTTTCAGCCTGGAGAGGAGAGGTCTTTTGGCAGGTGATCTAATAGCAGTTTTTCAGTGCCCAAATGAGGTTATTAAGAAGAAAGACCCCGGCTTATGACTGAATTGCATGATGGGAGAACAAATTACAATGGACATAAATTGAAACAGGGGGGCTCCAAACTAAGTCAAAATATTTTCAACCAGAAGTCATTCAAACACAGTAAGAGGTCGCCTAATGGTTACACTGACAGGCTGTGCAGTTTCCCTCCTCGAAAGTTTAGAAGACTGGATAAAAGCTTGGGCAACTTGGACCAATTTCATAGCTGAGCCTGCTTTGAACAGGTGGTTGAACTAGAGACCTCTGGAGGTCTCTTCCAACCTGATAGTTGTACTTTGCAATTCTAATTTGGGATTTTGAAAAGGAGATATGGCAAATCAAAACAAAACAACCTGCAACCAAAAAACTTCTGTTTCACATCCGTGTTACTCTCTCTTGACCCATGAAAGTAGTATGAGAAAGGAACAACAGAATGCATTGCCTTTACAATATGTCAACAGTAATCATAGTTTCAGTCATTTCACCAAAATGACTTTCCAGTCATTTCACTGCTCTTAACTTTTCCTTAGTCTTCTAGAACTATGTTTTATCTTTCACATATCAAAACCCACTGGCAGACAAGAAATCTCGAGTGATGCTGACTTGGTTTGAATGCTTGACTTACAGTGACACAGACCATATCTGAATTTAACAAATTATTTGGTACTGTTGGAGGGACAAGCAGCCTGGGATAGTGTCATGGCTGCTGTGGAGGCCAAGAAACCCTTGGTAAACAGCCAAGTAGTATTTTTAGCAAGTGCTAAATCTGTCTATCAGCTTCTGATAAATGATGCTGGGATTCCACTCCTGTGGAATGGAGAGCAAGAGGAAGAAGCCGGTAGGTGATAAATTCACACTTTAACTTAGATCTGGTGTAGTGGCTTTTTAAAGTAAAAACATAACCATGACCTCAGCTTTAAGTTCTACTTTTATACCATTGTTTTCTTTCCTAGATTTTTGTGATCACATGTATTGTATAACCACTTGCCTACATAGAGCATGCCTGAAAGTTGCTTTTAGGTTTCCAGATTAAGTGATGAGCTCATTTCCTTTTGGTGACAGGAGCTAACAAAACAAATATACAGAAATCCATTAGAACTAATTCATCCAAACAACTTGAGTGAATCACTCAATGCCCTTCCCTCACCAGGGAAAGAAATCAATGACTTGATGATAAAATTAAAGATTTTTTTAAACAAAGGACTGTTTTTTTAATGATCATAATAGTATGATGAAAAATGTGCAGTAGTATCTATGAGTCTCTTAATCTGTTCCCACTAAGTATATATATGCATCATTAACTTTGTTTGTCTAAATTCATCCCTATGAAAAATAATGGGTATTTCCATATGCTTCAAGAAGGAATCACACTTGTAACAAGCACTACCTTAGAATTTTTAAGAAATTACGATGACTATTAGCAACAATTGTTGGAACTTATTTGACTTTACAGTCAGAAACTCTAGATAGAAAAATAAATGTAATTTTAAAATGTTTGGCGTTTCTTACATTGTATGATAATTTATTGCTAATTATTTTAAAAATCATTGTAATTTAAGAAAACATAGCTGTTGCAAAAAGAAAATAGTGTGGAAAGAGTTGGCTGGCATTATTAACTCTTCCAGTCTTAATACATCTTAACACATGAACTAATAAAAAAAGTAAAAGATTAAGACTGACTTGTGAAAAAAAAAGATTTTAGAACACTTACACTTTAATGTTTGGGCAAAAACATTCTAGGAAGGTAGGAGAATGTTACAAGGTGACTGGTTTCCTGGTTATAATTGTCTACATCACTAGAAGATTCTTGATATTTCTTAATTTAGAAGCAGAAGATAATAAGATGGAAAAACTGGAAGTTAAAGTTTAATGAGTATTAGTGAGAAGTAAGCTACAATTTTGCTGTATAATAAATATGATCTAATCCAGCTAAAAGATTTGGATCTGATGTTGGAATCATCTTGTAAAATTTTATAATCTGAATGAATCAGAAGTTCTGACAAAGTAACTGTAAAATCTATTGAATCTGTGAATCAGATGTATAAGTTTTTGCACTTCACTTCCTCTGAGTGCTATGCAGCAACCCTGTTTTACAAAACCTATGGGCTACGCCTTGAAGCGTTTTGATGCAATAATATGACTGAATTCTTCAGTACAGTAATTGGCATGGAAAACCTTGCATGTATAAACTGTTATCATTAATATTGTGGACTTCACGAAGAGGACACTAGAAATATTTATGAAACTCAGACATGAAAGTAGTTTCTTTTTATCTCTGCCTTCACCCAGCCCTAGCAAAGCCTAATTGAAATACAATAATTATAAATGAGCTTAGCTTCTCAATTTAATTTCCTTGTGAGTAAGTTTCATTTATTTTTCTTGGGCTTTGTTAACATGTTTTAATTAAAAGATTTAACAAAGCTCAAGATACAACGTGCCATTAGGTATAGGAACATAATGGAACATATTTACAGACAACTAGTGAACCTCTTTTTATGAGTTTTCCTGTTTGTGCAATTGAGAGAGTAAATTTACTCATGAATCTGAGCAATATTACCATGTAAGACGCCAGGTCCCAGAAACAGGCTTTTCCGGGTCCAGTTGAAGCAAAATTTGACAAAAAAAAATCCACATCCCTGTTACTACTTTCCTCAAATTAAATACAAATTCCATTCACAGTGGGACAGCCTGAAACTTTATGGTCCACAAAAGCTGTACAAAAAAGCATTTTTTCAGCAGTCACAAAGTGACATCTGCAAGAAGACCAGCCCCAGATTAACCAAATACCCACCAAGATTCACTTATGGTGAAAACAGCATAAAAAGTCAATCACTTAGCAAGAGGCACTAAGGGGGAGATAAATCATTTCAAACATCAACATCTGTGCCCTACAGCTGTCTCAGTCTTTTCAAGACATTGCTGGAAAATATTAAAATAAAGCACAGACATGACTTTATCAGGAAACTATTTAAGGTGTAACAACAAAAGGAGTATTGGAAGTCTTGGTTTGGGGGACCAATTGAATATATTGATAAGATTAATTTTCTTAAGAGCGTGCACCTAATGAAAGAATAATGTGGTCTAAGACTAAAGAGGTAAGATCCTCCAATTGTTCTACCAGCAACTATACAGCATGTTCCATTTCTTATTGTTTGTAGACAAAAAAAATTTTACTGAACTATGAAAGAAAAACTTTATGAAGATAAAAATGTGGATCTTTTGATTTATATGAAAACCATAACAATATAGTTCCAGAGTGCCACATACTTGTGAATATTTTCCGGTTTTAATGAACTCTTGAACATGTAAAATGTCTATGCATTTTTCATGTATAATACATGCTTTGTGTGAACTTGGATTGTATAAAAAGAATTAGGGTACTGTCATGCATGACTCCTTCAAAATGTGCAGAAGCACTAATCTGTCCATTTGTTAAGCATCTTTATTTATTTGAAATCGTACATGCATTCCAAACAAAAGGACAACTGCTCTTCACTCTCATCAGTCTTTAACACATTCAAAACATAATACTGAACAAGGATACTGGAGGGATCTCCCTTCCCTCCCAATGCCCAGCATAATTTTCTTTTTTTAAATCCCGCTTTGCTCCATCTCCAGTTTCAACTGAAATATAAACAATCTACTTGAATTTTTTTCCAGAGGGAGTTATTTCCCTGTGAAACCTTTTGCTTATCCCATAGAAAGCTTTCCAGATGCATGTAAGCAAAGAAGTCAGGCAGAATTCAGTTATTGAGGTTTTGCTAATTTTTTTGTTTGTTTGCATTCAAATCCTCCAGAATGCTTGGGCCTTAGTATTTCTTTTTAACTTCATCGTGGCAGGCATGTTGCTCTCACTAATTTGTCATCTGCATAGACAGAAGAAAGGGTTTACTCAGAGAAAGCCTGCAGTGAAACAGAGCAAAGTGAATACAGAGGGAATATATTTTCGTGTGACATAATAGATCTCTCTAGTTCCTTTAACCCTCATCTGATGTAGTACAAATTCAAAAGAGTTTGCACAGGCCATAAATACAAATACATCTTTTGGCCGCACAGCCAAAAAGATGAAAACTTTGTAAAACTATTTTGCTTTAGAAAATGAAAAAGAAGAAGGTTATATGTACGTTTGGGAGACAACCTGGCGAAGTCTAGTAAAAAGCCTATGTAAAATGAAGAACCTCCATTTGCTCCTCTAAGTTGATGACAGGCTCAGCCCTCAGGAGCACTACTTTGTACTGAAATTCTTTCTAGCTACTGCATTTTATGATTCCTTCAAAGTGCTACTTTTTTTCCAAGACTGTTTTGTTTAAAAAATGGAGAAAATTGAAAGAGAAATAAACAAATTACAAGGCCCAGAGGACTTCTCTGAGAGGTTGTAATCATTAAATACATTTTTAATTTATAGTCCTCATCAAGAGCAATTAAAAAAATTCCAAA
The DNA here is from genome assembly GCA_033558105.1 of Coccyzus lansbergi. Classification (NCBI taxonomy): domain Eukaryota; kingdom Metazoa; phylum Chordata; class Aves; order Cuculiformes; family Coccyzidae; genus Coccyzus; species Coccyzus lansbergi. Next base: position 732,219 of record JAUMJK010000016.1, read on the forward strand.
TCAAACACGAAAACATTTTCCCTCATTTACAGTATCAGGGACAGGGTCCCTTTTGTTGGTCCAAAGAAATCCTTTCCACCTGTTGGCTCTTCGGATCAAGCAGAGATCTTCATCTCACCACATGCTGATATTTTCTGCGCCTGAATGTCTGCTCATGGCATGTGCTCCTCAGTCTGTGGTGTGCCCAGTACCTTCCCTCTCATCATACAGAGTCCTGTTTGGGACGAGCAAGTTAGCATTGGCCTTGCTGCCTGACTCTTGAAGAGCTTCATGTGGTAGACGTTCTCATGTATTCAGTCAGCCTCTGTATAAAGGCTCACTTGTAAATTGTGGCCAAATTAGAAGCCCCTGTAAATGAAGAAAAGCTTTATGTAATTAGTCAGTGGCTAGAGAAAATTGAATGGCTAGACGTAGTTCTCAGCTGGAAGCAGTTCAAAACTATGTCTTTTCTCTCCAAAAGCACTCCACTCACTGCAAGGCAGGATAAGATTTTTTTTCTCACATTGAGTTTCTACTTTATACAATACATTTACAAAAACATCGATTGGAAGGAGGCTAGGTTTGAAAGCAATTTACTAGCCTCGTGGCTTGCGCTTTCACTCAAGAAAGTAGGGAAAAGAAACAAAAAGTTGGCTTCAATGTTCTCCTAGAGAACTCCTTGTGGGTTTTAGGAAAGACCTTTGTAACAGCAAGCACAGAACTATTTTGAACAGGAGTTCGAAATGAGATCTCTTAACTTTCAAGAACCTCTGCAATACCCACCAGACGGTGAACACAGTGGGATGGTTAGAGTTGAGGTTTTGTGGTGGACTCCAGGTATTTATACAGATAAAAACACTTGTAATTATCTTTCTAGACTTGTCACACACAAGGAGGGTTTGCTTGAATTGCTTTTGAAAAGAAAACATGATTTATCTATTCATCAAGTCATATTTGATTCAGATTAATGATCTTTTCAGAAAGGTTCAGGCACTTACTACAGTGAGAGTGGTACTTGTGGGCTGGAAGTCAAATCCTTGCTTATAATCTCTGAAGCTAGACTTTTTTAAAAAAACAGAAATAAAAAGAAAGGAAGAAAAGTAGCAAATAATTCTTCACAGAAAGTAAAGTAATGTTGTGAAGTCCTGAACAACTAGTCAGCAGAACTGATAGAAAGGAATACACTGAAACATGATAGGGATGGTTGGTAGGAATGGTTGATAGGAATGGCTGGACTTGGTGATCCAATAGGTCTTTTCCTACCTGGTGGTTGTATGATTCTGTGAAAGGAGTACACTATGAAACATAAATGCTAGTACTTTTAGATAAGCATAAGGCACCTAAGCTGCCTCAGTACTAGGTCAATCAACATCATGAAAGAAATAGCTATGAAAATACAACAACTCATGTCACTGAGTGTAGGAATAGGTTTGTTCCCCTGTATTATATGTACTGCCCTCTTAGTAATAGTTCTGCCTGGGCTTCTGAGACAAGCTGTTGAAATTTACCGAGTAAGAATACGTCATGCAGCCAGATATGCAGTAATGATACCTGAGCACAAAATCAATGAGGCTGCAATCTGCCAGAATGACTGCTTTTTAAATCCCTCGGTGCTAAAGATGACAGTGTCAGCCAGGCCAAGTCAAGCTCAGTGAGTTTCCAGACTGTTTTACTAGCCTGCAGCACTATTCACAGCACCACCCAAAGTGTGAACTAGTCTATAGTTGCACCAACTGCTTTACCTTGAGTCATATTTCCTTTGATAACCCTGAAGGAAAGGTTTGTGTTTTCCTTTCCTGGGTGATTTAACCCTGTCTCTTTCAATATAAATGCTCAAAAAATTGTAAGAGAATCTCTAGCATGTTCCATGAGCGGTTTTTTTGATCTTTTTTTGGGGGGAGGGGGTTGTTTATTTATTTTTTTTTTCTGGGGAACTACACTTCATTGTCCTGGTCACCCTCTTTATTAAAAACAAAAATCACCCTGGCGATTTTTCATTGTCTATGTGAATCTTTTATGTGGAGGGTGCAGAATTGTACCTGTGGAAAATGGAAGTGTATCAAGTAAAAATGTCTCACCTAAGGAGGCATTTTCTGCTTTGAAGCAGCTCCATGATGAATAGCTGCACTCGGTGAAGATTGATGGAGATCTAGCCCACCTCTTCCCCTTCTTAAGTATTGTTAAATAATAAACTATTTGCATTGATTTGTGAACAGCAAGACTTTGTTTTGAACTATTAGAGTCTCATTTATTTGCTAGCTCAGTAACTACCCCCATGTCTGTATACTGGCTGTATGAGAACGTTTGCAGGTTGGCAACTGTGCACTGGTGGCTGCTGCCAAGAATGGTCTTTAAGTACCACAAAATCTTATAGCTACTTCTGAAATGAGTTTCAGTTTGAACACGAGTGAGAAGCAAAAACTTAAGGACAAAATACCACATGGAACAGGGTCTGCAGATCTATCAACAAAATCGTCATTTGAGAGTTTACCTGCCAGACTTTTGCAAAATTTCGCTAACATGGATCCATGTCTAGAAAGCTAATGTGACCTACAATATGATTAATGTACACAGACTCTAGTTCTCCAACTGACTAAAAGTGCACAAAGCTGTGGTGCTTCTTCTCAGAGTGATGAGCAATCTGAGACTGGAAGCTTCAGAGCGTTAGCAAAATCTCCTGTTCATATAACAGTCTGAATATAATTGCTTTTATAACTATGAAAAACAACAGGTTTGTGTTTATCAATCAGATGCTAATGATATTCACTTTTCAATTATTATATATAAGGTATTTTTGTTTGCAGATGAAAAATCAAACAAGAAGATGCAGTACTACAAAGGATGCTTAATTCTGTAGTTCAATGATGGAATTCAGAATAAGAAAGTATGATATATTTTACTTCAAAATGAATATGCAGACTGAAACATAACTATTTAAAAAAATAAATACAAAATACAAATTTTCAGAAGTTTACACTGGAAAAAAGAAACTTTCTTTTCTGTAATTATGGAGTTTCTCAGGCATTCATAGTAGCAAATTTCACCCAAAAATATAAAACGTGAACACACAGAATTTCTCCACAGTATCATTTTCTTTCTTGGTGCATGCTACACTTATTTTATTTTTGACTCTGAAACATTCTTTTGCTTAATTGAAAAAGGACATGGTGTGTGCCTGTTTCAGGTGGTTGGCAGAACTCTGATGCCTTCAAGATTTTCTCGAATTCATAGTTTATTAGTCTCAGAAGGGCTTCTCTGGTAATCTGATCTGCACTATTCTATTGACCCTTACAGGTCCTTACCAGCCCAAACTGGTCTATGATTCTGTAGTTCTAGCATAGAACACAACATTTCAACAGGAATATTTGAATGAATTCCCTAACAATGGTGCAGGAGATGGCACAGTATGGAAAGTTAGTGAATCATGTCATACATGGGCTATTTTGAAAATGTGTTTTATGGAACATTTCCAGATAACATATGAAGAGAATCAAAGAAAAATGCATTTCATAGAATCATACAATCACTAGGTCGGAAGAGACCCATCGGATCATCGAGTCCAACCATTCCTATCAAACACTAAACCACATCCCTCAGGACCTCATCTACCCATGCCTTAAACATTTGGTTTTTTAAAATTTGTTTGTTTAAAAAATAACCTAGGTTGTTTTTTCACATAACTTTAAGAAAATAAGAAAAAGTTATTGTCATCTTTTGAACTTATGCATATTAGATGGAGCCAAATCCCATGAGCTGAATCATATTGCAAGCACAGATGAAAACTCCACAGCTATTTAATGGCAATATAATCCCAGATACTTCAACCATGAACTGGAATGAAAAATTATTTAAAAAATTAATAACAATTATTTTTCTCAAAGGGGGAATATTTATAAATAAAATACTGTGAATCTTCTCAGTAAAAATAACCAATTAAAGTCTCAAAATAGCAAACTTGATGCGGCATACCTAGCTATTTTTGAAGGAACAGTCATAGTATTTGACATGTTCAGATATGCACCAGGACAAAGTACGTTACCTATTATTCAAAAGGATAAGCACCTGGACGTTTATCAGTGAGATTAAACATGCAGAGGATTAAAGTGCATGCATACTTTGTTTTAATAGTAGTATGCAGTTGCAATGTTTTGTCTCGTAGTAGCCATCACAGAATAGGGTACAGTGTACTTAATGAAAAGGGTTGACTTGAATGACAGCTGAATACCACGAAGAAAAGGGCAGCCCTGCATGGGTCATGACTGAAATTGACTGCTCTTGGGATTTAGTAAGAGCTTTTCATTTGGGAAGTGGATGTTGTAACTCACAAAAAGTAACTTACAGCAACAAATTGAGCTGAATAGAACTCTGAACTAATTCATGGTTTATTGAGTTCCCCTCTTGTCAGCGATAGCCAACAGTTAACTGAAGTGATTAGTTCAATATTCAGCCACAATGATGTATAGCCAAATTTCCAGCTCACAGGAGTCCTGAAATGTTTTTTTTAAAAAAATCCTGCTAAGTATCATAATTATATATATAATTTAAAAGGGGAAGGGAAGGGAAGGGAAGGGAAGGGAAGGGAAGGGAAGGGAAGGGAAGGGAAGGGAAGGGAAGGGAAGGGAAGGGAAGGGAAGGGAAGGGAAGGGAAGGGAAGGGAAGGGAAGGGAAGGGAAGGGAAGGGAAGGGAAGGGAAGGGAAGGGAAGGGAAGGGAAGGGAAGGGAAGGGAAGGGAAGGGAAGGGAAGGGAAGGGAAGGGAAGGGAAGGGAAGGGAAGGGAAGGGAAGGGAAGGGAAGGGAAGGGAAGGGAAGGGAAGGGAAGGGAAGGGAAGGGAAGGGAAGGGAAGGGATCTCTCCTACAAGTAGTCCTGGTCTCCCATAAAAAAATCCAACCTTTTTCTAGTTTTTTACTAGGTTTTCTGCTGCTAAATTACAGGATTTGTAACCATGACAATGTTTAGTATTAGTGGGGGAAGGAACTGTGATATGTTCTGGAGTAGAAGGAACTATGATATGTTCTGATTGAAGACTTCATTCTTCTGCTCCCACTTATATTCCTGTGTACAGCAGATTGCATGTTGCATCCACATATAAAAAGCATCACATATAAAAGCAACTTTTCTTATAATGACAGCAGTTTATCTAGCACTCTCATAGATCTTAGGCAACAGATGATCATCCTATTTCTCCTGGTTAGAAGATCAGGAGACTCATGCAAATAGTAGTAGTTAACTCTTCCTGTAAGATTGCAAATGTTCATATAAATCTGATGGGTTGTATTTGTAGCCACTTGCAATCATAAGATACAAAATCGATATTGGGAGACTCAACTTATTTTAAAATATCAGACTACAAATAATCATAAAAGAAACTGCTTGGGATTGGTCTGCTAAGTTAAAGAACGCATAGAATATTAGTTGAAATAATGAGCAAATACAGAGAAATCATGTCTAGCCCACTGATGTTCTGCAAACAGTAAAAGACATACATTTGTTGAATAAGTCATTAATTCAGAGTTGTTTATTAAATTTTACAAAGCATCATGCCTGCCACAATCAAGCTGAATTTTTAGGCATGTGATTAACTCAAAGAATGTGACTTATCTGAATAAACCCAAGGGGTTACACATTATTTTAAAATTCAGAATCTTCTTAAGTATTTTGTATTGGAAGCAAGAGCCTTCTAAATGCACCCAGTGGAAAATTTGCTTCTTATTTCCACAGGAGCAGTAATATCGTCCTAGAGGAGAGTTGTTCTTTTTTTCTCATATTTCACTCTGTATATTTTTTCACTTTTTCTTACACATAATCAACATCCACTGTTATATTTCTCCAACTATTTAGCTGCCTGTGCATTTCTATTATCTGAATCATCACATGTCATATCCCACAGATGGGGAAAACAGGTCTTCAGGATTTGCCTCAAAGTTACTATGTGTAATAGTCTTAATAACATAATCTTATCATGGTTGCAAGGTACATGTACAATTGAGATATTACTTTTGACTGCTCAATGCACTGTGTAAAACTTACTTCTGAGTTATGGACGTAAACTAGCAGGGAATTTTAAAAAATGTAACTCAAGGCTGATTGAACAGACATCCTAATCACTAAAGTCATAAAGCATTATTTTTCAGAATCATGCAAGAGAAATTCTCTAGAACTGTCCAAGATGCACTTACACTGCAGTGTTGTTTGGATCAAGAGCATTTTGAAGTAAATCCTTCTAACTGCATCTTTTCTGGTGCTTTGGTTCACAATGAACAGTGTTCACAAGTGCAAACAGTATTAATTTCAGATGAAACTCAACAAGAAGGAATACTTCACAGGGTAAAATGACAGTCCTTTAGCTGCTGGCAAGTGAACAACACAGAACGGAACAACAATAGACCTAGTTTATAGGACTCCCTCATGCATAGACATAATCTTGACTTCTGATAGAAACATTCCTAGTGCATAGTACTGTTTCTCAGTTTCTATGTAGCTCAGCATGTATAAATTGCCTCAGTGTCACCAGTGAATCTATTCCAACTCATAACAGATGGTAATCTATTCTGTTTCTATGGTATAAACTGTGGGCAGAAAGGTCCTTTCAATTAAAAATAAATGTATGAATAATATTTTAAAAATTAAAAGAAATGTTTCAGTTACAAAAATCAACTTTCTACGGTTTTCAAAGTCATGTAATGGGCAAAGTTTTGTTGAACTTTTTCTAGTTTTTAATTGCCGTCTCCTATTAAGTTAGTTTTTGCAAGTTTAGAAAACTCAGAAGCTTTTTAAACAGATTCTCATATTTTTGATAGGCATGAAACCAGCTATATGAAAGGAAGAGGAATGTGTAATCATTTCAGAGCTATCTGTTAGGTACAAAGAATGGGTTTAATCATTTCATTAATCAGCCATCTTTATGGATCAAACTTTATTCAGTCTTCCCTGAAGATTTTATTCTGTGATCACTGCATGGAAAACTAAAATGGTGAACAGGAAATTGAAACTGTTATTATACAGGAAATAACAGCACTCCGTCAACATCTACAGAAGAAACATATGTTCAAAGTTACTGTCAACATCTAACGTATCAGATCAGATAGAGAGAAGACCAAAATTACAAGAATCATTATAATAGCAATTCAGGGCAAAGTTCTGTGTAAAAATAAATACTTTTCAGTTTCATGAAAAGGAGCTGAACACAGAGTATCTGATGGAGCAAAGATATGCCAGTGGATCATATGGCAGAAATTTCACTTCTCTCTCCTGCCCCTCCAGAATTCATGCAGTTACAACTTTATTAAGGAATCATAGAAAAAGGGAACAGTTTGAGTTGGAAGGAACCTTTAAAAGTCATCTAGTCCCACCCCATGGCAATAAGCAGGGATAACTTCAACAAGATCAGATTATTCCTCATCCAACCTGACCTTGAACCCATTCCACTGTTTTGTGACCCTCTTGGTAAAAGATGTCTTCCTTATACCTGGTCTAAATCTACTGTCTTTTAGTTTAAAAGCATTACCCCTAGTTCTATTTCAACAGACCCTGATAGAACATTATTACAACAGACCCTGTTAAAACATTTGTCCTCACCTTTCTTACAAACTCCCTTCAATTACAAAAGGCCACACTAAAGTGCCCCTGGAGCCTTATCTTCTCCAGGCTGAACAGTTCCTACTCACTCAGTGTAGGAGAGATGTGATCATTTTTGTAGCCTTCCTCTGGACCTGCTCCAAGAGGTCCATGTATTTCTTATCCTGAGGACCCTAGAGCGGAGTAGAGGGGCAGAACCCCCTAGCTCAACCCACTGGTCATGACTCGTTTGATGCAGCTTAGGATATGGTTGGCTTCCTGAGCAGAAAGCATACATTTTCAGCTCATGTCCAGCTTTTCATCCACCTTATCTAATATGTGTGATGAACTCTGTGCCTTTGTTATCTATGTCTAGCTTGCAAGAACTGCTGTGGTGTTCATAACCAGCCAGGAACTAGGTGTTTAAGTGCTGTAGTTTCTAGTACAGTGCTGTTGCAGTGCATTTGGATTTATTTGTATATTTAAAAATTGTTTGATTAAACCTGTTAGAAAGTGTCAGGATGGAACAGAAAGTCAGGAAAAATAGACCATGTTCTGGGAATTGCTGACAAGGCTTGTGAACTTTTGTAAATGAACTGAGAAAATATACTTTGTGATAATCGTTAGTGCCTCAGTTCTTAACTACTATGTTATCCATATTTGTTTAAACTATCTAATTGTTCATACCAAATGGAAAAATATTTTTCTTTCTGGGGCCAATCTTTGTATGGCAACAGGTGGAATAAGAAACCTGTGCATCTAGATTTCATGCAGCATTTAACCACCAACTGTAGCATGTATTTATGTTATCTCCCCCCAGTATAACTACAATTGCCATGAGGAAGAGAAGAAGAATCATAGTTGTAGGTGACTCCCTGTTAAGGGGAACTGAAGGTCCAATATGCTAAGCAGACTACTCATAGGGAAGTCTACTGCCTCCCAGAAGCCCAGCTTAGGGTTATTGCTAGGGAACTCCCCAGTCTGGTTTGGCCCACAGACTACTACCCATTACTGTTCTTCCATGTCGGAGGTGATGAAGCTGTAGTACATAGCCCAAGGGTGATCAAAAGAGACTTCATGGCCTTGGGATGGCTAATGAGGGAATCTGGGGTCCAGGTGATATTTTCCTCCTTCCTTCCAGTTGCAGGCAGCGATACTAGAAGGAACAGATGAGTCCAATCTATTAATACATAGTTCCGCAGCTGGTGTCACTGTAATAACTTCAAATTTTTTGATTATTTCATGGTCTACATGACACGAAGTTTGCTCATATGAGATGGGAGCCACATTTCTCAAACTGGGAGGAGAGTCTTTAGTTCATGAGCTTGCAGGGTTCATTGACAAGGCTTTAAACTAGATGTGAAGGGGAGGGGGATAATATGAGGCTTGCCTATGACAAGCTGTGTGAGGATACACAATGATTAGAGGGATGGGGTGCTGGTATAGGCCCTCTGCCTGTTGACCTGGGGCATACTGAGGATGCCGACTACAACACAGTTGAAGTCTTGCAGAAATGAACAGAGGACTTCAGAGGCTGTAGATGCCAGTAAGTAACACCTTAAGGGAAATAAGAGATGTTCCACTAAAACGTTGATGCATCCAACAGCCCTGGTGAAGTGTCTTTATACAAACACGCAGCTTGGGCAACAAACAGAAGGAGGTAGAAGCTACTGTGCTGCTAGAAAGCTATGATCTGGTTGTCTTTACTGAAGCTTGGTGGGACAAAACCTATGACTGGCGTGTGACTATTGGTGGCTACAGGCTATTCAAAAGGGACAGACCAGGAGGAGTTGTGGTGTTGTCCTCTGTATCAGGAAATGGATAGAATGTGCAGAGCTGTCTTTGAAGAAGAACCATGAATAGGTTGAAAGCTTATGGGTGAGAATGAAAGACTGAGACAGCAAAAGGAACCTTCTGACTGGTGTATACCGCAGGCCACTTGACCAAGCAGAGCCTACTGATGAAGCCTTCTTCCTCCAGATGTAGAAGGCTTCACACTTGCAAGCTCTCATCCTACTGGAGGACTTGAACCACTCTGACATATGCTGGAAAAGTAGCACTTTAAGATGTAGGCAACCCAGGAGACCCTTAGAGAATATCAAAGTTAATTTCTTCATCCAGATAATAGACACCTCTACCCAAGAGGGTTCAATACTGGACCCAGTGGGCACCTATGCAAGTGAGCTCATCAGTGACATCAATATTCGAGGCAACCTGGGGTGCAGTGATCATGCACTGGTTGAGTTCAAGGTCCTGAGGGATATGGGAGAGCTGAGGAGTATAGTCAGGACCCTAAATGCCAGGTAAAAAAAATTCCATCTCTTCAAGCAGTTAGTCAGTAAGACCCCCTGGTATGTGGTCCTTAGGGACAAGGGAGCAGAACAAAGCTAGCAAATATTTAAGGATGCTTTACATAATGTGCAAGAGCACTCAGTTCCAAAAATATAGGAAAGTGGGCTGGGAAGGGAATAGACCAGAGTGTCTGACATGCTGGTCAGGGAACTGCACAGACAGTGCAAGAAGGGGCAGGTAACCTGGGGAGAGTATAGGGATGCTGCCTGGTTGTGTAGGGATGGGGTCAGGAAGGCCAAGGTGCAGCTGGAGCTGAACTTGGCAAGAGAAGTGAAGACTAACAAGAAGGGCTTCTAGAGATATGTCAAGCAGAAAAGGAAGGTTAAAGAAAGCATACCAAAACAAACAAAATAGTGACCTCATATCAACAGATGAGGAGAAGGCTGAGATATTCAACAATGATTTTCATAGAATCATAGAATCATTAGGTTGGAAAAGACCTTCGAGATCATCAACTCCAATCGTACTTGTCTACTACAAAATCATGTCCCCAAGCACCTCATCTACGCACCTTTTAAACACCTCCAGACATGGTGACTCCACCACCTCCCTGGGCAGACTGTTCCATAGCTTGAGAACCCCATCTCTATCTGCAGATGAATATGGTCATGAACGTTACAGGCTTGGGGGTGCTACTGAGGCATGGAAAGGACATGGAGGAAACTAATGTGTAGTAAGTAGAAGCCATTCCACAAAAAAGAAGGGGTATTTACGTTCACAGCATTATATGGTTGGATTTAAAGTTGCAGTGTAGACCCAGTGATATTTAACAAAAGGTGTTAGTCCAACACTCGGAATAATTTTATTAAAATTTACACAAATATTCATTGTATTTGCAGCAATAATGTTGCTACAAGTAATTGACTTGCACATGTCGATTAAACACTTGGTCAGCCAAATTTTGCTTTGCTGGACAAAGCTACAGTGACTTGCAATAACTTACATTGAGAAAAGGAAAATGTAGCATTGATTTCACCTTGAACACAACATCCGCAGGAGAGATGGCTGCTGTTACACACTGGACCGTAGAAAATGACAATATTATCAATACCATGTTTCTTTTGGTTCACTTCTGGAATACCTCTCTAATTCTGACATGTGATATACTATGTCACCTCCATGTGTAGTAGACTTACGCCTTTCATCTAGCTTTCAAGTTGGAGAACCTGAACTTAATTTCTTTCTTCTTCAGTCTGGTAAATGTTGAACCATAATACAAAGCAGTGGTTTGCACACCACTTAAACAAGCTGTCATGAAAAGAAAACTGAAATTAACAAAATCTGCTGAGGTTGATGCTCATTCTTTCTTGGCTGCAGACTGTGCAAAAATGAAATTCACTGTCTTTAGATGGATTGTTGTGATATACACCAAGTTCCAGTTCTTCAGAGTCTGACCATCTCGAGTGATATATGTTAATGTCATGCTTTAGCAATACTCTTAGTATAAATATTGCTGTAGCTGATGAAAGAAATAAAAGTTTTATTTGTTAATGAAACATGGTGGGTTTTTTCCGGTGCTCTGTTTAAACATTACCTAGGAGTAGATGATGTTTTTAGAAGTCAGGAGTAGCCCCAGGCCCTCCGTAATTCTAATTGATGTAAATGAATTAAATAATGAAAGCTTGTGTGTGCTGACCCTGTTACATAGAGGGGTTTCACCTCAATTAATCAAAGAACCTTTAGAGATGTTGCAAGCATCTGGCCAAAGCAGACAGTTCTGCAGACTCTGATGCTAAACTGGCTACACTCAGTTGAGATACTGTGTCCAGACTTCTAGTGAAACTGCTTAGTTTCCAAATGCTGACATGTTTAAAGGAACTACCATGTTAAAACAAAGCTAAACTCCTTTCCTCAGAAAATATTATCCTTGGTATTGGAGAAAGAAAAGCTGGAAAGATAAATCTGGGAACAAACAGCTCCCCTTGGGGAAGTTTGTGTTCTTACTATGAAGCTGAAGGCACAGAGAAAATTGTAATTTTGTATTTGAAAAGCCAAATACCAGATTCAATAGAATTAATAGTATATAGAACAAAAGCAAGGAATAATGCTTGCTTTTCAGTCACTATATTCATAAAATTGGCATTTGTAAAAGCCAATGCAGTTCAGAATTAGTTCGGTTTACTCTGTGGTAGCTTATTGTAGCATTTTCCTGAAAATATAGATACTTAGGTAGCAAGTTACCTTTGTCACATCTGATATGCTGTACTTTCCATAAAATGACCTTCAAACCACACAGCCAGTAATGGTTGCAAGTAAAACCTGAAGATAAATGAAGGTCTGTAATAACACACTGGCAGGTTATGTTTATTGATTACAAGACTGAATATTTTTACAGTGATATTCCTTTCTCATAAAAATAAAACATGCAGACTTTCTGTTTTACAACCAGAAGTATTTACAATTGTTTTACAGATGTGGTTATTTAATTTTTTAGTGAGTTCATTGAGTGTTCAGTATCAAAGCAGTAATTCTAAATACTGATTATGTACAGAGTGAATTAAAAAAAAAAAAACAGCAAACCTTGGGGAGAAGGTCCACCCATATGCTGCTCATATAAATTTAAAAGCTGCCTAGCTTCTTGAATTGTAAACACTGGATAATGAAATTTCTATGAGTTTAATGTCTTTCAAATGCGTAAACATAGACTTGTTTTTGCAAATCATAAAAGGTGGGTTTAGACAAAAAAAGGAAAAGGCAGGACAGGAAGATCTGAAGGTGTGGTGAAGATTAATAATAAGAAAGAAAAGAATGGCACAATAATATTCTGATTAAAAGGCAAAGGACCAGATGAGTTATTTAGTACTCCTTGAAAGTCTTTTTATTTCTCAGGCACAATTGCCTCCTAATATCACCAAAACTATACAAAAAGTATCTTATTTTCTCAACACTTTCCTTCTCTTGAATAAGCATGTCCTAAAGAAAAGAAAAATCTGCTTTTGTACTAATTTATGGGGCTATTTACCAGTTTTTTTACATGTCTTCCTTTTTGAAGAAATTCCTGCACAAAAGTCTGAAACAACTAAAGGCTGTTAGAGGCAAAAAAAAAAGCTAGATAAGAGGAAAATAGCACTTCCATGTGCTTTTCCAGGCCTATAAAAAGGATGCCTGCGTTATCCTGAAAGTAACACTACACGTTCTCATACACCAACAAAGATCAAAAAAGTGTGTAGAATCATCCTTTTTTCATTAAAACTGAAATAAAATACAAAACTGAGTAGGAAACTCAAGCAAGGTTTGCAGGAAAGCCCTGCTGGTCTGAACCATCCTCTGTGTAATCTCTGACAGTCACATGTGCTGTTATAGAGAAGAAATTAGAAGACCAAAGCTAATTGAACTTTATCATTCCCATTCTCTTCCTGAATGGAGATTGACTTCGTAAAACTATGAGGCATTTTCTGAGTAGGAGAAAGAAGTGAATTTAATCAGCATGAGGAGGTCCCTCACTTTATCAAAAGGGATTCGTGAGCTCAGAACAAGGAAGAATCACGCATTTTGTCACAAAAACCCAAGCTTATAAATATATCCTATTTCTCCAAGGAATTGGTTTCACTGTGGTCAATTTAACCACAGTGAAGTGAAGAAAAGGAAGTTATTACATGTGCAATACTGAGGCTTTTAAACTGTATTATCGGTTGAATACTTTAAGGAACAAACTAAAAATTATCAGTAACAGCTTCCTTGCTTCCACCTCCTAAATCAAACAGAAAAAAAAAGGAAGCATTTTCCTAATATAGTTTTTTTTTTAATTGCAAGTCTAAGAGGTTTCTAATTTTGTAGAATCTGTAGAATGAATGGATATCTGAGAGGGAAGTGGGGGTTATAAATACAGCCTACGTGCAACTAAGATTTCACAACAGAAAAGCCAGCTGGGTTTCTGATTTCTCTGCTGACCTCTGAGTGCAACTCTGGTATTAATACATGACATTAATATTGACAAAAGTCTCAGAAGGCATTTTTGACCCCAACTAAAAGCAAGGACCATTCTCTGATGGGAGAAGAGAATGACAACTTGAAAAGGTGCAGTACCCAGAGGTGTTGGAAGTAGAGTGACATAATAGCTTGGTACATGCCTGCTGGGTGTCCGAATCCTATCTTCTTCCTCTGCCCAAGGACAGGGATAAGGAGTGGGGCAGTAGGGTGCATCCAGTCTTGATTCACTTAAATGCTTATGCCCTATATGACAGCTTGTCCACACAACTCTCTTTAGCCTAGTGTGGACATCTTGTTACGTTTCCGGTTTAGGTTGAGCAAGTCACATTAATTAATAATTTATAACAGTGCTAGATAGCATAGTAAAAGACTCTCTGGACTGCTCTTACCAGCAAAGTTTTCTTCTGTGCAAGGGAATTTGATGTTTGCTGTGAAGGCCAAATTTGACCTCTTCATACTTTCTGGGTAACGTGTATCAGTTGTTACCAGCTACTTGACCTTGTATTGAGTACATTGGTTGCTACACTTTTCTGTGTTTTTGCAGATAACCCACACAAATAAGAAGCATCTGGATCCTTTCTTCAAAGGGTTAAGCTTATTTCCTAACAATGTTCACTGCAACGGTGGCACATTAAAATTAAGATAAGAGCCCTATGATATTCAAAGAAAAACAGGAACAAAACCTAAAATTTTCAAACAGGAAGAAAGCTTTAACCTCAACCTCTGAAATATTTTAAAAGATGAATGACAGCTTAAACAAGATCATAATTTACTATTCCAAAGTATTCCTTAATCAAACTATGATTTGCATCATACTACATGCAACTCCCACTTAAATTTATGAGTAGGAAAGAAACCAGTGCAGATGAACAACAATAACAAGAGAGTCTGTTTAAATTGTACCTATGTCAATGAACATCATGACGTATTATTGAAGTATTAATTGACGTTTTAATGGCCTCAAACTCAGCCAGGGGAGATTTAGGTTGGAGATTAGGAGGAAGTTTTTCACACAGAGGGTCATTGGGCATTGGAATAGGCTGCCCAGGGAGGTGGTTGAGTCACTTTCCCTGGAGGTGTTTAAGGCACGGGTGGATGAGGTCTTGAGGGACTTGGTTTAGTGTTTGATAGGAATGGTTGGACTAGAAGATCCGATGAGTCCCTTCCAACCTGGTTGTTCTATGATTCTATGATTCTATGACTCATAGACTTCAGTGTCGCCATGAGAATACCCCAAGGGTTCCTTTTTTCCTACCCTCTGCAGAAATCTGCTCACAAATTTTTTCAAAGGTGAATATACTAAATTCACAACCTGATCTATGTGTGTTCTCTTTTATCCTTGTTTCCCTGTTATCCTAGTCATAACACACCTCCCTCCTATCCTCATTGCACTTCCCTGGAGAAGTAGAGTGAGAGATAGACAGGACTTTGATAGATGACATCAAGGTTAAACTGGCTATACAACAAGTGTGCAGGACCTGTTGTGGTTATACTCAACTAGATTTGTAGACATTTTTGTACAGGCAAAACTTGATCCTTCCACCACAACACGTGTAATAAACCTATACACAAAAACTTTGAGGTAAATTAATAGACAGGTTAGACTGATCTGGGATTTCTTGGGTAAGAAACACAACACACTCTACTAAGGGAAGTTTCCAGTCTATTTCATCACAAGAGTGATACAACTATGATTTAAATACATGCCACTGTGATAGCCAAACATTTTTTCAGAACAAGTATAGAGCTGACTTTTTTTTTCCAGAGTACTTAAACAACAAGGAGGTGCTAAAACTTACTTAGTGTTGACCCTATGCAGTTAAGTTCATTACAGAATTAGGAACAGAAACTGTAGGAAATAAGGCCTATGCTCTTATATATCCTGAGCAGCTTAACCACTGAATTGCAACACAGGAACAACCAAAGCCATCTGAACTTTTCATAATTAAAAGAAAAACCAAACACATGGTATTACCATGTGTAACAATGCTATTAAATAAAATGTTATGATAACCTAAGAGATGTATAGCAGAAAGCAGGAAGGTGAGAGTATTGCATAACTTCTGCGTTTAGTACATTCTTGCTGATTGCAAGGGTGGCCAAGTCCAAAGGCAGCTTTTAAGTAGGAGCCCAGCTGGTAAGAAGAGATGAGGGGCAATACGAGTTCCTGAAGACACAAGTATAGGTTGATAATAGTCTCATTCAGATACACTGCTGCCCTACCAAGTAAGCTGCCCATCGCTATTACAGAGCTCTGTTCCTCTTCCCTTCCTGTCTTTCTAGGTCATGAATCTTTCACTCCTTTGTGCTTTGTGAGCTGAGCTTTAACAGGAACATTGAGGGGTTGAGTAGAGGACAAGATATTTTTATATAAAATACTCATCATATCATTATGGTCATTTAATGAAAATGTTCGTGTCATTTATGATTAACTCAGTTGATGTAGGTTAAATGTCCTTTCAGCCTGACTTCAGGAACAGGACTGTCAGAGAGACTATGGTGACGAGCCTGCACCTTCTCCTTCTATATGTTTGTTAAAGGGCAGTGACAAACAGAACATCACTCAAAGTTTACCACGTAGTCATGTTCTCTGCTCATGTCAGAGAGGTTACACCATTATCATAGCTGGGTTATATAACTGAAAATAAAGTTTTCCTGATTTATATTTCCTAATGAATGGTTTTCCTGTTTTTATGATACACTTAATTTTTGTCCAAATAACACACATTTAAGTTCACAGCATTTAAGTTCAGCATGACTGTACAGTAATGACACTACTAACTAATATTTACTTCCCAGTTAAAGTTAGGAAGATTTTTCCACAAGTTATTGTTATGCTCATTTATTTTACCTCTCAGTCTGTTGATGAGAAGGACACTATATTGTAATGCTATGCATTTAGCAAAGAAATGAAAGCTTTCCATATCTGTACTAAATCTTATCTTCAAACTTCTCCCTTAACCTCTCCTGAAGTTCCATTAAAAATCACAAATGCTATGCAAACAATTTAATTAAATGGTCATCAGCTGAACACTATTTTATAAGAAGCGATTGGTTTATTCTTTGCACAGCAATTGCCTAATTCCCTACTGACTCTTTTATATGAACTAGCAATTGATGGTGCTCCTGCTGTTCAGAGGTTTGCTAATGTTTTCTTTTGATCACATGTTTTAGGATTTGTTTTGTGATTGCATGGTTAGTATAGACTTTCAATATTTTTAGTTCAAATTTTTTTTAATTAATTAATTATGCCTATTCCAGATCTCTATGTTATTTTGTATTAACTTACAAATATGCGAACATATCTCAATAGAATTTAAGTCAAATAAATGTAGAATAAGGAACCAGGCCCATAAGAATCAGCCCCTGCAGAGCTGGTAGCAAAAAAAAAATATACTATGTAGAAATTATAATTTCCAATAAAAAAGACTATATGCTAAATTCAAATTCAGAATGTCAGAATAGCAAAGAACAGAGTGAGAGGAAGGAAAGGAGAGGGGAGGGAGGATAGGAGAGAGCAGTTTGTCACCGGTTTGAGTTAAAAAGTGTGTAGGGTTATGCCAGGGTGCCTTTGCTAATAATGACAAGATCGTTTGCTTCTCACATCTGTAGGAAAAAAATGAGAGGAGAAGATGGAAAAGAGGTCCTGGGATGTACCAGCTGTTGATGTTGCTCCTCCCTGCTGAGCCCAGAGCCTTGTGCCCCTACCGGAAGGCATCACAATCTGTTGACATTCCAGCTCTCTGCTACTTCGGGACTTTCAGCTGAATCTAAGACGACGATCATCTGGCTGAGTGAACAAAAATCAGTGCCTACAGTGAAAAAGCAGGGCTGACACACAAAGCAGATGGCCAGAGGCCTGCTCATTCCTGTTTCTGGAGTTGTTTACATTCTTAAGTGACTAATTTTGACATGTTATGCTACTAATGAAGTTTTTTGGTGTGACCCAGTAAACTGCGCACAGTGCAGTCTGGGACTGCTCTAATTTGACTTCTGAGGCCCAGTGTTGTTTCTGATGTACAGGCAGTCAATTAAAATTACCTGTGCCTCACTAATCATGGTCAGTGAGCTATCAAAGCTGAATTTCAAAATGACAGCTTTCTCCCACAAATACTAATCAAAATCAAACTTTTTGCATTTTCTTTGCTGAAATACATTGTCAATGCTTAATATCAGTCTTTAGTATTTGTCCTTGTGTGATTCAGATCAGAGACATGGCACAGAAGAACGTGTCAAGGCCTCCCAAGACCTTCATTGACATAACCTCCCAGAAATCTGAAGGTTTAGCAGGTCCTTCCTATATCAAAGCATTTAGACCTGGAAATTGTAAAAGAGAGTTTTCTACTGAAAACGCTAGCATTTCAAAAGGACTGTGAAAAATGTTTTGGCTAGATTACCATCTAATTCTGGTTCCCAGACCAAGAAGCTGCTGCGACCACACTGACTAATGTGCTGTAATGTAATGATATCTTGAACTGAAACTTATAGTCAAGGCATTAAATACTCCAAGACCACCTAACATAGTTTAGTTGAATGTCATGAAGAGTTTTGAATGGAAGTATATTTCATCCCAATCTATATTTTTAAGTTTTTTTCTCAGAAGGCTATGAAGGATATTAAACGTAAGAATCACAGATATTATCCAAAATATCCAAATTGAAAGAAGAAACTCAGTTGATCTAGTCTGTAAATATCTCTTTTGCCTGTGCTTTGAACTTGTTCAAAGTTTTACAGTGATGGTTCCATGGGTGATGAGGATCAGTAAATGACAGATAGATAGTGAAAACTAAAAATAAAATATATGAACAAACTGTTTAAGGTTATTCAGGAGCTGCTAAGTGCAAGCAGTCTAATAATAGTAATGGTTGAATGATATTCTTTGTAAAAAAGAAGTCTGGAAGTATTTTTCAAAGGGCTTGAATTAATATGAGCAAAGAGGAAACAGCAGTTGTTTTCCGGAGTCCGGATGTGGACTTACATTTTGCACCACTGACTGCGATGGCCAGTTCTCACAAAAGACATTCCTCAGTTTCGTGGCTTTTGAGGCTTTTCCATTTTAATCAGGTTCAGGTTCCACACCAGTTCAGCCACATCCCAGTGGCTAAGGCAGTCATTCAGGGTGGAGTCTGGGCATATTGATTTGCCCTGTGCTACTCACTAACTTTTCATATTTGTATTATCTAAATGGGTTATTATTATACCCCTCCATCTAAAGATGTGAGGGTCTATATTGATGTCCATACCTGTCCTATCTTTAGGAAAAAAATCTATTCTATGGAAGTGATATCATGAATGGTGACTCATGAACAGATTCAATATCAGTACAAAATGTTGGGCTGCTAAAATCTCAGAAACTATAATCCAGCAACTGAACATTCACATGTTTTGTATAGAGGTACTATTGACTTTTTGATAAATCCAATAAATGTCTCTTCTTAGCTCAACATAACGTTGCTCAACAGCCTTTGATGTGTACTCAAAACTTCTATGACATCCACTGGTTGTGTCAAACATTGTGAACACCTACCCCCAGGCACTTTTCCTATGTCATGTTTCTATATGTCTTACTATTGGCAAAAATAATCTTTTGTCCTGATATGTAACATAGACACTATTTAAAATGCTAATCACAGATGAACCAGATATTAGCTTTTTAGGAACATGTCATTTAACAGCCCTGTTGAAACAAAGCCTAGGAATCACAGTGAAGAATGAGCTATTTTTGATGGAATGGAACTAAGCTAGTACACATGAAATAAATGGATGATCTCATTGCCAAGAATGATGTCCTGGTGTTCATTAAGAACAGTGTGGCTAGCAGGTCAAGGGAGATTCTCCTCCCCTCTCTCTACCCTAGTGAGGCTGCATCTGGAGTACTGTATCCATTCGGAGCGTTCCAACTCAAGAAATACAAGGAAAACTGAAGAGAGTCCTGTGGAGGACCATGAAGATCATTAGGGAACTGAGGCAACTCTCATGTGAAAAAGACTGAATGACGTGGGTCTGTTTAGCCTCAAGAAGACTGAGGGATTCTTATCAGTGTTTATAAATATCTAAAGAGTGGATATCAAAAGAATGGGGCCAAACTCCTTTCAGTGGTTCTTGGACAAGGGGCAATGGGCACACACTGCAGCCCAGGAATGTCCAGTTCAATACGAATAAAAACTTTACTATGAGCGTAATGAGGAACTGGAACAGCCTACCGAGGGAGGCTATGGAGTCTCCTTTTCTGGAGATACTCAAAACCTGGCTGGACATGTTCCCATGCAACCTGCTGTAGGTGACACCTACTTTAGTCAGGGTGGGGGGTGAACCAGATAGTCCAACCCCTACCATTCTCAATGCAATTATCAGTAAAATTTACTATTACAGAGACATTTGTCTTGTGCTATGAAATGTCCTGAATACAGAAAACAAAGTGTTTATCTGTCCGTGTTTACATGAAACATGTTGTTCCATTTGGTTTGCTTTAACTGTCTTATATTTTCCATTTCTCTCAGTCACCAGGAGAAAATACTTTTGTTGTGTAGTGCTCACCAGTATATAATTATCCAAATATTGCTTTGCATGGGGACTTTAGGATCTCCTCACTCAAACCAATACAATATTTTTATTCTTCACATCCTTCCTTTGATCACAGGAAGGCAAATCTGCAGATATTCACATTTTAACCCCCCCAAAGAACACAGAGAGAGGAAAAAAACCCCAACCCCCACCCCCATACCACCCCCCCAGATACCATTTTTTATTTCCTATTTCTGGGGATCAGATGAAGGCAGTGTCTGCCTTCTATTCTGCTACTATTCATCAGTTCCTTAGTTTCTGACTTCCAAGCAATGGAAAATGAAATTTGCCTTGGTTTTTTCAGAAATAGTGTCTAAAGCTCTTGACATTAGCCCAGGTTAGCTAAATGGGTTAAAATTCCCAGACCTGATAAGATAGTAACTTTCTCATTAACTGCCAGGCATAGATGAAAAATGAAGTTTCCACTCCCCCACCAATAAGTTTATCGCAAAATATTAATTCATATTAAAACCTCAAAATGTCTAGGACTTTACCTCCAACGATCCAGCTGAAGTTAGTAACTCAAACTTATTCTGTTATTCACTGTGAAAAGGACAAAGATAGAGAGCATCTCCTAGAGTATATGAACTGAGAACAGTGGCAGGTTTACTGGGCTCCTGTAATCTTTTGTGAGCTTTAAAGCTTTTAGAGGACTTTTCAGCCTTAGGGTTTATCTAACTTCCTCTGGAGCTGGCTATGAACTATTACCGAAGAGAAGAATTAGGGACATTTGTTCTTTAAATATGTTTCATAATTATGCTTGATGTTGTCCAATGCTTGATATCATGTAGATATTAATTAAGTACAAAAAACTATTTTCTCTACTTTGTTCAGGCAAAAAAATCAACCCTGGTAGGTTTCACAATCAAAACTATAATCTTTCTTGAGCATGCAAATTAACAATTAGAACATCTCAACAATGGAATTCTGCTAATCCCTACACAGGAGAAAATTGGTTATCTGCCTACGGCACCAATTAACCAAACAAAAGCTGTTTAAAGCAGAAAAACAGACAGAAAATTTACTTGGACTGAATTGTTTCACACCCCAGATAGACAGATCCTCCCACTGTGGAGCTAGATTTAGGGATTTTTTTTGTATGAGTAAGCTTCTACAAAAGATGTTGGGTTTAGACCAGCGGGAAATTAAGTTCATTGTTTGAGGAGGTAGAACACAGTCACTGCAAACCAGATTCCCACATCCCACTCTGCCTGTGTACTTCAGCATGACAAGATAATAAAAATACAGTACAGCATTTCTTACTCCTTCCTTTTCAAAGTCTCTTGTCATCCAGTTCCAGTACCACTGGGCTCATCCAGCTTTCTAGTTCCTTAATCCAGTTGTTTTCGTTTACCATCTAATTGAATCTCGTAATATGTTTCTGGAAATCTCTGTATAATAACACCAGCTATTCCTCACATCCGGTAACAGACAGAGTTGTACAAAGTTCAAAAAATAACCAGCATAGATCACTATGTCATATTTGGCCAACACAACCACTGTAAAAAAAAGAAGAGTGTATTATCTCTGGGTGTGGTCAGTCTGAGTACTAACATGTTTTAAATCGTGACCTACCTGAGGGGAACACCCAAATCATTGAAGCAGGTGGTGCCGGGAAGAGGCGTGTGAGAAAACTCTGCACCTCCAGAAACACTGTACAACTTGGCAGTATTCCAGTTTCATAAAATAAGGGAAACATCACTCTTGCAGGTGCAATGTAACTCATTTTGGCTCTGTGTGAGAATAAAACTTTCATTCAGAAAGCACTACTTGCTCTAACATGATTTTGCTTGGGGTTGGAGTGTAGCTGACAGAGAAGATACTAGCATTCTGGAGCAAGCCTACAAGCACAAAAAAAAGAAAAAAAAAAGCTGAAATATTTCTTAAAAAGAAATGATTGAAATAATGAAATGTACCTTTAAAAATCTTTTTAACTGAATGCAGAAACAGTTAAAAAAAAAGAAAGGGTAAACTGACAGCTTTATAAATTGAAACCTTCTGTCTATGGAATGAATATAAAGCAAAGAATGGCTATGTATCTTCCTCCTTCTGGTTGTCCCCTCAGTGTGCCTCCAACTGTCCTAGTAGAGCTGTCTTTACTCCTCATCAAAGTAAAATATTAATATTCTTTGGATTAGACACCATCACTCCCTATTTTTTGCAAGAGGATATTTTAATAGCAGTACCTATGTCACTTACATAAAGTATCTAAATTTATTGTGAATTTACAGCTCCATAGTGCATGACTGCTTTTGCAAAAGAAACTAATATAACTACAAAATCCAGAGTCTGCTAGCTACATTACAAATCTCCTGTGGAATATAGTTTAAACTCATGTAAATTGAACAGTAACATCGCAATATCTAGATGATACTTTTGTTTCTGTAATTCAGACAATTGTTTTACCTTCTTATCCAGATGCTCAGTTTAAAAGTGTCAAAGTTCACAAGTAGATCCTAGCCCTGAGAATACCTTAAATTGACTGAAAAGGTAGGCTTGTTGGAGTGGAATTTTTATTTATCAACATGGTTATTAGAACAGTTTATTGTTGATTGTGTATTGCACAAACTAAGTTGCATTTGAAAGAAAGACCTTTAAGGCTGAACCCCAGTTTTACCTGCCCAGATCTCCGAGATGACCACCCACCAGGAATATTATTGTTTCTCTTGAAATACTTTTAATTTTTTTTTACTTGTGATCTGGAAATTAAAAAGTTTCATCCCAACCCAATACATTTGCTGTGTTTTGAAGTCATGAGTGTATCATTATGTATTTATAAAGGAAGTCCAGCTGAAATGCCTACAACTAAATCTTACAGTTAGAACATTAAACAATGAGGTACATTTAGGAAGCCAGAGAGAGAAAACACATTTAATAACCTCGAGGCTGGGTGCAACTTTATGTTGCTTCAAAGTAGTTCCTATTTTAAATCCTAGTATTGCTCGGGGCCAAAAACTGACTTTATTACATTTCAAAATGAAAAAAAGGAACCCCATGCACCTGCTTTTGTAACAGACTTTTAAAAAAATTATTGACACTTATAGAAGGAATATATTGTGTAGATCATATATGTCATCAGTTTAACAACGAGTACATGATAATTCATTCTCTGAGCAAAAGAAAACATGGAGGTTTAACCTAACTTGCTACAGTGAAACAATACGGTATTAAAAGTGGCTATAACACTACACTATAATATGGAATATCTGGGTTATCTTTCTAGCTCTGTGTCTGACCTGCTCTGTAACTGTAGGACAGATTCTCAAAAAGATTTTGTTATTAAAATACAAACCACAGTGAATGTCAGATATCTAGGTCCAGGTGTGAAAGTAATGCACTAAAATACATAAAGTCACATTCATGTGAGATCAAGACTCTTAATTGCAAGATCTTTAGAACTAATTCTAACTGAACCCACTTTATTTGCACACAATTTTCATGATGAAAATGATCTGGAAAATATGTGACATTATTAGGACTCTACACTGCTGTCCCAAGAAAGCTTGTAAAGCTGGGCCAGAGGAAAAGTAAAACTGCACTAGAGGAGGCACATTTAGTTTCCAGAAAACTTATCCTTTTCTAGGGGGGTAGAATGCGATATACATTCCTTCACACACATATTTACACTCAGACACATATTTTATATTCATAGATATTGTTATTTTGAGACAGCAATATAGTATATAGTGCTGGAGCATTGAAATAGTCATCTCATGATTTGGTGAAAACAATTTGTATCTGGCCAAGATGCAAAGTTTCCAGTACAAAGATTTATCAGTTAAATGTAAACATTTTACATTCCATTGATACTCTGGGCTGTAATTACTGTGTGCACAATGTTTAATATACAATAGGAATGAACATATTGTTTCTGAGATTTATTTAATTTGAAGAGACATACATAAAAATCTGAAGAATTTTTTTGAACACTTGTGAACAATGGTCTACAAGGATCAAATAAGATTATGTCATATGTACATGTTTAAATACACAAATCACACTTCTATTACTACAGAAACACAAATCAGAGAACATTAAACAGAAATCACATTTCTATTAGGCTAATAATCCATTCAGTTTAAAGCAGGCACAATACATCTAAATACTTTCAGGATACGCCTATAATCCATGAAGAAGATAAGTATTTCTTGACTGTTTTTTGCCATATTTTGCATGGACAGAGCAACCACAGTATCAGACAACCATACTTCAGCTTATACATTTGATAAGGATACTGTGAGAAGTAAAAGGGGAAAATAATAAAAGCAGAATTGTGACTGGCTGTGAGTTGGCATATACTCTGATCTCAGTTTATGTGCAGAATACCCACTCTGTATTACTGTATAACCTCCCAGACTCAAAGATATTAGCAATGGTTATGGTCATATAGGAGATGTAAGGGTTATGAGGTGAGGGATGTTACAGACCTCTAAAATTTAATTTGACAGTCTGTTTTAGCTAGAAAAACTATTGAACGCTTCTGGTTTTGTGATTTTTAATGCAGCTTTTCCAGCAAACATCCAGTTAAATTGACATGACTTCATTTGTAATCCACAGAACAATAGATGACCTGAGTAAAACTGTGCACTCTCCTCCAGATGTTGTGTTCACTGAAACACCTGGAGGAACCACAGGAGAGAAGCAAGAATGACCGCTGCATTTGCTGAAGTAGCAGCTGTATTTTCAGCAGGCAGAACATTGCCCTACCTTCAGCACCTATCAGTTCCACACTTTCTCAATTTATTAAACTCTTAAATTAGCCCATCGTACAGCTACCAGTGTGTTCTGTTTCCCATGGAAAAACTCCTAGTGGTTCTTCCTTCCCTCAGGTAAAATACTGTGAAACCACATTTGTAGCTTTTAGTGCTCAATTTAGTGCTTATCTGACTTCAGGTGTGGACTTAACTGCTTTGCTGGGTTCACACTTTATCTTTCCTCAGTGTTATGCTTCTGTCAACCTTCAGTTTCATCTGGGGACATGAGAAAAGTAACACAGCCATATTCCACCAAATATTTGAAAAGAGTCGTACTATATACCACACCAGCAGTAAAGGAATGAATTAGAAGTACATAAGTTCCTAGCATACGACTTAACAGCGACAAAGCTTTTTTTTGTGAGATTTTCAGTAAATCTAATAAATATGTGGTACCAAAAGCAGCAAGAAATTGGACTTCATGACCCAGTACCATTCCCCTGTGTTTTACGTACATTATACAACATGCCTATGTTAAACTATTGCTTCTGCCATATTAAAAGGGTTTAGTCTAAGCAGGGAGGCTTTTAATGCAATGAAACATACTAAATATATACTTTAAAGAGGCTAAATGTAACAAATTTCAAAAGTAAAGATAGAGTTGTTCTTCATTTTCCCCCTTTAGTAATTTCAATTTTAATACAGTCTTAGTTATACAATGTCTTACATAAAGCTGAAGTTCATTCATTGGCCTCTATGGAGTCCCTAAAGCCTTACAGAGTTTTTGCAAAGATTCTATCTATGAGAATTTTCTTATATCTCATAGATTATTTGTTAAACTTTTTTACAATGACATGGTTCTGCAAGTTCACTCTGAAATTGATTTGTTAATAGTCATCTCTGGTTTTGTAATTTTCTTTTTCTTACTTTTAAAAAGTTGGATGTCAGTATGCATACATTGTCATAAGGAGTATATCATCACTTTTCTCAACTACTTTCCCTTTCTTCCAGAAATCACTCACATAATTCAGAATTGTGCTAGATCATCCAGCTCTCAAGAAAAAAACTAGGCTTTCTTGGTTCTCAAATGTTCCATCTTTTGTAACGCATGTACATTGTACAAAAGTATGATAGAATGAGGTCCTAAGAATAGGAAAAGATCCAAATCAGTCATAGCTGAGTAATCTAGAGTGAATCATTGTGTATGATCATCTTCTCCAGTGATGTCTGCGGCCATTAGGATTCCCTCTGTTTACCAATGGATGTGAGAAAGAAAATGAGCCTGTAGAAATTTAAAAGTAGATAAGTTCAGTCATGTAGTTTATTCCCAGTGTAATTACCGCTCCAGTTTTTGCCCTATTCAAGCATGTTCAAAGACTGCACTCTATTCAAATATTCTCATTGAAATTAGTACTTTTCAATATAAGGCTGTTAGAATTCAGCCCTCATTTAGTGGTTTTATTCTGTCCTTTTGAACAAGCTGCCACTGAAACAACAGAAACACCACAAAGACACTAACTACTGGGCTGTGCATCTCATTCTTCAAAATTTAACGAAAATTAGTATCAGCTTAGGAGTTTGTTTGAACCCAAACTGTTCTGAATCAAGGTAAAATTCTGCAAACAAACTGGAAGAAAATTTTGAGGAGCAGGCAATTTCCATTTTACCTTTACAGAACAAATGTTTTCCACTCTTTTTTTTTCCCTATGAATTTCATTTGTTTTGACATTGATATAAATTAAAAAATACAGGAAGGTATGAAAACCAGAATGAAAGTGACATGATTCCCAGTAGAGTTGTGTGCTTTGTTCCCTGTGCCTTCTAGTATCAGCTGGTCTCTGTTTCTTTTGCCACTCTTACCTAGGAAGAAAAAAGCAGTTCTGTGGCTAGTCTGCAGTCATAGAATCATAGAATCATAGAACAACCAGGTTGGAAGGGACCCATCGGATCTGCTAGTCCAACCATTCCTATCAAAATACTTGTGCACTTTGACCTTCTCACACCTGCTACCTGGCAGGAATTTTGGCCATCAACCTAAACATATAATGATTGAGGCCTGCTTCCTTGTCTTCAGCACCTCTAATTTGGGCCTCCTTCCTCTACTTGGATAACAGTTTTCAGAGAGCTTACAGATGCTTCATTGTCTATGAAATGTGTGTCCTTTCAGACCTGCTTGATATAGGCAAATACATTAATGCCAAAGGCAAAAAGAGAAATACAAGATAGCCTGATCTTGTACTGCTTTTTTCTGTATCTTTTAAAATACACTTATTTTTTAAAATACAAATGCTTTTATACTTCTTCAGCTTGACTGAGAAACTGATATATGTGGGAACACTTCCTGGCATCCCATAAGAGACATTCTTTGGAATCCATTGCAGTTTCACCCAAAGACCAGCAACTGAGCGAAAGCTGGGAATTAATTGAACTCCTTTTCCTGGGAATTGTTACTCTCCAGGTGGTTTTCAGAGTGTTAATAGAAGGTTAAAAAGCTACTGCTCATGTCCTACAGCTCTTGTCCAGACTGAACCTAATCTGTGACTAAAAGGAAAACTCTAATGGCTTATCAGCAAGTCACCTTTGGTAAACTCTAAGTAAAGTTATAAATACATGAAAAGAAAAATACCTAAAACTAGTTGGCTTAAAAGTCTTTACATTTTGATGTTTCTGTCTCTGTCGTTTTTTTTTTAATGAGGTAGATATTTTAAGAATATAAAATAGCAAATACACTTGCATGTTAATGAGAAATATTTGTATTTGATAACACTGCTAAGGTTTGATGAGGCTTTGGAAGTGTTTCTAGCATTTCCCTGAAAAAACACTTAACATCATTTTCCTTTACAGAACAGTTTGTAGAAATATCCCCAGCAGAGGGAGTGGCTCATCTGTTTGAGATGAAGCTTGAAATATTAGCAAATAAGAAATTTTCCTTTTGCTTTACACATGAAAAACAGTATTAAATATAATAATTTACATAAATGCCTATTAAAAAAAGTATTTTTACTCTCTCTAATTAGTAGGAAAGAAAATCATGGTGATGTGTCTGCAAGTAGAGAGCCATAAAAAAATTCCAATTACTGTAGTGATTTCCAGAAAATATCTTATATTTTCCTTGCTTTGTAACTCACTTTTTCATTCTGTTCACTGCATAGAAAGTTGACATGTAATGCCCGAATATCAGAATATTTAGCTTACTTATCCTTATACTTGTAGTTACTTAGACCTAGTTATCAAACAAATACATAAGAAGACAAATTCAAACTAAGGGGAAAGTTAAACCTCTAGGTCCAAACTTTCTGCATATTCGTTGTTATTGATAAATTACTTTGATGTGTATTTAAGATAGAAATTTTATAAAGAGGTATCATTTAGGTAAAAAAAAAATATGCCTGAAGCAAATAAGAAATTTAGTTGCTTTTTAAAACATTGCTTTCAGCAGTATTAAAAATGATGTAATTAGTACAACACAGGGAAAGTTACTTGTCTTAAAGGTCAAATTGTGACTACAATAGTTGTTCTGTTTAAACCAAAGAGCAACCTTCAGTAGTTTTCATTCCCAAATTCCACGGTCTCCATTTTCTCCTCAGTTTTAACAGCAGGAGAGGGGTTTACTGTTCCTTCTGATGCTAGAAAACCTACTTCATATATCTACATCATGTTATTTAATAGCAGCACTCTGATGCCTCCCTGGGTGACCAGGCAGGTCCTGTTCTGATTGCTATGAGTTAATGAGATAGGACCCACTAGTTGGGGAATTACCCCACAGGGGTCTTGTCAGTGTAACATACCTCTTGGTTGATGATTCAGGAGTCTCTTTCTAGGGTTCATTTCCCTCAGGGATACAAGAAGGAGCATATATTTACATCAAAAGTGGAGAAAGTGCCCTGTACTCAGTTTATACTGTGTGGTTGCAGCTAATACACATTGAGTATCCTAAAGCTATTTTTGTTCGGAGCTCAAGTCCCCAGTTTGAAGGACCTCAAAAGCCCACCGATCAGTCAGTAATATGGTTTTCATGACAACCAGCTACTTTTTTTACTCAACTATTTGGGCACCTGTTAAAATAAGTAAATTCTTACGCAAATCATCCCCATCAGCCCATGACATCCAATGTTACTCTGTTAATCTATGTGCTACATTGAGTTTATTGCATACAGAGTGAGTCCATGTGCTGGACTGAGCTGGGAGTCTGATTTATCTGCATGGGACTATATGAACTCTCTGGTAGTATTACCTCAAAAACCCTTAAGATCGCTTGTTCCATTTTGTCACTGAAACTTGACTCGTCACAACAAGATTTCAAATGACAGCCCATATGCTGACAAGGCAAAAAAGTCATAGAGTGTTAGTAAACATAAAGAATCTTTATATAACCATAATGGAACCTGCTTTGGATCTCCAAACATGATTATTTTCTCAGTCCACCAAACCAGAAATATAATGTTTACTCAAAGGTCTTCTAAAGGGTCCATCCTTCAACTTTCTGATTTAAGTAATCCCATCACTGAGGAGAAATAAATTTTGTGGGTGTGGTTTGACATAATTTCTTAAAATTGTACTTTCAATTTATATTTTTTTTAGATCAGCAGGACTAATATTAATTTTACCCTTGATTGAAATATATAATTGATATTTTTAAGAGTTTTCAAAAAGAATTTGATCCATGTAAGTAATTCAAATTAGTCGTATTGGGGAAATCAGTCGCGGTAATGTTAGGTGTTTGTTCTCAGTAGCCTTGTGAAATTACCACGGCTACAATAGGACCTTTATGTACACCAGGGAGTGTGTAAAGTGCATTGTAGTTGGAAAGGAAAACATTGACATGGAAGCACCAAAGATATTAAGAGTCACAGCCTGAGCTATAGCAAAGGAACATGAGATCAAATAAGAGGAAATTAGGAACAATAACATTTGTTTTTCCACAGACATGAGGCTCTTCTTCATGCCTAGCTTTCTGGCAGATAGTAGTAGATGTTTGCACCACTTGTGAAAAGAGTTTCTTGACCACCACTAATTAGTGCATGTTTGGGCTATAGATAATCCTGGGTCATGCTTGTCTTCCTCACCATGCTCCTCTCCCCCTCTTCACTGAGTCAGGAAGGACAGATTGCAAGAACCTCTTGCTCTGGGACTACTAAAAAAAAAATAGCTCTGAGTACTTGCCACAGTTACCAGAAAGTACTATCTTTTAAGGCAAAGACTTTCTTAAAAAAAGCGTCAGAGATTTTCTTCTTGGCTCACAGCACTGGATATCAGAAGAGCTGTTTTATAATAAGGAGATGTGGTCACTTCTGGCAAGAAAGCGTCTGTGGCCTTGAATGCTCAGGTCCGTCATTTAAATCAGAAAGAGAAGGCATTTCAGCAGTAAACAAGAAGGTGTTCTGTACTCTATTATCCACCCTGCTCAACATCCACCAGCATCTTATGAATCAGCCGTTCCTTTCTGCCAATACAGTTGTGTTCTTAAGTGAACATTAGGGAAAAGGCAAATGTTTGCAAAGAGGCTTTCAAAATCCCTATCAGGCGTATATGTCGAGTAACAATGTCAGTACAGCAGTTCTGCACTGACAATAGGGATGAAAACTCTGTGAAATGCAACCTAAAGGAACAGTAATATTGGTGACATTGAGTGATGAGAGTGTTGGCATTGATGCTCATCATTGATTTTGGTCGGTCAGGGATACAGCATTTAGGAAGAGGGCTTGCAAATTCCCACTGCTTTAATGCATTCACTAAAACAAAGCAACTGAGACACAGCTAGTGCTCCGAGCAGATAGAAGACAATCTTTGGCTATGGTTGTTGAAAAGGATCAGTGTGGACAGTGAAGAGCACATCAGTAATCAGGATGACCTAATAATTTTGGCAAGCTTCCCAAGGTCTCCAGGAAAGGGATGTACTACTCTTCAGAGCTTCTCTACTCAGGATGCCAGATTTGCAAGCAATGTTTTTTGTTTTTATTCCCAAACTCCCTGCTTTCCCCTACCAGCACTACCAGTCTTTTTAGAAATACTTCCAAAATCCTGCAGGGCTGTTTTGCACCCAAACACAGCAATATAGAATCTTGTAGACAGCCTGCTAAGCAGTGATTCAGAGAGAAGACTTATGAAGGACACAGACCTTAAGACCCTCAAAAAGGTCACTGTTTCCAAGTGCTACAGATATTAAGACATCACTTGCTCTCTCTTTCTACCATTTGGGAACTCTTGAACCAATGTTGTTAAGGATTTTGGAACCAAAAGACAGACAGAGAGCTGTCTGCTTGCTTCTCACATGCAATTCATTGCTTAGGCCTGGATCTACAGATGCTATAGCAATCAAAGCATTTTGAGGACTTCCAGAAACTACAAGTCATCCTAGTCCTTAAGCAAAACTCAAACCTACACTTGTGCTTGATTTAATCTTCAGGTAAAATCAGAGTATTTTGACTCAATTATCAGACTTGGTGAACAAGTTTGTGTAACCAGCAGAGCTAAAATTTCTACCTAATATGAAAAACCAGGTTTTTTCACTTTAAACATTTTGACATTCAAACACGAACCTTTATTTTCTGTGTTAAGAAGTACAGATACATGGAGCTTTCCTCCATGGCGAGTTCTTTAAGTTCCATGAAGCTTTCCTGAGCAGAACCACATAAACTCAAATTTCACAGTCAAAAATAGGGCAGGCTGAACTTCATTACCGACTACTATATCTTTGACAACTCCTTAATTGTCACAGATGCAATCAGGTTAGAGAAAACAAGTTCACATATTTTGAACTGGAAAGTACATAAGAATTACTTACTAAAGAATTAAAAAGTATTAATTATACCACTGGATATAGACCTTCCAGGGCCTAAAGAATATGTGCTACTTGCACTTCTGTATACTCATTAATCACAGTCAGTTACTGTAATTTTAATGAATGTTTATCTTATTTTCCTTGTGTAATTCAATTACTTTTGGTTTTTTTAACTATCGTCAGGGATCTCTTTATCTCCGGCATCCTGCCAATCAGCCCCCTTTGGATGTGAACAATTCAATTCATTATCATTAAATTTCTACTTTTAATCCCAGTTCTGGGGGAACCATTGAAAAAACATCCAGGAACAGAAGTCCTCGCACAGCAGGGAGAATGAAATGTGTTCAGAACACCTGAGCAATTATGTGCAACAGTTCTTCAGAGTGGTACTCTAATGTCTTCCTAAACTTGTACCCACACTAACAATTAGATCATCTGTCATTTCTACTTTAGCATTAAATTAATTGCAAATTGACTTTAGGATTGAGAAAAAAAAATAAACTGCTGGAGTGAATCTAAGCCTTTTGTGTTTGTTTACATTTTAATTGGCACATTGCACCTGTCCAAATTATTTCCATGATGCAGATGACATTCCTACAATCCCCGATGATTATGACAGCCCCTCATAGTAAAGACTGGAAAAATCAACCTACCAGATTATCAGATTTTGTGAACAAGGTGTTTCTAAAAGTTGCAGATGTTTTGGGGAGACTAGAAGACCACCACGTTTCCTCAGAAAACTCAAACATGATGCACTTGAGAAATGTAAGAGCATGACCAATAATTCTTTGTTGACAGATAAAGGAAGAAAAGACAAGCTTAACACCACCAGCTCTGGTTCTGGATTCAGAATATCTGTGTTAATGTCTTTCTACACCCAGACTAGATCCATTGCTCTGCCTTGCTTATAGGGCCACATCAGTTCCGGGGTTGTCACTTGACAGCATCTTAGGGATCTCAGCACTGAGCAGCATGCCTGTGGTGCCAGAGTGCTTGTTCAGCCCAGAAGGAAGCAAGTGAGTGTCTATCACTCTGTGACACAGTACAAGCCTAGCAGAACAAGGAAGGGTATAGCTGGCTAAAAAGTCAGATTGACTTTTTTTCCCCAGGCTGATGCATGTTTTCCTTCAGCGAATTTTTTTTTCTCAAAATTTTCAACCTGATTTTTTTTTGCTTAAAATAAAGTCAAATTGTATTAAAAGTTTTATGGGACAAAAATTCTGGAATATCAGAAATTCTCTGCAGCACTGCAATACAAAATATTTGAGTATGACAACCACAGATCCTTGAATTGGAACTTCTATTTTAATTTTGGCTTTAGGCTTAGACATTTTTCCAGTTGTCCCTGGACAGCCTTCTAACTGTTAGCATGCTACCTGGTAAGCCCCACATTGCTGCAATACACCACCTGACAAATGGAGCAATAATTTTTTTAAATTGCTCTGTCTTTTAGTCTACATCTTCTTGTATAGAAAAGGGAGTATGTTTGGAAATAACGTGATCCCGTTGCCTGACAAAGACAACAAACACTTATCCATCTGGACTGGAAGGCTGTAAAGACTTATCC
This sequence comes from Coccyzus lansbergi, assembly GCA_033558105.1. NCBI lineage: Eukaryota > Metazoa > Chordata > Aves > Cuculiformes > Coccyzidae > Coccyzus > Coccyzus lansbergi. The sequence goes on from JAUMJK010000016.1 coordinate 765,642, forward strand.
ACCAAAATTTCCTTAACTTATGCTGATAACTCAGACACCAAATCTGTTGCTAGGCTGATAAATCTAAATGACAAATAACCAAGCAGGCAGCAAGTAAGACAGTCTGCTTTCTAAAACCTATTGGAGACACACAACTCTAGTAACAAGTTCTTGGTAGCTTGGTGTTCAGTCTTGGGAATCAGGATGCAGTTTACTGCAGAAGTTCTGGAGAATTCAACTTCTTGATGGTCAGTGTGTTCATAGACCTGTGGAGTTCACAAGTTCCTTTGTATTATAATTTTTATGGTTTTTCCAGTTCTCATTCAAATCTGGTAACACATCCACTTGACTAAGCAGTTGTTTTTCCTACTTCATTTGCAGTACACTCCTTTTCTAAATATACTTCTCTTAACTTTTCTTATTTCCTAATCTGTCTCAAGGAGTCCCAAACCAAACATTGCTACAACTCATTACTGTTTTACTTCAATCGGAGGTAGCTTATGTCAGTGGTATTTCATGCCAGCTATAGGTTATTTGGTCAAGAGTTGAGAGGATGAGAAAAAGGCACATGGCTTCCTCAACATTTACTGTTGGTGATTTTTAACAGCATTATTTTTTCCATTATTTTTTCCTCACAGTGTATTTTCCAAAGATATATATAGCTTAAAAAAGAAGAAATCATCTACACCCTGTCTGTGTGAGTTAAATTAGACAACTTAATGGGAAAAGAGGTTCAAATGCAGTAATTTGGCTTTTCCCTAGAAGCTGGAAGTAGAATTGGGAATAGTTACTGCTCACTTTGTCCTCTTTTACTGTCATTTTATGTGCTCCCAGATAATATTGGATAGGAGCTAGTGATGCTAATGGACAACTGAGCTGATCCAAATTAACTTCTATAATATTAGAGTCATCAAAAAAGTCAGTTGTAGCAAATAGTGACTTGATGTTGTCAGTAGATTTAGTGTATTAGTGAAAGATTCTGGAACATAATATTGTTCTCCTGATTCTGAGAAACACATTCAATATGGTCTTTTTGCTTCTGATATTGCAAGGCAAATTAGTTTAACTCCCACTGGAAATAATCAGAATTTTTGAGTGACTCTCCTGCTTTTGCTCCAGTGGAGAGTCCATGGAAAAAAATGGAAAATAAAAAAAGGAAAGTAAACTGACACATCTATAAAATTAACAAAGTTATGACCTCATTAAAAGACAGAGTTACAGTAGTCTGAATGTCCAAACTGCATATAAATTTTCTTGAAGTTTTTTCATTCTCTTCAAGTTTATCCTTAAGAATTTTAAGCCCAAGGGATTCAAAATGGGCTTTGTAAGTTGTCAAAAAACATTGATTACTGTAATAGTGTACTCCATGTTATGTTTTCAACAAAAGCATGCTATTTCTATGTATTTATGAGGGAAGGGATATTAAAAAGAAGGCAAGCTGTGGAAAAAAAGTGTTTGACATTCATGAACCTTTGCAAATACTTGTATCTTAGACCGTGTGCTCCTTAGGTTTTCCACATTTCTAAATATACAAGATTTTTTATGATGCTTTACAGAAACAGCTGATCGTGCAGTATTTGAAGACAGCAACTAGCCCAATACTGACTGCCAGATGTGTTGTAATCTTGGCTGGGATTGATGGGATTTTAGAACAGCTCTTGACCCCACTGAGATCAGGTCAGTGAAGGCCAGGTGAAAACAAAAGAGGAGCCCTGCATAAAGAGAGTTAAAACAGTCTATTTGTGAAGGTAATTGCACGAAACCAGGGCTAGGAAGTAGCTGAACAAAGTAAGGCCTGACTTAATATAGAACATGTGTGTATGAGGTGAGGTACAAGCAGGGGTACAAAATGCATTAAGATTGCTTGAAAATATTGACAAAGTAGTGGATAAAGGAGAAAAACCTAAAGCAGTGTGTAAGAATCTTCACAAATCTTTGGGAAAAGTCCTTTTGCTAAAGACAGTGTTGCAGCAAGAATCATCCCTGACAAGAAGAGAGGGCATGAATGGAAAGTTTCATGGTGGGAAAAGTGAAATGAAGGTGCCTTAGTGTCCTGCTTGAAGATCAGTACTGTTCATTTGTATTCTAATGATCTGGAAAAGGAGAAAATCATGATACTACAAAGTTATTTCTGGATTATCCTCACAATGTTCTCTGAACTTGAATATTTGGAACAAGGTAATCTGGAAAAGTGATCAGGAACAATGAACTAGAAAATTAATACCAGCCTTAATGAACAGCATTTAATATACATTACTGAAAACGGCAACTCCTCTTATGTTAATGCATTTGTAATTAATTTTATGAGGACAAGAAAAGATGCATTTTAGTTTGAGTAGATGAAGATCTTAGCTCAGAGTTCAGTAATGGCTAAGTCACTCAACAAAATGCATGCATGTGAATGGAATCAACAAATATCAAGAATTTACAGTGCTTTGCTATAGTCTGAAGAGATAACATTCAGCAGTAGCTGTATGCTTCTTATCATGCATGGAAGTAAAGATGTGGAAGAATTAGATGGTTAAAGAGCTTCATAAAATTTCTTCAGATGTAGTATGCTTGAAAGAGAATTCTAAAAAGGCCTTTGTGATCTTCAAGGCCTTAATTTGCGAGACAGTAATAGTAGTATTTAATCTGCAGGAGAAGTTGAATTGAAAGAAATGTACCCTAAATGAAAACGGACACAGAATGAAAACTCCAGTAAAGGTGAATCATTAAGAGTAACCAGGAAGGGACAACATGAAATGCCTTTGGCTGACATACAGAAAATAAGGTTATTTCTTAAAAAAAATAAATCTGTTACTGAAAAATTTTAGCTTTCATTAAAAAAATTCTAATCTGAGCAAGTATGAAATAAGTGAACACACTTAAACATTACACTTAATCTAATGGATACAGAGCCATCTACAACCAGCTATCAGAGGGGGAAATAGCATAGAAAAGAAGAGAAACTGAGTTGAATTAATATTTAAAGAAATAAAATTTCATAAAATTTAAGTCAGCTAAGAGAAAAAATGAATAAATGGAAACAAGTAGAATCAGATTTCTCTTTTAAATTAAAGATGTTAGGATGGAAGGATACAACTACAAATTTTTGATAAAATTGAGGATATAATTATGAAAAATAAAGTTATGTTCTCAGGTCCTAAAGAGTTAATGTGACTGTAAACCTTTGAATCCCTTCTACAAATAGAACCACAAGTAAGAAACTACTTTAGAGAGCAAACAGGACAAATATCTTATGACAACTTCTACCTTGTTTAAGCCTAGAGAAGGAAATCAGCAGTATCAGAAATTATCCAAAGTACAAGTTGAGTTTCTCAGATACATTGGTGGAGTGTAAAAAAGGAAATCAAAAGGCCCAATGGAAAGACGACACCGAAGGAAAAGAAAACTGTGGGCCTAGGAAATTTCCCAGGTTCTCTGACAAAAAAAAAAAAAAAAATACTGTGTCACAGCTTCACCTAGCTTGCTGTTTGGAGAAGTAGCAGCTAAACCATTTCTTTTTCAAAGAGATAGTGTGAATTTCCACATATTTGTAGAATTAAAAAGTCATAGAAAGGTTTGGGTCGAAAGCGACCTTAAAGATCGCTAGGGCTAGTGGAAGGTGATCAGACTACTCAAAGCCCCATACAACCTGGTCTTGAACATCTCCAGGGATGGGACATCCATGACTTCTCCGGTCTACCTGTTCCAGTGCCTCACTGCCCTCACAGTAAATAAATAAATAAATAAAATCCTAATATCTAATCTAAATCTACCTTCTTTCACTTTAAAACTTTTAGCTGTCATCCTGTAACTGCACTTCCTGATAAAGAGCTCCTCCACAACTTTCCTTCAGGCCTCGTTTAAATACTGGAAAGCTGCTATAAGGTCTCTCTGCAGCTTTCTCTTCTTCAGGCTAAATAAGCCCAACTCTCTCAGCCTGTCCTCATACGGGAGGGGCTCCTGCCATCTGATCATCTTTGTGGCCCTCCTCTAGTCTTGTTCTAATAGATTCCTGTCCTTCCTGTACTGAGGACTCCAGAATTGAATGCTGTACTCTGGATATGGTCTCACGACAGTGATTTAGAAGGGGAGAATCGCCTCTCTCAACTTCTAGTCATACTTCTTTGGATGCAACCCAGGATGTGGTTGGACTTCTGAACTGCAAGTGTGCATTTCATCTCATGTTGAGCTTCTTATCTACTAGCATCCTCAGAGCTACTCTCAATCCATTATGAAAATGGTGGAGGGGCTGGATAACATCTTACGAGGAGCGACTGAGAGAACTGGGGTTGTTTAGCTTGTTTAACCTGGAGAAGAGGAGGCTGAGGGGAGACCACATTGCTCTCTGCAACTACCTGAAGGGAGGTTGTGGAGAGGAGGGAGCTTGGCTCTTCTCCCAAGTGACAGGGGACAGGACAAGAGGGAATGGCCTCAAGCTCTGTCAGGGGAGGTTCAGGCTTGACATAAGGAAAAAAATCTTCACAGAAAGGGTGAACTGGGCACTGGAACAGGCTGCCCAGGGAGGTGATTGTCTCACCTTCCCTGAAGGTGTTTAAGGTGAGGGTGGATGGGGTACTGAGGGGCGTGGTTTAGAGATTGGTGGAAATGGTTGGACTCAATGATCCAGTGGGTCTCTTCCAACCTGGTGATTCTATGATTCTATTCTATGAAAACAGTGGATGTAAAGTATGTACAAGTAAAGATTGTTTCAAATTCAGGATGAAAATAATGAAGGTGAGGGAAAAAAAGAAGGAAAATAATTTCATATTAGTTGGCATATAAACTAAGGCTTGATGGTTAAAGTGCATGGGAGGCTATACAAGAATGACAGTAATGTTAAATACCAAAAAGAAACCTGGATTTTAATCACATTTTATACTGTAAAGAAGCATCATCATCTTCATTCAATTCACTTAGTACTGCAGCTCATTATTATAAATAAGTTATCAAAATATTATGAGGCTCATTGTGTCAGAGGCAGAATTATTCCCTGAAAACTAAAAGAATAATATAAAAAAGAAAGAAAAGAAAAAAGAAACAAGCACGAAAAGAAAAAGAGAACAGAAAAACTTACATTCCTGACTTCTACAGGAATTTCCTGCACTAGTGAATGGAGCTTCTTCCTATAGATTTAAGTTAACCAGAAAAACTAAGCAGGTATGGTTCCTTTTGTTTCTGCTGTTTTCTCCTGCCAGTGAGGCAGGTTTTTCACTGAGAAAAGAAAAAAAAAAAAAAAAAAAAACCAAACCAGAAAAAAGCCAAAACAAATAAAGAAAGAGTTAAAACAAATAGTATACAAAACATGATTTTGAAGACTGAGTAGGGCTGGATATCTGTTGGAGGAGCAGAATAGTTATTATTAAAATAAATATACTGCCAAATTTTTTTTTATAATTTATTTTAATAGACAAGTGAATATTCTGTACGTAAAGGTTTGCCACACTCTTCTTTGAAAGTTCTAGAAATATAAGCATAGCATCACTGAACTCACACTGTGCAATCTTCCATAGTCAATTGTTTCGGGATTCTCTTCTCAATGATATGTATCCCACAGCTCTTCTGAAAGACATTGAAAATTACAGTGCAAAACTTTAATCCAAGCCATAGACTAAAAGAGGATGAAAGTTGTCAGTGATGAAGAAATAGTAATTGGAGAAGAAACAAATTCAGTCTAAAAGAAATTAATGCTTAGTAGATTTTTTAAAATTAAATAATTACTCTATACTATTATTTTGTTGCAAATTTGCTGATCAGACTTCATGCCCTTCGCAAAAAGAAAAGATAAATGAATATTTTTCTTAATCCCCCCAAAATCTATATTGATTGTTTCTTTAAAAATATTTTTGTAAAGATTTTTAAATACACTTAGCTGAAACAAGGAAGGAAGACATAAAAAGAAAATTCCTCTTTCCATCCTGTGTAAAAAAAAAAAAACCAAAAAAACAAACAAACCAAAAAAAACCCCTTTTATAAGATATTTAATAAACAATATCCCAGTGACCTTCAACTACACTCCAAAACATTCTGTGCTGCTGGTTCTGGGAAGAGAACCTCCAACTTGCAATAATGGTTTGGCTTTCCATTTTCCACCTCTCTGACCCTACTGACTAGAACAGTAGCAATGATGGTGCTCATTAAAATAATCTTTACATACATATGAATATACCTCTTAAAGAAGTTTACTTTGTACAGAATGATAAACTGTCATTCTCATTAGTAGCAATGCAGATTATTCATTGCTCCACAGTGTGACAAAGTGTCCTTTAGTTTGACAGAAGTGTTGCATGCAAAAGAGGCAGACAGGGCAGTGATAATGAAGGTGGAAGAAGAACAGCTGCACAAAACTATGAATTCCCTCATGTCAGATACTAAACCCTCCTAAAACAAGTGTCTAACCCAAGTCTGAGTCTCATTACAGAATAAAAGTGCTTAAGTAATTGATAGAATCTGACCAATAATTATTTTAATAAAACACATATATATAGTAATGTTTCACATATTATTCTAGCCTGTTCTTTCTGTACCAGACAAACATTGGTATTATTTAATCTTAGAATGATAGAGTCACCAGGTAGGAAAAGACCCACCCGATCATCGAGTCCAACTGTTCCTATCAAACACTAAACCATGTCCCTCAGCGCATCGTCCACCCATCCCTTAAATAACCTCCAGGGAAAGCGACTCAACCACCTCTCTGGGCAGCCTGTTCCAGTGCCCAATGACCCCTTCTGTGAAAAAAATTTTCCTAATGTCCAGCTTGAACCTCCCCTGGCAGATCTTGAAGCGTTCCCTCTCTCCTGTCATCAGAAAGGGATATAATGTTGCAGATTAAGTCACCTGAAATAGACAGGCAACAAAGATCTCTAATCATAAAATTCCAAACTGTACTAATCTGGTTTTGTCTCCTTTTTGCATGTTTTTCATGTTTCCATTTTTATCAGGCTACATACTTTCATAAATTTTGGAGTATTTTTTCATCAGGTAGATGGCTTTACTCTTACACTTTTTCATCATGAGTGTACTGTTGATGTAAAAGTAAACAAAAGTATTTTTACCTCACCTTCTTTCTGGTTTTACTGATAATATTTGAGGAGCTTTTTTCAGTTTCCTTCTTTGTATGTACCATCAATGTATTTTTCAGCCCATTCTCATAGACAATTCAAGAACACATTAAATACATTTGAGCCCAACAGTAAGTTACTGTTTGTAACACTTAGAAATTTTTTACCAAAATAATTCTTCACATGAATCACTCATCTTCATATTTAAACCAGTCATATTGTGGGGATTTACACCTTTTCTCTGTAAGCATGGTGAATTTTAATTTAGAGGAACTTACTTATGGCAGCACAAAGCACTTCTGTTATGGGAAGATCTGACTGGTTTTTATTAGTCAGTACAGGCAGCAAAGTGCCTGCAGTGCAGACAGAGCACTAAATGACTCACTTTGTGATGCTGAGGAGTTTAGTTTAGAGCTGCTAATTTCCAGTATTCTTCTAAGGACTCCTTGCCACACTGTAAAACAAAAGCTCAAAGTCTGTGTTCCATGAATCTGGAAAAAAAAATAAAAAGAAAAGAAAAGGGGGAAAAAATGAAAGGAATTTTGATCTATATTTTCTCCACCTTTAATGATATTTTCCCTTTAATTTTTTATTTTTTGAGATTATAGATTGTTTTCCGAGTATCTCCAGAAATCAGTTAATATTTCGAAAAGGCCAGCAATCTGTTTTGTCAATTACTTAGGCATTTACCTTATTCCAAGTGCTCGTACATTTTAGCTTCTGTACAGTGTGTCTCTAACTCTCATTATTTCCCCACTGTGACCACAAGGAAGTAATTTGATAAAAACAACAATCTAACAATAAAATCTTATTGTTATCCTGCATTCCTAACTCATCACTACAAATTCTGTCTGTTTCTGGCTGATGCATAGTTGATAAGAGTTTAGTTAAATATTGAAGGTACTTATTGTCACAGCAGAGTTTTGAAAGACTTAACATTTTCCTTGCAATAAGAAATGAAAAGATTTAGCATTTTAATGTAAAAATGTTCATATGCACATATATACTTATGAGTTTATATGTATTATATGCAAATATAATTACATTTGTACTGTATATTTTAAATGGAGTTAAAAAGACTGCTTGTGACTCAGAAAGGTCTGAATGTTTTCATTTTAGATGTGAAATCGTTTTGCAATATTTATAAAATAATTTTTATTTTTTCCCAGGCTTTACCTAGGTCTACCAAATATTGTTACAAGCAACAGTAGTAAGACAACTGTTCAACAATGGCTGTAGCTATAGAGAGCCAAAGAGGCAGACGATTTATAGCAAAGCAGTAAGATATTACTTATTGTTGACTGACCTTTCCCTAATTGGGTATGCTTTACAAATAAACCATAGGGACAAGGGAGGTATAAAGGCCCATCTTCTGCATCCTTACAAAATGATTTTCTTTTTAAAGTGAAACAGCATTATTGATCAAAGCAAAGGGTAACATCGTACGTAAAGAAGAAACTGTTGGCAGTCACCTTTCTGTTACTCACTTACACACTTGCACACAGACCCTCACTTATTAAAAACAGGTCAGATCGGATTTCGGGTTCACCCTGCAAAATTAATGACAACCTCGCAATAAAGTAACAGCATGAATTTGAGCCTTGTAATACAACGTGATTACTAGCGTTTTTATTAGCTGAGTTTGAGCAGCAGGCAAGGCCGGCTGGTATTTGACACACAAACAGGGATGTTACCAGGTGTGCTGCTCTAAAGTGTCACATCAAAGTCACAGCCCTGCTGGCTTGGTTTACACCTGAGCCAATTAGCCTCAGAGATCAGAAGAGGCTGAAAAAGAATATGTCTTCTTATTTTTGTGCTGGAAAGAATCACTTGATCCCAAGTAAGATGATACAAGGAGAACAATAGTAGATGGGGTATGGCAGAGGAGGAAATGGTCATGACGTGGATGAATCGGCGCGAGGCTGTGATAAGAGGACTATCATCAAACGAAAAGCAAAGTGGAAAGCAAAAGTGCCATATGCCTGTCCCTCTCTCAGTGTGTTTGTCAGTCTTTTGTTGGCAACAAAGGGGCTAATTGAAATGAAACAATCTCCAGTCTGTTTGCTGGCACATCAAATATGCTCTAAGATCTGCTGCTTCTTGCTCCTCCTGAATTATTGAAGAAGCAGAGCTTCTAGAGTGAAAACAAAAAAAAAAAATTTGAGGAGATCTTCAAAATACACCACTTTTCTTGGGAGTGGATTTGGTTTTTTAAGTGCTCTCTTCTGGTTTCCACAGATTTTATTTAGAATAATGTAATAGCAGGCCTGTACAAAAGATGTAAGAATTTAAATGGCACTAGTTACCTGCAGTACCCCCATTCCAAGTGCCTGATACTTCCTATACTTTGAAATATATTTAGCTTGGCAAACTCCACCTTTTACTGCAGGGAAGCAGGTTTTCATGTCCAAATTTTTCCTGTTTGCTTTGTTTTAAATATGAAAACAATTTAAGAAAACAAAAACTATTTCAAAGCTGAAAATCAAAAAATATTATTTTTTTCAACCTGTTTATTTGGCAGTGACATTCTCGTAACATAAGCATAGAAAGCAAATGCTGCTGTATATTAAAAGATATTTTAAAAGATTCATCATTTATATAAAAACTGACCTGGTTAAAGTCGAAAAGCTGACATAATTGAAACAAGAGTTTCAAAATGCCATGTTTTAGTATTCATCAAGATATATTTTAAATTTCCCCAAATCAGTCAGAAATCAAAAGAAAAGTATACGAATTACCAGAATTCTTTTACACAGAGAAGAATTAGAAAATGGTTAGTTAACTGTAAGTTGTTCTTTGTAGGATATGAATTGCAGGTAAATTACTTTATTTCCTCAAGAGGCATGTACCTGAGTGGATTATCACATTTATTCCCAAAATGTCTTCTTTCTGGCACAGATTTTCAATAGTCAGTTACAGCTATTTTTGGGACCAGCTGAAGATGTGAAAATTCCAGATTGAGTGACTCTGTAAGGCAGGGCTGGATAAAAAGCAGAGCAACTTCTTCTTACCTTACAGTAAGAGGGGCAGACGAATGTCTCCTGTGAAGAGGCAGCATTTCTAGTTGGAAAGTTGCCTTGCAGCAGGAGATGACTTCTAAGAGCTGAGACCCAGAGCAGCCATGCCTGAAAGGGATACATGAGCCCCAGAGGTTGACAGTGTTTTCAATAGGCACTATCAACTTGCCCTCAGAAAAGATGGGCCACTGTGTGCACTTTAAAGTGTAGGGGCAAAAAGAGGCAACCTAGTACTAGCTAGGACAGAAGAACTGTGACATCTGGCTTATTCCCTAGGCAGTTTGTGCTTTCCAGGCAAATATTTGCTAGACTTCTCTCCAGGGAAGGTTTATGCTGTACATCAGGAAAAAAATTTGTACGGAGAGGGACATCGGGTACTGGAACAGGCTGCTCAGGGAGGTGGTTGAATCATTTTCCCTGGAGGGGTTTGAGGGATGGGTGGATTAGGCACAGAGGGACATGGTTTAGTGTTTGATAGGAATGGTTGGACGTGATGATCCAGTGGGTCTCTTCCAACCTGCTGATTCTATGATTCTTCCTCAAGTCACCTGAAGAGCAGCAGTAGCTCCTTAGGACTCTCTGAAAAGACTGATGCCTGAAGCCCACACCTGAGATTTGGATTCTCAAGATCTCTGACTGCCAAAATGTTGGATGCTATTTCCATAGACAGGGCACAGTGTGAGTGGATGCAATCATATCTCATGAGGGCCTAATATTCTGTACACTACATTATTTTGGCTAGGGATATGTGGAATTATGGGATATGTGATTGATAGGAATGGTTCGACTCAATGATCCAGTGGGTCTCTTCCAACCTGGTGATTCTATGATTCTATAAATAGAAAACTCCACAAAGTCAAACTCAAGCACCAGGAAAATTCTTGTCAGTATGGGAGAAACCTAAAGTGACACAGGACTTTCTTCTCAGTCCTTGTGGGTTGCTCCACTATAGACAAATATATGGAAATTCTGGTACCTCAGAGATTTAGTGACCCACTGCAACGTAAACTATGGGATGGGTGGTGGGGTGGTGGGGGTGGTATTTTTTGCATAGGAGCTGTTCCCTTAGCTTTGACACAGGCAAATAGGCTCATCTTAATAGGCCTGGAGCCTTCTAAAGAGGAGCTCTAGTTCTTCCAGTATTATTTCCTTCCTTTAGAATCTCTGTCAGAAGCATGGAAATACTCTCAACTGATATTGTTATGCAAAGCTAAATCTAAGGCACATTCTCTGTGTGCCCAAATTACTGCCATTTCACAACATTGTCTAAGAAATCTGATTTCACATTCATTTAATTAATTGCAGCCAACAGACATCAGTTTAACCAGGTTGCTAATCAATTCTTCTAGTACATAGGACAGATCATATACAGGAATGAAATAATTTTGTGGGTTTTTTAATGCTTGTAGTCTGAAAAGAGACTTATGTATTTGCATATTCTTGCATAGGAGTCTTTGAAAATAATTTATTATGATCATCATTCGACGGGCCTGAAAATCCCGTGTAAAATTACTGGGATAATTTTTCTTCACAATTTTTAAAAATATATTACTTTCTAAAAGTATAGAATTTGGAAAACTTTGATTATTTCACTTCTCTCCTAACAAAATTCTTACTATCACACATGTTTGTCTCTCCTCTAGCAATTTTTCATTCATTGAGCAGAGTCCCCCAAATATGACAGAGGAATAGTTTTGTTGGAGAAAAAAATCTCCTACAAGCCCTGTCAAAATGGACATTGGTAGACAGTGTTTACTGTCTCCACTGAAGGAAATGTTCATGTGGACAGAATCTACACAAGAAGGAACTCAGTAAAAGCTCCCACTGTGGGAAAACTTCAATGACATTTTCCACCAGAGACTGCACCAGCTCCCCAGGCAGCCTTTTCCAGTGCTTGAGAACACTTTCTGTGAAGAAATTTTTCCTAATGTCCCATCTAAACTTCCCCTCTTGCAGCTTGAGGCCATTTCCTCTTGTCCTATCACCTATCACTTGAGAGAAGAGACTGACACCTACCTCTCTGCAACCTCCTTTCAGGTAGTTGTAGAGAGCAATGAGGTCTCTCAGCCTCCTCTTCTCCAGGCTGAACAACCCCAGCTCTCTCAGCCATTCCTCATAAGGCCTGTTCTCCAGCCCCTTCAACAGTTCCTTGCTCTTCTCTCCTATTTTTTTCAAGATCATCCTGGTAATATATTTTCTAAACATGTAATTCTCCTTTCTGCAAAACAGTGTTAAAGATCAGTATTTCCAGAGTCATTATCTTTATGTAAAACTGACTTGTTGCTAATTACTGAAAGTTCTGATGTTTTAAATCACTTCACTTTTGTCACTTCATTGATAAAGTCATGTAGCTGTGTAACATGTGCATCAACATTTGCTATAGCTGTTTTTTAATTAAAGACAAAATACAATATATGTTGTACTTCAGCTCACGAAGTTTCTATCAATATAGTTTAAATGAAGAGAGAGTGTAAACAGCAAGATCAAGTAGGTTGGAGTCAGAACCCTCCCAACAAATCAATTAATGCTCCTCTACTCCCCTTAATGATTTTAAATTAGATTAACAGAATGCTGACCCTCCTTTAATAAACTCTAGTTTCACCCTGTGGTATGCATCTAGATACTAATATCAAAGAAACAAGCTTGACAAAGGGAGGATAAAACTTACCAGTAGGCTTTGGTTCCCTGCTATTAGGATAATTGCTCAAGCTATAGAGATGTTAAATTATGTTAACTATGCACACTTTCTTTTTTTTTTTTTTTTTGACTGGCTGTGTACTAAAAGAACTCACTGGCAGAAACTTTTGTGTGTTCTCCATTTTAAAGGACTCAGAGTTGGAACTAAATAACTAAGAATATGTTTTCAATATGAAGCAGAAGGAAAAAACACTATAGACAACCAGTTCTCTATTGTAACTACTTCTAAACTGTCATATTTCAAATGACACCAAAAAAACCTCAGAAGCTGGAATTACATAAAAAAGGCCCAACAAACGGTTCAATATAAGCAGCTGAACCACATATATACGCAACTACAACCTTTATATAGTATGCGTGACAAAAAGTGTAATGGATTTGATTTCAGAAAACAATGTGCTGAGATTTGAAAAAGAGACAAATAGTGAAGTGCCAAGTCCAAGAATTCAAGAATTGCCACATTGCTAACAGCATTTTATCATCTCCACAACCACGCAAATAAAACAGTAATTCCTTTACCTACTGTGTCATTACATATTGCAAAACCTTTTCCCTAGAAACACTCTTTCAGCACAAAGTAGGACTTTGTTCACTGCATTGAACTTGAGGTCATGCCGCACCAGGAGTCACTGCCACTATCTTTCAATGGAGGTTTTCTCCTCAGTAGAAACATTTTCTCTAGTATTGACTCATTTAATGATGGTCAGAAAATTGTGGTGAAAAAGCCATCCTCTCCTCACTTATCTGCAGAGGAGAATAGGGAGAATGTAAAAATTCTAGCCACAAGCTTCTTGGTATATTTTTAAAAAAAAATCTGGTTAAAGTGTTATGTGATATTTTTCATTGGTAACTTTGAATAAAAGGTGATTATCATATACGCAGTCCAGATTTGTGTACACAGAAAGCTTAATTTTCTTTTCAGTATTTTTTTCCCTTGGTTGGAGGTCTATTTTATATGGACAAATGAACATTTCAAAAGAAAAATCAAAAGTGGAAAAAAGGTATTGGTGAAATGTATTTTTGCATATTCAGCTTAAATTAAGTTGACAGCTTTTTTACATCATTGAAAAGATAGTTCAAAATGGTGGCTTTGAACAGATATTCCAACAGTCAATAGATATGTTTGCCCCTCAGAAATTTAACCACTTCTTAAGTGAGCTCAAACACTGCTTGAAGAATCAGTCCCTTCTCCCTGAGCCAGAGTAGTTGGAGACCTCAGGCTGTGTCCATCACTGACTGCTTAAAGATAGGACTCTGTCTCCTCTTGCCACCTCAGGGAGTACATCATATTGCAGCCTCTCTGATGTAGTGTACTACCCTCCTCTCATTTTTCGTTGCTAACCTCAACCTGAGTTTTTCTCCTCCCTGAAACTGCATACTTTCTCCCACAACAGAAGTTTCTTTCCATGACCACAGCATCACCTTTTCTTTGGAAAACTCCCCTTTTCTGTTGTTTTCATCCAGATTTATTTTTCACTTTGGTAGCATTTTCAGCCACATACAGATCCCTTCAGAGGAGCGTTGACTGTTTCCTGCTGGGTGCTGCTGTCAGTTCTCCAGTGAGTTCTTTGCCTGTACCTTCTATATTGTTCTTTGGAGCAAAAGGCAATCTTCACTAACTAAGTTTGAGGACTTTGAGGGAAGTTTAATAGCTGAGTGTGACATGCTGGGTTGTTGTATTCCTTATTTGGCTCCCTTCCACTCTGTTCAGTGGTTAGAGGAACATGCTGTCCATTTCTAAATAACCACATAATATAAGACTACTGCCTTATACTGCCTGTGGCATATCTGTATTGGCATACTTTGACTAGAAGTCTATTAGATCCTTGTACCATTAATTATGACCCACTAAGTTAGACTGACAATGATAGTCGATGTTCATAAAAAGTGTACGATGAGAATTATTCAAGTGGAATGTGTCAGATAGCATCTCCATAAACATCCAACATTCCTTCCTTAAACGATCTATGAAAGACAGTATGATGAAATGTTAATAGTTTGTACATTTTAAATAACCATACACAGGCTTATTTACATCAGACTCTGAAACTAACAATGGAAAGATTTTTTTTTTTTTCAAATTATTTCTAACAGTTGAAGTATGTTTGGGGAAAAAAAATTGAAAAAAGCAAGAAACCATTTATTTCTAGAGTCAAACCAAGCACTACACAAGAGGAAGGCAAAACCATTAAGGAGAGGTATCTTACCCAGCTCTCTATCACTCATAACCAAGAGTAACATAATCTTCATTTGTAAAATGGCATCAGTCTACAACAGTAACTGTTTAGGATCTCTCAGAAGGCAAATGGCATACACACAGGTGTACTAGTGAAAAAAAATAAAGCCTTTCCAGTACATATTCTTATACAATATTCTAGCTATATTTTAATAATTTTTGGAAAGCCAATCCTACACAAAAGATTTAGCTAAACCATTTCCTTAGCTACAAAGACCAAAAGTGAAGGTGAAGCCTAACATTGTTCCTGATGACCTTGAATCCTGGTCTTCCTTTTAGGGTTTTATATGTTACAGAGTGAAATGTGGTTAACACAGTCACTAATGCACTTGACTTCCTTATTCCCCTCTGGAACATATTTTACTTCAGCAGATGTTTTCAAAATAATTAAATGGTGGTAGGCATGCATTATTGACAATGTCTGATGCCACACTAATGCACTCCACATTTAAACATTTGTCACCAGCAGGGCTGTGTGCTCAGGAATGTTGTGCTCTTTTATAAATAACTTCTGTAAAGTATCTAGATTGTAAATGTGAAAAAATATGGAAATTCTGATATCTGCTAAATATTAATAAACCATGAATAAAATTGTCCCAGCCTCAGTTCTGTAGCTATGGTAACTGAAGTTTGGCTGTTAACATACATAGAATCATAGAATCATAGAATAACCAGGTTGGAAGAGACCCACCGGATCACTGAGTCCAACCATTCCTATCAAACACTAAACCATGTCCCTCACCACCTCATCCACCCTCACCTTAAACACCTCCAGGGAAGGTGAGTCAATCACCTCCCTGGGCAGCCTATTCCAATGCTCAATGACCCTCTGTGTGAAAAACTTCCTCCTAATCTCTAGCCTAAATCTCCCCTGGTGGAGCTTGAGGTCATTCCCTCTTGTCCTGACCCCTGTCATTTGGGAGAAGAGACCAGCTCCCTTCTCTCCACAACCTCCTTTCAGGTAGTTATAGAGAGTAATGTGGTCTCCCCTCAGCCTCCTCTTCTCCAGGATAAACACCCCCAGCTCTCTCAGTCACTCCTCATAAGGCCTGTTCTCCAACCCCTTCACCAGTTTCCTTGCTCTTCTCTGGACTTGCTCCAGAGCCTCAACATCCTTCTTGTGGTCCCTCTTGGTCCCAGAACTGAACACAGGATTCAAGGAGCGGCCTCACCAGTGTTGAGTACACAGGGAGAATAACCTCCCTGGACCTGTTGGTCACACCATTTCTGATACAAGCCAAGATGCCATTGGCCTTCTTGGCCACCTGGGCACACTGCTGGCTCATGGTCAGTCGTCTGTCAACCAACACCCCCAGGTTCCTCTCCTCCAGGCAGATTTCCAGCTAGGTCTTTCCTACTCTGTAGCACTGCTTGTGGTTGTTGTGCCCCAAGTGCAGGACCTGGCATTTGGCCATGTTAAACCTCATGCCATTGGACTCAGCCCAGTGGTCCAGCCTGTTCAGATCCCTTTGCAGAGCCTCCCTACCCTCCAGCAGATGGACACTTCCGCCCAGCTTAGTGTCATCCAGAAACTTGTTGAGGGACCACTTGATGCCTTCATCCAGGTCATTGATAAAGACATTGAACAGGGCTGGACCCAGCACTGTAACTGGCCTCCAGCTGGATTTAACACCATTTACCACCACTCTCTGGGCCCAGTCATCCAACCAATTTTCCACCCAGGAGAGTGTGCACCGTCCAGTCTAGAGGCTCATAGTTTCCGTAGCAGAATGCTGTGAGAAACTGTGTCAAAGGCTTTGCTGAAATCCAGGAAGATACATCCACAGCCTTTCCCTCGTCCAGCAGCCGAGTCACTTTGTCATAGAAGGTGATCAGGTTAGTTTGGCAAGACCTGCCTTTGGTAAACCTGTGTTGACTGGGCCTGATCAACCAGTTCTCTTGCATGTGCTTCATGATAGCACTTAAGATCACCTGTTCCATGACTTTCCCTGGCACTGAGGTCAGACTGACAGGCCTCTAGTTCCCCGGATCCCCCCTGTGACCCTTCTTGTAGATGGGCACAACATCAGCCTCCAGTCCAGTGGAACTTCCCCAGTCTTCCAGGACTGCTGGAAGATGATGGAAAGTGGTTTGGCCAGCACATCTGCCAGCTCCTTCAATACTCTAGGGTGAATCTTGTCCAGCCCCATAGACTTGTGCATGTCTAGTCGAGCTTGCAAGGCTCTGACCACCTTCTCTTGGATCGTGGGTAGCCTCATTTTTCTTTACAATTGAAGACTGTGGCAAAGAAGGTATTAAGTACCTCGGCCTTTTCCTCATCCCCTGTCACTGTTGTTCCTTCTGTGTCCAATAGGGACTGTGTGGTCTCCCTAGTTGCTCTCCCATTGCTCTTTAGAGCGGAAGGTAATACATCTCAAATATTCTTTCTTGATCCACTATGAATGAACATATTTAGCCCCTGAATTCTGAAAGAACAATTATATTTTTGCAGAAAAATTATGCCATGGCTGTTAAAATTTTCCAAAAAAGTGCTGGTATAAACCAGCATTCGATCTCGTCCACATACCTGTACACTGTGAAGAGGTTTTCTTTTTTCCTTTTTACTTACACTTAAAGGAAAAAAAGGAAGGGAAAATTAAAATTATCCAGCCTTTGCAGTTACATTATTATTTTCTCCTAAAGTTCATAAAATTTCACTACTGTACTGTAATAAAATTGTATTATGTGTCCAAGCTAAAATAAAGCAAAGTTAGATTTTTTCTTGTATTAGGATTTAATGATATTATTATAATTAAGCTTCTCATTAATTTTTTCATACTTTATATTGAGTTACTGTCCCCTGCAGATTTGAAATGAAATGATCATATAATTACAGCAGTCCATTTTTAAATGAGGATATTTAGAATATAGGTTTGCACCTAGGGTTTTCTGAAATTATAAATCATGAGTTGAATTACAAGATTTCTCATTTCTGTTGAACTTCATAGATAGAAAGGAGTGCAGAAAGAATGTTATACATAAAAATCATGGATAAAACTGTCTGATGCCCACACAGAGGCACAGTGAGGGTGAATATATATTTGTAGATGTGTACATGAACATTAAACATAGCTAGTACTGATACTTGTTGCATTTAATATTGGAAAAGCTATTCTCGAAATTATCATCTTCCATACCTACCGTGTTTCTAAATGAAACTCTGAGACTGAAACTATAGCATAGTTAGGATCTTTTACTTTTTCTAATGGTCTTTTCAGTGTTGTGATTCTGCTGAGGTAAATATCTGAGAATAGAACACTGTTCTATTTATATATTATTATAATATTTGTCTATAATTACTATGATGACAAAGTACATTATTAGGTGACAAAGTAAATAAACTCATTCAGAAAAGTTCTCCATCACTTGGAAAAATGACTGTTAATATGGGTTTCCTAATCACTTCCATCTCGTGGAAATGATGCTTACTACATAGCTGGAAGGGAGGTGCCTCAATAAAAATCCTAAGCAATGCTGGTAGTGTTACTGGTGACTCAGTGGGTGTCTGTCTTCTCTCTTGAGACCCAAATTGTGATTTTACACAAGACGATGAAGCAGGGTCTCTGATCCCTCCATAGATGCTGGGAACACCCCAGCACTTCCCAGTGAATCCCAGTGCATCCCAGTTCAGTGGGAAGGGGATTTGAGCTGCCGTAGGGGCATCTCCCAGGGATACTGGGGGCCTCGGGAGTTGGGGGGAGGGGGTGGCTGGGAATCCACAATCTCCCCATCACCCCATCTCCCCCATCACCCCCACCTCCTCCCATCACCCCCATCTCCCCATAGATTGGACTCCGTGGTCCGGTGGGTCTCATCCAGCCTGGTGATTCTGTGGTTCTCTGGTTCTGGGTGTGGAGCACCTGGGCTCTCTTGGGGACTCCTCCCTCCCCAGGTGTTGCTGCTTTGCCCTCTCCAAGGGATCCCTTTTTCTTCCCAGGGGGGACCAACAGCCTCTAGCTGTGCCTGACTGGGTTGCAGGTGAGGGATGCATCTCCTGGCATCACTACTGCCCTGGCATCACTGGTGAGTCCCCATGGCACATCCTGCATCCCACCTGAGCGTGGTGGGGGGGGGGGGGGAGAAAGGCTGGGGGGCCTGGTGGCCCCCCAGCAAGGTAGGCAGGTAGGGATGATTGGGAGGTTTGGTGGTTGCTCCAGTCTCACCTCTCAGCAGGGCTGACCCCTCTGTGTGCCCTCGGGCTGTGAGGAGTTATCATTCTGGGGTGGGTGAGGGTCAGTGGTGGGACAGAAGCCCTTTGGAATTGTGGCTCCTTGCTTGGTGAACTGGGGGTCCCTGTTGTGTGCCTACTGAGGGATATGGGTTAGTGAATGACAGGAAGGGTTGGACTCGATGATCCAGTGGGTCTCTTCCAACCTGCTGATTCTATGATTCTATGATAAACCATATATTTCACCTCAGATGACAGTAATAGCAAGAAAAAAAAATCAAAATAAAAATCTCCCTGAAAAACTGTGCAAAATGAAAGGTAAATATCTATTCTTGAGACTAAAACAATGCTTTTGTATGAGATTCCTTAAGTAAAAAGTCAATGTTGGAAGAAATTGTTCTAAGCATTATCATAATAACAATTGAGTAGATTAATGTTCCCTAATAAAAAAGTAGCCTATTAAATTCACACAGTTCTGATTAGGCTTCAGTCATTACCTAGTTCATATAAAACCTATGGCAAAATGAAAATTAGGATCAGCTGGCTGATACAGGAAAGATATTTAAAGTGACATGAGTACAAGTCACAACTTTCTTTTCCAGTCGTCTCTGAAAACATTAGCAGTGTTCCCACATGAAGAAAATTCAAAGAAGGTTCTTTCCCTAAGAGACAGACTAAGTTAGCTCAAGTTCATTGCTGAAATAAAAAAATGGTGAAAACAATGAGGAAGCAAGGAATATGCAGGAGCAACTTAAAACAGCCATGAAGGAATTAGGATCAACCACCACTGCACTCAACTGGGGTTGTTTAGCCTGGAGAAGAAGAGGCTGAGAGGAGACCTCATTACTCTCTACAAGTACCTGAAAGGTGGTTGTGGAAAGGAGGGAGCTGACCTCTTCTCCCAAGTGACATGGGACAGGACGAGAGGGAATGGCCTCAAGCTCCGCCAGGGTAGATTTAGGCTGGAGATTAGGAGGAGGTTTTTCACGCAGAGGGTCATTGGGCATTGGAACAGGCTTCCCAGGGAGGTGGTTGAGTCACCTTCCCTGGAGGTGTTTAAAACGCGAGTGGATGAGGTATTGAGGGACTTGGTTTAGTGTTAGACAGGAATGGTTGGACTAGAAGATCTGATGGGTCCCTTCCAACCTGGTTGTTCTGTGATTCTTGGAAAAGAAGTGAAAGTAAAAACTTTACTACATACAAAGAAGGAAACCCTTCTAACAAAACAAGACTAACTCTCAGCAGCTTAGTTAAAACTGGTATATGAAGCTTTAGCTACAGTGTGCTCTTCTGTGCCTGCTACATTCAGAAAAATGTAACATCATTTTCAGTCAAATTACAAAGTATATGATGTGTATATTGCCAGCAAAAGTGTGATAGAACACAATTTAGACCAGGCAGGAAATAAACAGTGGTTTTCACTTTGTGGTAATACCTTTTCTCCAGGGGAAAAAAAATGTTCCTTCCTAAACTTGAAAAGTCAAAAAGACTTTGCCAAAAAAAAAAGGAAAAAAGGCATTTAAATCCTTTTGGGACTTCACATGGCATCAAGAAAGACAGATGGAAATCAGAAAAATGTCTGTCTGAGTCTCTCTGAAAAATCTAGAAGACCTAAGGATCATAAAAAAAATCATATACTACCACAGACATTACTTGTTCAGTGAATGTATGTTTAACAAAGATGTCAGCTTGTGAACAGAGACTGAAGACAGTGTGGAAAATAGAGATTAAAGCAATTTGATTTGCTACAAATTCTTAGGGACCACTGGTCAATGCTCCATAAAGACCATCTTCACTGATAGATGGGCATTTCCATCAATACTCAAATCTTGCTAAAAATGTTCATTTTAAAAAAAATCTTCCATATTTCAATCATGTCCTGAGTAAGCATTCTGGTATCAAACTTCATACAAAATCTTGCCAGGCACAGTCCATATCAGTCCATGAGATTATGTACATCCTCTCAGAGTTGCCCAGAAGGTGCATTTTGAAAATAGTGACTATCCCTTACAGCCTTGCTTCCTCCACTCCATTTCAGATGGTAATGCATCTGTGGAGAAGGAAAATCTGTGGTAGAAACATGCATAATCACAGAATCATAGAATTAACAACCAGGTTGGAAGAGACCCATGGGGTCATCAAGTCCAACAATTCCTATAGCATTGTGTTGTGATTGTGACTCACATCTTCTTGGTGAGAAAATATAAGAATATTTGTGTTTTTCTTTCATTTCAATGGTTGATAGGGCCACAGAGTCAAAGACATGCGATGCAACCTGTTAGCATATGACAACAAACTCAAATACATGTCAAGTTCTACAGCTTAAAAAACTTAGAAAAGTTTGGAAATACAGTCAACCTGAGAAAGGAAATAAAAAAAAGTGTAAAGTCTTTTCCAACTGTCCCTTTTATATCAAAAAGTCCTTTCTTCAGACACAAGACTTCAGGTCAATTTTCTGTGTCAAGCTATCCTTCTTACTGGGAAGAAAAGGTTATTTCTGTCATTCAGTTCTAAATGTGACAAAATACACAAAGTCCCAAAAGAGAAAAAGAAGAGTAGAGATGGGGGAATACGTGTTTTTGTTGACATTCTCGGCATAAAGGATAGCTGGGCAGTCAAAGACAGATGCCTTACACCAAGCACTTCAGTGATATAGCTGATGTGCTGTGCCCTGGCTCACTTCACTTGGCTGGTTTATTGTTTATTCAGGCTCAGGAAGAACAGATTTAGGCAGTGTCGGTGAGCTGGTGCACTTTGACACAGCCAGTCTCTAGATTAGGTGACAAGATAATAATCAGATGGAGAAGCCAACTGAAAATATTACATGGGAAAAAAGGGTACACATGAGGGGATTTTAATGTTATTTTCAGGCTAATTCAGAGATGATGGTGATGTTTTGACAACACATTGAGTCTCATAAAAAAAAGGCATTATCATAATGAAACAGAAATCAACCAAGTTTTCTCTTTTGCTACAAATTCTTCTATTTTTACCTTCTTCTGAATACACTTAAAAAACAGTAAAACCCAAAATAAGCAAACAGAAAGAGATAAAAACATATTGCCCATTAATCTTACCATAACAAGCTATTTACATTTTCTGGTCCCATACTCCTGGTTTTATGAGAAACAATCTCAATACAGCAATAATGTTATACACATAATAGGCCTCCTGAATTTTTTTTTTTTTGTTGGCTATTTTTATTCTTTTTTCCCTCCTTGAACATTCCAATCTTTGTCTTTTGTTCATGCCTTTCTTATGGTTTTATTTACAACTGAGGTAGGACTTCTAAGAACCTGCCATTATTAACAGAGGATAGAAGGAAGGATGTCACGTGTGTCAGATACTTCATTTTTTCAATAGGCAAATGAAGATGAATTGATTAACCTGAACAAAATTGTTGGTGTTGCAATTCCAGCTGTATGGAAGATTAGCAAAAAGGCAATACTGAGGTGAAGACTGAAGGTTTTAAATCCTATATAACAATGTGTAACGCCGTCTGTTCCACTACAGCTATGCAGGAATGGCTTCCAAGGAGAGAAACTTTTTTTTCCTGAGGCCATATACAGTTTGTGATTTTATTTACTTCTTCTCTGAGTCAAAAGTTAAGGATGCAATTATTTGCATATTATAATATATCTTACCCTCTTTTTTTTAAAAAAAAAACCTCTCAACATTTATTTTAGGCTCTAATTGCAATATTGCTTTAAAATAGTCGTAACTCCACTTTTTTACAAAGAGCAGGAGGTCTTCCTATAAAGGAAAATGGTTTTCACAAGAAAAAAGCTAGAAAACAGGTCAGTCAATGAAAATTCTTTCTATGTTTGCTCTCAAATTCTTTGCTCTCATATCTTAATCACATCCACCATAACACATAGTTTTTCTCTTACTGATTTGTAAAGCAGGCTTATAGTTAATTTATAAGCACTTCTAATTAGTAGAGACAAGTCAGTACTGACAACCCCATATGATGAGGAAGCTCCCCTTTAAAAACTCCAAGTTCATCAGGAAACTACTGTTCTGGTATAAGCTAATTAGAAATCACAGCCCATTTGAAAGTTAGGGATAGAAATGAAAGAGTGACAAATGATTAAAAAAAAAAAAGTGAAGTAACTAGTTGTCTGGTTTTTAGCTTGGGCTTAGAGCAGTCCAGCTATTTCTGTTGCCAGCTGCACCTCATGGCTGGGCTGGACCTATCCTGAATGCTGAATTCGTTTAAACAACAAAGAGGGCTGGAGGCTAAGAGTACACCCACCTGCTAAAACCAGTGTGACTGTTGATGTGTTACAGACTTGGAGACTAAATCTGCTTCACGTAATCCCTTCACCTCTGTCTGTACAGATTGCATCACTATGTACAAGCCACTGACACCAACTGCAGGTGACATTCACTAGTGAGGGAAGTCAAAGCCAAGTGTTAAAGAGTGGTTCATCTTGAAGACCTCCCAAAATTCACACTGAGGCTAAAACGCTTATCCCGTGTTACACAACTGAATGAAGTTAGAAATGGTGCAAGGGGAGGTCAAGATGGTGTTTGAAAGGCAAAATAAAATTACCACTGTGGATATGAACAGTATGGAAAGGAAGCAAGGGGCAACAATAGTGATGCCAGATCCTGAGATAACTAATAATCAACAATGTTGCGCCACCCCATCCAGTTTGCAGAGGTTAAGACTCACAGTATCCTAAATTCTAAGGGTAGTTAATATGAGGTTTAAATATGTATATTTATAACACACTACTCTTCACTTTGCCTTTCCGTATTTGTTTGAGGCTTTTTCATGCCTTCACATGGCACATTCAGGTGTATGTTCTTTCTTCCATAAAAAAAATTTATAATGTTTACATCTTCATGAATGTATGCTGAGATTCTGACACTATGAAAAGGTTCTAGGAGATGGGAATTTTACCAAGCACTTGCAAAAATCTTGCAAGAATGAACAACTCTTACACACTAACCACAACTTTAATTTTTGCCTTACTTGTTACTATTTCCTATTCCTTAGACATTTTTAATGTTTTAGTGGTGTCTTATGTTCCCAGTTTCACCAGCAGGAGGGCAATATTTGTGTTTTAACTGCCCCATCTAATCCAAGAATAATACTATATCTAGGATTGTTCGCATACATCCAAAATGTTGCCCAATTTGGACACCTACACATGCATGTTCGAAGACAGAAGGAGAAAGAAAATGTAGTAAAAGAAAGGAAGGCAAAATTGTGAGAATCATACAAAGAAACAAAAACACGTGGGGGATAAAATAAAATAAAAATAAAACACAATCCGAAGCAAACCAAAACCAGACAGATGGTCAAGAGTGAGAGAACATTTATTTTTGCATCCATATAATGATGTGATTAATGCTTGTCACCCATACAAGTTTGGAAGCATGCCCCACACTTCATAAACAGTGTGCTAGTTAGTTTATGGAGTGTCTGTGTGCAAATACAGACTTACGTAATTCCTTCTTACAAATACTCAGTATCCATGTTAATTATTTTCAGCAATGTCACACTGTTTTCTGCATCATCAAAATTCTTCATCACAACCATGACATCTAAACTTCAAATCTCAGGTCACAACATCATTCAAATAACTGGGAGAACATGAGCAGCAGAAAAAGATAACTATTTGCAACACATGATTTCTTTTCCTGAAATCATGTTGAAAGGATGACAGAAAACTATCAACAAATAATAGAACTTTGTTACGACTGCACAAAATACTTGGTTGATCTTCGATAATCTTAAGGCTTGGAACGGTCTGTAATGCTAATTTTCTAAATTTAATGTTTTTTTTCCTTTATTCCCTTCACTTTTCTTTGAAATTTAGTTCTATCTTCATATGATGTCCATATCTGATGTGGTGTTTTTGAAGAAAGTTAAAGGGAGGTACTGGAAAAAAATTCTTAGCTACTTCACTCAAGGAAAGTTAAATACTTTTCACATTCACCTGACCTTTCTCTGGTTCCTGTAGAAATAAGGATGCTAATGACACTATATAACAAAAAGTTTAGATTTACTCTTCAGGGTAGCACTATCTCTCAAGTTAGCATAAGACTGCAATAAAGAGTTGTTTTCAAAATATCTATATTTCTGATGTAGATTAATACTTTTTACACTGAATCTAACCATACCAAAGTTCTTTAGAGACAGGCTCAGAGTAAATAAACAAGATCTCTGGGAAGTCTTTTCTTTGATTTCAATATCTAGCAGCTTTAATGATTTGCTGGTGCTTTGGGAATTCACGTAAGGCTATGATGAGATTCCCTTTCCCATCAACGTTACAAGACAAGCCATCTGACTTCCCACAATGTGGATCTACCACTCTCACAAAATAGTTTCGGAGGCTTGACTGCTATATGAAACACCATTGGAACAAACCCAAATGCACAGAGGATAAATGTTAGTTCCACCTGAGTATATATAGCATTGACTTTGGCAATTTGCTGCATTGAAATATCCAGTATGAATGGAAATAGGTCAATAATATGCTTATAAAGATTGTATTCCATGGTTCATATTTATTAAAGAAAGAAATAATAAGAAAAAAATACACCCATATGTAAAATGCACAAAAAATAGGAAATTTAAAACTACACAGCCTTACAACAGTGTAATATCTTGCTATGTACTGTTACATCTCCACCAGAAGTCCTTTTTGTGCTGGTGCAGTTGTTATTCTTATGTTAGGGAACTGGTAGACACAGAGGACCACCACAGGTCTGCACTCTACCTGCATGGCTCTACCAGGTATCTCTTATTATTGATTTTCTTTTGAGACCATCCCACAGCAAGTGGAGCCTGCAAGGACTTTAAATCTGGATGACAAATCCCACTGTCTAACTGATTCATTTTCTAAGACAAAGGAAGACAAGTGAGCATCAGTCTACACTGCCCTCTTAGTGGCTACTTTTTAAAAAAGTACAGTTTTGTTTGTTCTAAATAATCTAGAAAATGGGACTAGTGTCTTAAAATTTCAGTGTAAGGGGAGCACTTTGACCTCTGACCCACACTTCAGATATGCCAAAAGAACCTCCTTCCTCATTTAAGAGCAGAAAATTGCTGTTGTATAGCAAACTAGCTGACCTTCATCACTGCAGATCCTTTATTCTGTTTTGGGAATTTAATGTCTGAGACAAGGTTCACAAGACTTTTATCACTTGGTCATCATCTTCCCTAACACAAATCAGTGCAACTCTACTGAAATTAAGTTAATTTTTTTTTTCTTCCCTGAAAACTAGTAAATGTATTGGTTTACCACACATCTTCAAATGACCATCTAAAAATGGAGGCACTTTCAATGACATTATTCATTTTAAATGCTAGATGCAAATATGTTTTTTGCTTCTTTTCCTAAAATGAGGATGGTAAACTGTTCATGCAAACCTGCAGTCTTTAGCTTACTGAACTAACTACTCTATTTTTAATATATGAAAATGTTAAAAGCAAATTATTTTTAAGCAGTCTATTAAAAAGAAAGTAAGATCTTATCCCACTATTTTAGTTCTTACTCTAAATGTTGTTCTTCCATGACACACACAAAGCTCTTCACACTATAAATCACTACAGTGAAACGTTATGAGGTTAAAACCACAGCACAAACCTCAATTTCTAAAATATTGCAAGAGTTTGGGAAAATATCTAGTTAATTCACGTTATGTTTTCTGTGCAGAAGATAAATAGGGCATTCACAACTAGCCTCAGAAGAAAGGAGACCAATCACACAATTAATAAGGAAATTATTTTTTATCATATTTAAAGGTACAGAATATGTTACCTAATTCAGCTAAATATTAGCTGTGCCTTTTGTGGTTGCTTGACAACATTATACAGTACTCCTAAAGCTGTGTATCTCTTTATCATCCATGGGGACATTATAGCTACAGCATAAAAATAAATACATTTCCTCTTCTCCCTCCTCTTAAGAAGAAATGATGAGACAATGTGAGAAATGTAGGAAGCAATAACATGGCTCCTAGAGAACTGCAGCAAAGAAGCTTAAACTGAACATCTCTGGATTTGCTGTGGTTGCTGTACTAGTAAAGAGGTGTTGATTGAGTGAATTCGGGTAGCTGTCTCTGCCATTTTAAGAGCAAAACTTCCTACAGTTCAATTATCCGCAACAGCTTTCCATAATATCACTGAGAAATAAATTACCAACTTTCCTGCAAAACAGCTGCTTTTTCTGTAAACTGGCAGAAAGACTCTTTAATGAACATTTATGAGCCCGTCAACTGGAGCAATCCCTTTCCCCCAAGCAGCATGGCTGCGAGGGCTGGCGCCCCAAGAGGCGTTCTACCTGAGTGCACTTTGCCAGATTGATGAGCCTCCTTCCGACAGTTGACTTTTTATGTAGAGAATTTGTTTGGCATGCGCAAGCTGCTTACATCAATATATTATTAAAAGGGGAGGAGGGAAGGGGCCATGGACACTAACTTGTAGCCATACTACAGCTTTTCTAGCTATATTTGTGTATAAATATAGACATCTTTTAATCTTGCATTTTTGCTTTATTTCTCTCTATAGAAGCAAGTTACCCATGCAGTGTCGACTTTCCCCTTCACGAGTAGCCTCTCTGCCTATTTGTTCCTCCCTGGCTGCCTCTCCCCTCTCATTCTCAGCAGCCCTTTTTTCCCCCTAAATTCTCAATGGTCCTTAGTACAAACATGCATAGAAAGGTTACTCAGCGGGTTTGCATAGTAAACACAAATGGATATTGTTCTTGACATCTTGTGAACTTGTCTCTCTCCCTTGTATCTTGAGAGAACATAGGACCTTCTGGGCCTGTACGAGCCTTGCTGCATTTTTAATGATAGTCCCTGAAATGCAAGGGAGCAAGATGTTGTCACCTCGGCATATTTTATCCCTGATCAAACATTAGTTGGCAGCTGTTCTAAACTTGTAATGCTGTCTCATCTACGCCGGCTGCTGGCTTGGTGGCAAGAGTGCAAAATCTCACCCAGCTTCTTCTTTTGCACATCTCTCTCTCTCTCTCTCTCTCACTCGCTTACCTGCACCTTGGAGCCCTGCTCTCCTCTTTAGCATCACAAAATCATTTCAGGGAAAATTCATTGCACAGTGCGGGGTGTTAGCAAGGAGACCGTTCACATTATGAAGTAGTATTCACCAAAATCTGAATAAATATGTCAAGATATTAAAAAATTTATAAACACTGAATGTAATTTCATACACACAGATGAAAGCAGACGTGAAGGCATCTTCTGTGTTCTATATTGGGTTAATTTTTTTTCCTGACTGGTCAGTTTAGTTTAAATGCTGTCATTTTTGCTCTGTTTTTAAAGGTTGTTGTTTTTTTTTAAGGAGCATAGTAGTTGTTTCTGAGAGGGTATTCACTGCTAAAAAATTACCATTATGCAGCATTCTGTCAGGTGTTTATCTTCCATTAAAAAAATAAATGCTTAGGCCATCAACACCACTGCTGACTGAGTTAAAGTTAAATTGATGGTTTAGAAATAGTCTGTTTTCTGTTTTATAAGTGATTTTTCATGATCTGAGGGTCTTCATTATTACACTAGTGCCACATAATTTGAAAGTGTTGCCTCTTACTATTTGAGCGTCATTCAGCAATTTTGCACTTGCAGGGAAAAGATGAATGCTTTTCTAAATGGTATTTTTCAAGTCAGTGTAAGAAGCAGGATTTATGGAAGCAATCTTTAATCCTTTCATTACTATTCTACATTACAAAAAAAGAGTATAAAAACTCATAAATTCTATTTAATATATCTGTGTGCTGGTTTTGGCTGGGATAGAGTTAATTTTCTTTGTAGCAGCTAGTGCGAGGCTATGTTTTCAATTTTTTGCTGTGTTGATAACACAAGGGTGTTTTCACAGGGATGTTTTCACAAAGCAGAGATCTTTTCTGCCTCTCAAACAACCACACCAGCAGGTAGGCTACGAGTGCACACGAAGCTGGGAAGGGGACAAAGTTGGGAAAGCTGATCCCAAATGACTAAAGGGATATTTCATACTGTATAGTATCACACTTAGTAATACAAAGCCGAGGGAAAAAGAAATGGGGGTCATTCAGAGTTGTGGTGTTTGTCTTCCCAAGTAACTGTTATAAATAATGAACCCCTGCTTTCCTGGAGAAGGCTGAACCCCTGTCTGCTGAAGTGAAGTAATGAATTAATTCCTTTTTTTGCTTTGCTTGTGTGCATGGCTTTTGCTTTCCCTGTTAAACTGTCTTTATCTCAACCCATGAGTTCTCTTACATTTACCATTATGATTCTCTCCCTCATCCCATCAGGGGGGAGTGAAAAAGTGGTTGTGTGGTGCCTTGTTGCTGGTTGGGGTTTAACCGCAACTACCTGACATTCACAAAGCAGTATAGAACACAACTTCTCCTTTACTGCACTGTTATGTATTTTATTTTCATGATCCCAAACAAACATCACTTATTCTGCTGTCAGAAACTTTGCTTCAGTATCATCTTTGGAAATGCCCAAGTGACTTCCGAGTGTCACACCTACATCACCTACAACTTGGTACTGGTGACCAGTAATTATAAATATTAAATGTCTGTTTTAACAAATTAACTTAATTTTTTCTGTACATGGCCACTGGACTTAAAGTCAGTTTTCATGAAAGAATGCTCAAGATAGATAAGATTGCTGGAGATACCATAAAGACCTTGATGCAACTGTCATCTTCTTTCTAACAATGTCAAGCAAGATGTTGTAGAAAATACTTTCTCTTGCATAGGCCAATTAAATGTTAGGCAAGTTTAGAAATCCAGGGAGAATATACTCAGATTATGAATAACCGTGGTCAAAATTTAAATCATTTTGAGTATTATGTACTTTCCTCCTTACTGCATTGGGAGAAGGTAGTGGGGAAACTTTGCAGTACTTGAAAAGGTAAAGAAGGGCAACAAGGCTAATCCAGGATTAAAGAAAATGAGCTCTGAGGACAGTTAGAGATATCTTTAAACCATATGGCCCAGAGGGAAGATATTTAAAGCAGGAATATCTTGGAAGTGTACACACTGCCAACTCAGGTTATTTTTTCTGGATTTGTACACAGGCAAGACATATATAAATGCAAATAGGAGAAATGTAGTTAAAGGGATCACAAAAATGTAGCACGCCTGGGATCACAGTAAAATAAACTCAAGTACAGCATTCAAAATAGGACTTTGCCTAAAGAAAGCAAGGCCAGAATTATAAAAACTTGACAATCAGCTGACTTGCTTCTCAAATACTGTGAAATCATGATGATTTCATTTACAAGATGATTGCAAAACCATCTTGTGAGACACTGTTGACAGAAAACCAATTTTCTCTGAAAAGATTGCTGCTATAATTTAATTTCAAGTTAGGTCTAACCTTGTTGAATTAGTAAATGGATTATGAAAATATTCCCCCCCCCCCCCCCCAGTTATATTTCTGTTTTCTAACAAAACAATATTTTTTGTCCATACTGTCCTTCATCTATTCTTTCTTTCACTAAAACAATAATATCAGCTTCAAGGAGACCTTGCATGAATGTTTGGGGGTTTTTATCCCCTCCCTCAAGCTTTTGAAGTAGATATTGTCACAGAATTGTCAATGAAAGTGCCATTTCTGAGTTTACAGCTGTGAAAGTCCTTTTCGGGGACAAGGAATAAGAATCAGTGGAGACTGTGGGCAGAGATCCTTTCACATGCTGTATGATTACTTGCATCAAAGCAGCAAAAAGAGAAAAAGAGTTCTTCTCTATGTAGTGTCAGGGAATAATGGGAGTCTATGATGAGAGAGCAGACTATTTTGTCACAAAATTTCTGAATAAAGTGAAGTCATGTGAACTTGAACAGTTAATAGATGGATTAGACACCAAATTATCTGTGGTACTGTATATGAACTCCAACAAAGTTAGTGTGAAAGAGGTAGCCTGTGCCCTAATAGAACTGCCTCAAGCCTGTCAAAATGGGCCCCTGGTCTTTATTTGAGCTCTGGGACATAAATGGTGTTGTACTTGTTGCACTAGTAGCAATGCTGTTGATAATAAAACAATCTTTTGAAAAGCTCTTCAAAAGACTGTATTTCCTTTTGACTGACTGATCTCCGAGACTGGTTACAGCACAAGCGTTTCACGGAGAAGGTTTGAATTAGTTAAGGTTACAACCCAATTCAGGCAGGTCTCATGCCTGCTCATCCATTTGACTCCTTGGAAGCCTGAGTGGCAGTCTGATAGGGGATCTGCAGCCTAAATTCCCAGGATCTTCAGCTCCTGTGCAGTTTGGCAAACAGTATCTGTCAAGATATACTCAAAGATTTCCAGGGCTGCCAAGTAGATTGCACTGGAGCTCTTAACACAGTTTCTCCCTCTTCTTAGTCACTATTAGCTTTCCAAATCATATAAAACACAAGTGAATAAAGTCCAGGTTTGGAAAGGTAAGTCTGTACATGAAGAATGGTGAAAATCTATTCATACGTAAGAACCATGTTTATGTATACCATACCTGCCTAGAAGAATTTTTTGAAAAGAAACTGAAATCACTCTTTTTCAAAGCTAGTGAAATGTTCTGCTTTAATATTTTGACACAATTAGGCAGTTGAGAACAATTAATGATCATCTGTGTTTAAATGACATAGGGGATTCAGGATGAAAAAAAATTATTTTTTAATCATCTGAGTGACTTCATGAAAATTATAAGGTATCTAGACAAGTAACTGTTGAAAATTTAACATGGCCATAGTACTCTACAGCTAGTAATATCACATGCAGGAACAAATCACATCTTCAGTCGTATTAGCAGAAGATACTGAACAGTTTTGCTACGAGGATTTTGGAGTGGTGTCAGACACACTCTGTACATGAAGGCAATGCACCTGATGGCTTGTCAGAGCAGGATAGGAGGTTCAGCAACCTCAGAACTCCCTTCCTTAATTGTGTCCTATCTGCCAATAAATGCTATGGTCCTTCTAAAAAATATACAACCCCTTGTTCTGACTAAGGGCAAGGACATAGTTCAGATTTCTTTTTTTTGTTGTCTCTTTTGCAGGGAATTCCAAATCCAAGCCACACAAATGAAAACAGGCATATTTTTCTGTAAATACTGCCAGTCAACAGTCACTCGACTAACAGAATTATTAACTTCTTATATGTTCATATCTTCAAATTGAAGCTGTCTGGTTTGCTGGAAAATAAGGACTCAGTATAGGGCAACTGCATCAGATATAACAACACCCTTCAATGAAAGCTGAGAAGAGTAGAAAGACCACTAGATATGACTTAAAACTTGGTGAGATTGAAGAGAATTAAGGGAAGTGGATTACAGGGTCCTTGGATGTTAGAAAGTTATACTGTAAGTATTATAAAGGAACCCAATGTCACTAGTCACATCAGGAAAATAAATGTTATAGAGTGTCTGAGAAAAGCTTGGCCCATCACAGACTTACAGCTGAGAAGACTGAAGAGGAGTCAGGGCAGACTACCTCTTTAGAATGATGTGATGGCTGACTGATAATTTGATGGCTCCTCCCAGGTCTAGGAGTCACAGTACCTGATCCAGATACACCATAAAATGTGCAATACATAACACAACAAATCAAGATAAAAGTTTTCTCCCGTGGACAAAATAGTCAGGCTATCACTGCACTGGTGTCAAGTTAAAGTGTGTGTCAAGTATGAAACATTGTTCACTGTAACACATTGCAGCTGAGCAGAGGAAGTCTTTATCATAGTTTTCCTTTTCTTTCCTTTTCATAAATTGTTCTGTTGTATAAAAGCTCAGATATTTTATCCACCCTGACCAAAAAACACCTGTGAGATCCAGACCATACCACAGATCTCCTAGACTGTTGTTTAATCAAATAACGCACTCTTGCTTGCTTTTTGGATGGATAGACCTTTAGTTCTTTTCTTCCAGCTGACACATCTTCAACAGAGAGCATTATGTCTACGTTTAATGTCTATTCTACTCCTACTGCAAAGTTGAAAACTTTGGCAATGAGAGTTGTGGAAAAGGGAATGGAAATGGACTGTTTCACCCTATGAAGTCTTAGTCACCAGGCTTTGGTAGGTTTCTTCCTCAGTGTTGGTTTAAAGGCCTGAAGGACAACAGTTACCTTCACATCCCATAACCAGTCTGGTCTTTTCAGTATGATTGCTGTTCTTTTATAGTATCTACCTAGCAGTGTCTTGCCTAGCTGAGGCCATGGACATCTTTGATATGTTCATCTCTCAGAACAAAATTAGCAGATCAGATAAACCAAAAAACCCCTTAAACTGTCTTGTCTGAAACTTTCACCCAGAACGCAGGAGGTTCAGGCAGCAATCCTTCCTGATCCTTATCAGGGCACTGATTTTTTTTCCCAGACAGATCCCTGTCTTGTGCCCCATGATGCCAACTCTCTTGCTGCTGTTCTTTCAGTTCTTACAAGACACCTAAATATTCAGTGAAAGAGAATAAGAATGAGAACAACACTAGACGACAACAACAGGTACAACGCTTACCCTGCTTCCACTGAAATTTTATGGAGTGTGGGTCACAGCATTTCCTGCTTTTGCTGACCATGACTCTTCTGCCAGCTTACCAGCTGCTCTAGAAACACTCTCCTACAGACCTTCCCTTATATGTTGTATAGAAACATAATACACCTCCCTGTGAAGTGTGCACTCTTAGGCAGTAGGACACACTGGACACTCTGCATTGCTCCCATCTGCCCTGCATATGCCCAGCCGTGCACAGTAAAAGGGCCTCTGATAATGAAGTCCTTGGAAATGAGTGATACATCTTACCCTGTGTTAATTTATATCAGCATTATATGTTTATAAAAAATGCAAGTATGCCTCCCTTTGGGTCTTCTAAAAGAATGTTTTTAACTCTTCTCTCAATTTACAGGATTAATTAATGTTAATGAGATTAATTTGCTCCATCTATCACTTTTCTTACTTCATTGTGTGGGCCTTAATCAATAGGTACACACTGCAAAATCAGATAGAAAGAATCATTTACTCTAATCTCAATTCAGAGTAGCTGATTTGACAAGTTATGCAGTGGGACTCTTCATCATAGCAGTCAGGAGGAAGAATTTTCTATCCTTTTCCTTAAAAAGCCAGAAGAATGCTAATTCTTATTCTTGCTTCTTCTCTCTCTCTCTCTCTCTCTCTCTTTTTTTTTTTTCTGTCTTTTTGGTGAGGATTGGGGAGGAAAGGATCTTATGCATAATTTAATTGCTTTGTCTTTCTCCCTCAGGTCAGTATATTATATTATATTGAAAAGTAATTATGCAGAGAAAGTAAAATGTCAAACTGCAGATGTCTGGTAACAAGTAGTACAGATGTGAACGATTCTATTATGTGCCATCTTGCAGACATCTTTATACCTTTCCTCTGAAGCTTCACTCTATGTGCTTATACATTTGAGTATTTATGCTCCCTGGATGAGATTTGCTTTTTTTCCCCCCTTTGCAGCATCTAGATCCCAAGCTGGGTTGCCTTGTTGGCAATGATTGATTACCCAATATCTAATTAAACCTGATCCAATCACTTATTATGCAGAGTGGAACAAACAAACTGAAGTCAACTGTCAGACCCGTGATTGATGATACTGCCAATCCAGCTTTTGTTATGTCTAATGTCCTGACGCTTGTTACAACCAGCCAAAGCTGCGCTGGACAAAGCGTTCTGTCACTCTTCACATAAATTCACTCCCCTCCCCCCCCCCCCCCCCCTTTCCTCTCTCTCTCTCTCTTTTTTTTTTTTTTTTTTAAAGAAAAAATTATTGAGAACAGCAGAGGTTCTGTTTGGGTTAGTATGTACAATGAGATCAAAGTCCCCTAGAGATCCAGAGTCCTTAAGTGGCAGGGAGTGGAAGAAAAAGACTATGTGTGAGTGGAGGAGGGGTTGGCAGGAGGTGCACTTGGTATGGTAATGAACCTACCTTAGGGAGAGTGACAGATATGACATTAAAGCAAACCTAGCAGGGTAATAATTTCTTTTCTATTGTCTGCCAAGCAGGCTTCTCTTCGCAGCTCTCATTTATAAATTTTTCAGTTTTAATGTTTTAATTATTTAAAATGCAAATAGGTTCCTGAAGAAAGAAGCAGAAAATACAAATTCCCTAAACAAATTCAACTTTTGAAGTTGCATTCACACATTGTAAAGTCTTTCTCTTGTGTCTTGCATTTAGCTTAGGTTAGTTAAGTTTTTGGTTTGAGTTTGTTTTGTGAGACAAGAATGAGTCAAACTTTTTGTAGTTTTTAATTTTCATATTTTTCTTTGTTCAAGACATTTGTTTTCTTTTGAGAACAAGTGAAATGAAATGTTAAATTCCCTTGAGATTCAAAGAACTAGTAAAAAAAATGCAAAGACATTTTCATATGATGGTTTATTTTCCAACATTGCCTGTGTTTCAGATGCCCAAATTGTATTTAGATATTAGAGAAATTCATATGAATTGATGATTTATATCTCTTCACAAGTTTAAAAAAATCTGTTTAATGGATCCATCCTCATATAAATTGTTTATATTCAATGTGGGCAGGTCTCTGTGTGTATGTGCACATGTGCATGATTCCCATGTGATAACTAGAAGAACTGCTAAATGTATTTTTAAAAATCTTATGCAATTAATCATATGTTTACAATTCCATCACCCGCTTAGTAATCTATTTTACAATTGTAAGATTCCTGACTTCAATACAGCTTCAAACAGCTGATATTAGAAACAAACCTAAAGTATAAGTAACAAAACCCAGTAAAATTTTAAAAATTTTTACTCTTTCCTGGCAATAGTTATTTTTTTTTCTAGAATGAAAAGAACAACAATATCAAGTTTGGAACTTTTTTTGTAGACATGTAACATAATTCTCAAGTTTGTTTTCTTTCTCTGCCAGGTCAGTCACAAGAGCTCTGCACATTTTACCAAAAACTGTGAAGGTGCCTAGTTCAAACATGTTTTCATTCAATACTAGAAAAAAACATGGATTATTTATGGATATGTTTTAAATATTTCACTCCTCTGTTCTTCTCCTTAGATTTGAATGATGTAGCACCTGGGTGGACAAGCAAGTTCATTAAATAAACCCAGCATCACTAAAGAAAACTCTTAAAATATACCAAAACCATGGCTTTCTAATAAATTAGGAATAGAATTTAGATTGTAGAAACAGTTCACACACTGGTTCACAGAATGGTTGAAGTGGGAAAAGACCTCTGGAAACCATGCGGTCCATTACCCTTGCTCAAGTAGGGCTATGAAGAGCCGGTTATGCAGGAATATATCTAGGCAATTCTTTACTATTTCCAGGAGCGAAGAGTTCACAACTCTCCTGGGATACTTGTGCCAGTGCTTGATCACTCTCACAGTAAAAACATGTTTACCTATGTTCACACAGAGCCTGCTGTGTTTCCATTTGTAGTGATTGCCTCTGGTCCTGTCTTTGGACGCTACTGAAAAGAGCCTGACTCTATCCTCTTCGCACTTTCTGTTCAGGTATTCATATACGTTAATGAGGTCCTCCCTGAGCCTTCTCTTCTCCAGGCTGAACATTCCCAGCTGTCCCAGCCTCTCTTTATAGGAGAGATGATCCCTTCAGCATCGCAGTGGCCATTTGTTGAGCTCTTTCTAGTATGTCCATGTCTCTCTACCACTGAGGAGCCCAGAACTGGGCGCAGCACTCCTTGTGTGGCCTCAGCAGTGCTGAGAAAATGGGAAGTTTTAGCACTAGCACTATGTGATGAACCATAATCATACTTCATGAATGTACCACTGTCAGGCAAGCATGCCTAATTAGCCTGATGTTGTTAGCTTTTAGACAAATATACTCACAAGAATCTCTCCATGTACCTGTATTTTTGTGAGAGGAAAATCTGAAAAAATGTGTTAGCATTTAAACAACTTCATCTTCAAAGGATGTAATACGCATGAACACTTGCAGGATTTTAGAGAGAACTAAAATAGACAGGAAGGTAAAAAACAGCATTTCTGTTCTAGCAAAGGAAGACAGTAATTGAAGCATATTAAAGGCTAGGAAAGACCAACATAAGAAAAGCTACTTTTGAGTGTGCTGAGCTACAGAGAAAACAACCATGTGAACATCCAGTACTATATGCTGCATGGTGACCTTTATCTTAGTTTTTGCAACAGTCATAACAGCATCAGATCCTCTGTCTTGATGGGAATTTTAGTTCAAGACTAACTACATTACGCTGATGAATTGGGAGGGGAGGGTGGACTAGGATTTTTGATGCACATAACTTGCATATGGAGCATTGGTCTCTTAATTTCATACTCAACTTTAAGGAGAAGGAAAACATCTATTTGTGTTTTTTTTCATACGGCACAATTTCAACTTAAACAGAAACATTCTTCAGGCAAACTGAGGACTAGATTAAAAAAAGAAATGTGCAGCTGCATGAAGACACTGGAAGAATTTCCTTAAATATTTAGGTATTTCAGAGAAAACCTTATCTAGCACAAAACGTTTCGTGATTGCAGGAGTGATGTCTAATTCACACTAATATATGTAATCAACAAATCTGATGATGCTAGTTGAATTACTTTGGCGTAAATGGGAAGACAAATAAGCCTCTAGCAGTCAGGCTTACTCTGTTGAAGAACTAGAGCTAAGAAAATCTGCAGGTAGTGTTGATACCTAGCTTGCCTGTTTCTAATTTTATGGTTCAACTCTAGCTACCCATCCCCTTCTGTAATAAAGTAATAAACATTATATTGCTCTTAATGGGAGCTACAGAATTATAGTGGGGTAAATGGGAGGAGAATCAAGCCTTAAATATTGTAACCGTGAAAACATATGTGGAGTTAAGGGAAAAAAAAAATCAGGAAAGAAAAAAAAAATCCAAAGAAACAGAAAGGTTTCTCACAGAATTAAAAATAAATGTTTTACACTATGGCAATAGGAGGTTAACATTACCAAAGGAAGCTAAATTTAGCCTGTAAAAGGTTATCTTGGGAAGCACTTATGGTGCATTTCTCTAAATTTTCACTTCAATTAATCTCTAGAAATTCAGTGTCTGATCCCAGTGACAGTAGCCTCTGGCTTCTTCAGAGCGACTGCAGAGGAAAAATTATCTGACACATATCAAACAAGCAAGAAATGACACTGGACAACATTAATCAAAACTTTCTCATTTCCTGAAGAATTAAGCATTAAATAATTAATTCCAGCACTACAGGCAGCTGTAAAAGAGGCCTCGTGCCTCCCCGCTGGTAAGAATTTGTCCTTGTCTAAAAGACTAGATTGATATATTTATTATTTATCAGATTAATCATGGCCAAGAACATTATAGATTGGCAGCCAAACCCATCCAGTTATATTGTAGTGTCCTGTTATTGGAACCCGGAAAGAACCTGGTACATCAGCAACATTTAAAAAGGAAAAGGGTAGAAGAGTTTGCCCTCAAGCATTATTTATAAAAAAAAAAAAAAAAGCAAGAAAGAAAAAGGAAAAAAAAGCTCAAATGCATTTTTTTTTAAAAAAAAGAAAGAGAATTGGACAAAGAAGATGTCATTGATTCAACACCTCAGTAGAGGCTGCTAGCTCCAGGCATCATTTTTATTTCTGTTTGCTAAGGACTGAAGGAGGCCCTAGGATGTGGGTCAGAATATCAACTATTCTGCATGAAACCACAATCATTAGTTTTAAAACAGAGTTTCAGTGGTAGAGAGATATAAATCAATTTAGCCAGCACGTACAAGAAAAAAACACTGCCAACCCTTCATTTTCCTTGTGTTTATCCAAGTATCATAGCTCTAAGACTGATCTATGGTTTAGATTTTCTTTCATTTTTGCTAGCTAGCTGTGGTACCAAGTAGGAGCATAACTAAGAAGTTACACCCTAGGGGATCAGTGTGCCAAGTTCCCATAGATTAATAGGTGTAAGACAAAAATCAGCTTCGTGTAATTTCATATCATTTAATACTGTAGTCTTTTTTTTTCCTGTCTCTTTTTCAATTTTCCTCCCTCCTACTTCCATTCTGCCACTCAGGGTAGTAATATTTTATACGGAATTTTACTTTTTCATTTTGAGAAGAAATTTTCTCACTGCTTTTCAATAAGCATGCACACACAAAAGGAAACCATAACTATGGAATTAACAATTTAAGGATTGTCCAAAATGTCAATCTTTCCGTTACATCCTCTTCTTTTCTAGTTTCTGTTGTGGGGGAAGGATGAGCAAAAATTCTCATGCCCCATCAGAAGTTTATTTGTCTCTGCACCTCCCCTACCTTCTGCGTCATTCACATATTATTTAGTAGCAACAAAACTGAAGGAGAGCTCTTAGATACTTGGATGAATGAGAAGCGATGAGGTAACTTTGCTTCTGCACACATCAGCAGTCCCCTGCTAGAGAAGAAAATTCATGATGTCTGGAAACAATAAGCATTTTATTTAGAAAAAGAAGTAAGAAAAATAATGTGACAGAAAACTCTTGCCCTGAAAAAGCAGAAAGAAGAACCAATATCAATTATGGTCCTTTGACTTGGTATGGGTAGTGAAATATTTGATAAACATTCTGTTAATGTTCTAAGAATATCACACTATGTCACATAGAAAGCCCATTCATCCTAGTCATCACCAGTGAAATCAAACTGCATTCCAAAGAAGACTATAAGGCCTCCAGGTTCTGGAGAAGCAAGCAGAAAGTTCCCAAACTATAGAGACCATGAAGATATGGATTTCCAATGTTCTTAAGATCTGGGAGTTGAGGGTTTCCTAAGCTGGAGGAACTGAACCTTGTATATAATTAATCTAGATGGACTTTTCTATCTGCTTCTTGATTTCATGTGTGAATAGCATTAATAGTGACCTGTGGCAACCAACTCGACATTTAACTATGTATTGCAAAAGAAACACATTTCCCTGTCTGTTTTCAATTGACTATTTTCTTGTTTGATGCCTTCCAAACCTTCAACAGGCAACAGTGAATATTTCCCACTTCACCTACTCCACGTGGCTTGTGAGGTCACTGTCACTGATACTGATGCTGCACTTCACTGTCAGTCAATAGTTTTTTTCACCTCTCATCATTATATGTAATTTTATCCTTTGGAACACAACTGAGTTAGATATATCAAGCACCAACTACTTCCTCTCATCTTTGTAATTCCATTTCAGTGTACAAAATGAGGTCTTTTCCTTATCAGATACTTGTGGAGAATGCTTAGAGAAACATGGAAAGTAATGGAGAAGAGAAAAAGAAATGTTTTATACAGATCTTTTATACTTTCCAAACCCTCTGCCTTTTCTGCAAGGGAGCCTACACAGGGTCAACATGGTCAAGGGAAAAGAAAGCTTCAGTTTTGACATTTCTTCATATCTCATAATATTTAGTCTCAAACAGTTAAAGGGTACTATATGGGATACCAGGATTTTCTAGTTATGAGATGATGAGAAGAGTCACAGCTTTTGAGTAAAAAAATACCAACTGGAGAGAAGGCTTGAAAAAGCTCAAAACATCAAGCACACAGAAAACTGAAAAATTAAATGTAAAAAAATATTTTTAAAAATCATAATTCTTGAAACAAGCTTGTAACTAGTACAGAGTCAACTGATGTTCTTCATAGTTTTAAACAGGAAAAAAAAGGATAGAAAAGGTACCTTTCTTTCTGCAAAACAAGTAATGATTTCAACAAGGGCAAGTCCTGCCTATTCAACCTAGTGGTTTTCTATGATGGGGGAACACATCAGTAAAAAGCAGTGGCTGTAATCTATCTGGACTTCTGCAAAGCCTTTGACACAGACCCCACAACATCCTTCTCTGAATTGGAGAGATATGGATTCAATAGGTAAGGAATTGGTTGGATGGTCACATGCAGAGAGTAGAGGTCAATGGGTCTATGTCTAGATGGAGATCCATGAGAGCTGGTGTCCTTCAAGAGTCCATACTGGAATCTGTACTGTTTAATATTTTTAGTGATGATATTGACAGCAAGATTGAGAGCAACCTCAGCAAGTTTGCAGATGATACCAAGCTGAGTGGTGCAGTTGTAGCACCAGAAGGATGAGTTGTCATCCAGAGGGACTTGAACAAGCTGGAGAAGTGGGTCTGTGTGAACCTCATGAGCTACTGGAAAGCTTGTGATGCAGCCCAGGATACAGTTGGTTGTCTGGGCTGAAAGCACACAGAGCTGGTTCATGTCGAGTATCTCATCAAACAGCACCCCCAGGTCCTTCTCCAAAGGGCAGCTCTCAATCCAAAGAAGCGTTGCCAGAAGGCTGAGGGAGGTAATTCTGCTCTTCTACTCTGCTCTTTTGAGACCTCACTTGGAGTATTGTGTCCAATTCTAGAATCCTCAACATAAACAGGATATGGAACTGTTGGAATGGGTCCAGAGGAGGACCGCAAAGATGACCAGAGGGCTGGAGCAGCTCTGCTATGAGGACAAGCAGAGAGAGTTGAGGATGTTCAGCCTGGAGCAGAAAAGAATATGAGAAGATCTTATAGTGTCTTTCTAGTACCTGAAGGGGGCCTACAAGAAATTTAGGGAGGGACTTTTTACAAGGGCATGTAGTGATAAGATGAAGGGACATGGTTTTAAATTGGAGAGGGGAAGATTTAGACTAGACATTAGGAAGGGATTCTTCATGATGAGGGTGGTGAGGCACTGGAACAGGTAGCCTAGGGAAGCGTAAGATTCCCTTCTCTGAAATTATTCAAGGATAGGTTAGGTGGAGCCTTGAACAGTCTGGTTTAGTGGAGGTGTTTCTGCCCATGTCAGGGTGGCTGGAAATAAATGATCTTTAAGGTCCCTTCCAATCCAAACTATTCTATGATTCTATAATTATTCAAAGACAGTCTTGGTCATTTACCTCAGGGTGTGTAGAGTAATTTAAAAATCAGATTACTGTGGCACGTATTAAGGATGCACAAAAGCATACGAGATAGTCATGAAAGAAAATCCAAAAAAA
Organism: Coccyzus lansbergi; assembly: GCA_033558105.1. Taxonomy (NCBI): domain Eukaryota; kingdom Metazoa; phylum Chordata; class Aves; order Cuculiformes; family Coccyzidae; genus Coccyzus; species Coccyzus lansbergi. The sequence goes on from JAUMJK010000016.1 coordinate 807,669, forward strand.
AAAACCCCTCCATCCTTATTTTCCATAGAGGCTATATATGTTTTATTAAATTATCTGGATAAACTTTCACAAATATGTATAGCCCCCAATGGCAGCAGTATGGAAAAGCATCCTTCTCAGTGAGAGAAAACAAGCCATCCCTGTTAGAAAGAGAAAGAGCAGACTGATCCCTGTCCCTGACATAAATGGTGATATTTGAGTAAATGCGTAGACTGGAGGAGCTTAGCTGCTACACATTCACTCATCAATGAAAGCATTATACGTCAGTGACAGAAGCAGGAGTTAGAGCTGTTATCTTCTGCATCTACTGCTCTGTAGAATTATATCCAATATGGATTTATTACTTCATGCAAGATGGGCCAGATGGAAAAATAATAAAATAAAATAATTGAATCTCCAGAGTGTCTCTTACAAGGTAGCTAAATCATGACAGCTGCAATAAGTAGGCTCAAATGCCTACCAAATTGACATCCTATCTTTCACACACAGGCAAGGGCTTTCACCACTGGTCAGTTGATGGAGTGTCTGACCACCACCTCAGATACCAGCTGTGACACATACTGAGGAGGTGGGTTTGAACTCACAAGACATCACAATGATACCACATAGCAGCTTTGGTCCAAGAGGCACGACAGGTAGGGGGACATGTAATTTCCACTAGAGTTTATAGACACAATCCAAAAGTTAGATAAGAGATTAGATGCTGTTCATGCTGTTCATAGCACTTCCCCTAACTTCAAAAATTTTGTATCTGGGAAGTGGATACTGAGGGCTTATCTGTCATGGTCAGCCTTGACCCAACAGTCTTGGCACGTTAGTATTATAACTGAATGTAATATTACTTTGTAGACCCAGTGCTACAGTGCTACAGCTGTATTAGTTAATTTCCTAGAGCCATCTCGGTCAGTTTTTGCCCTTTCCACCATGAAGATCCTTTTCCTTCCTGACACTACCTACTTACCTGTGAGGAAGGCAAACTTCCTCAGATGTCCGAGTTAGCTTTTGCAGCAGACTAAATGCTCTCTTCACTGCTGTGAACATTTGCAGTCCCCAACAAGGAGATCCCATGCTGATTGCAATGGAGTGTTTCAATCTGTCTCCTGTTTCACTCACCATGGAGGTACCACAAGCCTCCAAAGCTGTAGCTTGTCAGCTAAAAAAAAAAAAATAGAACAAGGTGATATTGCTAAGAGGGAATCTTCAGATCTTCTTGGGAAAAAGCAAACAAGTGAAATGAAGGTTAGAAAAATGAGTCTGCGCACTGTCTTTTTGAGAATGACTTTTCCTTCCAGTGTTTTTGTGAACTTCTTAGCTATAATGGTCCCATGCATTCCCTAGGGAAGCCTCTTGCCATCCAGCACCTTTGAGCCTTTGGGCTGAGAGTTTGCTCTTTGCTGCAGTAGGACTCATATTCCTTTCAGAAGCCTCCCTCCTTGTTTTTTTCATGCTGCAAACATCCTGTTTGCTGTCTGTCTCAGGACATGAGTAGAAGATGTATAGAATTTGGCAGCAAAGCCAACTTAAAAGGCTCTTTCCTTAAGCAATTGTTCTCACACACTACTTCACTGACCATTCAGCAGTGCCTGGACAATAATCTTGGAGACCACACTGTAAATCAGCTGTCTGAAATGGTCTGAGTTAAAAGTCACCTTTTTAAAGTTTAATTTTAACTTGCATTGGTTTCATGCAACACAAAAACCAATTGATCAGAGACTTCTTATACAGCATGGCCACAGGGTAGCAGCTAAGGGTGTGCATGCACTGAAGCTGGCTTGCCCAGATGCAAAATTGAGTATCCCATGACGCCTCCCTCTCACCTTGCCTCACACTGCGCTTTCAAAGCTTCACTGACAGAGCAGACTGTTTCTTTTCATGAAAGAGCAGTCCCCTGTCCTCCTCTTGTGGCTTGGGTAGAAGTGAAGCTCACCAGGTAGTCAGTCTCCCTTCTGCCCCACCACACCACTTTGAAAGAATAGGTTCTCTTAATGTAAACTGCAAGCAGAAAATTACAGAGCTTTCCTCTCTATTGTAAATTCAGAAATGTAAATACATTCCACCAGTAAAAATGCTTTTTTGAAAAAATACTAGAAACACAAAGTGAATATTTGTGTCTGCTGCATAAATAATTTGGTATCGTTTTGACTGTTGAGAATGTAGTGATGCCCTTTTAAAGGTGATGTCAACCAGTGACTGTTAATCATAGAATCATAGAATAATCAGGTTGGAAGAGACCCATTGGATCATCAAGTCCAACAGCAACAATGAAATTGAAAGAGTTGATAAATACGGGTTTTAGTAGGCAAATAGGTGGCTTTTATTACCCAAAAACCAACCAAAACTGTGAAACTGAGGGAGGTAGGGTTGTTGGAAGGCACACAGAAAGAGCTTTTAAAAATGCTTTTTCCTGTATTTTACATCTTAATGACAGCTAATACTGTTCCTCGCTGATGTATCTGGCTGGTGGAAAAAAGCTGTCAATTAAACTTCAAAGTCAGAGGAAAACCAGGAGTACCTTAACAAGAATTTGAGATTTTTGATCACATGAATCTTTAGTAGAGGAAGCATGTTCTTAGTGTTATTCAAGTACTCATGTGCAGACAGTAGAATAGTTTGCTTTTCTTTGACCTTATTATTGGGGCTTTCCCCCATTTTTCTCCCTCCCATACTTGCCTTCATCTCTAAGAACTTTCTATTCCCCACAAGACTTTTGTGTTCTTCTACTTACACATGAAATATATGGCTGCCATTTTTGAAATTTAACCTAGTCTAGGGATTATCCTGACCTGAAACACCAATAGCTACTCTCACAGTTACAGTCCATTGAACATTATTAATTTATGATCACATCTTGCTGTGCCTTAGCTACTTTCACTCTTTCTCTGAATTAACCTACCACAGCAAATCTGCCTGCTGCAAAAATACTACAAAGTAGGATAACACCCTGCTGAGATGCTCAGTAAGTAAGGAAATAGGAAAGTATGTCACACCTGAAGGACAGCAAAGTTTTCTTCTTTCTATTTTGACCCTTGTTTTTGTGCTAAGTGAAAGTAGAGTGGGAACATAGATAATTTAGTTTAATATTTAGATGTTCAAATGCTATCATTTCCCTTTGAATTAATTTTGTCTTTATCATGCTCTATCAGTATCTGGTCTTCAAATAAAGGAATACAATCACAAAAGGTATTTGCAAATCTACCCTTTCTGTTTATTGTACCTGAAGTAGGAAGTAGCATTCAGGCTCTTGCAGTAGCCAAATCAATGATTTTCCAGTGGATCTGAAAGTGAAAGCCTACACAGTTATATGGCATTTTCAGCCTTGTTTTTCAAATCTGCAAACCCCTTAAAATAAGAAGCAACATAGGGAAAGGGCTACTTGATCATTTGTTAAACAAATATCAAAGATATGCATACTAATGCCAGAAGGAGTGCTTTCGGGTGTTCTGTTTACAGAATTGTAATTACATTTGCTGTTTGAATTGGCCCTCCAAAGAATTAAAAATAAGCAGCCATGGCTTTTTATTGCTATCCAGTGTTCCCTGGTGGCTTCTCTCTAAGTGTTCTGACTGGCAATTGTTCCAGGCTCACTTGTGCCAGTAATGCATTTGTTAATTAGGCTAAGAGTACTACAAAAACCACAACACAAGCCTCTTGTCAGCATATGCTGATCTAACCTCTTGAAAGGATGGTTATTTAACTAGATGCCTTTTGAGTTTTTGCTATTTTTTTTCCTAACATGTAAATATTCCCCTAAATATTAGTTATGCTGTTTTAAATTTTGATGGGTTCAAATATTTGTTTAATTCTTGTTTTCCATGTTCACTTTTCCATTTCAATGTGCTTTCCTCCCCTAATCTCCTACGCATGCATCAGAGATGTCCTGAATACAAACTTTTTTACACTAGTCAAAATGACTTTCTGCATCTGTAGTCATATCTAATGTCAGACTGGACTTCTACAGAGACTGGGATGGAGGAGCATAGAGATTTTACACTTTTTTGCACAAAAATGCCAAAGACATGGCAAAGAGTAAAAAGACGAACCATAGTTCATGGTCACTTTCAAAACTAACCTACATATCAAGCTGGTCTGATTCTGTACTCCAGCCATTCAGATGGAAAGAAAAGGGAAGAACTTAATTAGGCTCTGACTTCATTCCTGGTTTGTGAATGATCTGGCATCAAAAACTCATGGTGCAGTTCATCATTCCTTTCTTATAAATTTCACCTGTCCAAAGGTTGCCATAAACTCTCTAATTTACAAACCTGTATTCACACAATTTTACACAGCCTTTTATTTATAAAATCTGTAAGTTATAGGGACATTGCTTGTCGAGACAAAAGCATGGAACACAGGCCCAGAGGAAATCCACAGAAACTTGAAGCACCATTGGCTTTCACCTTTGTCATTGGAAAAAAATATAATTCACATTTTAATGGAAAACACATTAAAGGGATACCTTTCATTTTCATATTGGAAGATAAACCACTAAAATTCTACTAAATTAAAAAAAAATTTAGGCTTAATGTGATTCTATTGTATACTTTATGCAGATTTCTTAAAAATGAAAGAAGCTGCTTCTTTTCACTTCATGCAGTATACCACGCACCATTTTATCATAAGTTTTGTACAAATAATTTTAATTTATCTATGCTGGACAATAGTACTTACTACTATAGACAGAGGGAAAAGTTAGTCATCCCAGTACAGTGTACAGCAACGTAATTGAAAAAAAGAATGAGTGTGTCTTCCCAGCAGAAAGAGCAGGAGTCATTTGGAAGTCAAGCAGTTGTGTTTCTAATGCTCTCTGTTTTGGTTATCTACCTGAATACGTACTCAGGAATGGCTATGAAGCTTGATTTTCTGTAACTGCCTGCTTTTATATTGAAAATATTTGCTTTTGTCTTTTTTTTTTTCTTTGGGGAAAAAAGGGGAAATATCTGAAAATGACCACACCTATTTTGGTTAAGATGGAAGAAAATTAACAGAAACATCCTCTAAATCTTTAAGTTCTCTATATATTGTCCGCTGTCACGGTTTAGCCTCGCCCATCTAAATTTTGGCAGTTAATACTGGGCAGTTGAACCTCCAAAATCCCTTCCCCTGCCTCCTGCCCTATAGGGAAAGAGGAGAGGGAAATGAGAGGAAGAAGTCTTTAAGGTTGGAAACTAAAACTATAGTTTTATTGAAGTTAGAACAATAACAATGAAAATAATTAGGAAGTAATAAAATACATACAAATATATGAGATTGTGCTCCCATCCCACTCCACGATGACTATACATCACCAGAAATGCTGCAGAGTAGACACAAGGGAATGAGTTCACAACTAGGAGGGAGCTGGACTCAGGAAATGGATTCAGGAACATTTAGATCAGGGATCAGTAACAACCAGAGTGATGAGGTCCTCACTGGACGTCAGTCATCACAGAAGAGAGCGAGATCCTTGTGATCTCTCAAGTTTATATTGAATGTGACGTATAGGGGATGGAATACTCCAATGGTCATTTTAGGGCCACCTGCCCTATTCACCCATCCTCGCAGGTTCAACCCTCTTCCTCCAGCTTGAGGATGGCTTTGGTTCAGTATAAGCATTGCTCTTCTTCACATACCAGTGCCCTGTGTTATCACTCTGGGAGAAGAACACTGTCTCAAAAACAAGCAGTTAGTTTTCAATTACTTAAAGCAACTGAGTTAGTCACAAAACTGACTCTCATTTAGCTCAAACCACAACATCCACATATGTACCTTTTCTCGTGATGTACCTGCCTTACCAGATACATCTCAAAAAAAATTATTTCTAATAAGAAGTGACCAGTTGCTGAAACTGGATGCTACAGCCATTCAACCTGCAACATTAATGAGATAACAGAAGAAGAATTTCTGAATGCAAATTTACAAAAAATCATTTAAAAATAAAATTTCAGAATCCTTATCTTGAGGAGAACAAAATTCTCCAGCTATATTCTGGTGGGACACACTGCTGACACTGCAAGAGCAAACCCAAGAAGTCTTACTTGGCAAAATAAATTCTGTATCACAAAAGGACTAGTGTTTCACAATAAAGAATTTGTGTAGAGTAGACTTAAATGTATAAACAGGACTAAATAAAAAGCTCTAGGAGGAATTTAAGTAAGAAAAATGTGTTTAGAATACAATACTGTTTTCATAACACTGTAGTACTGTTCATCTAGCATTAGATACAGAAGAAGAATATGACCCTCTGTGGCTCCCTGTCACTTTCATCACTCAGTATCACGTCAGAAATTAATTCATTTTAGGACAGGACAGAAAGGAGCCTGGATGCACTGCAGATGAAAGAATGACTCTGGCTGATTCCTTTTACATCCAAATGAACTGCCAAGGAGTAGAAGCTCGGGTACCAGCATCACTCTTCCAGCCCTGGCACAGCTCAGCACTCCCTCCTAAGTGTGGGAACTGAACTCAGATTATACATGGGACCACTAGACCTAATTAAAGACGGTTCAGATGTTTCTTCACTGTGCTACAGCAAGTGCACTGCAGACATTCTAAAACATGCTGCAGGGGAGAGGAGTGTGAGGAGGGAACCCATGAGCAGGCCTCATAAGGCCTGTCTTTTGATAGATTTGCAAAATGACATAAATTAGCAAGGACTGAGATTCTGAACTGCAATGAAGACTAACACATTGAACATCAAAGTGCCAGCCAACTCATTAACTCGTGCTGTGAAACATGAAGCAGGAGTACAGAAAACATTTGCCTCTGCTGAAAACATTTGATGAGCATTTCACTCCAGAAAGAAGTGTTACAAATGCTTACATAATTCACTTGCATGTGTAATTACCTTTACAAGCAAGCAAGTACTGTGACAGCATCAGTAACTCTCCAAATTCTAGAGTCTGATATTGTTTCCTTAAGGTTGAATCTTAATATGAACTGAGTTTCCAGATTTTAGCATATCCCCTCTTTATGCTGCTGTCAAACAAGAAGGTCTGGCAAAGAAAACAATAGGGAAAAGAGCTCATGGAACATAATTATAACTTTTGAAAGTGAAATTAAGGCTGTCACAAGTAAAATGCTGGTTCAAACAAGGCCAAATCCATCATGGTCTTAGAGCTTATGGGGAATTCCTCAGTCATGGTATGATAGGGAGGAAAGGTGCCAGACATCTGAAGTGCAGGAAATGAAATGACCCTGTGCAGGCAATAAGGAGAGGAAGGAGACTGGAGACAAGGAAAAGAAGTTAAACATTGCTTAGTAGTGCAAATTTAGCATAAAGATAGGTTAACTGGCATATCTGCTTATAGCTTAGCACAGTGCGTCACTCATTTGGGTTAACAATTTGCAAGAGCTGGAGTTTCTCTTGCAGTTTGTAGTTATTCTAGTGTAGAGCCCAACTTCAGCTGCATGGAGTTGAAGATTGCTAATTGCCAGCCTAGACCTAGGTGGGAAGGAGCACAGACATAGACCAGGAAAGACAAAGATGATAGATTGCTGCAAGTCATGGCAAGTGTCCCTGATACTTCCACAGTGTGTTTAAATTAACACTCCAAATGCTAATAAGCAGGCCTCTTCTACTGCTCATTAACGTCCAGGTTGCAGTTTTACTGAGTAGTTGCCTCTATCACAGTGATCAGAAGCACCTATTACCACGCCTGCTACTCCTGTTCTGCCTGGTATATATATCTGTGTGACAGAAGGTTTCATATAGCTTCCCTGTCCTGCTCCCTATAATATAACTATATAACTATAACTGTCCTGATCCCTATAATATAACTATATTATAGTTACATAGTTATATAACTATACCAGGGGATGAAGATTTAAAATGTCATATGAAAATCAGTCTTCACAAATGTAAAATAATGCATAGTGAAGTGTATGATTGTACCTATACAGATATACAGCTGTGGGCTTTAAATTGCATATTTCAATGCAGAAGAGTAATATTGGAGTCTTTGTGGATCATTCTCTGGAAACATCAACTCAGGGTTCAGCAGCACCAAAAAAAAATCCCCAAAACAACTAGAATATAAGGAAATATTTGGAAAAGAATAGAAAACAAATTACACTACTATCCTGCATAAACATACAAAGAACCTGTATCTTTGGTATTGACCACAATGTTGGCCTTTCAGTATGAATGATTATGCAACAAAACAAAGACCAGTACAGATAAGGATGATCAGAAACCCAGAATTGCCTCCATATGGATTGGATTAACAGATCACCAGACAGAAGGTGAGTAGATGTCTAAAATATCCAGAGATACCAATTATATGGGTGGAGATTATTTCTAAATAGAAAACTAGGGGGCTCCCAATACAAGAATTAGAAAGAAGTCTTAAAAGCAAAACAACATTCATTTCAAACACCTGCATAGTTATTTTATATAGAACAACATACAGAATAAAGCTCAGAATTCACTACCACTTTATGTTGCAGATACCAAGGGCATGTATGGCTTCTAAACCAAAAGGACACAGTTTTTTTTGCAAATTCTGTCTCAGGAAGCCCCTGATCCACTGATCCTCAAAAGTAAAGAGACCATTCTGAATGACAGAGCAAGCTGTACTTGCTTTGTTTTTTATTCATTTCCTCAGCATCTGCTACTGTTATTGCCAGGGACAAAACAATGAGAGTGGTTTTTGATGCCTTTATGGTTCTTGCAACTGTGAGTATTAATCCTTTAATCTTTTCAGTTCACTTTGTCCTCCTTAAGCATATTTCATTTTGTATTTATGGGCCTAATTCTAAGTTGGTGAATGAAGTCTAGTTTCTTTATAAGTCAGCAGGAATACTAGACTCACTTTTCCCCCTTTACACTGTAGAAAGTAATTCTCTATCTAAGGTCTAAGTTTCACTATGAACTATATGAACAACTCCAATTCCAAAATGCTTCTTAGGTTACATGCAGCCCCATGATAATGCTTCTACAACTACCTGAAAGGAGGTTGTGGAGAGGAGGGAGCTGGGTTCTTCTCCCAAGTGACAGGGGACAGGACAAGAGGGAATGGCCTCAAGCTCCACCAGGGGAGATTTAGGCTAGACATTAGGAGGAAGTTTTTCACATAAAGGGTCATTGGGCATTGGAACAGGCTGCCCAGGGAGGTGGTTTATTCACCTTCCCTGGAGGTGCTTAAGGCATGGGTGGACAAGGTCCTGAGGGACATGGTTTAGTGTTTGATAGGACTGGTTAATCATTTAAGATGAGACTCAAGACAAACTTAGTTCTACAGGGACTGTACCAATGTATTTGAGATATATGAAGTAGGATCCCTTTGAAATGAAGTTCAGCAATTAGGATTTTGATGTTGAAGTTGGAATAGTCTGTAGAGCACTCCTGATTTTCTGAATTTGCAGAACACCCCATTGAGAAAATCAAATAGCTTCCTTATGAAACAGGATGTTACTCACTTTTATGTATTTGCTTGTACTGATAATCGGTTCAGTTAAAATTCAGCCAAAGTTGATGTTGCTACTAAAGTTGACAGGTAACTGCTGAGCAAATTTTTTAAAATTTGAACTTCCTAAGTTCTATCTGCTTTCCGTTAAAAATAACTTTCAGATTTTCTTAAACGATTAAATGCACAGATTTTATTTTGTTTTAAATTTCTGTCTTGTAAAATTTACATGCACTATCTGTTTTAGAAATATTTAGGAAGTTGCAGGCAGATGTGTACCAAGACAAACAGCACTCCTGCAAGAGACCACAGCTAAAACCAGTTTGACTAACCTGCAGAAATTAGAGTCAATTATATTATATGTCTCAATTGCAACTTCTCTAACTATAACAATGACTACTTTGAACACTTTTCTCACAGCTTCCCTCTCCTTACTCCAGAAAATCACAGGAAAACTTACAATATGCTTAACTTTCTCAAGCAAAGGCACAAGAATGAAGTTTACTGCTAACCAGCTCTTCTCTATCAGAGACACTGTTTTGTTGCTGTTTTGTGATCTTAGATGCCAAATGTATAAATAAGAAAAAGAAAATCTGATTAAGGAAATTTTCTTCAGATCCAAGTGTTTGTTTTTAATATTCCTTACCCAAACTCAGATCTGTGCTTCTTGCTTAGAGGCATGAGTGCCATCTATAGAACAGTCACTAGTAGATATTTACTTGAATGCTGAGAAATAAGAGAGAGTTTTGTCCCTGTTGTCCCAGGAGACAGTTTTGTCTCTTTAACAAAAACTCTTTTGATATTCAGTTTATGTGTCACAATAAATTCAGTAATTTTCTGCAAGTGGAGGTTTAACATAAGTAAACAAGTGTCATTACACTTTTAAGCAGAGAAGGAGTCACAGACAGAGATAATGATATTGATATTTGTTCAAAGACTGTGATGATGTTTTAATTTAAAATAAACTGTATACGCCTGCTGCAACAGCAGTGGTGTAAATATTTAGTATAACAAGAAATACATTTTTTTCTACTGTGCATTAAATCATGAAATAAAAAAGAATGAAAACCAAACAAATAATTCGATCCCACTCTGTTAATTCCTTTCCTCTAAATAAGAGCATTTTATGATGGCTTACATATATAATGATTTTTCTTTGATCTTCCTGTCTAGTCTTTAATAAGATATATAGGGGTATTGAGTATTTCAGTTCCATCTCTATCATAAAAGCTTTCTTCTCTAATACATTTTTTCCTTGTTTCCTTTTGTCTGATGCCAGCCACTTTCTCATGATGAAAAGGATTTTAATTGAGGCACTAGGAGTAAATTTGTAATCCTTTGTATGAAGCCTTTATTCCAGTTATGTATCTGTAAGTTGCAAATATATCCAGCTTGCAATTTAAAATGTAATTGTACTTTGCATGGAAAATACAGGCATGGAAAGCAGAGGGCACCCTATCACATGCTAAGTCTCCTACCACGAAAGAAGCAAAGAAATAAAATAAAGGAAGAGAAGAGAAGAGAAGAGAAGAGAAGAGAAGAGAAGAGAAGAGAAGAGAAGAGAAGAGAAGAGAAGAGAAGAGAAGAGAAGAGAAGAGAAGAGAAGAGAAGAGAAGAGAAGAGAAGAGAAGAGAAGAGAAGAGAAGAGAAGAGAAGAGAAGAGAAGAGAAGAGAAGAGAAGAGAAGAGAAGAGAAGAGAAGAGAAGAGAAGAGAAGAGAAGAGAAGAGAAGAGAAGAGAAGAGAAGAGAAGAGAAGAGAAGAGAAGAGAAGAGAAGAGAAGAGAAGAGAAGAGAAGAGAAGAGAAGAGAAGAGAAGAGAAGAGAAGAGAAGAGAAGAGAAGAGAAGAGAAGAGAAGAGAAGAGCAGGAAGGGAAGGGAAAACTGAAAGGAACAGAAAAAAACCCTCCTTATGTCAAGCTAAAAAAAATCCATTTGTGATCACAAATGAAACATTTCCAATCTCATAATGGGTAGATTGCTTGGTTTTATTACCAGCCATGCAAAGCAAGACCCCATCAAAAGAAGCACTATGCAGAGGTCCCATCTTTCCATTAAAATAATTTCTAAAAGCTTTTTTTTTCTCTCCTTTTTCCACTGAAAGAACCCATTTTGCAAGATGATTTAGCTCAAAATCTGCTGGGAGTAACCCTTGACATAAAGTCATATTGTGTTGGAGTTTAGTCCTAAATTCATACATCAATTATTTACTGTCAACGCAGATTGTATAAGTGTAGAAAATTACTAGGAATGATATTTTCTCTCAGGCAGAAAGAATGTGATACAGCGGATACATCCCACCTAACGTGCTGTCCCACTGTCCACAGGCCAGAATTATTTATGCATTAGAAAACACTCTGCCAGGGCAAAAATAAGAGGGGAGAGAGACACACACATTATTTTAAACCTTTCATAACATCCATAAATATTTCATAACAAATAAATAAAGAATGTTGGGCTTGTTTGGAGGACAGCTGTAGCTGCATGGTTCAGTGCTTTGCAAAGCTCCAGAGACCCCACGCTTACCCCTCAGTTAAGCCCCCATTTCTTTTTAATCATCCACTTAGTGCATTGTGGGTAGGGGAGCTCTCCAGGTGAGTTGAAAAGCTGGAGGTTATGTATGTGAATATAACTTTTTATTTTAGATTGTTAAAGCAAACAACAGAAGGAGAGTTTCTCTCTAATACCCTGTTCAATGCTTTTGTCTTCTGTAGTTGCAATTTTTTAATATAACAGAGAAATGACTGCTTTGACTCAAACATTATAAAAGGCTTGCTCTACTTTTTTTTTTTTTCTTTTCTTTCAAACATTTTCTTTTAACATGTTAAACATATATTCCGTGGTAGTTGTTGAGAAATTATATTTAAACTGAAGGGAGTCATATCTTTACATTTCTGAATTGCTATAGCTAACCCTAGTCCATCACTGATTTTAGGACCTTTATTTCTTACTTTGGAGTGATTCTTGCACCTTACACTGCTGTGCTGCACTCATTAATGGTGTACATGAGGTACAGGGCATGTAATAACAGTCCTGGTACAGGTGAGAGTCGGGGCTATCCCAAACTGAGGCTTAGTGTCCTGCTTAAATTTGCTTTTATGGGGAATTAGTAATGGACCCTGATTTATATCCAATTAATTTTAAGGTCTACATAGTATTATTATGTTGTCCTATAGACTCTGGAGGCAGCCGTAAGTGATATGCAGTTGTATTGTGTGGTTTTTTTTGATTCTTTCATGTCCTGGGACAGCCTTGAAAATGCATGCCTTCCATCCAAAAAGAGGTGACTGTGGGAAGCAGCTTTGCAAATGTTCCTTACTCACTCCTCAAGGATGAGTGGAGGCTCTGGAGCCAAAGACTACAGCACAGCATTACTCTTCTCTTCGCGGTATTCCCCAGTATGTCTACATAGTCTTTCTTGAGGTCTTACCTGTTTGTCACCTCATATCCTGAGGAACATGGTTTAGCGTTTGATAGGAATGGTTGAACTCAATGATCCAGTGGGTCTCTTCCAACCTGGTCATTCTATGATTCTATGATTCTATGATCCTGTATTTTAACCATGTCTGAGCAATCCTAAAGTAAGAAAAGCAGCTCTCTGTGACAGCAGTGAACTGAGACCTGAGCTGGCACATCTACACAGCTCTGATTCACGCTTCCATTTAATTGGAGGGTGTGTGACCTAAGTTTCATGCTTTTTTGGACAAAATCATAGCATTTGCTAACAAAAGCTAATGCTCCTCTAACTTGCTGTTGAATATATTAGGAAGCATGCAGAGAGCCTGAAGTGTAATTACAGAATTATAGGATGGTTTGGCTTGGAAGGGACATTAAAGATCATATAGTTCCAGCCCTCCTGCCATGGGCAGGGACATTTTTCATTAGATCAGGTTGTTCATAGACTCATCCAACCAGGCCTTGAACACCTCCAGGAATGGGATATCTATGACTTTTCTGAACAACCCGTTCCAATGCCTCACCACTCTCATGGTAAAAAAGTCTCCCTAACATCTAATCTTAATGTACCCTCTTTCAGCTTAAAATTGTTACTCCTCATCCTATCACTGCACTCCCTCATGGAGCATCCTTTCCCAATTATAATCTCTGAGGTAACACACTACAGGATCTCTGCCTCTCTGCTGGTTAGTACATGAAGGGCTATGCAATAACATTCACTTTACTTTTCTGGGATTCCCACCACCAGGAATGGCATCACAGACTGGCTTTTCTGTAGTCTGAAAGCACAAGGATGGTGCTTAGGTACCTTGTTGGGATGGAAGTTAATGTCCAGTGCTTCCTGCAGCATGTTCTGTAACTGCAATATCCAGCTCCACGCTGTAGGACTTGTAGCCTCCAGTGTGACAAAAAAATGATAACTATCTGCATCTGCAGAGCTGAAACTATAGACAGAAAACTACAAATCAAAATTTGTGAAGTGCATTTTCAGGAGCACATACCTGATAGCAGAAGGTTGTAGTGTTGAAAGATATTTGGCAGAACATGAACTGGCAGCAAAAATGTTCACAGTGATTTTGATCTGCCTGCTCAGATGCTGACAGACCCCAGAGTGGGGAAATCTGCACAAGTGGAATAACATATTCAAGACATCTCATTGACAAACTGGAGTGAGACCACAGAAGAGCAACAAACATGGAGCAGTGCTTTGCAGGGACCAACATACAAGGGGAGATCCTGATAACTCGGTCTGTCTGTGTAAGACAAGCTGTAGCCCAACACAGAACTAAGTATTCATTTGAACTAGGAGATGGGTTTCAGGTTAAAAAATATTACAAACTTGTTTTTGAAATTGTGTGTGGATTTTCTGTGCAACAATATACCAATAGTTGCCCTATAAATTAACCTCATTGAAAACAAAATTCAAGTTTCAGTTTTTCTAGCTTTGATTTCAATTCACTAAATCTTAGTAAACATCTGTTAGCCAACTGAAGAACCCATTACCAGCATTGCCCTTAAATACTCATTGACTTAAACCTGTTAATTCCTAAGTAACTCACTGACAGAATAAAAAGTTTCTAAATTCTCTTCTGCAGGCATTTGCAATGTTATCAGCAGCTAGTCTGAAGTCTGTACACTGAAGTGGGGACAATTTTCCAAAGATATCAGCAGTGCTACATATAAAGAAAATATGAACTTTTGCCTTATATTTAGGGTTTTTTTCTATATACCTCTAGGGATTGTGTTAGTCACTTGAGCCAAGAGCTGACTATGTAGACACTAGTAAATGAAAACTGGGCTTAGGGGAAAAATGAATCCTCGTACATAGTTATCATGCAAGAGAAAAAGAAATTTTGTAGACGTTAGTGTTGCACATGGAAAGGTAATCAATTATTAGCAGAAAATCTGGTAGAAAAATAAATAAAATGAAAAATATAATAATTAAAAAAGGTGGTCATATTGTCATAAATGGAAATATTTTGAAAAGTGGCTGTGTGTTGTGCTTCAAGAAATTACTGTGTCTTTTTTTCTCTACAAAAATACAGTCATCCTTTTCCAGAGTTTGTCATCTAATGTTACAGCAAATCACCGTGATGTCCTAACAGTTGTCACACTTCAGTAGTTGGTGAGTTTTAAGAAGAACAAGAAAAAAAATTATAACAGGTTGTTCAATGTTGCTTCATCCTTTAGCATTAACTGAATTTTCATTCCTAGAGTGTTCAGTTCTATTATAAATGACAAACTGCTTTGTAAAATAAACTGATAATAAATAGACTACTTTAAAAATAATATATTTTTGAAGAGTATCTGAAGCCAAAATGGAAACTTCCCTGGAAAATTCAAAGGACCAGCTGAAAAATTTTCATAACTTGTAGATGAGAGTTTTATCATACAATCTTAATATAACTTGTTCTCTTCTGACTAGCTTGAAAAACTTCTTATTATGCAGGTTTAAGCTACTTTATATGGACATTCATCCGGTTTTACACATTAGTACTACAGTATCATGGAACTTACGAGGGGTTTCTTTGTGGGGAGAGGAGTTAAGGGATCAGTAGGCTTTTCAAAGTCGAGCAAATTGAGAAAATTTTTAAACAAAGATGCAGAAAAGCCAGACACCAAAAAGATTAAGAAAACAGCCTATTGTATTCTACATCTTCTCTTAGATTTACTCCATTTTCATCAGAATCAGTCTACATATACCCCCTTTTAGAAACAACAGGCAAATAATGGCCTACTATCTCATGCATGGCATGATAATTCTTTTCTGCATCCTGAGAGAAAAGCAATGCTGTTGAAATCTTTCAAATACCCTTAATAATGTTCATGAATGGAAGAAATATGTTCTTTAATGAAAACAATTTAAGAGATTATTTAACTGAAATCGATATGTTTGTTTTCTTTTGTTAGTTCAAATATTCTGCGCACACTCTCTCTGGAAATGCCTTCTGATGGAAGAAACTGGCTGGAGACTAAGGCACCAATTTCAGAAAGCATCCTTAATTCCAATCAGTAGTGCAAGACCCCATCAAAATGTAAATTTGATCCTGAACTTGGATATCCTCTTTCTTCCATTTGAATGTGAGGTGTAGCCGTGACCTTCTCCAGAAAGTGCTTCTTCAAAAACTGGCCAGAGAACTATCCTGACATTTTTACATTATTTTAGTTCTGTTGAAGTGCTGAAGTAGAGGAAAAGTATTTCCGTCACTTTCTAGAACATACAGATTATTTAAAGGAGGGAAAAATGGGGGGAAAAAAGAAAGAAATACATATTAATACAATTCACTTCTAGAACACCCCTAACTTCATAAGTAATATTAATCTTTGATTAAAGCATTATATTTGCAGTATTGTAATAAATACTGCTATGCAATCCTAACATTTTGCAGCCAAGTATGGTAGTTATTTTTCTCTTACTTGTGTACACATGACCTTCAACTGAGACACAAGCAGAAAAACTGATTTTTTTTTTTTTTATATATTGAAGCTCATGAACAAAAGGTCTTTCTTTGGTATTCTTTTTCACAGGACCTATGCATTTAAAATACTGTAGGCTCCATTTCATTTTATGCTGACTGGGGTGTTTACTATTGTCATGTTATTAACCTTGCTTTAAGAAGGCTTTTATAACATCAGTATTAGAGTTTATTACTAGCCATGGCTGTGATATACAGTTCATGGCCTTATTAAAGGATATGTCTTGCCCTTGGAATTCCTTGGAATCAGGTAAATAATATAGAGGAGTGTTGCAGAAAAAAAAAAGGGCACACTTTCCTCTCTTTAAACAATCAAATAAAACCACGGACATACAGGTTTTCTTTAGTCTACCTTGAACAAAGAGAAGTTCAAGGAGGATTCAACTTCTCAGAAAATTAATAATGGGATATAAAGCCCTTATAATTAAAATCTGGCCCATGAAATCAACAAATGACAAGTACTACCGATTATTTCTGTATTTTACATGAGTTTGTTGATGTCAGATCAGTTTCCAAGATCAGTTTCCAACTGTTACCTAACACCTCAGAGCTGCTGCATATTTTGACCTTAATTTTGGCAGGGTATTATAAGAAACATGGCAAACACAGAGAATATATTGCTTTTCAACAGTATGTTATTCATTAAAAAAATAGAAAAACTTTCAGGAGGGCTAGGTTCACAATTCTTAAGTTCAAGTAATTTTTTTGCTGATCTAACACAGTCTCAAAATTTGAAAACATAGTTTTATTTGAACCTTAAGCACACTAAGTAATAAATTTAAGATATCTCAAGATCTTCGTGATCCTCATAAGCAAGTTCTACCTCTCCTCCCCATCACAAAGAGTATATAATCAGGAAGTTTAGTAGGCAAAGCTATCTGTACATATCTCTCTAATAGCAGGACTTAATCCCCTCACCATGAAGTGTCTCAGCTTTCTACATTCTTCATTTTACATACCAGCTTCCATTGCAGGTGTCAGTCTCTTTGTGCTCTCCTGCACTAAGAATAATTTTCAGAAGAGCTTGGAGTCTCAACAACATCATCATTCCCGTATCTGCATCAGTGGCTTTGGTCCTACCTAGGTCAGAGAAATATTCCTGTTTTGACTGCAGAGAAAGTGTACTTCTGCAAAATTCTGAGATTTGTTTCTCTTGACTGTTTTCTAGGGGCACTTCTTCAAAATGATCGTCATGCATGAAGACATTCCTGTATATGTTTAATACTGTACCTTTAGTCTTTGGCTTTAACCCATTGCCTTTAATCTTTCTACAAAGCTATAAGGATATTCTATAAAGGTCACATATGCATCTGACTTACTCTAAGGAATCACATTCCTCAGGGCTTCTGAGGGCTTGTTGTCTACTTAAAATCAGACAGTACTTAAGGGTAAGTGCTCTATTTGAGCGTTGTTCAGCCTGTAGTATCTGAACTTTATACATGTTTGCACTCTGGTTGAGAAGCATGAAACTCATTGTCTCTGTTATGGTGTTCAGCTTTGGCATTGCCTGTGCCTCATTCAGCTCTGACGCAATCCCGCTAGACTGCACGTTGTTGATAGTTGCAAATTGTGTACACAACAGTAAGTTATCCCAAATGCACTGAGAGATATATGTAAATTAGACTACTTGTCTTATAAAAGGCCACTATTAAGACAATTGTTTCAGACATTTCCCAGGACGGAGAAGGCCCCTTGACCATCCAGATCTGCCAGACAACTGAGATGGGACATATGTAGAGGGAAAAAATAGAAAGAATTCTTTGTTTTGTAACAATGTCTCTGTCAGATCCTTCACCAAAGGTGGCAATTTGTGTCTTTTGTTTTCACGTGACCCCTATGGCACTTTTAACATGACCAGTCAGAAATGAACCAAGAAAACTAGTCAGTGTTAATGAAGCCTCATCTAGTTCCGTCTTGATATGACAGTAACAACCTCCACGCTTATATATGTCACAAACATTGGTGCAGGTTAAACAGTTCATTGCAGCACAAGAGGGGAATTACCCTTTCCAACACTTGTGCTACCTTCCACAGAAAATGTGACTGACTTGTAACCTCCTGTGGAAGTAGCAGAATGTCTGAAATCTGCTCAGTTTGTTTTTTCCCGAACTATATCAACTGGTTTAACAGGATACTGCTTCTTCCTGTTCCTTTCTATGTTAATTTAGAAAAAAAAAATAGCACTATAAATAATGAAAAGTGACAAAAGTAGCATGAAAAAGCTCACTATTCACTTGTAAGCAAGAAGAGGTTTATTGGGATGTATGATGCCTTTTCTTTGGCTAATAGACATAGCTGGAAAAATTAGACAAATTTTCAGATTCAAGTCTTCTTCCCATCTTATAGACAAACCTCAAGGTCTCATCCACTTGACAGTTTGACCAAGTTTTCCTAGTTATACCAACTAGTCTTAAAATAAATTGTCTCTCTTTTGGTTTTTTTTAAGTCATACCAACTAGTGTTGTTGAAAGACAACATCCTCAATCTCTTACTTTGCCTTCCTTTTCTCTTTAAAACACATGTGAAGTTGTAGAAAAGGGAAGTCTTCTCTTTAAAATTAAAGAAACCAGGTTTCTGAAGATTCACAGAAAAAAAAAAGCTGTGGGTTCACTTTTGAGACAAAAACTCATATTTCCATTTGGACCTGAAATGCCCAAATAAAAATACAAATTGTGCCACTAACATCTTGAGTCCTAATGTGTGTTGTCATCTAAACAACGCTAATACAAACAGTAATGGATTCTTAATATAACAGTATCTTTTTCTAAAAACATGTGATATGCATAATATACACTGATAAATTCAGAAACATGTCAGCCACAATTCATATTGGTGTGATATATGAGAAATCACCATTTTACTGAGTAATATGTATATCTCACATTAATTTCTATAAAACATAATCATCTCCTTTCAAGCTTTATTATCAACTTCATGATTATCATCTCCACCATTATCAACTCCAAGAGCCCGTGGAGTTCTTCAATGAAAAAAATGCAAGGCTCATATTATTTTGTCTGAACACAATTATATTTTGTGATGTACTCAGGATTTACCCTAAAAATTAATGATCTACAGAGAATATTCAATTAAACCAATTTTCTGTTTGTGTATCTTTACTATCTAATGAAAATCTCGGTTGAGAGGATGACATGAATTGAATATAGTTGAAGAGAAAAGCTCTTTCAAGTTAAGCATATAAAAAAAGTTAATAGAAATGATAGTTTGTGGAATTACTTCAGTAAAAGAAGACAGGATTGTAAAAAAAGAAGCCACAAAACCCAAACAAAAAGTACTTTACGTGAAATGTTATAGCAGGAGTAAGATTTTCTTTTCCTTTGAACTAAATGGCACCCAAACTCCACTGTAATTTTAGAAATCAATCTTTAATTTATAGTAAAATAGTGATTTTCTTCATATAGAAAGATGAACATAATATGTACCTTCACCTAATTAAAGGTGGTGGGCCAGACAGCTTTAATTTGCTCAAGAAACTCTGTGCAGAGACAGAGCAAAAAAACTAGAAAGACAACTGCAAGGCTGAAAATTGTCCTGCAGTGGAAACGTATCACAGTCTGTGGTAAGAGTCTTAAGTGTAGATGTTTCTTTCAAAGCAACCAAAATGTATCTTTCTGCACTACAGAAAATTTATTGTCTTCTCATCTGCAAAATATGACTCTCAGTGCTGTAGGTTCCACCTAAGAGGGGATTTTTTTATACTTGAAGGTACACAATACCCGCAAGCTCTCAGATGTAATTTGTATGACTTAAGGGCATAAAGACCTTATCCTGCTGGTAAACTGAGAGTAATTCCATTAGCTTAAACATGGTTTGTATCAGGGGAATCAGAAATGCTCCCACCATTAGAGAATTTTATATCAGTTGAGGTGAAAGCAAGGTATGACATGCTACCCCATCTTAAATTATATTTCCATTTTGCTGGAGTTCTACTAGTGCTCTGTGATAAAATTTTGTCAGCAATGTAAATGCTAGAATCAGAGCAATAAAGCAAACAATTTTTTTCTTCATCAGTGCATGGAAACATTTTACCATTTAAAGTGATTAAGAAAGCATTCCTCACTTTCCCACTGTTTTAAATCATATTGTAACACCATTCAGCAATTGTTCTGGTAAGTTCATCTTTGTTCTGCAGTCTCATTTCACACACTGTTGCAACTTTCAAGATGGAGCTTCCTATGAATTCAATTTAAAAAGTCAGTCAAATTCCTCAGTAGAAAATATTCCATAGTGAAGGTTATGGAAGAAACACAAAATGTAATTGTACAATAAGAAAACTGATATACGCATTGTAAGTCAACACATTTCCACAGTGTTCCAAGAGTACCTCCCATCTCATAAACTCAATGACAACTTGTCTATTTCATATACGAAGACGTCATGCCAAGTTTTCAGCTTGTATTTGTTACTAGAGCTGTATTATGGTCAAGGGAAATGCATTTGCCACAACCAGCCTATCAGACAGACTTTTTAAAATTAGTATAGAAGCAGTATACATTCTTATTTGTTTGGACCTATAATGTGTTAGTTAGGATAAATCATAAAATTGTTTGTTTTGAGATGAGACATCATCAAGTCCAACCATACCTGTCCACTACTAAACCATGTTGCAGAGCAACTTGTCTCCCCATCTTTTATGTGCCTCTAGGAATGGTGATTCAATCACCTCCCTGGGCAGCCTCTGCCAGTACCTGAGAACCCTTTCAGTGAAGAATGGTTTTCCTAATACCCAATCTAAATCTTCCCTCGTGCAACCTGAGGCTGTTTCATGCCATCTTATCACTTGGGAGATGAGACCAACACCCATCTTGATACAACCTCCTTTCAGGCAGTTGGAAACAAGGTCTCCACTCAACATCCTATTCTCTAAGTTAAATCATAGAATCATAGAACAACCAGGTTGGAAGAGACCCATTGGATCATCGAGTCCAACCATTCCTATCAAACACTAAACAATGTCCCTCAGGACCTCGTCTACCTGTGCCTTAAACACCTCCAGGGAAGGTGAATCAACCACCTCCCTGGGCAGCCCATGCCAGTGCCCAATGACCCTTTGTGTGAAAAACTTTCTCTTAATCTCTAGCCTAAATCTCCCCTGGCAGAGCTTAAGGCCATTCCCTCTTGTCCTGTCCCCTGTCACTTGGGAGAAGAGGTCAGCTCCCTCCTCTCTACATCATCCCAGTTTCCTCAGCTGGTCCTCATAAGGCCTGTTCTCCAGAACAAGGAACTCTTACCTCTTGCCTCTGGGAGATAAAAACTTCACAGATCATTTTGCAAGTGGATTTGAAGAATCCGCATGATGGTGCACTGCAGTGATACGTCTCCAAGCCAAGGATAAGATTTGTTATTAACGAATACCTCCATAAACTCCTATGGCCCCATTAGATTTGGTGCTCTGTTTTACTTTCTACTAAAAAAAAACCAAACAAACAAACAAAAAAAAAAACCAACAAAAGAAACAGTAGTGGAATTGATCCCCTGCCTGTAATTGGAGATTGAGATCTAGCATATACGCTTACACATTATGTGCTTACATTTAGGCTCTCCAAGAGGTCACAGAGATAGCATAGCAGTGAGGAATGAAGCTTGCCATGGAGTTAGAGGCACTGCTCCTTCACCTCCAAATGCTACTGCTCTGCATAAATCCAAATCCATTTTTGCTGTTCTCCTTCCCTCGTCCCACATCACTATGTCTGCACAACAAAAAATGTCTCAAGCAGCTCATGTTAGCAAGACTTTATCTGATAATGCAATGACTGACCAATTTTTTGACCATATTCCGTCTCAGCTTTGAAAAAACCCAATAATTGTTAGCTTTATAAGTTACTACTGATTTTTAACTTCTCTGT
Source organism: Coccyzus lansbergi (assembly GCA_033558105.1). Lineage (NCBI taxonomy): Eukaryota > Metazoa > Chordata > Aves > Cuculiformes > Coccyzidae > Coccyzus > Coccyzus lansbergi. The sequence goes on from JAUMJK010000016.1 coordinate 829,848, forward strand.
TTTTAATTAATGCTAATTTGACCACAATGTTGAATAAAACCTCTTCAAAACCTCTCTGTGAAAGCAGTAAGTCAAGTCTTGGAACAAAACTTTCTAAAGGACTCTCTCTTAAAAGGCAGAGGTAAAGAAGGAGGAATTATTCCAACATATCTGGGTGTACACAGTACTGAGAATTGAAGCCAGAACTGTTACAAGTGGTTACACCTAATTCAGTACTTAGTGTTAGAAAATTAACAAGAAAGAGAATAGGTTTAATTATCTCAGCATAACTAGTTTCACACTCCCCTCCTCTTTAGATCTCAACTCTCATTAAAAAAAGAAATTGGCTTGTATTCCTTACAGATGTTCTATTTCACTGGATTCCTTCAAAACCAAAAATATCAGTAGAATGAACTTTCATCATTCCTAGATCACTCTCATTCTCACATTCTAGTTTTCAGTTTGCTTTTATATGTATATGTGAATGATCTACCCAAATATTTTGCTGAATCCATACTAATAAACTACATTAGTATTTGCCTACCATATGCTCACTAAGGACTTAATTATACTTTGTTCCACCAACAAGTATTTTTAAAAAATTAACGTATGTCAGCTAATTATTTTTTCTGACTTATTTACTTTTTCATTTTGCTTCATTTTTAATTTATACAAGACCTATTTGTGGCCTTGTTTCATTTTCCAAAGAATGATAATAACTGAGGCTCTAATACCTCTAACACTCAGGCACATCCTTTAGTTTATCCATCTGAGCAGTCATCAAAGATTTCTGTGCCCAAACTGAGGGAAGTTACGCATGAGCAAAAATTGTTCCAGTTTTAATGCTGAAGTATATGCATGAACTGTACGTATTGCATGCACTGCACCCTGCAAAAACTGAAGTTTAACTGGAAATAGATCTCCACTGTAGCAATCTCAAATTATAAGTCTGGTGGGAGTGACAGAGGTACATCACTCGTCTTCTTTTGACAATCCACAAGATCTTTTGGGACATGTTCTCACATAGTCATAAGGCTCCATAGTAAATGTACAAATGCACGCTTCATATACTCCCAATATTGATCAGAAGATAAAACTCGATATACATATAGCTGCTCACCAGGATATGAAGGTGATCCTAATTATAAGAGTACCAAACATTTAATCTCATCGAGCTGTCAAGATATGCAAGTATTGCAGATTCACTCATATGGTTCAATAAGCATACTGACCGATTATTTCAGATAACATAATACATCTAGAAATCATGACTCACAGGACACTCAGAAAGAATATAAGGACGAGTTAATTCATTTTGCATTTTTTTTTAAATTATACAGAAGCATGTTATATCATGTAAATTTCTTCCTCGTTTAACATAGAAAAGATTCACAGGGAGTATAATATTTTGTCCAACAAGAAGTATAGGGTCTGGATAACCAGGACAGCTCTTTGATTACAATATCCTGATATCAAAATTCTTCAACAGGCACATCACAATACTGGAATCCAGGGATACATTTGCAGCCTGTTTAGTGACAACCTGGAAAACCCATGAATGTGTTTCTCAAAACAGCTTGGACTTCAACATAGGCTGCCTGAGCCCAAGCAGCATTCTGTGTAAATACTTGCCAGCTGAAATCCATAGAAAATATGAAGGTAGTTTGACTTCAGTTTTCTGAGCTTAAAATCCATTTTTCTTTCTCTGAGTTTATTAGAAATTGCCCATATCTATTTCCCATTTAATAAAAATGAGATTTTCTGATCATTTCTGCTAATGTTACAAACCAGTACTGGTCAGTATTTCAATCAATCTGACAGCAGCATAGGACACTGTGTATATTTCTTCTTCTGTGTGGGGCAATACAGACCCTAATTTCCAAGTGGGTTGTCTAGCATCTTTCGACTGCTGAATTGAAGTCAAAATCAGCTTGCTCTTATGAGGTCTTTCTAAAAATATAGATAAACTTAGTTATTTGTGTACTTTCAATCAGCTTCAGAAAACTGATGTGTGCTGCTTTATCACCTGAGTTTCTTACTGACTTCCAGATTTGATCTTCTGTCACTGAAAGTACTCTACTCCTTTGCAAGGCTCTTCTGAACTGCTGAATCTGTTGAAATAAACTTATGAGATTTTCATTTTCATGTATGCATGTATGGAGCATGCATTATACTTAACTTCTTGCCCTGCTAAAAGATGTTTTAACTCACACTCCTTTTTGTTGGCACTGTACTGAAAATACCTACTTGATTAAGACCTGATTTATGAGGAACCTCATCTCGTCTTCTTTCAGAAAGAAAAAATCCCAGGGCTGAATCTTGCAATCGCTCTCTACTTATTCTTTCATAAATTATATTTTCTGACCCTTGAAAATAATTCTAACCCTTTTGATATTTCCTTCAGTTCTATGGCTTCTCCACTCCGATATATAGAATAGACTATCGTTCTACATTTACTTTGTCATCAGCAAAGTAGAGCAGCAAAGAAAAAACGAGAATAAATTAATAAAGTGTTTTGTGGATGTATAATATTCTCTTTGTTACCATTTACCAAAATGTAGCCCAGATATGGAGAATTTAGTGAGCCTGAATCAAGCCGTAATCTGCCTCAATACACATTAAAGTCCTAGCAAAATTATATAAAATTTGATAAAGAACATAAGAGAAGTTTGAAACAGAAAACAAGGATGAATTCAGTAAAAAAAATCAAAAGTTAATGGAAGAAATAAAACCTTTGAGGTCCAGAGAATTTATTTGGGGTAGAAAAGGGGAGGTAAGAAAGGAAGTGAACAAAAGATAAATAAGAGATTGCAAGAAGGAAGGAAAATGGTGCTGTACTTTCACCGGGAATACTTAAATGCCTTACAAGATGATCAGAGCATTAAGATATGAGAGCCTAAAGGGCAATATAATCCCAAATGGTAGGACTAGTTTCAAAAGAAGGTTTATTAAAACTTAGCTTCCTTTGCATAATGTCAGTAAAAGAAATACAGTGAAACTCCAGCCTTTCTTCCTTTTCAGTTATTAGTTCCTTTCCACTCTTTTTTTCTCTATGATCACTTTCTCTGCCCTGTAGCTTTACTCCTGCTTTCTGTTTATAACCTTTAGAATACTTTCATGAGCATATGCTATAATTCTCTTCCCTTTTCTTTATCTCCTTGTTCCTACAAGCTGGCTTGAATAAAGAAGTCATTATCAGCAAGCCCACAATGGGTCCAGACATCCACATTCAAGATGTTGTATAGATGATATATTGATCAGTCCTCAATGAGTAATAGCGTTCTAATGAAAAGAGCTTACAGAAGTTAATGTATCTGCTCATGCAAACCACAAATGAAGCATTCTGTGGCACAAAAGGTCTGGCCCTGTGAATTATAATTACTCCCTACAACAATAAAAGTCAGGAGTGGTTTTATTTATTTACCGCAATCAATGATAGTCTGTGGGCTACACATTGAAAATTCGTTTTTACAAACCAGTACCCAGAGTGTTTGCTTTTTCTATGTCCATTGGGAATTAACCCTTCAGCTGCCACTACCAATCCTGAGGTAGATAACTCTACAGAAATTAAAAGATCACACCAGTGCTGTTCAGGTTAAGAAAAGCAACTACAGGCATTCAGAGAGGAGTTGCCACATGAGGCTGCTCCCAGTAGAAACAGCATATATTAAAACAGGGTGAGCATATAAAGACAAAGACTTTTTGTCCTGCGTGAATTATTTGGAGATTCTGGTTTGAAAAATGCACCACAGCTCTGCGTCATACAACTTTCCACAGTCTGATGAGAGTGGTTTTAATGTTTTAGAACCTCCTCTCTCCTCAAAGCACTATAAGGTAGAATAAATTCAACCTATGCTACACGTATTTAAATAGCCAAGGAAAACAAAAGGAGCACCATTACACTTGTTAATTAAATTGCGGGAAAAATAAAATCAAAATTCTGTAGCCATCTATGCTAAAGCAGAATAAATCTGCCACTGTACTTCAGGAGAAGAGCAAAGATTAACCAAACAGGAAAAAATATAAAGAAAATATTCCTCTTTGCAAATTATATTTTTGCAAATTATTATTCTGCTTATTAAATCCTTCTCTGTTATCCTCTAAAAAAAATATTCAAACCCAGATACTAGGAAACTCAGAGAAATACCATGCAAGTGATAAAAGATGAAAAATAGTTTCCTTTTAAAGAACAACTAATAGAAAGGAATAGTCAATGTGGAAAAGAGATGCTGAGGTGGAATGAGGGAGTTCCATAAAAATCCATGTGTGCCTCACAGAAGATAAAACCAGAATATCTGTTCACTGTTTCTCTTGATGCAACATCTAGGGGACATCAAATATGAAGCAAATTGAAAACAAACAAATGGAGATACTTATGCACACAAAGAACAATGTTGCTCATTTTCTTAGGATGCTACAGATATTGGAAATCCATGCAATTTCAAGAGATGGCTGATCAAATTTCATGGACAGAAACTCCCTCAAGGTCTCCTTCTCCAGAAACTCTAAACCACAAAGCACTAGAAGCTGGAAAAGCTTGTTCAGAAACTATCATTAAACTATATTTTAACCTTTTTATTCTGTGTTTTGAGACTGGCCACTACCAATTGAGATTGGTCGTAGACTGGGCCAGTGACTGAGGTATATTGGATGTTTTACAAAGAACAACCAATCTGTGAAATAAAACAAAGCATTATTATACACAACCAACCAATTTGCTGAAAAGCAAATTAAAAAAAGTTTCAATGCTTTCACTGTAATTCAGATCAACGAATGACCATGTGATGGAAAAATTGTCTGATGTAACGCCTCATTTCCTGACAAAGGGCTGTAGTATTGCATACACTTACATGCACACATCTGTTTTCTTTGTCCCTCATATTTCTTATGCTCCTTAATATTAAACTGTATAGACTTGTAGTTTCGCTGGCTTGCGGTACCTACCATGCTGAAGAAACAAAGAACTTCCTTCATGAGGCGCCAGAATGATATGCAGCGAGCTTTTAATTGGTATGGGAGACCTTTGAAGAAGAGAAGTGAAGGCTCCAGAATTTCTGTCAAAAAAACAAATTGCCTTGCAAGAGTCCAGGGCTAAAATCTGCACTGATAGGAAAAGAAAGCTACTGTCCCTTGAATCCTGAATAATCTGGGTTCTGAATTAATTATATCTTTCCAAAGCTTAACCATAAATAGGAGTCATCATCTTTTTTTTTTTCTTTCTTTCTTGTCTGTTCCCTGCTGTGTGCGTACATGTGTCCTTCTTAAGTCTTGGTAAATCTCTCTGATTAAGAGTAGGATTAATATAGGAGAATTAAACTTTTAAGATCAAAAAGAAAAGACATTTAACTTTTACCAACAAGAAATTGTTACTAACAAGCATTCTTTGAGTGAAAGAAAGGCTCCCTGGGTACAAAGAACTCTTTAACTGAAAATATGAAGGTTTTTTCCTTAAACAAGAAATCTTCAAAAGGAAACATTTTTTTTACATTTATTTCCACTTTAATCCTATTACTTTCCTGCCTCAATTGCTGTCTTCTTATAGAGAATAAAATTTTAAATGATCGTTCTGTGTTATTTCCAGTCATCACATTTGGCCCTATGTATATTAAAACAGAAAAAAACAAGGACACTTAATCCACTAATAGTAATTTCATATTTTTAATTATTATTATTTTTATACATAGATCAGTTAACTGACACTAGAGATTACTTTGTATGAAGGTTCAATAAGAAAGTACATATTCTATATAAAATGATAGATGCAAAGGAGTGCAACATGTAAACGCAATGTAGTCAGTACATGAAAGCTGACTTACCTTAGGCTTTTAAATATTTTCAGGATTACAAGCAAAAAGATGGACTTTTCCCAGCTTCCACAAGAATCCTACAGCTGAGCTGCAAACTAATCTCTAACAGGTTCAAGTTTAATGAGAGATTTCGGGAGGTCCAAGGTACACTCCTCACATACTGCTGTGACAACAGTGCTAGAAACTGGAGGAATTTGGTGTATTTCTTTTGTATTTTTACATGCAAGTTTTCTTTCTGGATATAGTATAACATACTCATTATCATCATTAATATCAGCAGGCCAATTTGGGAGTTTTGTTAGATTTGAGAGAGAATTGCGTTGGAAAGGTATTTTAAAATAGGTGTAAAGTCTGTGCCAGATACTCTGTAAAATCCTAGATTTTATTCGGATATGGAAAAAGAGCAAATGAGAGTTACTGAAAGTCTGGACTTTTAGGCTTCAAGTCTAAGATCTGCAACTGAATTGCATTAGCTTTGAATTAGGAAATTAAAAGCAACAACAGCAGAAGATACTTCACCTCTACCAATAATAAGACATTTCAGCAGCTTCTTGGGAGAGCTCTTAGATTTAATGCAGCCCCAGAAACACACATACTGGAAAACCTAAGGAGAGGTAACTGGAAAAGTGCAGATGTTGCTGTGGTTCCAGGTGACTGTGAAGGGCCAAGCAGCCATATATCTGCAGTCAAGGGCATTGGAAAAACGTCAATAAGAGGATATGAGGACTGTAGTGGAGTGGAATAAAATTAGTGACTATATTAAATGGAAATACACTGAGCAAAAGGATTCTCTATTACTGACTGGAAAGAGATGCCATTGCATGCACTTTTCCCCATTTTCCCAGATCTAGGACTTCTGCGACTACGAGTCAAGGACTCCTTCAGACACAAAGGGAAGCCAAACAGGGAGGTATCTATAACGCATGGTATGGAAGTCAGATGTACATATCAACAGGCAGAATCAGGGAGGGTTGCACAGGAGAATAGGTATGAAAAGGGAAGCAGTGGGATGCCACTGTTCTAGGTGTCTGACTCAGGATGAGGTAAATTGTACTGCCTAACTCCAAGAAGGAAAAAATCTTCAGATCTTCAAAAGTACTTATGATGCATTAGGATACCATGAAACTGGGATTATTTCCTAGTAGACTATAAGTCTAATGGCAAGGATATTTAATGGATGTACTAAATTTTAACTTCCACGTACCCCTGATATGCACTCTCTCAGAACTGAAAAGTCAGCAGGTAAGAAAGCTTTCCTTGCCTGTATTGTATTTTGCCCTATTCAGATTAATTCAGTTTCTATAATTCTTCTTTTCAAGTTTGTCCTCTCTGGTATTGTGGTCTTTTGCTGTAATGGGGATATCTCTGTGTGTTTTCAGCAGATTTCATTAACGTATGCCATCAAAGGCCTTAATAACAATACCATACAGCCTGGTTTCATAAACCTTTCTTTCTGAGAGAGCATGAGTAATTTTCCTCTATATTCTTCTGTGTGATAGCTTTCTTATTGTGCATTTGCTGTAGGTCCCATGTCACAGGCTCCTTATTCATCTAACAATTCTTGTAGTAACATGCTCTTTTTTTTATTTTATCTGTTTTTCCTTACAGCATCACACCCAATTTACTTAAAGTGTGCATCGACTTCATTAACACTGATCATCAAATATGCCATCATAGAAAGAGAGGCATCAGGTAAATCTGAAATGTATATCAGAGTTTATCTCATTTTACATTAACTTTCTGGTTTTAATTATCTTTGTCTTCCAAATATGTTCACAAAACCTGCATGGTACTGCATTCTGATTTATGAGTTCCTAGTTACTCACATCACTTGCCACTTCTGAAGCATAAGTATTTCATTTTCTCCAGTCACACTGTTCTTAAGAGGCGATAATAAATTGTAATAAGTTTTACTACTTCCTGGACACATGCTAAGAACGACATTAGAAATACAGTGAAAAGTGTTACCATCACATTTGTTTGTCCTTATTTCCTTCGGGTATTTTGGCAGGTCATGAGTTTTTTGACATGGGCTGCTTGGAGACATCCTCGACATGTGGACTGGTTCGGATCTGGGGGAGTCAGATGGCCCCAGAAGTCTTGGAAGACCTAGGCAAACCACAGCTTTCAGGTTTTACACCTTCAAGGATCCACAGAGATATAGTTCTGAAATGCCTGAAATGTTTTCCTTCTTCTCACTCTCAGGAGATTAACAGGAAGGTAGGAATCAGGACACTCAAGGACCTGTAGCCATTCCTGCAATGCTAATAAGAAAATATTTGGACTTCTAAAGATATATTTTAAAATTTTTTGTTTTCCCTTTTACTATAGTCATCAGGTTTCTTACTTTTTCTGCACTAAGATGGAAAAACAGCTGCATAAGTTTAGTGTGAAGATATCTGTTTTACTAATATAAATTTTACTAATTACAATAACTTCATTCCTGTCTACATAGTAATTATTCACAGTATGGATGATAAACCTTTCTCACCCTCTCAACCTGATCCATGGTGCTCAAGAAACAAGTGAGGGAAAGGACCCCATACATAGGATGAAGAAGAATTTGTCAGGTCTCTGCAGCTACTGGTTAAAACATATATGTAACTATGATGAGCTTTTTTCACTAGGAGAAATCTGGAAGCTAGAGGCTGCTTTCAGTGCGCTTGCTAACCACTCCCTTGGATGCTCCTTCATTCAGTACTGGAAGTTGAGCAAATGAATATGTAAAGTTTCAAGAAAGATAGTGCATTTTTTTTTTCTAATGTAGTCCTTAGGTATAAGCAATTCACTGTGAGCCAATCACTCCTTCCTCTCTCAGAAATTTTCCTCAGGATGGTCATTTCCACATGAGGGACGCAAGGAGTGTAGTAGATATCCAGTGAATGTTTGAAATTTGGAACGTGGACAACATCAACTAGGAAAAAATTCCAGAGCACTCTAGAAGTCAATGAAACAAGGATAACTTACTCAACTAAGCATCTTTCATACAGTCCTTTAAATAAAAAATTCTACTCTACCAGATGTTTTTTATAAAAAATGAGAGAAAGTCTGAATAAGTCAATACAAGTATGATTTCTTCAGGAGACAAGTGCAGAACAATTTAAAGTGAAGAAAAGAGGAGAGAAAAATACACAGAAATTTTAATGTATTTTCTTATCCTCCAAAGGAAAGATAGTTGACTTCAAGCATTAAATATAGCTCTGTAGTTTCACATTTTAAAATGTTATGCCCTCTCCCTGAATAATAAAACAAGGAGTAAAATATAAGATATATATTGCTAGCTAAGTAAAATATACATTCAGGTGTTTATGTCATTTCTCCTTTTTCATAATTTTGTGCATAATTATAGGGGTTAGACAAGCAGTTATGAAATATATATCATGTATTTTTACATAATGTATTATATAGTGATAAATATCACTGTGGCTAGATCTCTGTTCTTCCTGAATACCCTTCTTTATTACTTCAGGCAAACTGCATTCATATAATTTCCTCCAAAAAATAAGCCTAAAAGGTCTTGTTTGTTTGGATCTTTAATTCTTAATTGAGTAAGTCACTGATAGTCAATTATAATTGCAAATTACATATCTACTTCAGATAAACTTTAGAAAATATCAGTGGAAGCAGTACAAAATGCTTGCCTACCAAGACTTAAAAATTGCTCTGCAAGCCTGTCTTTCTCTAAAGTGGATAAGAACAAATTAAAAACAAATAGTTCCAATTAACAAGGAAATGCCAGAGTGAGAAAACAGGGCAAGAAAAAGGAATGAAAAAGAATAAATGTCCTAGGGACAGAAAGCAAATGTGATGGGAAACTCTCCAAGTAGAAAGAACAGCATTACTTGGTTCTGATATACTTATGCAAAATGCAACACACTTTTGTCTCCTGCAACAAGACTAAGCAAGTAGACTCTAATCCCTTTAAAAGATATTCTTCATAGAATCATAGAGTCATAGATTTGTAATGGTTTGAGTTGATGACTCAGCAGTTCTTTGCTACAGTTTCTGATTGTGCATCTACTCGCCTCTTCAGATTTTTAACTCCTCACAGGATTTGTTTCATACTACTTATGCATATACATTGAAAAGTCCTACAGAGAAGTATATACCCCCAACATGTGAAAATCTCCTCACCATCACAAACTGATGATTACTATGCAGTTGGTTATTAAGAGGGAACTCCATGAGATGTTTTGTAATTTGGATTATCTTCCACCATCCTTCAAACACCAACCTGTTTGAAAAGCATCAAATGTTGCAAATGTTGAGCTGAACAGGATCAAGAGGTGGTCCCATTTGTGCAATTTTGAGTGACATATAGTTTGTTTACATTGATCCTCTCTAGGAAAGCACCAGATTTCTTCCAGAAACCGTATTGCCTTTCCTTTTGTAGAACTGATTAATGTGCTCTGCCTCATCCTTTCTCTTCTCTTGGTCTCCAATGCAAGTTACCCTGAAAAGCACCCAGATTAACACAATGATCAGAATTTACTATGGAGAAATACAAAGAAAGGAGAAATCTTCCTCCTTAATTATTTTTTACTGTATTCCACTGCAGGAAACACTTCCTGAAAGTTTAAGATTACTACTCTCATACATTACTCCAAGAAATTGGTCTCAGAATGTTTTGGTGTTAAGAAACTCTTCTTTTGTTTATGAGGTATTTATGGAAGTGCCAGATAAACTAGCGCATTTTTTTTTTAATGAAAAATCTGGTCTGTATAAAATTATAAGTAACAGTTACCTTTACTAAGAGAACTGCCTGGCACTGCTAGTAAAGAATGTTTCTTGTATTGATATTTAATAAGCTTGCTAAGGTCTACAAATAGACAAGTAAATAGCCTTTCAGGAGGGTAAAGGACTTCCACCTACTTGTTAATATATTAAATCAGTCTTTAATTGTTTTTCCCTGAGTACATAAGCTTTCTGTGGAATACAGTGAGAACTGTGATCTTATTGACAGAAAACAAGCAAATGGAATTGTTCAATGAAAAGAATGCCTCTTAAATAAACCTTAGCCTAGGACCAGCATTCGTTTAGCCAATATATTTGCATATGGAGTTTAAAAGTATTTCTATAGAAATCTATTAATCTCTATAGCAGATTTTTATCCCTTTTAAGTTCCATATGATTTCCTTCTTTTTTTTAATAAGGTTAGGCCTGTACCTAGAGGTAATATTTGTACCTTGTACCATGCGAGGTGACAAAAGAGCAAAGATTTCAAAACTGAGGGATAACAGAAATAGGAAGAACAGCGGGGGAAAGAACTATATTTAGTATTTATTTTATTATTATGGGAGAGATTTTTTTTTCCAAAGCTTGGGTTCTCACACTTCTACAGGAGATTACAGGGACCAAACCATTTTTTAAAATTAATTTTTAATAATGTGTAATAATCTGAGTGGCACTGGTCTGTGTGTGGAATTAGAATTCCTCTGATAGAAAAAGAAATATTTGTGCAGAGTTTTATGAGCAAAGTTGACCTGAGGCTTCCTGAGGCTGATTGAGAAATTGCAGTCAACGAAGATCCTTAACCCCTTCCCAGCTCCATTTTCAATCTACTAAAGAATAAAGCCTCTGTGGTTTAACATGCAATGAAAGTGACAAAGACCTGAAAAAAAGCAATAAATGTATATGATTACCAGAGGCTTATACTCCTTTTAAATTCAACTTAATGACCAAACTGGCTTCTCAGCCCAGAAAGACACGAACCTTCAGTTAAGTGTTTCATAGCTTTATTTAATAGAGCACTACATTTCAAACAAACCGTTCCAAGGTCAGTCCTCTACAACCCAGAAATTTGCTATTAATTTCCATTCCTTTAGTTAAGAGACAAAAAGCAGCAATCAGACAATCACAACATTTGATAGAGGCTCAAAAGTTGGGCAATTCTGAACTGATAGATGGGAGGGGGGAAGCCCTGAACTGAATATGTCTAGTCTGAACAATAACCATGGAGGTAGCTGTCCTAATTCTTTCTAGAAAAGCCTGAAACATGGATGTTAGCAGGGGTTAAGGGGAATATTTATGAGACTTAAAGATAAAGACCTCGCTAATGTTGCTGCCCGTTGCCACTCATTTCCATTAACCTGTAACAACCTACCAGTGGGCTAACTCTGTGGGTGTTAATCTCTATAAACTTTTTCATCTAGCCAGACGTGTTTTACCAAGGCATTGTACTAACCTCAAAGCTTCCCCTGTTCCAGCACTGCTAGAGATAATTATATTAATTAGTGATTTCCGGTTACTCAAGGATACTGAATCTGCACTGCAAAGAATGCACCTTAAAACAAAACTGAAAAAGAAAGTGCAACCATCACTATTAAGAAAAAGTCCTAACCTCTAAATGCTGCCAGACTTAAAATTAAGACTATTATATTTAAGACAGAAGGAAATATGATCAGAAAGTCATTATCTGAATCAAGAAATCTGTAATATATGTAGTAAATTGTTTTACAGACATTGTCATTAGAGAAAATGTTTACTGCAGAGCTTTATGAAGTCAGTAAAGTTTAACACAAATTTAGTTTCTTTTTAAAATTTTGTTGCAAAGTTTGCTCAAAAATTGAAAATGTGGGAATTTATTAGGAGAGTACAATTAGAAATTAGTACCACCTGGAATATGTAAATAGATATTTATTATTTAATGGAAACAAGTATGATGTTCAATTTAATTTTCAGTTTTCTAAATTTCTCTTCTGCATTTTAGATCACATTTCTCAAGGATATGGGTACTAGACATCCTTGACAGTGGAGGATTTGTGGCCTATGTGGTGGAAATTTTATAATTCCATTGTGAATTTTTTAAAAATCCAACAAATGCTACTCATTCATAATGCTTTACTCTCTACTAGCTGATTTAATAATTACAAAAATGGGGAAGAAGTAGGAAGCCTGTGCTGCTAGAAGTGCTCTCTACCTTTTCCTAGAAAGCCTAATGACATTGTGAGCACCTTGAAGTAAATGGGATTTCTGTTGCTGAACTGCTGTTGGGTCAGAATATTACTGGAGATGAAGCTTAAAGGGTCTACTAGGATTAGGAAAATAAGTGGTGCTTTATAGTATATTAGCCATCATGTTTTAATTAGTATGCTTTAAAGCATTACTCTGTATCTGCTGGTGTTTGCTGGTGGTAATTCAAACTTATTGGCAGTAGCCTTTCCTCAGCCACCTGAGTATTAATACAAGGTACTACCACGTTATCTTGAGAGCAAAGGTAGGAAGATCATTCAATAAATATAAGCTTACCATGACCTCAACTCCTTCCTGTAATTAGACCTTAACTAAACTCACACATGGGAGAATATGTTAGAAATACATGTCAAGATAAGAGAAAGAGAAGTTTCCTACCCAAGAAAGCAGACAGAGGGGATGTCAGGACTAGCAGTAAAAATATGCATGGGAGAAGCCTGCATGGTTTATCACAGGCTAGTTTACTGGCAGAAGCCCTTGCTGCTCTGATAGAAGAGTGCAAGCTGCTAGAGGAATTCAGCTGAATTACACCTGAAAGAGATCCAAGGCATTGGTAAGTTGATGCTTGCTGGAAGATCACATGTGCATGACAGTGAATTGGGATCAAGGAACTAGCTCACTGTGTGAGATTTAATGTGAGACTAAGACAAACCAAAGGCAATCAACAACAAGCTTGAGGTTGTTTGTCTTCATTATTTCTCTCACATTTTCTGCACCTTTCTGTTACTTGCTTTCCTAGCTACTTGCAAATGCTTCTTTTGTGGTCTATTGCAAAAATTTGGGGCACAGTAATAATAAGAATCCTCAGCTAGTACAGAAACTGTGTAGTTTACCTTGCCATTTAATTTTTATTAAAATCTTGCCTGTTTCTTTGAAAAAGCATAGATAATGACACCACTGAAAGACCTAAAATAGAAATTATTCTCTCCTTTTGTAAAGCACCTAGGAAAAAAATGTTAGGAACAAGAGAAAATGTTTCTATTTGGGTGGAATGGCAATAATTACACGCTCTTAAACATCCACCTTTGCATTCAAAGACTTCTTCTCTTGGGCTGGGGTTTCACTCTTGCACTAGACTCATCTAACAAAAACGTGCAATTAAAAGCTGGAAATCCCACCTCCATCCAACTCCAGCCAGATGTTCCTGTTGCCTCCCTGTGCTGATGTTAGCCAAGGGGAGAAGCAGGTGGGGAAGAAGTCTAGTTCCCCATGGACATGAACACATGCTAGTGCTAACTCTGACACAAGAGAAGGGGCAGAAAACCATGACGAGACAGGGCAGAAGGTGGACAGGGATTACCTGTTTTTGGCAGTCAACCACACCTTCATTAGCTTAAAGCCATTATGCACCCTCAACCTCAGATTTTACCCAAACTGAAGTTATTAATTTGATGAGGAAAAGGCTTGTATTTTGTTTATATCAGGAATTAAAATGTTAACATTTCAGTTTTTATAAGAGTCTTAATGGATGCAAAGCACAATTTTACTGCAAATTCACTAAAAGTGAGAAGGAAAAGCAAACAATATCCATTCAGAAAGTTGAAAAAAAAATGACAGATTGCCATCTTTCATGCTTTCTTCTTTTATGTTTCTGTTCTCATAGACATGTAATTGTCCCTGTGAATTTAAAGAACTGCTTGATAACATTTTTTAACTCATTGACAGAGGTCTCAGCAGGAGGAACAGGTACTACTGCAATATCTTGCTCCTTCTTGTGACAGAAAGGGGGGTCAGTGACATTCTGTGGAAGGTGAAGCTTCTCCATTTTGTGCAAAGCAAGGTGTTCTGCAGAAGGCAACTACAGGTTGGCAGCAGCTCACAGGTCTGAAAAAAAAAAAAAAGAGGGCTATGTCATCACACTTAGTCTTCCTTTCTACTTGTTCCTTTCCCAAGGACACCTTTCTATCCAGGTTCAACTTTCACAGTTTTTCTTTTTGGGACAGGCAAGTTCTTAAGACTGGAGAAGGAAAGCTGCTGTTCTCCAGTGGATGGCTGGAGCTCCTCTTGTTTTGCTCTGTGTCACAGCACTGGAGGTCAAATAGTTCAGAGGAATCAGATAAGTGCATAAAGCATTGAGAGGAAGCCATACTAGTCAGAGTGCAGATAACGAGATGCAGGGAAAAACACAAGGAGCACAGGGAGACAAGGGAGGCTCTGCAAAGGGACCTGAACAGGCTGGACTGCTGGGCTGAGTCTAATGGCATGAGGTACAACAAGGCCAAATGCCAGGTCCTGCACTTAGGGCACAACAACCCTATGCAGAGCTACAGACTAGAAGTCTGTCTAGAAAACTGCCAAGAGGAGAGGGACCTGGGGGTGTTGATTGACAGCGACTGAACATGAGCCAGCAGTGTGCCCAGGTGGCCAAGAAGGCCAATGGCATCCTGGCTAGGATCAGAAACAGTGTGACCAGCAGGGCCAGGGAGGTTCTTCTCCCTCTGTACTCAGCACTGGTGAGACTGCTCCTTGAATCCTGTGTTCAGTTCTGGGCCCCTCACCACAAGAAGGATGTTGAAGCTCTGGAGCAAGTCCGGAGAAGAGCAAGGAAGATGGTGAAGGGGCTGGAGAACAGGTCTTATGAGGAATGGCTGAGAGAGCTGGGGGTGTTTAGCCTGGAGAAGAGGAGGCTGAGAGGAGACCTCATTGCTCTCTATAACTACCTGAAAGGAGGTTGTGGAGAGTAGGGTGCTGGTCTCTTCTCCCAAGTGACAGAGGACAGGACAAGAGGGAATGACCAGGGGAGATTTAGGCTGGACATTAAGAAAAGATTTGTCACAGAAAGGGTGATTGGGCATTGGAACAGACTGCCCAGGGAGGTGGTTGATTCACCTTCCCTGGAGGTGTTTACAGCACGGGTAGATGAGGTGCTGAGGGACATGGTTTAGTGTTTGATAGGAATGGTTGGACTCAATGATCCGGTGAGTCTCTTCCAACCTGGTTATTCTGTGAATCTATGATTCTATAAGCTTGAGTGAGCTGCAGTGGCATCTCTACCTATTCCTATATATAAATTCCATAAATCTTGATTGTATTTTGTGGATAAAAAGGGGCAAATGATGGTAACACCAAGACCCTGTCATGTAGGGAAAAGCAATCTCATTATGTCAAGTCAGTTATTAGAGATTCTCTAATTCACTGTCTCAATCTCTACTGCTTATTATGTGCACATCTGAATTTTAAACATCTTGAGTACTCAGACAACTTTATACAGGCTTCAAAATACCCCCTTTTTCATATCAACTTACCATTATTATGTAAAGGTGAATTTATACCACTAAGAAGGATGCAGGAGTTGTAACCTGGAGGATGTGGCAGCTGATGCCATGACAGGGTTTGTGAAACAGAGACATCTACTGGTTAAGTTTTAGGGGGAAATATTTCGTTTTGTGACTTCCCAGTGCGGTGCTCTACTCCTCTTCTTTGATCTGAATCATTAATCTGTTATGATAGGCCTGTCACTAATCCATGGCCTCAGAAAATATGCACGTGTTAAAATGAGTTTTGCCATAAATTATTTAATGATTTACAAAGCAACACTCAACACGTGCCACCAGGTGATTTTAAACTTCTCTATGCTTACAGTGTTTTTCAAAATCCTTAGTGAATTTTAATCATTTATCACAACATAGAATCACCAAAGCTTGCTGGACTGCGACAAGGTTTGGGGGAAGAAGTCCACAAAGCAGGAAAGGCAGAAATATTCTATCTGACCACTGAATCTCATAATTTCCAGCTCAGCACTATTACCACAGAAGAGGCACAGACAAAGAATTTAGCTTGCTTAATCATTAAGACCTAAAGCATGCCACAAGTCAGTTAAGTGTCCTAAAAAAGAAATTAATATTATATTTAATGTTTACATAACAGCTACCTTTTCCTAGTGGGTTAGAAATAACATAATAATAGGAGGATCTTGGGAGGACTAGAGGTCCGAGTAGATGTCATTACACTAGCAAAGTCTGATCACTGATTTAAACTTTATTTAAATTATTCATGTTTCGTATGTCTGCAAAACCAGACTGGATATTCTCATATGTGCAATTTTTTGAGGCTTTCCCAGTATCTCTTTACTCCAGTTAAGCTAGAAATATTGCCAGACATGTCTTGCTAACAAGACCCGTTTGGATATATAATCTTTTCTGCATTTTCTCCAGCTGGATTTAGCATGCAAAGGAAAGAAAATTGGTTTTAGAAGAGGACAAAAAATGCATATGAGTGAAAAAACAATTGCTTAAGTTTGAGAAGTTTAATTCAATAAAAATAGTGATTACTTGCTTCAAAAAGTTTAAAAACCTGATATAAACTATGCAGTTAACCACAGGCTGCCTCCATTAAACTCGTGATTTTCAATATGCCAAAGCTGCATATATTTGAGGATGCAATGCTCATCTGTGGTAATAAGGACCATGTAAAATGATTAGAGATGTTGTAAGACAGGTAAGTAGACAGATAGACAGACAGGTAGGTAGGTACGTAGAATCCTTTCAGCTTTTGGATTACATTTCATTTCAGAGCCTTTTAATCCATGTCCTCTTGTGAAAAAAAAAAAAGAAATAGTTTATGCTAAAATACTGAACTACTTCAATGAATTGTATTTATTATTGTGTCTGCTGGAACATTTTCCAGAGGATAAAAATATCATTTAAAGACTTAAGTAGGAAGAGGTTCCCTACAAAACTTTCTTCTCCAGTAATACTACTGCTGCTAAAAGTGAGCACCAGCTGTGAGTTACGTCTCAAAATATATGTTTTATCATGACTGATGTCACTCTTTAGGGTTAAGCTAGGGTGGTAGGAGCCAGTTCAGGTCTAATTGTTGAAATGTATGCTTAGTTCAAGTTAAACAATAGATCCCTAGGGAAAAAAAAAAATCAGCACAGAGGTGCTGAGTTGTGAAAAGAGTGTTGTTTTGGGCCTAGTCTCCTGAATAGACTTGTTAAAGCCCATGGCTGATGTATGCTAAGCAGAGCCAAGCAGTATGTGGAGAGAAAGGGAGGGCAGGCCAGTTGAGCAGGCACATCACTCTCTGAGCCAGGGCACACACTTTGATGGCTCCTTTGGAGGTATGAGTGAAAGCCAAACCTCTGTTCCCTCCTTTTTTTCATTTCTGCCATGCAAAGATAATCAGGTTTATGTAAAGTATGTGTGCTCTTTTGACAGTCCACGATATCTCATTAATTCAATCACACCAAACACCATTGTTCCCAAAGTGTTTGAAATGCGGATAGGCATGGAGGCTTTCTTAATCCTGTCAATCAATGTTAACATTTTTCTTGCAGTTGCCATGGCCAGGGCCAGAGTTCATGAAAACACAGAATAAGAGCCAACAAAACAAGAATAAAGACTTATTTGAGATACTCTTTTTAAAGGACATCTACCATGCACAAAACATGGGAAGTAAATGTAGACAAGTTTGGACACTATGGCTCACTGAGAGGAAAAAGGGGGAAAAAGAATTTGAAAATCAAATAGGCCTATAAAAACTTGACCCAAGAGTCTCTGGGAAAAACCCGATGAATTGCTCCCTAGTAGAACAATGTTCTTTCTTTCGTGCGTTCTTCAGGAGTACAATGCTCAATATATTATAACACATGCCACTGATGTCTTTACACTGTTGTAAGCCAGCTCAGACCATCGGAATGCTGATCGCCGACAACAAGAGATTGTGCAGCGGTAATTCTCTCTTTCTCCCGCTCCGCTACAAACAAGCACTGGGAAAATTATTCATGCATATAGACCAACAAAGCAGAGATGGGAGATTTGCGATGTCATGCAGCGAGATCATGTGACAAACATTAAAATAAAACCCCCAAGCCTTCACCCTTTGAGAATTTGTAAAATAACCAATTTATCCCTATGAATGTAGGAGACAACATGTCTTATCTTGCTGGTAGAAATCATGGCCATTTTAGTATTGCTGTACTCATTAATGAGACCACAGTGCAAACGCTAAACAAAGAAACATAACAATTCTATAACTATACAGTTGCTAAATCTATGAGACAAAACCCCTCATTTTCTACAGCTCTGCTGACTCCTAACAGGTCTTAAGCACATTTATATACACTTCTTATTTAACTTGGAGAAAAGCTTTATGTGCCATAAAGCTCTACAGAAATCCAAAGATAGATTTTTGCATATACATACAGAATTTTTGGACATCCATGTAGGTGTCCTATTTTTCACTTTAAATAAAACTTTATTTGCAGTTTAAAATAAACCAAACAAATTCAACAACAGCTTGTGCATGGTTGGAGTTGTACCTAGAATGGTTGGCATCTTATCTGTGCAAAGGAGAGAAATGGTAGCTGCCTGGAAATTGTCACACATACTTCTTCAAAGTTTGTCCTTCAGGGTCTCTGCAGGGAAGTGAGCAAGTCCTTTCAACACTGGCAATTAAAGAGTGCTCTGCTACTATTGTGGAAGATTTCCACTGATCTAGAAACATACATCCACACAAATCAATAAAGCCTGACATGATATAGAGCGTTTTGGTGGGATGGTGGGATAGCACAGCAAAACAGCCTCTTTGCAAAGAACAGCTCCTTAGTGCACTAGGGTGAGTGTGACACTTGTATGTGGTAGCAGGTAAGGAGAAAAATTAGATTTTTACCTTAGTGTTAGTGAAATGGAACTCAAGTAATATATACACATCTAGTGACAATGCTTTTTGAAGTAAGTTGAAAAATTTTGAGTTGTGTTGATGTCCTTTTTCATAAAAAAGGCAGCAGCTGCTCTTGCCACCCATTCCAGATTTGCCACTGTTGAACTATTCAGCTGCTTGATATTTGTAATAAATCTTCCACCTTAACAATCCAAGGCAAAGCACCTGGCCCCAGAAGTCATTCCCATTAGGTTTCCCAAAAGTACCCAGGGTACTGAACCTAATGAAGATAATTTCTATTCTCTATGCTTTTCAGTCCCATAACCTATTCTTTCTCTTCTCCTCCATGGGCTACTGTTTTCTCCCTCCTCACACAGAGGGTCGATATTTTTCAGTTGAGGCCATTGCAGCCACGCTACTCTCTGAACTGAGTTGTCAGGACCATGGAGATGCAGATGCTAGTCACGATACCTGAAGAGAGGAAGGAGTGATGAGAGTACAGACAACAGAAGCGAAGGCAAAACCAAATTCTCATTACCTTTTTCCGCTCTTGTGCTGATCAGAGGTCCCTACCGCACATTTTCCAGAGATGTTTCAGATAAGCCAGAAGCCATGTGGCTCACAGGCAAAGTATATATTTTTAGAAAATCTTCCCAATGGAATGTCAGGCGCTTTTGCATAATGCGAGACCTAGTTGGATCAGTTGATTTATTTAGTAAAGTTGTTTTGGAGGGAAGGCTGTTAGGGGTTTGTTTCTTCGTTTGATCATGCAACACCGGCAAGATCCAACTAACCCTTTTAATGGATGGAAGGTCCTCTGCAGCATAAGAATATTTTCAGCTACAGGAGAAAAAGGGAGAAAAAGTTAGTGAAATTCATTACTACATATCTACTCAGGGAATATAACTATAGTTCACCTGATGAAAACAAGTTTTCAATTACACTTTATTGCATGAGCTTTCCTCTCCTAGTTACAGCTCTACAGTGCTTTACTTATTATCAAACATCATTGTCAGAATCTTCTGGTACTTAATATGTAGCAATACCTGACATCAACAGCTAAGAAATTAAACACGCAAAAGATGTACTAGGTAGAAATGGGCAAGCAAAGATGTTCTGGAGAATGAGTGATTATATATTGATTGAATTTTATGATTTACCTTTTACTCAAATCCAGTAGATAGATCTAATTTCTGAAATAAACTTCAGCTGAAAACCATGAATCTGTCATGCTGTTTTCTACATTGCCAGCCTCCTATTTTCCTCCCTCACTCCCCCACCTTGCATCAGCACTCACTTTCTCCCTATTGTCTGATTGATTCTTATTGGTTTCCTTGGTTCCTTATGCACTATATGAGGGTGGGAATCTTTGGTCACATCACTCTTCTTTTCCTGCTGATTCTAGGTGCAATACAGCTCCATTTTGGAGTAATCATTCATGAGGCAAATGGTAAAGAAGAGGACTGATATAAATATACACTGCCTTCTAATGTTCCCTTGATACTGCTATATGACTACTTGAAAATTCACCTGGAATTACAACTGATGAATCCAAGGAAGAACTTTTGCCTCTTGAGTACTTTAGATCATGATTCTACATGTTTGTCATCATGGTTGCAGTGATAAAGCTAAATAATTAATCTACTGAAAAGGCAAGAAATTCAGTATTTAGAATGACAAATAGATAGGATTATTATGCTTTCCACATATGTCACAATAATAATTTCAATAGTGTTCATGCTATTTATTGACATTCACTATGCATTTACTATGTATTTCACAGTTATTAGGTGGGCTGGGAAGGACAAACAATACTATTTAAGTATTTATCTTTGAAGGAAGAAGAGCTACCTTACTTTATGAGTAAGACCAGAAAGCATCAATAGCCTCCTCAAAGTGACTGCACCCACTGTTGCCCTCTTAGGACACAGCAACCTCCTATTCCTATCAAGCCTATGCAGCTATGCTATGTGCTGTAGGCAGAGCTCTGGGAGCTGAGGAGCCTTGGGAACCCAGCAAAAGTTGAGAACTACCACATTTGCCTGTGGCCAGTTGTCTGCTAATCAAGGTGTAGCAACTTCAAACAAATATTAGCTCTAGATGAGTAGTAACTATTAGGAAATCTTATGCAAATTCAAGTTGTATGGACCTGTCAGCGATGAGGTCAAAGTTGTTCAGGGCTTTATTTGGTCTTGAAAATCTTGACTTCACAGCCTTTCTAGCTGACCATATCCACTACTGGGTTGTCCTCATAGCGAAAGAGTTTCTTGTGTGTAGTCAGATTCTGTCTTGTTTCAACCTATGGCTTTGTCTGGTTTTGTCCTGTCATGCAGCACTGTGAAGAGTTTGGCTTTGTTTTCTCAATATTATCTATTACCCTGTTGATAATACCCAATAATACAATTGGCTGTCAGTGCTATCAGGGCATGCTGCTGGCGCACATCCAGGCTGCTGTTCTCCAGGCCTTGCAGGCATTTTTCCACAAAGTTCCTTCCCCAACACTCAAACCTCAGCTTGTAGTATTGCAAGGGGTTCTTCCTTCCTCAGCACAGGATTTAATATTTGTCCCTGTTGTATTTCAGTAAGTTCTTTTTGGCCCCTTGCTCCAGGTATCTCTGAGCAGCAGTCTTGTCCTTAAGCATAGCAAGCAGTCCCCACAATTAAGTGCCACCTGCAAACTTGGTAAGACTCCAGTCCATCATCTTCTCCAAGTCACCACTAAGGATTTTAAAGTGTTCAGGCTCTAACAGAGAACCTGACTTACCACTACTTACTAGCCTGGAGGCAAAGCCTGACCCATTAATCACTATCTTCTGAGCCTGGACATTCTAACTGTAATTTCATCCATCCAGTTTTCCACCAATCTGGCTAAGTACATGTAAATGTAATGTAAAACAGTTACCGACAGATGTCTAAATTGTTGAAACATTATGCGTCTTACACTCAAGGTTTTCTTAGCTTTCTTTTTCAGTGAGTGAGAACACACAAAAAAGAATTTGCTTGTGCATTTCTATGAAAATACAACTCCCCCTGGAAAACCCTCCTTGCACCTGCCTCTAAGTTCCTACAAGTTCAGCCAAAAAGGAAAAAAAAAAAAAAAAAAGAAAAAAGTAAAGAGAGAGAAAAGCTTTAGAGAGGCTTAATTACAGTATAACATATTCATGGTTGCCAGATGAGCACTCTCAGAACTAATTTTAACACCTTATTAGAATATATATTTCAACCCAAATTAACCAAAGGCATTAATCTTCTACACATATACATAAATCTAGTCTATAATTCTTTAAACTTTTTTCCTTGATTGTAATTTAATACTGGTTTTAATATAAAATGCAATAAGACTATTGGTTTCACATTTCCATTTGCAAAACAAAAATATTCCATAATTCAGAAGTATTCTAAATATTTTACCGGTAACTTTTAATTAAAACATTTCAGAATATAAACCCTGGCTTCAAATGGGCATGAAATGCACAAGATCACATCTCTAAAATGATCATGCTTGAGAAAGTAGGAGTGATTTAAAAAAAAAAAAAAAAAAGGAATGAGCTTTATGGATGTTATTCTGAAATCCTAATTAGAGCAAAAGACACCAAATACTTTCTGAAGTCCCTTTTCTCCTCCTTCCCTTCAACTCAGAGCATCTTCTTTCTCCACTTCAATGTGAGCCTGCAACACAGATGCACAGAAATTCTTTCTCCATCACCACTTACTCCTCACAAATCTCACAAATCTCACCACTAAGCTATCAGTTCTAGATGAAGACTTTTAGAAATAAAGCACACTGTTCCTTTATGTGATCATACCATCTCCTCCTTATTTCTGCTTTTCTAAAAAGGAGAAGAATAGATAATGACCTTCATGATTCCTTCCAACTTAAACTATTCTCTGATTCTGTGATTCTATAATCATTTAATCTCAGGTCATTGACATGTAGGCAAACCAGCAATAACAGTTTAAGATATTGCCACCCTACATCAGTGACTGTAGCGTGGGCCAGTTCAAAGTAAGAGAGATGAGCTAAGTAAAAATCCTGGTGCTGAGCTGAGGTAGAAGTCTCTGAGCACTTTCTCCATGAGATGTGGTGTCTTAGAAGGGGGCAATAGTGAGCAGGAAGATGTGATAACTTCTGCAAATGGTACAGCAGTTTTATAAATGCACCCAAGTTCATCAATATTGTAGACAAATTCTGACAATTACGACTGGAGTAACTTAAGATGCTACAAGAGTAACTACAGGGCAAAATTGTATAAACAGGCATTGAGGTCAGTAATACTTTCAGAGATCATCCCAAGTGGTGAGGAATAGTTAGTTGAGGAATAACACGCATTTACAACCATGCCAGGGAAAGACAGGTAGCTGGGAATGGACTTCCCTGATCCACCATGCTAAGTGAATCAAAGCACTTTTACCAAAGTTCTAAGGCTCGCAGTGTTATTTTCAGAAGCAACTGGCAACATATCCTGAAATTTATTTTGATCGTGAAGTATTTTTGGTATAAAACCACATTCATATAAATGCACATTGTCTTTCAGTTCTGCTGTTTGTAGTTTAGGGTTCCTTTTCTGTGAGGTTGTGTATTTTTACTGCCTGCTAGTATTCTCTCCTCTCTGCCAGAACTATTTTGACAAATAAACTGCTCACCTAAAAAAAACCCAGAGAGTCAAAGACCACTATGCAAACCTAGGTAAGTCATCCTGGGGATGCTCAAAGGAAAGAAATGCATATGTATCTTTGAATTTCTTGTATAGGATTTGTTAATACTCGGAGGTACTTAAAACCACAGATATTTTGATGGTACACACAAGTCTCTCTTCTAACAAGACTTCAGGGACCGGAGAGTAGCTGTATCGAAAGATGGCAACTGAGACGTGTCTGTTTGTAATTGATTTTCATGAGGCTTAGAAAACAAACTTGGTAAGACTCTGTAAATGCAACAAAATGTATAGCACCTAATGGAGTAGCTCTCTCTCCCTGTGACATAAAGAAGCTCCCCTCAGCCCTGATAACAACTAATGGGAAATTGCACTCTGAAGAGCAGTAAATCCATCCATTAATAGGGTAAAGAGAGCTCAGACTTTTAAAACTAGGAATACTGCAGAATGCTCTGTCAGTCTTGTGTTGGACAGGATTTGGTTTGCTTTTATGGCACCACATAAAGAAGTAATAGGTTATAAAGCACTCAGGGCCTTAGCATAGGTGACAGAGTCTTTATACCCCCTCTGCACAACTGTATGAGAAACAGATGTCATACCACTTCCCTACACACTCCCCTCTGTGTCAAAGGCTGTCAGAGGAGTAGAGAAATGATCTGTGCATCCACTGCTCTATAAAGCTGATACACTTGCTGAGGCCTTCTCACAGGTGAAAGACCACAACAGATGCTTTCTGGATTTCCAACAGCACATTCTAGCCCTTTGCAAGCAGTGAAATTACAGGCACAAAATTTATTCTAGCTGAAAACTGGTTATTGGGAAAGTGTGACTTCATACGCAGTTAAATTTTCTTCCAGTATCTCTTTCACCAGATTCCAGACTGAACTAACTTCCATTCTTCAGCTATTGTCAGGAAAGATAAAACCATGGCAGAGGAGTTGTGTTGAACAGCTGTAGGCAGCCACAAAATTGATGAACAAAAATATTTTCAGGCTTTGATTATATAAGGAAACAACTGACAAGGTGCTCTTCTGTACTTTTAGAAAGGAATGCATTAAGAAAAAGAAAGATTTCATACTGGAAAGTATGACCTCTCAGCTGCCAAAAGCTGTTTATCTGTTTCATGTTAAACTTGTTCAGCACCTAGAATTCAATACTTCCACAGCCCTCATTGTGTTTTTTACCATGTGCAGTACAAGGAGACATGAACAAGTTGTGCAAAATGTTAAATAACTAAAAATGCCCCAGAAAATTAATGGGAATCAGAGCGAGTAGAGTTCTTGATCCATATGAATGTGCAGGGTGAAAGTGTAGATAAATTTGGATTAGCAAGCAAAACTGTGCCCTGTTGTTAAATAGCACTCGATTCCATTAGACTGTGTCGGATTGTTAAAAATGCTAACATTATGTGTGACTATTCATTTTCATCACCTGCTCTTGATTAATCCAGTCCTAAATGGCATCTGTGGACCCTGCCATCTCATACTACTTAATTAAATTAGCAACACATTTGTCTCCCCCGTTTTCCTATCAAAGGGTTGTGCTCAGGAGAAATAAAACCTTTGTTCACTGCAACTCCGTATAATTTACACTTCTTTTTCCCTTTTTCCTCCAGCTCCTGGCTCAGATGCTAAATTGTAACTGGTAATAGGGAGCTATTAGGTCTAGTGAAGCGTGTCAAAGAAGTCAGTAGAAAACCAGACCTGAAAGGAGGCTTCAGATCTCATAAAACAACAGGGTCAAGATTCTAGATTCAGGATTACATTGTACCAAGACTCATTCAAAACGCATATGACCTTTATATGTGTTTGGGGCAGAAAGATGGCAGAAAGACTGAAGGCAAAGTGAAGGAAAGGAAAGGATACTGAAACAGGTAGAAAGCTTTTGTTTAGGTTATTTTCTCCAGAAGGTAAAAAATGTAATTGTCAATAACAGACACCTATATTTGAATAATAGAACACAATGCATTGTGTCTCCAGGGAAAGGGATTAATCTAATTTATGCTGCCAGAAAACAATTCTATGTAGTATCATCATATTGAAAAATACATAGTCACAAAATGTATTTTGTGTGAAAACAAAGCACCCACTGTTCAACTAGCCACAAATTCCACTTGAGAATTAAAGTGACCCTATATGTAACTTCCTCCAAAATTTGTTCCTCATCCCAAAAATGTTAAATATTTTCATCCCCACAAGTCCCTTAAACAACTTGGGGGGTGTGTTACATGTCAATCAGGCTAGTGGTTGGTTCTTAGGTTTTTCTTCGCTTTCCAGTCTTACAGCAATATGAGAAGAGATTGACATGTGAATTACCTCTGTTCTGGGTTGTATCTGAACTGCAGAGGGCGGACTGGCAGGAATGTGCTGCAGTCTCTCTGCTGTGCTCCTCATACAGTCATCCCCTCACTCAAAGTCCCTTCCAGACCTAATATAGGAACTTAAGGATTGTGAGATTCAGTAGATCAGGTCTCTTCCATCTGCAATTATACGAGAGATAACAAAACCAGAATACCAAGCAATCCTGATTGAGGTGCTCAGTTGGGATTCGAGATCTGCATGTTCAAATTCTCTATGTTTTTATCAATTTGGGACAGGGACATGAACTTACATTCTTTGATTATCCCTCAGCCCTGACTTCCTTAGTCTCATCAGCGCATCTTTGTATAAAAGAAATATTTACTGTGCCAGAAGATGAACAAACGGTTGGAGTCGATGATCCAGTGGGTCTCTTCCAACCTGGTGATTCTATGATTCTATGTAGAGTACTGCCTTAGAAACTGAAGCTCACATAATTCCTGAAGTAGGCACTTATTTTCAGTTCTCTGCATCACAAGTCAGTGGAGCAGGCAACCTTCTCAAAACAATGTCAGCCCTTTCTTTTCAATGTGCCTTGCACAGACCCAAAGGCTGGCACTCCCCAATCAAGGAGCCCTTCCCCTAAGTAACCCAACTATCCCATTTCAATATTGAATGGGACTTTCAGCAGCACCAAAGTCTGAACAGGTGTACAAAGGCTAGCCTGTGAAAACACTAGTTCTAAGGAGCATATAGGTAAAGTGCCTTTGTAAACATGTAGAAACTGAGTACCTAAAGCATTAAACACAAATACACAGGCATCTTACTCATCAGAATGGGGTTAGGTCCTTTTGGAGGAGATTTGGAAAAAAATTTAAAATCAATTTTTGATGGGTTCCCTAACCACCATCTCCTCTTTCACTTCAGTGAATGAAGCAAAGACATACTGTATTCATGTAATCTTATAGTGATCATTCCATTGCATCATAATTTATATGCACAGGGAGATGGTTTAAAATTACCAGTGCAACCTTGATCTTGGCACTTCCTATTTCCTGAGTGCTTGATTTTTAACAATAATAATAAATTTTTGGCATGATGCTCGCTGTTTGCATAGGTAAAAGTATTAAACTATTCCAATAAAAATGCTGAAGGAAAATTCAGAGTTTTCATCTGAACAAAGATGTGATGCATCTTAAAGCTTGTGTTTTAAAAAATATAATTGAGTTGCGCTTTTTTTTTCACAGAAGTGAATTTAGCAATGTTGCAAGTATGTTTTCCATTTAAATCTTCTCATACTGAGGTGGCATGCACATTCAATCTTACTGGTGACACTGCAGCAAAATAGAAATTACTGATGCTACAGGATCATAAATAAAGAGAAAATGATAGTTAATTGATAAAGTACTTTTGTTTCCGTTTTGAAAGCCCTCTAATTGCTTCACAGCAATACAAATAAAGTTTATGAATGCATGTGAATGGAGTCATAGAAACACGGGGTAAAAACTAACCAGAACATCAGCTGACTTTTGAAGTGATCTTTGTTTCTTACAGAAGTCCCCTAGACACTTTCATGTACACTTTCTCTCTTCTGACCATCAAGGATATATTTCAGTTATTTGGCTAACTCATTATTTTTTAAGTTATTTCTTTTGTCATTTTACCCTGTGTTATGCAAATTTTTAATGCAAAATAAAAGTGCCACATGTTTATCCTGTTTTCATTTCTAACAAATACTTGGTAAAGACTAAAGCTTTCAATCATGGAATCATTCTTACTGAGACATTTTTATATTGGTGTTAAAAACATGCACATGTTTTGTTTTCAATGGAGTTGGATTTAAGCACATGATAAAGTGCCTTCTTTGAATGTGACCTACTGTGGAAACACAAGCCTAACTCTATTACTCTGGTTTGATCTTGAAAATTAATATGATATATTACAATAGTACCTTACAACCAAACCTAATATTTGCAATGAGCAATCATGGCCAGGTAAGATATAAAAGGCAAGCGTCCTCTGACATTACCAAGGGGTTTTTCCACTGAGCCAATGAACACATCAGCTAGAGCTGAGTGTCTCTCAGCTGAAAGAAGTAACTGAGCACGTGACCAGTGTTGGTCTTTTTCAGAGTAATTCTTATCAGTGCAGTGCTGCCTGATGTGTCTGTGAATCTTATCCCCTCTCCTGAACTGCCACTGTTTAATCAAACCTAACGTACTAGGAAAATAACAAAAATTTACAGACTAAACTAATTTCCAGTTAAGACAGAAATTAAAACCCATATGTCTGTATCTCTCATAGCACACGGTATTCTGAGAAGCAAAATCTGATATAATGGTATGGAAATAGTCCCATAAAGTCTTCCTTCTCTGTTTCAAGTCAAAAGATAATAGGAAACAAGTGATCAGTTTTGCTGTTCCCTTGTGACTCTGCTATGGCAGAAGTTAGTTCAATTTATATTTCTTCTGTCGGAAGTGCACCTTTTCATTAGATGAACAGAAGGATTTCTTTTCTATAATTATTAAGTTTATCAACCCAAATCTATCATTACAGGTTGATGATAGAGTACAGACTGCAATATGAAGTTTTATGAGTTCAGGAATAACCTTCATTAGAAAAATTTCATAGGTTCATAAGCCATCAAGAAGCTGTATCACGCAGACCTTATCTGTTGTATAATAAATCAAATGGCTTCACATCAGCTTATATCTTCTACATAAGTGCATTTTGTGATGTTTCATTTCATATATGCTTGGATTGATCTGAAAATTAAGAGACAGTGATTGATTTTTATCTTGTATCCATCAGGCAGAGTTAAAATCTTATAAAATCAACATTAATTAAAATGTTTCATTATGTGCTTCCTTTCAGAATACTGTGGGCCTGGGGAATTTGAACACCAACACTGGCAAGCAGTTGCAAAATCCCAAGGCAAAGTACTGTGATCATCACATAAATATTTACAAAATGAGAGATGGTGTAAATTTGAGTCAAAAGATGTACAGACAAGTAGAAGCTAATGACTGTTTCCATCAGAAGTCATAGTTTGATTGGAAAATTAACACAGTATAGAGTGCACTACTGTCAGCTGCAGTACTTATTATTTTACCTTTATTTTGTTATGGAGGAAGAGGAATTATTTTAGTGAAATGTCTATTTTAGGGATAAAAACTATAGTAGCTTAATAAAAATCTGTGTTTAGTAGATGTGCAATCTACTAACAAGCAGGTCGAGGGACAGATTTCTGTCAGCAACTATGGAAATATTTTTCTGTCAAAGTTTATTTAAAATACTAGAAGATTGTCTAGAGTAAAGGGTATTTAACAGCCCTTCATCTTCTGGAAAATATGAAGAATGGTCATGTTTAGCTTTGAAAAGCTATTTCTAGGTAAGGGGTGGAACTAGATGATCTTTAAAGACCCCTCCAACACAATCCATTCTATGATTTGGTGATTCTAAGAGCTGCATAAGACTGATGGCATATAAAACAGATCTTTTCTTCAGTCTGATTATATTCCTTCAGTCTGGGATTATATAACTCAATATATCAAATTCATGTTATCTGTCCTACTGATCTCCAAACACTGCATGCTAAGATATGATATTGTGCATATCTACGTATCTTCCAGTATTTGAATTTCCCAGCTGTGAATGTACTCTGTGCTTTCAATAAAATGTAGTTTTGTCATCCATTCTTTTACAACTAATAGACTCCACTCCTCCAGATTTTCTCAGGACACAGTTTATTGACTACTGTTTTGCTTTATCACACATTTTAATTGTGATACTGGTCTCAAATGACTCTAAGAGGGTTCAGAAAATGGCTTGTTCCTTAAGAGTCTTTATGGACTGAGTCCCACAGCTATCACCTCTCTACAGGATACTCAGAAGATGACTTGTGAGATGCAGCATATTTTCTGTACCTTAAGTGAGAATAGAACTCCCTTTCTTAGTGAATATGAGCTCAGGTCCTTGGTCAAAGATCATAATAACCAAACTGCAGGAGTGCTAGTCTCCCATGTCTCCTGATCATCCAGGTCAGAGCCTGGTCTCATAAGCATTCATACCAGAGACCTGTCCAGTACATGCCTCCTTTCCAACTGTCCACAACAGTATCTTCTCACATGCTGTGGGGGAAGGAAAGAAAGGAGAAGGAAAAGGGGAGGGATACAGGGTAGTGGATTGATGCCAGCTTTCATGACAAAATGGAGATAGGAGATGGCTTTGGAGTGCTCCTTGGTTTTGCAGGTAAGACACACTCAGTATGTAAAAGTGTCTCTGAAGACCTGACCTTGAACAAAAAATCATTTAATAATTTAGGTTGGACAGGGCCTCTTATTCAACCTCCTGCCTCAAGCACAAGCAGATGACTCAAACTAAGCTCCAGGGAGAATGAAATACAGAAAGTTGCATCAGTGTCATCTGTAACATCGGTGAGGATTGTGACATATGTGAAGTCTCTGACATCCATGACTGTTGTGACATAAGTAACATCTATGTTGTCTGGGACTATTGTGACATCAATAACATCTAAGTCCTCTGTGACTTTTGTGACATCATTTATACCTTTGAGGTCTTTTACTATCGCGAAATCATTTTCATCAGTAACATGTGTGAGGATTGTGACATCTGGGTAACCTGTGACGTCTGTGACGATTGTGACGTCATTGACATTTGTGATGTCTGTGACTATTGTAATATCAGTGACATGTCTATCATGTGTGACTATTTTGACATCGGTGACATCTGTGACGTCTGTTACTATAGTAAAAGCAGTGACACCAGTCATGGCTGTGACTATTCTGAACTCTGTGAAATCTGTGACATCTATGACTGTTGTGACATCAGTGTCATCTGTAATATCTGTGGTGATTTTGAAATCAGTGTAACCTGTGACATCTGTGACTATTGTGACATCAGTGACTTATGTGAAGTCTGTGATGTCTGTTGCTCTTGTAACATCAGTGACATCTATGTCATCTGTACCCATTGTGACATCAGAGACAAGAGTGACATCTGTGACTATTGTGACATCAGTGACATTTGTGATTTCTGTGGATCTGTCACTATTGTGACATCTGTAATGGCAGTCACTATTGTGATATCAGTGCCATCTGTAAGATCTGTGACCACTGTGACATGACTATAATCTATGCCGTCTCTGACGATTGTGACACAAGTAACTTTGGAGATGACTGTGGCATCAGTAATGATTGTGACATCAGATCCTACCACTCTTGTCATTATTTCTGAGTATTCAAGTATCAGTTTCCATTACCTTTAGATCATGTGGAAAATTATCCTCCCAAGTATAGGGGAGGTCTAATCACAGACACAATAATACATGCTTTTCATAATTTTTGACCTGGAATGATCTTATTTTCTCTGAGGATGAAGACAGAAAGGACATTTCATTTCACTCAAAATCAGGCAGTTCCTTGCGATATCAGAGAAAGGGAGAGGCTGCATCCATCTGGTGCTGATGCCATTCCTGATTCCATGGTTTTAGAGGGCCAAGTCAATACACAGGACTTTGATCTTGAATATCAGTTTGATGATAACCTAACCAACTTCTGAAACAACCATTTTGCAAACAACCTGAATCATTTAAAGTCTCAGGTACGTTTTCACAAATAGGATTCATGTCTTGTAATGTTATCCAAGACTACACATATACAATGTGGTCTTGAATAGGTTGTAATTTTATTCCTTTGCTGGTGAAACAAATTTTTTTGAAATATATTTTGTTTCTGTTCATGAAAACATCCTTATTTTATTTGCAATAGAACATGAAAATGTTTTAATTACGTGAATCTCAAAAAATAACACTTTAAGATGTGCGAGATTATGGGTGAGCTTTTGTATGAGGTGGATTCTTGGGGGTCCTTGTGTCCTAGGTGCAGTAAATATGAAAAGTAGAAGAGGCCTTGTTCTGAGAAGTTTATCTTCTAAATGATCAAGAAAGTAGAACCAGCAGAAAACAACATTTATATTCCATAATGTCTTTGACAGATGGACAGAGGGAGGTCAAAGAAAGAACTAGAAAGTTGCCTGGGGATACATGAAAAGAACGAAGGAAGAGGAGGAATATTGAATTTGAGGGAGTAAAAACAGGAGAGAAGGGCAAAAGAAGGAGGTGGGAATAGGCGTTGGATGCAGAGACTATGAAGGAAGAAGATAGTCAAAGTAGAACATGAAGCAAATGGCAAGCTTTTAGTCTCTGAATACAGAAAGGCTGAGGCTTTGTCTGTGTCTGCAGCTGCTCCCACTCACTATAGTTTTTGACTCTGTTATTTACCTGAAGGACAAATGGTGAGGCTTAGAGAACAGAGGGGGAAATATTAGTCTTGGTGTGTCAGCCTTAATCTCACACTACAGTGACGAAATCCTGGAAGGAAAGAAATACCCAGGATCCAAAATCAGACTAAGAGCAATCAAACCCCCACAGTTGCTAGTTGGATAAATAGAGCTAAATTTTCAGAAGTAACTGTAAGAAGTCATGTGTAGTTCTTTTGTGTTCTCTGTGTAAAAATCCACGGTTAATCCTCAGACTATATTTGCATATATAAGTTAGGAAGATCATGGTCTACATACATCTTGAATGAAAATGCAGTTTGTATATAGGTTACACAGCTTTCTGAAATGCACCACTTTGGATAAGACAAATTGCACATGCACAGTTTTAGATACTGCTTAGAGGCACCCTTGAAAGGCACCCTTGATTCAAAAGCTATTAGCTACTCATCTTAAATCTCACAAGTCATGCAGGATTAGTCCTAGTATTATTAATGCAGAGAACAAAGTGATTGGAGATTCAAAAGCCATTTTAGATGAATTTAGTAAATTTTATAGCAATCTTTTCACATCAAAGGGTTAAGAGGATAATGGTTATGAATATACTCCTTGATGTTTAAAGGATCCTTCAATTCCACCTGAGGACAGTATAGGTCTGGAATAATCTATTACCCATAATCAGATGAAACATGCAATTTATTTTGGGTGAAATTCGCCTCATCTGCATAATTGGTCTTTATATACAGTAACTTTAGGGGAAGGAAATTCATCTTGCCAACTTGGTGTGAGGATGCATCGTATGGCCATTTGCAAGAATTCCAATTCACAGAGTAATTCAACAAACATGACTAATGCTAAGGGAAGGGAATGGACAATGAGGTAAGGATAAGGGAAAGCAGAAAGGAAAGGACAAGGGAAACGATAGGGGAAGAGAAAGTTATGCAATGCAAGGCCAGGCAAGGGGAGAAGAGGCAAGGCAAGGTGAGGAGAGGAGAGACTTTTTTTTAAAACCATTATAACTTTAAAAGTTGTTTAGATATTTATATAGCATGTAGTCTGTCAATACGCTCCCCATCCAAGTTTTGAAAACAACAGTGGACTTGCATTTTTGTACTCTCTTTTCTATGCATTTAAATATCAGAAGTTTGTGTTTTAGTATTTAATCTTTGGATACAGCTGCATAACTACAGATTAATTGTACTGTAATTAGTATGTTGGCCAAGTTCTGGACTAATCATTGAGGTATATGTATAAAATTTCAACTCACACACATAAGCAAAACAAATTCCATTTCTGTTTCTTTTTAAGTCTTACATAACTACATTAAAATTGTGATTGTTTTATTGGTTTTGACATAAGAATTTGTCACAAAATCCTAACATTAAAGGTTTAGATAACAGGCTGAGTTTGTATACTATTCAGCCTCCTTATGCTACTTTGTTATGCTTCTGCTTTGCATTCTTTATACTTACCTATGCTTCCTTGTGTAACCAATCTATACCTCATTTCAAAGCAAACTTCTATATCTGTATAAAAGTCTAATGATAGTAGTCAATCCACGTGTTTCTTCAGTAGGAAAAAAACCAATTTGTTTTCTTTTGTCTGTTTTATTTTGGTACTTTGGAGAGTGACTCCATGTTTTAATATCTTGCACACTTATGTGTGCACCACTACCTATGAAAGTGAGTAATTCTGCTATGAAAGTCTAAAAATTATGTAGCTCCCCATTTCTTTCAGAGCTCTGGACAGTGAGTGATGAATTTGTGGGAACCTTATCTGAAAATAATTATTGAGCTTTATCTGAAAACAAGTTTATAAATAACAAAATAGAGGATCCCAAAGGCATCTATATGCTCATAATAAAGAGAGAGAAGTGACAATGCTGGAATCCTACATTTTTGTTCTCCAGCCAGCACAGCAAGCAATCACATGTGGCCATTGTATTGTGTTTACGATTCCAAAGAAGCTTCTTTTTGAACCACTTTTGTGGTAAATACATGTGATTAATTTCCAAATAAGGTATTTTAATTGCAAGGGAAGGAACAGGATGCTGAATGGTAATGTCTAAATGAACATGCACACCACAGGTTTTTGAAGAGTTCCCAATGTGTTTCATCTGCGATGGCTTAAGCCAATCTCAGTGCTGCCATGGTCCTAACAGGATCAAGCATGAAAAAGCACATCTGTTTCAGTCATTTTTTAACTTTATTGTGGTTTCTTTGGTTTTTGTTTTGTTTGCTACAACTTACTGATGTTAATTTTCTTATGTGGTTTTCTATACTTTTTTTCAATACATATGTTTATTAAATTAATAGTATTTGTCCTTGAATTTTCTATAAAATGACATAAACATACAGAAAACAGCAATTTGTTCTTTTCACTATCCAAATCTTTCAATTTTCAGGTCAGTTGAAATGTTACCTTTAGTTCTCAAAGACTATTTTCAAAACACTTGTGTCCCAAGAGGACATCTAAAAACTAAAAACATTTTCTGTTTGCCATTTTTTTAACTGGAATTAGAATGATGAGGAAACATCATCATTCTCTCCCTTATGCAAAACCTTGCTAGAAGTAAAGCCTCCTTCTTATTTGGTGCTCTACTGTTTCTCCAAGTACTCAGTGCATCTGGTTAGGGAACAAGAAATGGATTCCTCTGAAGTGTAACAGTATTTCACATCTAGTTACAAAAACAAAACAAAAAAAAATAACCAAAAACCAAACAAACAATAAAAAAACCCCAAAAAACTCATCTGCTTGGAGCTTTTGTCCAATTCTCAACAAATTACCTCATTATGCTTTTGTTGAACATAAGTAAAACTATATGACTATATGACTTGCACAGCTGTTGGAAATTAGTGACCATACTGTACAGTAAAAATAAGATTTGCAACATAAAGAAATTGTAACTTCAGTGTAGCTGAGCTCTAGTTAATGAATCCAGAATATATAACTGGAAAAGAGAAAGGAAGGTACAGAATAAGATCATTTTATTAAAAATCCAGAGAAGTCACTGCCACTACCTCTCCATCAGTCCATTTCCCATTCTGTGTAAAAGAGGTTTTATTATTCAGCCTTATAAGATGTCTTCCCAGGCTTGTGTGATGCCTAGGGCTACAATGATTAGAGAAATAACCATCTTGTAAAGTGCTGGAGATAAAGAAGATATTTTAAAAAGGTATTTAAATAATTCTTTCCTTCTTTGTTCACCTCTGCAGAAAGCTGAGGGACCAAACAGCTGAGGGAAACACCTTGCTTGCTTTTCAAGTTATAGAGTAAATTCAACAGTGTAGCTGTGAATGCTGTCACTGAGGCTTGTATTTAAGCTTGGTTCTTTATAGAATTAGTTCCTCTGTGAATACATGTATTCCTCAGTTGCACACCTACAAAATCAGCCTGTGTCCTGAAAGTAAGAAAACTGCTGGAGGATGTTCCAGATATGCAAACCAATTAGCCTACATAGCTACAACATAATCTCAGTAAAATAAGTGGTCTCAAATTTAGAAGAATCCTGGGTTTAACTGGAAATGTTCAGTAGGATGCAGCCTTTCTATTCAAACTAAACTCTTTGATAGGTTTGTTGCTAGTATGAATAACTCCTGCTACTTTTCGTGTATTATGCTATCATTTGACATTTCTCCAGTTTCAGTATTCCTCTTCAGGAAACCACATGAAGCCAGCTTTTTTTTTCCAAATTAAATGGTCATCATAGCTTGCACATGATACTACCTCTACAGATAAAATAAATAATTTCATGCACAGTACTTTCATGACATGGGTCTTCTAACTTCATTGACTTTAAGACCCAAGGGAAGCCCAGGCACAATTGTCAATAGACATCCTTGAAATAAAAACATCATTTTTCCTTCCGCCCATTGCAAGGAAGACTGAAACTGCCACTGATAATTAATCCACTGAGAGAAATCAATATTGCAACTGGTTGGAGATGAAACAACCCATAGCAAAATAAACTTTTGCCGTGACAGTGTAGGCAGTTCTAAGCATATTCTGTCTGTGGGCAGATGTGGAATCTTAATAAATGGCTGCAAAAAACTAGAACCTAGTTGTATCAAACAGCAGGATTTTGTGCCATAAAATACAGTTACTGTTCTTGTATGTGCTGACTCGCTTCGCAAGGCATAGTAGTGGCTCTGTATTTGCAAAGACTGAAAATGCTGTGAAAGAAAGAAAGGAAATAAAAAGAGACAGGACAGTGTGCAGACAGCTGATAGTGGAAACCTGTTGTATGAAAACAATATTAGTGTTGTACTGCATTCTCCTACCATTTCTGGAATCAGACTATAATACAGAAAGTTAGATTTCAGCATGAATCTCTAGAATCTGAATGAACAGGTTAAAATTTACAGATTTAAATTCATTTTAACTCCCAGGTGAAGGCTGAAATATTTACTGCAGAAAAACATCTGGAGATGGATCAAAATTTAAAAGAATAGAAGAGTGGGTGCTTTAATACAGAACCTTAACTGAGTCGAAACCACTTAAATACAATTCATGAAAACAACAGCAAACTCCTAGACACTACAGGTGAAAACCAAAACTATTGCTCCTTTTGGAGTGGCATTAGCTGGAAATACCATGACAATCAATAGCAGAGTCCATTGACGCATAATTCTGTCCCAGCAGCCCTCCTCCAGAAACCCTCCGAAGGACGTCCAGAAGAGCACAGACCTTAGGGTAAAAGGCTAAAATTTGATCCTGTGGTCTTGACACAGATTGTCAGTGAACACAGAATGATTCCTTTTCCTTTGTACAAAAAACAGTTGCATTTCATCCCTTGTATCAACCTAACTTGATTTAACTTATGTGTAGCTTCTAGAAAGGCAGAGAGAGAAGGTTGTCTGCTATTTCCTTTGACAGTATCAACAGTATAAAACACATAACTGTATAAAACAGTATAAACATAACACGTACTGGATAAAACAGTGTAGAAAACACACAATTTCTAAACTTTAAAATGTTACACAGGCATCCTCAACTTCCTTTACCAGCCTTCTTCTCTTCATAATGTCTGGTCTCCATAGTTTGCAGTAACCATTTTATCTTCTTATCCATACATTAAATATTGGGATTAGTGTTCTAATTGGATTGCAACTGAATTACACCCTGCCTTTGCAGTCACAACTCAAGCACAAGAAGTTCACTTTGCAGGGCTTTGCTAGCCTCATCCTAAACCTTCCTTATCTGCCCTGCACAAGGAGCTGCACAGGTGGCCCAAGGCATCCACTGACACAGGACAACCAGTTCCATATCTCTCTTCAGCAGCAGAGAGAATCTCACCTCAACACTGCAGCAGGTTCTAAGAAAATGAGAACGGGGTCAAAATGACTGGCCAAAATAAGGCAGGAGTGTTAAAAAAAGCAGATATCTGCCCAACCCCACTTCCACCTACCCAAGAAGGAACAGCTAATAAGGCTTCACTTTCCTGTGAGAGCTGTGCTATGAGCAGTGCCCAGCCAGCATTAGTGGTCAGAAAACGCTTCTGTAAGCCACTGGAAAGTCAGTTATCCTTGTATTTTTTGCACAAGAGTCTTGAAATAGGGTGTTCTATTCTTTTCTCAGTGCAGGAAGAGATTTTTCTCCAGCCAGTACCAAGTCAGAAGAGTCCTTATTATAGGTTACGCAACAGTTCACTTCTTTTCAGTATCTTTATCAATTACCTGGATGATGGGATTGAACGTACCCTTAACAAGTTTGTGGATGACACTAAGCTGGGAGGAAGTGTCTATTTGCTTGAGGGTAAGGAGGCTTTGCAAAGAGATCTGAACAGGCTGGATTGATGGGCTGAGGCCAGTGGGATGAGTTTTAGCAAGGCCAAGAGCAGAGTCCTGCACTTGGGACAAAAAAAAACCCCGTACAGCTTTACAGGCTTGAGGAAGAGTAACTGGAAAGCTGCCTAGCAGAGAAGGATGAGGGAGTGTTGGTCAACAGAGGATTGAGCATGAGCCAGCAGTGTGCCCAGGTGGCCAAGATTGGCTTGTATCAGAACTGGCATGGCCAGCAAGACCAGGGAAGTGATTCTGCCCCTGTACCCGGCACTGGTGAGACTGCACCTTGAATACTGTGTTCAGTTTGGAACACCTCACTGAGAGAAAGAGATTGAGGTCCTGGAGTGTGTCCAGAGAAGGATAAGAAAGTTGTTGAAAGGGCTGGGGAACAAGTCTTTCAAGGAACACCTGAGGGAACTGGGGTTGTTTAGACTAGATGGAAGAGGTTGAGGGGAAACCTTATTACTGTTTAGAACTATAAATAATTTATGCCACAAACAGTATATATATTGATGTGGAGGATACAGAAGAAAAACAACACTGAATGCATCTCTGATAATTTGTATTCTCTTCATCAGAAGCTGCTATTTCAATCTATAGTAGAATAGGCTTCACAGAAAGGACCAGTGAGACAGAGGAGTTTCCAGTGCATAAGGTCCCTGCAATGAATTATCTTTCACAGACTAAACTCATCTTGCTGTGTTAAAATAATAACAGAAACAGTAATAATAATTATTGTTTTCTAAAGTTCATATTAAAAACAATGCCTTTGCCATAGACTCAAAGAAGTTTCTGTCAGAAGAGAAAGGTCAAGTACATCAGAGAAGACATTTGGAGTATCTAATAATATGTATGTATGTGTGTGTGTATATATATGTCTATGTATATGTACATGTATATGTATATTTGTGTATATAATCTCGTATTCTTGCAGATATTTAAAACTTCATGATGCCTTTGTGAGTAGGATATTGTTCTACACAGCTTTTACAGGAACAAACCTACACAGCAAAGTGGGAAAGTCACCTTCAAGAACATAACCGAGTGCAGAGCTGTGAGCCTCATGACTCCCACTCCCCTTCTACTAAAAGCGACATTTAAGTAGTGGCAGAAAAGTTCCTCTGGAGATGATTTTGTAGTGTTGTGGGTTTTAACCTCTCCAGTCCTCTTGTGAGAAACTGCAATTCGAAGCTGGGCTTTATAGAAGCACACAGTCACACCACTCAGGGAAACAGACTAATGATGTTTGTTACCCATAGATAGCCTGAGTCTGGGGATAATTCATTACTTTGGTTGAAACTCCTCTGCTTGGGTAAGGCTTAGCAGAAACGGTATTACCAGCATCACAGCAAATGGCTCTGTTTGTTATAGCCAAGCTTCAGAAAATGGGCTTGTGATTCCCCCTCCTCATCTCAGATAGAGAGTTTTCCCCAGAGGGGACACTAGATTGAAATCGTTTCGGAATCACCCTCTGGGGAAGAGTGTGTGCTCCTTTCTGACTACAGGCTACCTTTCTGCTATTGATCCTGCTGCCATACGCTGCTCAGTTGCTCTAGATGCCTCTTTTATTTACTGTTTGTCAGCTTTCCTGATTCCAGATATAATTTCCTTGATAAATATCCATTACTGTCCATGATTTCTGTCCTCTGCCTTACAAGCACATTACTAAAAGACTTTTGTCTTGGGCTGCAAATGCTACAGTATCTTTTAAATTCACTAGTCCCTTTAAGGGACATCACTTTTCTGCAGGACTGCACCTAAGAATGCGCAACCTAAGTACTGGCCAAAAAAGCCAAATTTTGGATTAAAGGGATAGCCTAAACAAGCTGCTGTGTGATGAGTACTTTCTGCCTGTTTAACTTCACCATATTTGGGCACCGAGGAGGAGCTGAAGCTCCCAGCTTTTAAGCCCTAGTTAATATATTTTGAGCTTCTTGGCCACTAGGAAGCAGGAAGCCTGATTTAGCCCTTGCAGGTACAGCCACAAGCCATTGAAGGAAATACACGCTGACAAGCAGTTAGGCACAGGTAGTCCAGGTGAAGGTTGTAGCAAGACAAGAATGGGACAAATAGGAAAGAGAGAAGAATCAAGCCTCTAACCCACAGGGCAGGCCCCAATTGTCTGACGTGGTGGCACAGACAAAGGTTAGATCGTGCTCAGTGCTGATGCCGAGAAGCTGCAGCAGGATGCCTGTGTGGGATGTTCTTTCCTCTCTGAGCACAGGGGCTGCTCAGTCCACCTTGTTTGTGACCTGAAGCACATCTGCTAACCCACCACATTCTCAGCTCCATGTGCTGACTTGCGAGAAGGGCTGATTTAAAAAATAGATGGCCTGTGTGGCTGATTTAT
The DNA here is from genome assembly GCA_033558105.1 of Coccyzus lansbergi. NCBI lineage: Eukaryota > Metazoa > Chordata > Aves > Cuculiformes > Coccyzidae > Coccyzus > Coccyzus lansbergi. The sequence goes on from JAUMJK010000016.1 coordinate 870,591, forward strand.
TTGTGCTAAAGCAGACTACCAGATCCTCTGAAGCAGTCTCAATTACCTTTATGTAAAGGCTGTTATTCTTCTCCTACAAGTAGTAGTCATGTTTGAGTGGCCCGATTTGCACAGATTTGGCCTGCCTTGTCCACTTAAAAGATCATTAATCATCACCTCAGTTTATAAATCAAGGAGCCCAAGTTGCTGGGAGCAATTGAGAGGCTGAGGTTCCACAGAAGTACTTAGCCAATTCCCAGACCCAAGCTTAGCATTTCTTTCTCCCTGCCTCTAGTAGGCAGACAATTCATCATTCTTCTCCCATTGAGGCAGAATGAGTCTGACAGAGGAATGCCTGAGAGCAAATCAATATGACCAAGTTGAGGGGGAGAGAGCATCATAATTTCTTTTTGAAGTCTTTAAAATAAAGAAGAAAATCAACTTTAATATTTGGTAGTTTTAATTTATGTAAGACAAAAGATAAAGAAGGGCAAACCAAAACCAAGATGCAGCATCAGGAGGAAAAAAAAGGACACCACAGACACCCTTTTGCAGTATTTATCTGTGAAGAAGAATAAAAGTGTCAGGCAAGGAATAGGACTATTATGATTGTGGATTATCAGTTTTCGGTACTACAGTCACACAAGATCACTTTTCTTTTACAGCAGTGTCAAGTGCAATTGGCAGGTCAGAAGTCAGAAAGAGGTCTGCTACTACTAAATAAACATCAGCCTGTACTCTGCTTGCATGAGAACTAATGAGGTTATGATAGAAAATAGATCAGTTCTGTAATAAGGCAGAGTAAGGAAACTTGAACAGGAGGTTTATTTTCCTGTTCCATTATAAGTTGCTTTTATATATTTCAAGCACAGCCTTTTTCTTAGAGAAAGAGAAAACATAAATCGTTCATTGTACAAAAGAAAGCATGAGTGACAACTGTAAGTGAAATAGACAGTTTCCATTACCCCCTCACACTTGCTGAAGAATAATTTGCAAAGGCTGAGTAAATTGTGTTTTAAGAAGTGTAATGACGTGTAATAATTTCCTGTCAGCATGTCAGTTACAAGCAGAGTGAGTTTGATAATTTTGGGATAGGAGATCGAAAGAACTGAGGACAAGGGGGAGGGCTGACAGAGAGAAGAAATGGGAAGGTCTTTTAGGATCGTTGGCTTCAGAAACTAATGAAAGCATAATTGTAAAAAAAAAAAAAAACAGGTGGAGTGCTAGATAAAAGCAAGAGCTGTGGAGCAACCCGCCCAGATACTAATTCCCATTTGCTTTCCCATTAATCTTGCATAAAGATTCCAGGTCACAGGTCCAGCTACAGGGAGTATTAAGCAATTTAGTAGGATGGAAAACGGCTCAGAAATCAGAAAATGGATGATCAGAAAAATTTTCTTTTCTTGTCCTGTGAAAGACATCTGTAACATAATGTGGGCAAAACATTTCTATTGTCATGTATTTCTGAGCAGGGGAAAAGAGTCAAACAAATCTGGAAAGCAAAAAAAAAAAATAGAGTTGCAATGTATTTGACTGCCTACTTTTGTCTTTGAGAATGCACAGTGTGGTAGAGATCAGTAAATGCCACAGCTTATAGATCAACCTAAGATGAATGAGCCAGTTATTTTTCACACACTGTTTCACTCCTTCTTCTTATTTCTATCTTAAAGAGAATATTGTCTGAGATTTATGATTTATTAATTTTGTTATTTTATCATGCTGGCAAATCTTCCAGGAAGATAATATTTACTTAAATCCAGCCATGGTTGAATTAAAATTTCACTCTTCATTATATATATATGCATCTAGAGTTAGTCTACTGACCTCATGGGGTTTATTACTGATTCACGTTGTTTCGAAAGTAAAAAGAATTTGACTCTCAATGTGTAAACATTACATTATCCAACCCTTTTAAGTAGAATTGTTTCTACGATTTTTTTTTTAATTTAGTGGAAGAAGGGGTGTGAGAGATATCTTTTTTTATTAAACTACTTTAGTATTGAATTGCACAAGATACATGGTTTTCCTAATAGTCTTTTCTCTCTTACTGCTGTATTGAATGGTGGTCTTGAACAATTTCCACTGCTTACTGAAATTTAAGCTTTTACAAGACAGAATACCTACAGCCTTAAATATACCATAAATATGCTAGTGGGGGTTTGCCTCTCCCTTGAATTTCGCCATTATTATTTTTGAGGTTCCCATTAAGTTTACGACTATAATTAGAATTTACCCTGTGACAGACACTCTTGAGATACAAAGGAAGATGCAGACTCTTGAAATGCATATTAATAATTATTGTGTTTCATATTGTTTTCATTTTTAAAAATTTCTAAACAATATAACTTTAAAATGTTTTCACTTAAATGTGGTGAAATAATTATTGTTTACTGAAAACAGATCAAATACAGACTAGGCTTACAAATCTTTCTTTCCCATAAAGATCACTTCTGCCACATATGGAAATAAGGAGCATGTGGTCTTGATAGATATGCTGATCCTTGTCTTTGTTACGGAGTGAACTAGGACACATGGTATGCACTGATCTGTGAATTGGCCTAGACTGACAGGAAACCCAGCAGATGCTCATCAGGACCTTTACCAACACTTACACTTTCTCATAGTGGCTTAAGGCATGATCATAATTCATAAGTATCACAAGTAAATGTATCATAAGTAAATGTATCATAAGTATCATAAGTAAATGTATAAGTAAAAGTATCATGATCATAAGTAAAGGTCCTTTCAGTTACACAGGGGGCTTGAGTGAAGGAGGTTAGACTCACTGAATCACTACTTTGTCCCATAGACATGTGTTGATGAGCAGTAGAGTTGGACATTAGGAAAAAAATTGTCACAGAAAGGGTCATTGGGCACTGGAACAGGCTGCCCAGGAAGGTGGTTGATTCACCTTCCCTGGAGGTGTTTAATTCATAGGTGGACAAGGTGCTGAGGGGCATGGTTTAGTGTTTGATAGGAATGGTTGGACTCAATGATCCGGTGGGTCTCTTCCAACCTGGTTATTCTATGATTCTATGATTCTAATTCCAAACCCTCCCTATGCTATGGGGGTTTGTACCTTACCTCCAGCACCAGTATCATGACCTACTGTCACAGGAATCTGAAAATTGTCATTTATCTTTTAATGCACATAATCTCAACTTGAACAGATTGTACAGGGTAGATAAGTCTACCAGAAATACAGAGAGGCTGAGCTCTGCTGTGCTTCCCTAAAGATACTTTGCTTCTGAACAGTCCTCAGTAACAGGATCCCTAGACGATTCACTCAGCATGAATTTTCTAGCTGGAGAAACACATCCAACCAGCTTCATATTCCCTCACACAGTTCTTATAACTGTTGGAAGGGTGACTGTGCTCACCCCAGGAGAACAGTGGATATCACTACTAGTTGCCCTACTAAGTTCGTGGCATCCATTTTGTCTAAATCTCAGAGTCTACTGAAGGGAACAGATCAATATCTTCTTTCTCCAGGATACACTGGACTCAAAAAGTCAGGAATCCAGCTCACATTATAGGGACTGTGAAATGCTATCTACTACCCTGAATTGCATAGCCATTTCAAACAATCAAGGACCACAGCTGCTCTATAATAAGGTCAGAAACTCCTGCATGGTCAAGGTGAAAGGTTAATTAAGGTAGTTGAATATACCATGCAGGGTGGACTTTTGAGATACTCTAGACCTTCGATAGGAGGGTCAATGAATCCTACTATGCCGTGACCATGCTGCATAAGGGTGATGACTGCCCATTGGTCATCCACTTTCACTACTCATAGCATACAGGAGAGTATGACACAGATATTTTAGGCCATCTGCACACATACAGTGAGGCAGCTTCAATACAAGTTTTAGTGTACAAGTCTTGGGCAGTCATAAGAATAAATTGAGCTGTCTTACCCTGCAGAAGCAGGTATTCACATAGTAGAAGGTCCATATTCACACAAGACATAAAAATTTTGTTTCTCCTTCTCTTAATGTTCCTTTTTTCCTGAGATCTGAACATTTCCTCCTTGGCATCAGAAACAATATATTAACCTATCCTCCTCCCATTTGCCTTTAATCTTTTCCCAGTATGTGTGAGATTCCACAGAACCAGGAGGTTTATTTGAGTAAAGTACAAAGGTCAGGCACAAGAGGACACAAAAATGTACCTTTTAAGAGTAATATTAAAATCCCCAGGATCCGCATGACCCTTCTTGTATTTCTACTTTCCTCCAAGTGCCATCTCCCCTTCAAACTGGAGTCCCAGATATGCCCTCACCCATCTGCTGTGCCTTTGAGCCACCTGATCACCTAGACAAATTTTCAGTTGTACAAAAGCAAATCAAAAATCATAAAATAAAATCCAGATCATCGTGGCCATAACAATCAATGGAGACCATGTGTCCATGTGAAGTACATTTCCCTTCAGTACATTTTATCAAAAAAAATACCTTGCAGTAAGCTACAGGAAAGCAGTACAGCTAAAACCAAGCTCTTCCCCTAAGAAGTGCCTGTGACAGCAGGGAGTGTGACAATCAAATCTTGACAGCATTTAGCTTCACACAGTACCCCCTGGATCCTTGCACAGCTCCTCAAAGGAACTACACTCCTCACACCAAAGTGTGCAGCTGTGGGCAAGATCCTAGGTTAGACTCACTGCTGGAGGTATCTACATAGAAAATAAAACCTTTGAAAATGAGTTTATGCTTTTCTGCTGTGCAGTAGCTATGCATTATGCTCTTAGGCCAGCATGGTGAGATTGCTCTGTCCATTGCAGATGCCTCTGTTGACATGCAATTACCTGCAACCAAGTTCACCCTTTGGGTGAACTGCAAATGCAGAAGCTACTGGCCTCATCTGACAGTGTCTGAGCTTAGTTCTGCCTAAGCTGCCCATAACTGCATTGCTTCTGTATTAAAGATTCTGTGTAAAGGTAGATTTTTACTCTGATTTTCAATGACTATGCAAAAGGTACGATGAAGTCCTGAGCTGCAGGCCATGTTACAAGTATAGAAATGGTTTCTAAATGCAGTGAAAATTATGAAAGCTCTATTATTCATGATGACACCGATTATCTGCCCCTATACCTCACTGACAAATTCAGCCACTGCTTTTAGATGAGATATAATACTTTGTCCACAGAAAGCCCTAGAGGTAGGAATTAATTATTAAATACTAGTTGATGATAATTACATGATAACTTTATTGACCAAAATCAGAAAGGAATGTGTGGTGGATTCTAAATCTGCTCGACAAAAAGTATCCGTGAAGAAAAGGAAATGAATATTCCGAAATAGAAAAATAGTTCCTATGTAAAACATCTTTGGAAACCTCCTTGTCAAAAACTCTAACATCGTGCTCTAAAAGCATAAATTAAGAGCACATATTTTAATCCAAATGTTTTCCTTGGTGCATTAAATTAAATCTAGATAACAAAGTAGAACAGTAATTCAAATTCAGTACTAAGGAATATAGTCAAACTGATTGCCCCAGCATAAATTCATATTTAGATTTAGTTTTGAATATTCTTGTGCCATTCAATACTTATCTTTTCCGGAAGGGTGTCTGACTTCAGTCTTGTGAGCTGTCTTAAATGAACGTCCCAAAAATCAGATAACATGTACAAAAATAAATCAGGCTTCTTCCATTATATTACATTATTATTTCTTACTCTTGCAGTCAGTAATAATTTTTAATGTTACTGATTAATTTTCCACAGTTGCATAAAATAAATCCTTTCATGAAGTGCTAATACTACTTTTTTTTCTGATTCTTTTTGAATATAATTGCATCAACAGAATTTCCAGATCCAAGGGGGAATAAGGACGATTTAGGAGAAAACCAATAGGTCTGACAGTTGCATATTGCACCTCTCAGAGCATTTTCATTCATGTCTGTGGACTAATACTTGCACTTAACAGTATTTTCATAGAATCGTAGAATCAGCAGGTTGGAAAAGATGTCTTGGATCATTGACTCCAACCATTTCTATCTTGTCTACTCATCTTTTAAATAACTCCAAGGATAGTGACTCAACCACCAACCTGGGCAGTGTCTGCCAGTGCCCAATGACCCTTTCTGTAACAAATTTTGTCCTGATATACAGTCTGAACCTTCCATGCTACAGCTTGAGGCCATTCACCCTTGTCTTGTACCCTATCAGTTGGGAGAAGAGACCAGCACCCTCCTCTCTACAGCCTCCTTTCAGGTAGTTATAGAGAGCAATGAGGTCTCCCCTCAGCCTCCTCTTCTCCAGGCTAAACACCCCCGGCTCTCTCAGACATTCCTCATAAGGCCTGTTCTCCAATCCCTTCACCAGCTTCCTTGCTCTTCTCTGGACTCGCTCCAGAACCTCAACATCCTTCTTGTGCTGAGGGGCCCAGAACTGAACACAGGATTCAAGGAGTGGTCTCACCAGTGCCGAGTACAGAGGGAGAATAGTCTCCCTGGACCTGATGGTCACACCATCTCTGATACAAGCCAGGATGCCTTTGACCTTCTTGGCCACCTGGGCACACTGCTGGCTCATGTTCAGTCAGCTGCCAACCAACACCCCCAGGTCCTTCTCCTCCTGGCAGATTTCTAGACTGACTTCTCCCAGTCTGTAGCTCTACATAGGGTTGTTGTGCCCCAAGTGCAGGACTCGGTATTTGGCCGTGTTGAATCTGATCTCATTGGTCTCAGCCCAGTAGTTCAGCCTGTTCAGATCCCTTTGCAGAACCTCCCTACCCTCCAGCAGATTGACACTTCCACCCAGCTTAGTGTCATCTGCAAACTTGCTAAGGGTTCACTCGATGCCTTCATCCAGATCATTGATGAAGACATTGAACAGTGCTGGACCCAGCACTGAGCCCTGGGGAACCCCACTTGTCACTGGCCTCCAGCTGGACTTAACACCATTTACCACTACTCTCTGGGCCTGGCCAGCCAACCAGTTTTCCAGCCAGGAGAGTGTGCACCTGTCCAGGCCAGAGGCTGACAGTTTCCGTAGCAGAATGCTGTGAGAAACTGTGTCAAAGGCTACACTGAAGTCCAAGATGACTATATCCACAGCCTTTCCCTCATCCAGTAAGCAGGTCATCTTGTCATAGAAGGCGATCATGTTAGTTTAGTAACACCTGCCTTTTGTGAACCCTTGTTGACTGGGCCTGATCACCCTCTTCTCTTGCATGTGCTTCAAGATAGCAATCAAGACCACCTGTTCCATGACTTTCCCTGGCACTGAGGTCAGACTGACTGGCCTGTACTTTCCTGGATCCTCCCTGTGACCCTTCATGTAAATGGGCACAACATCTGCCACCCTCCAGTCCCACGGAACTTGCCCAGTCAGCCAGGACTGTTGGAAGATGATGGAAAGGGGTTTGGCCAGCACATCCGCCGGCAACTTCAATACCCTAGGGTGAATCCCATCTGGCCCTATAGACTTGTGAGTGTCTAATTGACCAAGCAAGTCCCTAACCATTTCCTCTTGGATCACAGAAGGTTTGTTCTGCTCCTTGAGCTCATGGGGACATATACACAGGGAACAATTTTCCTTGCTATTGAAGATGGAAGCAAAGAAGGAATTAAGGACCTTGGCCTTGTCCTCATCCTTTGTCACAGTTGTTCCCTTTGCATCCAATAAAGACTCAATATTCTCCCTGGTCCTCCTTTTACTATTGATGCATTTGTAGAAAGATTTTTTTATTATCTCTCATAGAACTGGCCAGTCTGAGTTCTTATTTTACATATATATAAATCTAAATAAACAGATAGGAGGTATGGCAGGAAAAAAACTCAGAAAAACATAGAAAAGTGTTTGTGACAGTTGTGTGAGAAGAGATTTTTAACATGCACATCAGAAATCAGACCTATAATAGAGAAATAAAGCGTCTCAGAATCCCAGAAAAATGCTGCCCTAGCACTTAAACAGATTTAATCTTCTTGTCACCTAAGGAAGTAAATTCTTCTGAAGAGTGGGCTTAGACATTTCAATTAGATTCACAGATAGATCTGGATAGATCTACATCTTTATGAAAATAGGTGTAAGTGACAATTAGAGGTGTGGCTAAACAGTTTAGTCTAGCACTTCCCCAAAACTTCAAATGTCTCTGTGTCTGACTTGTCAATATAGCTTAGTCACTCTTGAATTACAGGATCCCAGTCCTTATTGCATAGCTCTTGGTCTGTGCTCAGACTTGAGCTCAGCAGGACACAAGAATTTCCTTCCAAGAGGAAATTCAGTAGGGTTGAGAAGACAATTTGCTATAGGATCCACTCATTACAGATGGACTGTGCACAATATCAGCCATGACACCTATTGAATCAACACAAACAGGCAACACTTTAGGAAAAGAGTCTGATTCTGGTGGAGAAACAATAACTCACACATAGCATAATGTGGTATTTCATTCATGAATTTCCCATTGATAAGGCCTCAGGATTACAGCATGGCAGCCCATGTGCCTGTTACAAGTGCAGAAGGCAGGGGGAGGGATGGAAGTATCATACAATAATACAAATCTACCAGTCATCTTCCTTCCCCTACAGCTGTACAATCATAGAATTATAGAATCATAGAATCATGGAATAACCAGGTTGGAAGAGACCCACCGGATCATCGAGTCCAACCGTTCCTATCAAACACTAAAGCATGTCACTCAGGACCTCATCTACCCACGCCTTAAGCACCTCCAGGGAAGGTGAATCAACCACCTCCCTGGGCAGCCTGTTACAGTGCCCAATGACCCTGGGGGATGTTTTCTATGCAGGTCACATGTAGATATGTGATCACTTCAAAGGCTTTGGAAACCTCTGCATGATCGTAACCATGACAGACTTCCTTAGTCCAAACTGGCTGCCCACCAGCTTGTGGATTTTCAGGTTCAAGGGGCTTGTGGTAACAGCAGAGGGCCTCAGATACTGCTCTCTCATCCCCAGGTTTTGGGTACTCTGCTGGTCATCTCAGAATACAAAAAGACCACATTGACACATGGTCATCTCTGTACCCCTCTCAACAAAGGGATGATTACTCAGAGTCTTAGCCCTGATCCCATCCCTGACTAACACTACAGACCTGCAGTATTGGCTCATTCTGTTGGCAAAAATTTCCTCTTATATTCAGAAGCACTATCTCCCCCAGCACGGAGACATCTAGGCACAGAGTGGACGCTTGCAGAGAGTTACTGATATGCCTTCTCAACCACAAGCAGCAGAGGAAGAGTCAGAAGAAATGGCAAGCAGCTGGTAGACTCAAAAGACAGCATGCTGTCTTAAACAAGGCTACCAATGTGTTTTACCCATGGTTTCCTAATTTGACCACATCTCCATGTGGTCAAATATTATATATGAAGCAGGGCACACTAGACAGATTTGTGCATGAGTAAATACAAGGGCATAGGGGATAGATACTGAGTCAGGCCATGAGGACAACTGATACACCTTGAGGACATGACCAGTTCACTTCTTGCTAACGGCTCCTGTGAATGACAATGACATGAACAGTATCCCAATCCAGATGGCTTAGAAGTTAGAAGTTACCCACAGCATGGGTCACATAATCACATAGATATAAATTTTGTCTTAATTTTAGATTGATGGCCCTGAGCATAAATGAAATAGACTCAGTACCACTTTCACTGCCTGTTTTTTAAAAGGACATGGAAAAAATCCCATGCCTTAACATGAGAGACATTGGAAGAATGTTGTAGAGGGTGCAGAATAAGAACTGTCTATTTTTATTCTGGAAGTGGGCCATCCATCCATTTCTCCAGGAAAGTAATGCTTACTACAAGTGTAATCACTGTAACTGAATCATTACATTGTCTGGGGTTTTCTTTTCTCTCTTACTGCCTTGTTCAATACTCTGCCCTTGACAGTGTATCTTTCCAAAGTCTGTTTTGCTGAATAGCCTTTAGACAGTTCCAGTACTTCTTAAATACCAGATTGAAAACTCAGATAACAGTTAGAAATCATATATAATGGCAAGAGAACAGAATTAGTGAAAGAATTATAATAAAAACGGTATTTAGGATAGAAGCTATTAATCAGTATTGGTTGAAATCTCCTGTAATGATGAATAATTCAATATATAACTGGTAAGGGTATCACTAGCCCATATCACTATACATTTGGTTCATCTTAGAAAATGACTATGTAAATAGAAAGAGCACAGAAGCACTCCAAGGCCCCTGTAACAATGGGAAATTCTTTATTTAAATGATGGAATTAACATTAGCCTGAGGCTTTCCTGTGAATTTCTGATGTAAAGCTTCAATTTGCATATCTGTGAGTATGTATGATATAGATTATCACACATAAATAAAGATCTTCATAGTGCTCTGAGTTTTTTTTTCTGTATGGATCCATGTGTAAGTAATAATGTACTGCCTATTTTGGATTTCTTTCTGTGCAAAAAAAGCATTAACTGCCTAGTGTGCCAGAGTGATTTACATTAGCGGTATGTAATAAATGGGTAGGAGGCAGTCCCTGTGCAGTGGCCTTGGAGCACAGCCGAGAAGTGTCAGCAATATCCCAGTCCAAACTGGGAACGTTTGGCCCTGCAGATCTCCCTTCCCCAGTTCCCCTACTTGTACAATTGCCTATGAGTAAATTTTGGGATGAGAAAGAGAACAGCTGTACCTGTTGAACTGCCTCCCTGATACCCAAAGTGACAGCAAGCAGGAACTTGGCAAAAGCTCAGCTTTATGTATGGAAGCACAGGAAGCATCAAGAAAAGCTCGTGAACTAACCAACAAGCAGCAGCAACTAGCAACAAATGTCACTGTCACCTGCACTCTGCCTTAGGTGAGAAGAGAGCCATCAGAGCTAGGTAACTAGCTCCACCTCTGACTGGGGATCCCAGAAAGATAAGATCTAGGTACTGTTTTGCTCCTTTGGCATCATCTGGCACATATGAAAGGAGTGGGACAAGACAGAAAACCACTGCAAAGTACAGACTGTATCATCTTCAACCATGCACTAGCAATCTACTTTGAACTTTTGGCTGGAGTGACAATATTACACTAGTGAGGAATTAACACAGAGCTGGAAGACACAGATCTCTCAATTTTTGGGAGACTGTTTTGATCCTTACTCCACTCCCAGCTACAATGTTAATTGGTGGCAATACCTGCATCCCACCTAGTAATTCTCCCAGATGTCTCTGTTTCCCTTTCATTACATGGTACCTCATTCTACTCAATCTAATCCTGCACTGAGAGTGGAAGTTATTATACAAATGAGATAATACAGCAGAGATGACAACATAGTCTATCACTTCTTCCTGTAACTATGACATTGCATGATAATAATTCCGGTAGATCTGGAAAGAGAATCTTGATATCTAAAGTGGCAGCACCATAGTCACTTTGCCCATTGTGGAAAAGAAATACAAGGAGTGTGGTAACTGGAAAAAAAAAAATGTGTTGCAGCTTGGTGTCACTTTTTATAAACTATCTTCAACTAGATCAGGCTGCTCAGAGCCACGTCCAACTTGACCTTGAATGTTTCCTGGGATGGGGTATCTACCTCCTCTCTGCACAACTTGTTCAGTTATTCACCATCTCACTGTAAAATATTTCTTTCTTATATCTTGTCTAAATATATCCTCTTTTAGATTAAAACCAACAACTAAATTCTGGAAATGAATGAAGATGTATTTATGAAACCCAAGGTCTAGAACACATGATTCTTTGGATGTTCTGGTTCACATGGATCATAAAGGAGTTAAAACAGTGAATGGTAGAAGATCATAGGTTAAGTCAAGACAATTATGGCTATATGGGTTTTTTCACTATATAACAATGCTATATGTTTATCTTCTCCTTAATATGAGCTCCATTTTTTTCCATGGACCAAGAGAGGTTAGAAAGACTTTTGGCTTGATCCAGACATTATGGATCACCTACCAAAACTAAGACCATATACTGGTAAATCACACCACCCTCATCTGAATTTAGAAGCTAGGTAAATGCCCTTGCCTTGACCTTGGTGCCAGAGTCCATGCTGTACTGCTTAAAATACTGCTGTAATCCATACAAGCTACCTTGGATCTTGTCAAAGTACATAAAGGGTTTGCAGTTGTCTTTGATTTCAATATAGAAAGGCTATGCACAAAAAAAGTGGGTATGTGTTAGGTTCCCCTACGCACAATTCTATTAAACTTTTTTGCCCTTTCCCATGTGTTGCTCCCTCAAATCTGTAGCAAGGATCTAGTAAATAGAGAGCACTGTACATTTCACATTAGCACACTGTAAACCAAACTTTTAGTGAAACGAAATACTAATAAGAGGTAATGAGGGTGATGGGCTCTTCTCAGGTGTGAAGCACACCAGAAACAGCACTGGGAACTATGAATACACTTTTAACAAAATAGTTCAAATCTGCATTAAAACACTAAGTGGCATTCACTGGAAAAATGGCATTGTTTCCTCTAATTTCCCAAAAATCTTAAAAGAACATTCAGGCAAATGAGATGTGCATCTAAATCATATTAATGCTGGAACTTATTAAATTATTTTTCATACATATAGATAATTATTAATTCATTTGTTTAATCATTGACACAGTTTTCTTCAGAAGTATGAACTCCTTAAAGTTTTCACAAAAATTTCCATGGTATCGTCTGTCTCTTCTTTGCTGTGTATCTGGGCAACTGCTACACACACAGAGTTTCCAAGATGACAGCAGAAGTATTTTGTGGATGAATATTTATACTTCTGCCTATTAATAGCAAGTAGGGATTAATAGAAATTCTCATTATACTTTTATCTTTCCACAAATGGTTTTGCACACATTGTCATGTACTGGCAAAATAAAAGACCTAACTACTTTACTTTTAATCTTCATACTAAAGTCCATTTTGTAAATCAAAAAAAAAAAAGAAAAGAAGTCACAAACATATTCAAACAAGAGTAAACAGGGAAAGCAATGCCATTTTCAGAGAGTTAAGTGGTCATGATCCCCTCTATTGCTGCTACTCCAATGGACAACTTTACAGTAGCTCACCTGGGCTGTAAATGCAGCCACGGAGGATGGAGACACAGGAAAGAGTCCTGGAACAGGCACCAAATGAAAAACAGAAGTTAAATACTTAGTTGCAAGGCTTCCATCTCGACAAAGTGGCTGGGAGGTCAGCCAAAAGAAATTAAGGGAAAGAAACAAGCAGCAAGCCAGAGGAGGTTTTCATTTGGTAAAGAGGAAATGTGTCAATACAAGGGTTTGGAGGTGACTGTGCAGAAGCAGAAGTGTAAGTGAAATAGCTTATTTTGATGTGACAGCATTTTCGGTAGATTTAAGGCAGTAAGATAAGTGTTGATAGAAGGTTTCTAATAAGCAGTTTAAGAAGTCCCAGGTGCTTGTGCAAAAGCTGTGCAACGAAGAGCATCAAGGGGATTCAAAGGTGTTAAACAGGAAGGAAAACAAGCAGCACTATAGATAGGAAGAAGTCATGAGAAGGGAGAAGTAGAGGGAGCGTATGAACACAGCAGTTTTAGGTTTTGGCTCCCTGAGTTACAAAGTCTGTCACTCATAGCAGTGAACGCAGACCAGAGAAGAGTAGAATAATTCCAGAGTCACTAAAAGAAAATTAAAACAGAGGGAAAAAAATATTGAGGGTAGTTAGAAGAGAAGAAGGGTTAGATACAGTAATTTTTTATTTTGAAGCTTTGGGGATCTGTACTAAGAAAAAAAGTGTTATCAAGATAGCTAGAAACTAGCATTACTAATGCCTGATGTGGTTACTAAAAGCTGTCAGCACTAGGAAGTTGAGGAAAGCTAAGAATATGAAAGTTGAAGTTATAGCTGCAAACGTCTAAATGGTGCAGTAAAAAAGCATGATAATGAGAAACTATCAGGAGTTTTCCATGCTAGAGGAGAGAAATAGCCAGAATACTAAATAACGCAGCACATAATGTGATTAATGCAACAAATACTTTTAGCAGGTTTGAGTTAGTAATTGAAACCTTGCAAAAGACTGCGCCCAAGAAACGAGATCATTTAAAGTCATCCTTGTTTCATGTTCTAATTTCATGCAAGGACCAGAAATGATGCAGTTGTGCAACATCCAACAAATTATTATTATTATTATTGTTGTTATTATTATTATTATCAAATGCATAGAAAATGAAGAGGATTTTCTGTCTGATGTTTGTGAAGCAGCTGTTTATAGCACATTCTGGGACTGAGAGAGGTTTCCTGGGATAAATCAAAGCTGGTCACATGCTATGTGGTATTTCCACTGTGTCCTTGATTATCTAAGAGCACAGCAAGTAATCAAGAGTATCTTTCCAGCTCAGCAGAACCTATTTCCACTTGCTTTCTCAGAAAAAGAGGCTCCATTTCAGCTGGAGTCTCTGCTGTACCTTGAAAAATTGAAGCCTTTCTATTCTCCCCCAGGGGCTATGTGTCTTATGTCCATCAGTAATGTAGCATATTATTAGCTACAGAAGATTTTATGGGTTATGGGAACCTATTTTTTCGTCTTCCCCTTCACTTGCAAAACACAGCATTTTATATTACTGTTCACAGATTGAATATACATTACTTTCCACTGCTAAAATCCCTTTGTAAACATATGCTACTCTTAACTGGCTATGGGTACAGCTGTCAGTGCTGAAGGTGGCAGCTCTGCAGGGAGTTTGGAGGCATCTGAGGAAAAGCAGCTCTTTGCTGCTAGAGTGGTTCTATGCTTCTGGTGCTTTCCCTGCCCAGGCAGTGCTTCCTCAGCTTGGATGAGGTGAGGCATCTCCTTGCCACCACTGCACACCAGCTTCACAAAGGAGCTTCCCAACCCCACCACAGGAGATGAAAGAAACTTCTTTCCTTAGACCTTAACTTCTCCTACAGGATTTCACAAGAGTCATTTAGGTCCATCTTCCTCCCAAATGTTTCCTGTTCCATTATACCTAGGATACTTTTGTGTTTATCTCCTCTGGTATCTCCTCTGTTGGAACTGCAAAGGGCATCCAATGCTAGACTGCAAACACAGAGAATTAACTGGCTAAACGTCATCAAGTATCCAGTCTTCAGCCTGGAAATGCCTAACCACTAGAAATACAGAATAGTTGCAAAACATTCCTAGAAACCTGCTCCTTCCTCTTAATTTTCCAACGGTCAGGAGTGCTAACTCTCCTGCCATACTGAATTTCTTGTCTTAATTTTTCTTACATATTGAGAAAGGCATGTGTTAGAAATATCAACTTATAAACTATCATAAATACAGTATTTCATGTAGATTGACTTATCGTTTCAGGGAGAAGCATTACATGGGACAGTAGTTCCCAATATTTAACAAATAAAGAAAAAAATAAACAAATTAAATTTTCCCATGAAAGCTACTTAATATAAAGAGTGCCATCTGCTGGCACGATTGAAATGAGGCTTTGTTCATAGGCAAAGAGGCTCAATAAAGTTTTGTTACACCCTTTTAAGAGCACGTTTCAACTGTAAGCTGTTTCACACTTTTAGTTTTATTTATTCATGGCATTGCCTTTGCAGAATAAAAGGGTAGTCAAGCACAGTAGTGCACAGACCTCTTGTTGCGTGAATATGTGGGGGGAGCAGTATTGATTAATTCACATTTTTATATTCTAGAACGTGTGTTTCTTGTTTAGCAATTTCTGTGTCTAGTATGTTTTTTCAACATTAATACATTTTTAAACAATCATTTTAGAGAATTTTCAAATTAAAAATATAAGATATTTTCTAAAATGCCATGTTGACAATGTTAAAACTACCTACTTTCAGCTTCCTCTTGTGCCAATGTATTTGTATAACCATCAAACAGCTTCAAAATTCCAGCTTGCAGGTCAGGTTTAGAAGCATTTCACTGATAAAATACTGTTGTATGCCTGGTTAGTCTCATGAATTTTCTACAAAAGTGCATGGATCAAACCTTCTGAATTCGTTAAATGCAACTTAAATACCTTTTAAAAATACTGCCTCCTCCATAGCCAGGATAAAAAGAAAATTGCCTGCAGTTTGCAGTGAGGTGTTGCCAATGTCCTGTATTCTGGGCTCCAACAACAACAAACTGAACAGTAGGAACTAGAGTGGATGAGGATGAAGGAAAGTAGAAGATAGTGTTGATACCCTGCTAAACACTCTTCTGTCTAAAACCAAAGTTACAAGTAACATTGTCCTTTGTTACCTCAGTGACTACTTATCCAAAAAGTCTGCTTTACTTTGAGGTGACACCATTATTAGCAACATTTACACTTCAGGCTGCATTAGATAAATAAAAAAATATATCTTAGAAAGACCTCATTCACTGTAGAGACAATAGAGATTTTTATTATTCTAAGACACTGGAGTTCAATTGCTGATTTCCAGCAAGTTCACAACAAAAAGTACTTTATTGTCTTCCCCAAACAAATTACCATTCAGATTGCAGCTAACTCACACACCCACCTCTTACTTCTTTAGAGACCTTTACAGGACAAAATGTACCAGACTGGTTTCTGAATAGTTAAGCTCTTTCTATATCTCTTCTAGTGATAACAGCCATTTCATTTTGCTTTTCTTATAATGTTGCTTCACATCTGACTCTTTGTTTGACTTCCTCTGCTTTGTTGTGCAGTTCCTATGAATTATTGAGGCTGTTTTCAGTTGAATCTCACTATCCAAGTGAAGCACTCCTATTTTTAACTACCCCCTTCACTATCATCCTCATAGAATTTACTTCCTTTTTATTGTCCATTCTCTTATCAGTCATGTTAGCAAAACCCCAAGAATGTTACTTCGACAGATACTTAAATAACCAAACACCTCAAATTGTATTGGTGTTTTCACCAGTCCTGAAGACACTCATTATTTTCCCAAACATTTGCCCTCTAGGTCTAGGAAATAGAAGAATTCTAATAAATATCTCTGAACATTTTCTTCCACCTAACACAATGCTGTTTGAGCCACTCAAGCAGGACTCTTATTCTTACAATGAAATGATTTTTTGCTGAATGACAGCAAAAGCATCCTTCCCCAGCCTCTTCAGAATGATTTTCATACTCATGCCATATACACACAGAATTACGTTTGGGCAGACTTCACACAGAAGTGGTTTTTAGATGTACTCTGATGTCCAGTCTCTTAAATTATTTAGAAATAAGTCATCTTTCAGAGCAACTTGAGGTTCCTGTGAAACTTTGACCTTCTTGCTTCCTTTTTGCTTTCCACCTATCTCATCTCTTCTCTTCTCTTCTCTTCTCTTCTCTTCTCTTCTCTTCTCTTCTCTTCTCTTCTCTTCTCTTCTCTTCTCTTCTCTTCTCTTCTCTTCTCTTCTCTTCTCTTCTCTTCTCTTCTCTTCTCTTCTCTTCTCTTCTCTTCTCTTCTCTCCTCTCCTCTCCTCTCCTCTCCTCTCCTCTCCTCTCCTCTCCTCTCCTCTCCTCTCCTCTCCTCTCTCCTCTCCTCTTCCCACTAACCCCTGTTATTATCATTTACTCAACCTCTTTTTTTCTGCTGCTCAAAACTCTGCCTCCAATTTGTTGCACCTCATCATTCCTTCCACAAAACAAATTCCTTCCACAGACTTCCTTCACATACTGGTATTTTCCTCTGCCTTGTCCTCATTTTCATATAGTTCTAGAGGTCTCCTTTTCATCTGGGCAACTGCCAATCAACCCATATGCAACTTCAGCCTACACGCATGCTCTTCCCTTTAATCTCATCTGTCAACCTGAAATGTATTTCTGTATTCTGCACTCATTTCTAGCTGCATTTCAGGCTCTCACACCTTTTTTCCCCCCTGAACATTACAAGATGACCTTTCATGCATATGTAAATTCTGTCAGAAGCTCACTGAAGGATAACATACACCTTACAGCTTCTGCATCCAGTCATCTTCATAGTTCCTGCCGTATTTTGGTCTTCTCCACTCATGTCCAAGTCGCTATGTTTTTTTCTTCCTTACCCCACATTTAAAATCAAACAAACCATCTGCATACCAGGGTCCTCTCCAAAATCCTTCTTTTACTAGACTCTTACCAGCCTCTAGTTGCTTTGATTCTGACACCTTCTTACCTGCATTAGCCCACCACTTCATTTAGGGTTAACTCTGATCAAAGGCCATGATCAAAGACTTCCTCTTTGTGCTACTTAAACTAAGCCATATGGCTTTGCAACACAGCTTATCTAGTCTTGTTTGAACTGGTTGTGCACTTCCACACACAGCAATCACTTCCAATCATAGTATGAAATCCATGTGGATTTTCTGATGCACTTACGTCAAAGCTCACATTACGGTTACCCGAGGCAGAGAAGCCACCTGGTGCTTTGGAAGTCTGAACCAGTATATCACAACTCCCCTCTCATTCCATGGTAAATGCCTGTCAGGAGGTGGGCATGCTTTGCTTTTAGGATGCTGGTTTGGTGGGTGTTTTTTTTTCTTTTTCAAAAGTAAAACATCAAAGCAGAGCTCAAGCTACAGGAAAAGTAAAGGGTGATACTGCTGATAATTTGAGAAAGATCCTAACAGCCTAAAACCTTCCTAATGCAACTGCTGATATTGCTAAACACAAGGGAGACTTAATATAATGACCCTCTCAGCTTAGCCAGGCTGAGCTACCAACTGTAGACTTGACCAATAATTTTCACTAAATATAGGTCAATAGTGTCTGGACATTACTGATCCCTCTTCACTTTTTCTTCTCAAAATAAAAATGCAAACCAAAATCTTAATTTGAACTGAAATCTCCTCAGGTAGAAAGTGATAAATGTGTCTTTTCTTTCACTTTAAAATGCCTACAATCACTTCAGTCGCACTATAAAAACCCTTTCGGGAAAGAACCAACCCTTATTCATAAGGTTACCCAACTCTGCAGCACATTATAAGAAGAACATATTTGCAAAAAAAATCTAGAGTGACAAATAGAACTGGAAATACATCCCTTGGTGGACTTCAAGTGTTTTCCAGAGCTGAAACTAAGAACCTTAAATAATTGAAATAGGTCTTTTCTGACTTTTGGTTATTTAATATCATTTTATGGCTTTTTATCTGAAAACCAAAGTACCGTGTGTTTTACTTCACTTCCCCTTGAATTGCAGTTTACAATAATGTACGTAATATCTGGCTAATCTTTACCACTTCTATCATGAAAATATAATATTCAAAAATATTAATATATGGGTATAGCTTCCAGAACTCTAATGGCATGAACACTAGTGCATTGTACTGTTGCAGCTAAAACTTGGGCTATAGAATCTGAATAAAATGTTTATAAATGCCATATATTAGTGTGTCTGGTTTGTTATAAGGTAATAAACAGAAAAGCTTGCATGTAGTCATTCGCAGTTGTTAAATAAGATTCTTTGTGACTTGCAAAAAAACTAGAACACAATGAAGAATTATCAGTGCGTTCTCCATGGAAGTCATCTACATGTGTTTATTTAATAAACAGAAGATGGCTTTATTATACACATTTGATTTCCATATGCAATCGTTTCCTTATCTGTCACTTGTATCTAAGCAGGGTGCTTTATACAAATCTGAAAATGAAAAATTCAGAGCAGGGCACAGGAAACTCATTTAATGTCGAGTGCAGTCAAAATCAAGATTTCTTTATTTGTAGTAACAACGCTGTTAAATCAGAAAATTACTCTCCTTTTCTGCATGTCCTTCTTCCTTTACAATTCAGTTGTTTGATCATAAATTGTCGAGTGCAATGACTTGTCTCCTCCACTTTCCACACTGGTCGAGACAGATTAAAAACTCCGGCATACCACCAACCAGTCTCAGCATACCATTAGCATATATATGAGATTTGAGACATTTTCTAATATTCTCCAGCAGAACTCATCTGTCAGCCAGGTGATGAATTATAAAAACTCTTAGCTTGTTTAGAAAAGAGGGGGAGAGTGAGAGAGAGAGAGAGAGAGAGAGAGACAGAAGAGGAAAACACGCTCTCACCTTTCTTTTTCATTTTACCCATCCACCCTTGCAGTTAGTCATATAAATAAACACTAACCTCAATAAAAGAGACATAATATGAGAGATTTTGATACATGGGCAGCAGAGCACAATTAAAAGCTAATGGAAGTGGACAGAATTATGAAGAGATCACTGAATTACATAAAGAATATTTTAAAACCTTTTTTTTCCCACCAGGTATTAACAAAAATTAATAAGATCCATTACTCCATCCACACAACTGCCATGAACTAGTAAACCAACACAAGGACTGTTTAGAAAATACTGGAAAATTGAAAGTGTTAAATTCATGCCCTTCAGAGAGCGTTGGGGTTTTTATAATCACTCATGGGTTCAAAAAGTTTTCATGCACTTTCTGAAAATTTCATAGACTCAACTAAAATAATATATAATTCCTTACTTGCATTTCATTAACCTGTTTTGGTTTCATGTACAACAGTACCTTGTGACTTACATGAACAAACCTATGTTCACTATAAGTAGGAAATAGCAAATACCTGATGTCATAAATACTGACCATGCTTTCAAACATGTCAGTAGGTGATAGTAGCTTTCGAGTATATTTAAAAATCAATGAATTGTTATGTGAATGCTTTACATTAAGGAATGGTTAGTATTTCCCATAATAATTTACACAATCATCAAATCCTATACAATTTGTAGTATATGATACTAATTAAAACAATATTTATATTTCCCATGTATTCCTGGAGCTAGATTTGGGAAAAAATTATAAAATATATACATACATTTTTTCATAGAAAATAATTCTCAGTAACAAAGCTTTCCATAAGGTATAAGAAAATCTGATAAATACTTACAGTTAAAAAAGGGAGTCAGGAGATTTTTCTAAATCTCATTTCATGGCAATATTTTTAAAGTGTTAATTTCTGAGTATGCCAAGAAGGTTTATTTCTATATTTTAGGGAAGAAAAAAAATCTTATTCAACTTTTGTTTTTAAAATGTTACTTTTGTTTAAAGATTAATCTATCCAGGAAGAAAAAGGTGGAAAGCATTTAGAAGAAACCTAAGGAACTAAAAGTTAAATAAAGCATTTATTTTTCATGTTAGTTGTACCAAAAACATCATAACAAAGCTGTATCATCTAACAGTGCAAGTATCACACAGGCCACTTAAAGAAGTTTTATTAAGAAATGTACAAGTGAAATAATGCATGAACTACATTGCTTTTTACCCATAGCTTTGAGCTTTTAGGGCACGACACATCAAGCTGGTATCAACTATGCAATAAAGAAATAATTGGTTTTTAGGCCAGATTGTGTATAGAAAAAGTGACAGATTTATTTTGGCAGACTGTGTGATAGAAGGTTGGGATACAACAATATCAACGATAGTATAGTATTTGTGTTAATCTACAAGAGATGTACATCAGAGGGTAAAGTTTAACCAGTGAAGACATCTGCATATACATGTACTAAGAAATTAATGAACATAAATTATCTGAAGTATAAAATAGCATGTTTAAGGAATAGTTATTTGGAACTGGTACTGAGCATTGGGTGATCATTTTTTTTCTTGCTAAGCTAAGAAGCTTCAGCCAGTGAGCTATTTCTCCCTTTGGAACTCTTGTTCCAATTTTTAGTGATAACCAGAGTTAATTCATACCTGTTTTGGTTTCCATTATGCAGATGTACATAATACCATTATTAGCACTTGTGTTTAGAAAGATGAATCAATTTAAGGAACAGATGTCTAACTAGTCCTTTCTCTACCTGATAGTCACCATCTGGCTGCAATACATCAGCTTTTTTCAGGCGTTTCATTTTGAAAATGATAAAGTAATTTTTAAAAATTTAGGTTTAGACTAATACTTCCTGCTGTCAAATACCTTCATCTACCATCAAAGAAGAAACAGGATGCTACTAGACACTTAATTCACTTTATTAATTAATACTTTACGACATAAAGAATCATAGAATCACTAGGTTAGAAAATATCTTTAAGATCATCAAGCCCAGCCATTTCTGTCCGCTACTAAATCATATCCCTGAGCACTTAATCCACCTGTCTTTTAAATACCCCCAGGAATGGTAACTCAATCACCTCCCTGGGCAGCCTGTTTCATTGCTTGACAACCCTTTTGGTGAAGAAATTTTTCCTAATGTCCAATCTGAGCCTCCCCTGGAGCAGCTTGAGGGTCTTCCCTCTCGTCCTATCTCCTGTCACTAGGGGGAAGAGACCAGCACCAATCTCTCTCTACAATCTCCTTTCAGTTAGTTGTGGACAGTGATAAGGTCTCCCCTCTGCCGCCTCTTCTCCAGGCTAGAGGTATGTATGTTCAAATTATGCCTCAATAACTTCATATTAAGAGGTGTAGTAACTGTGATGTGGATGTCCAGCTTCTTCCTTGTCTATTTACACTCAATATATTCAGTGAAAATACTGATGCAAGAAATTTTATAGAGATCCTTTCTCCTGATTTTTTTTTTTTATTTTTGTAGACAAAACTAAGGCCCTTTAAGAGTCTGAAAAAGTTTCCTAAAACCCTAAAGAAGTGTGTTCTAGAACTAAAAAAGATAGCATTGAAAATCAAAACAGATGTTCTTGCAAGACTGCAAAGCCAGTGTTGTAGATTTAAGTGATCCAGATAAGCTGCGAGCTGAAACTTTCAGAGATTTGCCAGCGAAACTTAGCAGTAAAAAATCTGGTTAATATTAAAAGCAGAGATCATTTTTCAACATAATTCTAAATGGATTTGTTGTATCTCATTTTCTTAAGCAGCTTTAGAGAAGAAGCAGAATGAGAAAAAAGCAACATGTCTTGACTGTCTTCACTAAGAAAAAGATGGGGGGCAGAGGGGGGTGGAACACAAACCTGTAGGTTTAAATCAAGTCCTAGAATGCTCATGTTTATACTCTATTATAATTAGCTAAACAATATTGCCAATGGTGAAACCAAACAAAAATATGGAATCTAAACTGACTTAAATTAACTTTTTAAACCCAGGTCCATCTGCTGGTCAAAGTGGAAACAAAGATCTCACATTTACTTTTAAGGAAGTTTGAGTCTGGCTATGAATGAGGAGTTACAGCTGAGGACTTTCTTCTCCCGAGGCATCATGTAAAAGACTATACAAAACAGAAACTATATTTTGCTTTCAGTGTATATAATATATACTTAGTAGCTTACACTTTAATAAACAGGTTTAACTCAGTCAAGAAAACAGTTAAGTCTTTTCTGATATGTTCTAGTATTCCCAGTTGTACAAAGCAAGAAGTGGAGAATAAAGCAGAGATAATTTTATTCTATGATATAATATTAAGGAAGATTACTAGCTGAAGAAGTCTTTTATCAATGCAAAACTCTAGGAGGAAAAAATATCACAGAAATTATGTTATTGGCACATTGATAAATGACATGCCTGCTTAACTGGGATCACTGCCAAGGGACAGATCCAGTTTCATGCAGGGTTTCAGTTCCCTGTAACAGTACTAGTAGATAAAGTGGCAAGCAGTTTATTTTGTGGTGCTTGCAGATCTCTCCATATGTGGAACAGTAGGATAAATGTCCTTTCTTAGTCATGGGTTTATTGGTTATTCTCAAATCAGTCTTACAAAGTTAAAGTTATCTTAATTCAGACCCGATAAATGTTGCAGTAAAAAGTTTACAGTATTTACCTGAATACTGTTTAAAATCATTTAAATAATCTCAGCATAATGGATATTAATATGTCATACTTGAGATATTTGTTATATATGGTTAGGTACATTTCAAATGTGTCTATATCAATGCAACATCAATACCAGCCTTTTCCATCGCTGCCACAATGCTTTTTCCTCACATTAACAATAACTCGCAGACACAGTGGTGTTTCAGCTGAGCTTCCCACTAAAACTCTGAACTGAAGACCATATTCTAAAACTAGTCAGCCTCAACGTCTCAGAGGAAAAGTTACAAAAAGTGGTTCTCTCTCTAGGTATTTTTCTGTTTAGGAATACTATTGATCTAGCTCCTCTCTAAAATATGTTATTACCCATCTGGAACAGCTTAGACAAGGAAGAATGCATATTTAAGACTAGTTTTCTATATAAGAAATTTATGGTGTTAGTGGAAAACAGCAAGAGACTGCATTCATTGCCAATAATCTCTTTAAAACTGCCTTTTCATAGTAAATTATCAAAAAGTAGCCAATTCAATAGAATTTGCTGAATCAAATTCTCCTTTCATCGTGAAGTCTTTTGCTGTTTGTTATTATCTCTTTAATTTTATCTCCTCTTTCCTTTGGGTTTTTTTTTGTTTTTTGTTTTTTTCTCTTTGGTTATTTGATGAACAGCCCTTTAGACAACAAATGAATACCCCAGTTTCACCTCCCTGGTGAACACTGTAACCACTAAAATTTCTCTCTTTCAGACTATCCCACACACAGCACTACAGTTTCATAGGAAGGGAGAAAGGTGTGCTTCCAGCTCAGTCCCTCAGCAGACAGTACTGTGAGAAATACTGATATGAAGTCTTTCAGGCATCTGGAGCTGGCTCCGACTCCTCAGTAAAACCAGGAAAACTGAAT